>JAZGLO010000202.1:0-1200000 GCA_036873155.1 Biomphalaria sudanica | reverse complement strand
GAAAGAAATGAATTCAAATTATGCTAGACACGACGGAAATACCTGGATTCTTACAATGAATGAATGTTTCATTATTTTTGTAAATTGAAATGTATCTACTCTCTGCCTCTTCATAAATTTACTTTTACTGAAAGGTGAAGAATCTACCGCAGTCAGCGTTTTGAACCAACTTTAAACATGTGCCTCATAATTTAAAATATAATTGCCATCATTTGCCTCGTATAGAGGTAAATATGGGTCTATAGTGCATTTAAAACCGAAGATATAGTTCTAAAAGTGGTAGATATGTTTCTAAAATTGGGACAAAAATAAGTTCGCCACGAAGCGAGTGCAAACAAAATGGAAGTCTATGGCACGTGATACTCTCTACATTTCACTGTGAGACGTGCACTAACTGTACATTAATGGTTTGGTGGATATATTAATCTGTACATTATACAGTGTGTGATTTGTTTCAACTTAAATGTTAGATGTAACTAACGCCGAGTTAGAAAGAGTCTATAAGAAACATTGATCTTCAAGGAACGTCTGTCATTTATAAGATATTGCTGTCGGTTAGTCTCCCGACAAAAAAAGATTAGGATTGGCAGACGATAAGTCATACGAATGAAACCCGCCGGTAAGTAACCAGGCAGATGAGTGACATGGTCAAGGAAGACGTAGTATAATTGACCACAGGGTGTTAGACTAGAAAAAAAAAATATCTTCATTTTTCATTTTGTTTTCCATATGAAGTCATGTCTCTTCAAGAACATCATCTTGCTAAACAATTGGACTCGTTTAATCGAAACATCATCTTGTGAAACAATCGGACTCGTTAAATCGAAACATCATCTTGTGAAACAATCGGACTCGTTAAATCGAAACATCATCTTGCTAAACAATTGGACTCGTTAAATCGAAACATCATCTTGTGAAACAATTGGACTCGTTAAATCGAAACATCATCTTGTGAAACAAATGGACTCGTTAAATCGAAACATCATCTTGTGAAACAATTGGACTCGTTAAATCGAAACATCATCTTGTGAAACAATTGGACTCGTTAAATCGAAACATCATCTTGCTAAACAATCGGACTCGTTAAATCGAAACATCATCTTGTGAAACAATTGGACTCGTTAAATCGAAACATCATCTTGCTAAACAATCGGACTCGTTAAATCGAAACATCATCTTGTGAAACAATTGGACTCGTTAAATCGAAACATCATCTTGTGAAACAATTGGACTCGTTAAATCGAAACATCATCTTGTGAAACAATTGGACTCGTTAAATCGAAACATCATCTTGTGAAACAATTGGACTCGTTAAATTGACGCCCTCCGCTCAATTGAAATTTTTTTTTTTCTTTTTGGTTTTCTTTTCTTTTAGAGTTCAGTTTTTGTCTCACAGTTTGACAATTATATGAAACAAACTGCAACTGCTCTTGACAATTTTATTTCACAAATATCTGGAAAATACCGATGTTGAGAATTTCAATAATTAGCTGGTAATGAAAGAATATCTTTAATATCACATTGCACTTCAGGCTTTATAATCACTCCCACTACACGGGAGGAAGAAAGTCAGTCAGATCAGATGAGAAAGTGAGTGGAGGATATTTAAGATTGGGCCGACCTTACTTTTCCTAATCACTGGTCAGTCCAGGATATCACTGGTCAGTCCAATATATCAGTGCCCAGTCCAAGATCTCACTGGCCAGTCCAAGATCTCACTGGCCAGTCCAAGATCTCACTGGCCAGTCCAAGAGATATACCTCGCACTGCCCCGGGTTTAAAACTACTAAAAGAAGAGTTATAAAAGAAGAGAATGCTGACTAAAAATGTGCGCATGTTGTTCTTTATACAACTTGCTGCCCACACGTAACTCTTGTCTAGCGTGTACTTAGATTATATCCTCTCTCACACAAAGGAAAGTTATTTCTGATCATCAAAAGTCAGTCTTACAGAGACGGAACCAACATGCCTACAATTAAAGAGCAGTAAGACTTTGCAAGCAGCAGTTTACTCAATGCATACATATACATTAGAAATTATGGGACAGTCTCTTCTCTCTCTAGTCAATCTATATTGTAATACACGTCTTCAAATAGATACATTTCTTTTATTTGGTTATTATATAGCTTTCCTTTATTTCACAAGTGAACTTTTGTAAGACGACTCTGCTTGAACAATACTTTTTAAGATGCTCTAGGATCATAGGATGCTGAATTTTTTTTAAAAACTGTTTTTAGCTTCATGACGTCATCGTCACCATAAGCGCGTGAGAAAGGACTCGGGAGGTCTGGGGAAGCGTTTCTTTGACAACCGTCTGTCAGGCATGGTGGTGTGCCGGACGCTGGTGAAGTTGCCTAACTGGTCAAGCTTTCGATACGCTTCTTTGGGTATCGGCAGATACGGGCATCTGTTAGAAGAAGAGTGAGATTTTGTTTGTGGAGAATTTTATTTTAAAAGCGATAGTTTAAAATGAAATATAGATTAATACTTTTGTTATGTTTTGATATAGATTTATACTTTTGTTATTGGAGAAAGTCAGATTGTTTAAAGACTAATATGTAAAGTAGCAATACTACACAACACACTGAAACAAAACGTACATATATAAAAAAATAACATAATACAATGTTCAGAAAGACACTAAGATAAAGGCACATTTCTTATTCTCTATGCTAGGACTGATTCTTACTTCTTCTGCCTTACAATGTGGCTTGCGCGATGAAAATTGACTAAAGTGAGGGAGATTTGCGCTTCATCAGCCTCATTCTCTCGCCCCTTGCCACCCGAATCCAGTGGCAGAACAGAGTCCAGACAACTGGAGCTGATTTGGGGTGCAGTGGATGATCAGTGTGCTCTACATTTCCCACAGTGTTTCAAAACGTTCCACGGCGTTTGCTAGGTGACGCTTGGTGGCCCTGGTAGTCCAATTCGACTTGAGTGCCATGTAGCCGCAGCTAGACTTCACATGCTGGTGGTGGACAGAGACCATAGTCTCACCAGATACAACCTCTGGCTAACCCTCACCTGCTTTGGCCCGTCAGTCAAGACGATTTACCGGGGTGTAGCCGTTGCCGCATGCAGACAACTGCTTGAGCCACAGTTGAGTGCTGGGCTCTGAGTGGAAACCAAGGTAAATGAGCTGCTCAGAGAGCCCGACTGCCCAGTTGAAAGAGGTACCACTCCTCCTACAGAACCCCATACACCCCTGCCTTAGTATCATTAAAGCATAGAAAGAGGTTGCCTGAATCAACCTGGAAAAGCAACGACTTAGCAGAGTTTCGGTCTCTTATTAACATGCACTAGATTAACACATGGATACGCGTAGGACGTAATTAACACATGTAATTTATTCGAAGATTAAATACACTTCATAGTCCAGCAGTAGATAAAAGTTTCTGAAGGGTCCACTTGTTTGTTATAACTGTACAATTTAACTACTGTATCTGTCAAATATCCATTAAGCCAACGACGTCTAAGAAACTGGATTATTTGCGTCATTCATCACATGTTGTTGAATGAAACCATAAAATAGCTTTTATTTCATTTCTTTGTTTTTTCACCCCAGCTTCTTTTTTTTTTCGCTTAGTTCATTTACAGCTCGAGATACTCATTAACTGCGTAATTAGTTGATGAAGTTATTAACTGCCCTTGTCTTCCCTGTCACCAGCGCCCTTGCACTTGCAAGGAGTACAAAATACAAACAAACAAACTTCCTGATGAAATAATATACACATGTTTCTTATATGACATCATGGAAACAAAGTTAGCGCTTTTGTTTCTACTTTATTTTAAATAAATCAATCAAAAGAAATAGGCCTACTAAACAAAAATATTAATGTCAGGGGTCAAGGGAAAGTCAGCTGTAATCTTATTTATAAACATCATTTCTTATGTTGTTTTTTTTATAATTTATTTGTTTCAAGATTCATTTCGATTGTGTTGTAAATTATCTGAGTTTCAATTGTATTACGCTTTTAGATCAAGTGACTAAACATATATACAATGTACATGGAGTCAAGTCTACTTCTTTCCAATGTCACATTTTGATTATCATCACATACACTCTAATCCTACCTGCTCTTTTCGGGAAATTTCTTTTTTCTGTGAAAGTATCGAAACGGGTCGAGATTACAAGTCATAAAATCAGTGTCTCTGTCAGACAAGTACAGGGGCTCAAATCTCGAGTCTTCAAATGGTATTTTCACGCCTGTAAAAGGGGAGATCATTAAATAATTTTGATATGATTATTATTATTATTATTATAGCTTTTATGTAGCGCTACTTTCATGCTTATAGCTCGCTCAGAGCGCTTTTGGTCCAATATCATTTGTGGACCAGTGGGGGGAGGGGGTATCTAGGAGTTGGTTTTCTGTGCTGCCTTTAGGCGCTCAGTAAACACAACTCTGCCCGAGAACCTCGCGCCCTCTTCTAGGTAGCCAAGCCAAGCCAAGTTCAAGCACATTTGGCCTCTCGACCACGCTTCCCACGATTATGGAAGCTAATTTTCGGATGAACGACTATTTAGATAGCATTCATTTATTTATCATTAAAATTGCTTTCACAATTAAAATAGTTGCAGGGAATATTTATTTGTTTCACCTAATAAGTTCAGAGAACATGAGTCTTACTTTTTAAACTGTTTAAAAATATTTGAAAAATGTTTCACGTTCTATACTTTTCAGATAACATCCACGCAAATACATGCAGCACTAACACGGACCCCGTGACGTTTAACCTCTCAGGAGTACAGCTTCGGGATTAAATTCATGACCTGTAAATGAGAGCTATCTTTGAAGCTGTACATGGGAACTATTAGTTGGGCCTGTAAATGGGAGCTATCAGTTGGACCTGTAAATGGGAGCTATCAGTTGGACCTGTAAATGGGAGCTATCAGTTGGATTTGTAAATGGGAGCTATCAGTTGGACCTGTAAATGGGAGCTATCAGTTGGATTTGTAAATGGGAGCTATCAGTTGGACCTGTAAATGGGAGCTATCATTTAGACCTCTAAATGGGAGCTATGAGTTGTACCTGTAAATGTGAACTGCTAAGTTGAATATGCAATGATGGCAGTTCTGTTTTTCTGCGCAACAACCTGTTAACGTTTAGCACTAGCCCAAACCGCAACCAAAACACGAACTTTCTATCTCCATCTCTTACTGACAACCGAGAGACCCGAAACACTAATACAATAATCACTCTATTTCCTCCGACTCAATTCTTCTCCTGTGTAAATATTTATATTTGCATTATCCGCATTCGTCCATATGTCTGAAACTATAAATCAATCCACTAAAATCTCAAACGTTCTTTCATTGGCTCTGGGGTTTAAATTTCGCTTCCATTTGTTTTCTATATTTATATATATTTATCGTCCTCCCCCAGACACCGTACGCCCTGCGCATACCTCTCCTTATGGAACACTCAGGAAATAAAGAAATATAGACATGTATAGACTGTCCAAATTCTGTCATCAAATGTCAGCATGAGTGATTCATAACCAATGCACGCACAAATATACATTCCTGTCTGCATGCTTTTTTCCCCCTGCCTCTTATTTTTGGCGCTTATTTTCCTTCAAGAAAATTTAAATCACATCCATCATTCTATTGGACAGTTCTGCCGTATTTAAAAAAAAAAAAAGGGAAGTTCATTTTCATGCGTTTTTTTTTTCTCCTTCGTAAATTGTTTATTTGTTTGCCATGTTTCGGTTATTGCTTCAGAATTGAAGATTATTACCTCCTAGCTCAGACCTCCTAGCTCAGACCTCCTAGCTCAGACCTGTCGGAGGCGGGGGAGGGGGGATGTAGCGATAGATTAGAAACCAGAACCATCGAGACAGTCCAGAGCGCATACCACGTGACCAGCCGTCTGTGTGAACATTCGGAAGCATTCGGAGCTGTGTTTTTTTACTTCAGATTTTAGTTGTTAGAATGGGTTGCTATCATTGGCATGTTGAGCAGTGTTTACCGGCAGTCTACCCTCTTGTGGGTTGTAGAATTAAACCACGCTCAACCTAAGTAATTAAATTACAACCATTTAAAAAAATACGATTTCGGATTATTACGAAATTGCTGCAGTATTTCTTTTTTACTTTCAATTAAAATTTACAAAAAATGTTTACACAAATGACTTAAGTGGACGGCAAATCGAAGAACTACGGCAGGGTAATGATTGCAGGATGATTTGTCTCACAATAAAGACAAGTTGGCACTAAATGTTCTCAAGTAGCATGTCTCAATACGTAGATCTAGTTAACTTGTAAGGACATTCTTTAATAGCTCAACAAACTAGAGCATCTAAACATCTTTCCCCTAGACAGTCAAACTTAACAAGGCCAAGCTTTATCTATACAATTTTACTGAATTTTGTAGGAATAGATATTAAGTTAGAAGATGTTGAAATAGAAAATGTTTAGATAGAAGATTTTAAGATAGAAGTTGTTTAGATAGATGTTTAAATAAAATATATTTAGATAGAAAATGTTTCTGATCTGTTGACCTTCTTTCCACATATTGTTGACCTAATGTGACTTCGGGACAATTCATCGAACATAATTCTCCGCTTCTGACACACACTTTCATTCCTCTTTTCGCTCTTTCTTTGTCTCACTTCCTCTCTCTTTCTCACCTCCTTTCTCTTTCTCTCACTCACTTCCTCTCTCTTTCTCACCTCCTTTCTGTTTCACTTCCTTTTTCTCCCTCTCAATTCCTCTCTCTCTCTCTCTCCCACTTTGCCTGAATGGTCTGTATTATGAACTACAAGCAATACAAACCAAACCTTTCCAATCCTTGGTCTTAAGAGCTTGAGGATGAGGCAGAAGTATATCTCCAGGTAACGGAGACTGTTCCCAAATGGGAAGTGCATTGTAGTAGACGACTCTGGTTTGATCTATCGTCTGAAACTTAGCATCTGTTAGAAGAATGATTTTCACTAATTAAAGGCATAATCTTTTTGTACAAATATTTCTCTAAACCTTTGTATCGAACAACGAAGGAGTAGTTGTAACTTTTGTTTAGTAATAAATGGATTGGCCAGAATGTTTTGTTTCCGTCATAATGGCCAACTGTATTGGTTATTCATTTCAGATCACTACATCATATTGGACGCAGGCGCATTTCCCATCCTGTCAAACTACGACATTCTTCAAGATAGCTCAACTTGACATGTGTACTTTTATGCTAATTTCTTCATTATCAAAGAGAAATATTTATATATGATTGTTCTTTTTTTTATTATATATACTATTCATCTTCCTTAATGTTGTTTACGGTCTTTGACTTGTAGCACCAAACCGCTGGTAGACAACCAATACTAAATATAACTTGTATTATAATATAGACAAAATCAGCGTGATAAAATAAAATAAATGTAGTAGATTTTAGTGTTAATCTAAGACCAAAGTACAAGGAAGTCATGGAAACAGAGACACGGCTCTAAGACCAAAGTACAAGGAAGTCATGGAAACAGAGACACGGCTCTAAGACCAAAGTACAAGGAAGTCATGGAAACAGAGACACGCCCTTGAACGTAAAAGAAAATAATAAACAAAATAAATGGGATTAAAAGGGTCAAGGGTCAGATGTTCAATACATATGGTACCTTTTTTTTCCTCTTTTGCATGTGCCTTTATCGCATCCTAAAGTATAAAGTTCAACTTGGTTTGGACGGACATTCTTGGGGTTTTAATTCTTCCTCTTCTTCTTTTGTATCGACTCCATTTCAGGGTATCGCAAAACTGATATATGGTTATAGACGATGGCAAACCAGCTACACGGAATGTAAAGTAAACCCTGAACCCAATCTGTAATAAGAAAGACTGTAAAGGAAACCCTGAACCCAATCTGTAAAAAGAAGAAAGGAATTCTTCTCCCACGCAGCCTTTCAATTCAATTGTCGTCCCTCCCTGCCCCTCGCGTGCAGTTATTTTATCAATGTGTAACGAAGACAAACACAATTTTAGATCACGAAATAAAAAGTTGAACCGAGACACACAACGAAACGAACGAGTGATGGCACCTAGATCTATAATGTAAGACAATTGCTTCAAAGAGACTGAGCATAGAGTGACAATCTCAGCTGCAGAGACCTTGGAACATTGTTAGCCTGTGGGCTCTCTTACTTACAAAGCTAGAGCCGCCGATATTGATCTAGTTATAGGCCACTTCAGGAAACCCTTACCGTCCAAAGTTAGGATTCTATCCAACAAACCAGTTTGTATAGCACATTAAGAGAGAGAAAAAAACTCTAGAAGATAAAAAAAAATCAATTAAAAATTGACTGATTTCTGACTGATTGATACTTCCCTGACTAAAGTTATAAGCCAATGCCTTAGTTAAAAGTTTGAAAAGGACCATTTTTTAGCGGCCCCCGAAAGGGAAATAGACGCTATTAGTTTTGTGTGGTCTGTCTGTCCGTCCGTCCGTCCCGTTTAGATCTCGAAAACTAAAAAGATATTGAAAATCCGACATCATGATATTTTAAAACTTTCATAGTTCTGATGCAAAGGCTATGTTTTTCTTTTCTGAAAGCGAAAATTTTTTATTTTTAAAATCAACTATGCAAGCAGGTTTTTTCATAAAAATAGACCATTTTTACAACTATTCACTATTAATAATAACAAATACGGGAGTCTTTTTAGTAAGTGGGGTAATGGTTTACCTTATTGTTAACACATTTATTTAAAAGGTTTTATATTTTTTGTTAAAATTTTTTTTTTACAAATCTATTGCCAAGTTATGTAAGTTCTGTCATACTAACTACTACATTTGCATATAAGTGGAAAATAATTTAAAACAACAATTAAGAAGTATTTTTTCATATTATCGCGTGAATAGCAATAGGGCACTTGTGTTAATAAGACACTTAACTAAAGGATTTTTTTTCCTTTTTTTTAAACGGAAATGTTTAAAGTTTTTTTTTCTGAGGCTTTGAAAAAGAGATTTGAGCTTTTACAAAACAATAAGATCAATTAGATACTCAGGCCAGGTTCATATCTAACTTCACAGTCACTTTCACCTATCCCTTTCGTCTGCTGGACCGTTGGGGCACCACATAAGATCGGTCAACCTTCTTTCTCCATTCTTCCCTGTCTTTAATAGAATTTCATTCTTATATTCTTTCTGAAAATTTTGAAACCTGCCTTTTTATCTGCCTGGGTGGACCATTACGTGGGCCTATTTTGAGTTTGAGTTTCCACACAAACTGTTTTTTGAAACCTTGTTAATTTCTGTGTATAGGTCTTCAATGAAAATGAATCTATTTCAGCGATGTTGCAGTTAGAATACATTTTAAAACAACTGATTCTAAGACAGTAAGACATAAGACAGTGTTTCAGACAGAACTGCAACAACAAAACCAACCTTCATTGGTTGCTAGAACATGACTCTCTTTGTTTGTCTGAAACAAAAAAAAATTTATTCAAAAGAATTTATTGGGCTAATATTATTTCACAGAATTTTACATGTACGCGTGCTGCTATGTAGGGTCTCTTAATGCTCAGGTCTGAAAGCTCAGGTCTTAAAGCTCAGGTCTTTTTTGTGGATTTAGTTGACCTCTCAGTTAACAATTAGAAGGAGGCCAAAGCGACGACTGGCATGCCCTAGATGTAAATAATTTCTTTTTATCATTTTAGATTCACGCATTATCTTTACTTATAAGATTATTATTTTGTTGGTTTTCGTTCTGTTTCTAATGCACTAGATGCACTAGATGAGTGATATACAAATCAAGACCCGCGGCTCATATCCGGCTAGTATATGTATATGTTTAATTTAATGTTGATATGCTTCACATAAAATTCCGCCATGTTTTCAGAAGAATAGCATAAACTACTCTCAACCGATTTGACATCACGATTGGATTCATTTCTTCTCAAAAGTCACATTATTTATTTCGTATCTGGAAATGTTTCGCCGTTTTCTGGAAATGTATGGTCTCTAGAATTGAATGTAAGCAGTTATCTTTATATTACAGGGTGTTCAAAAACTTGCCCCCTTTCTGACATGGAATCAAGCTTGATTGGGACTTGATTTCATTATTGTACATGTAAATGACCTGAGATGCACGGCCAGCTACGAGAAGTTTAAAATACACTTCCCCAAAACAAACAAAGAAAAAGTAAGAAAGGACTAGATCTGTCTTCACTCTGTCATGTTGATAAATTGAAACTAGAACGCCCAATTAATTACAGAAATTAAACTTTCCTTATGGTAACAGACTTTCAAATAATTTTAGGAAATCTTCTGCGTGCTGAGGTAATACAAAGGATCGTTGTATGTTTTTGTTTTAAATTATACATTAAATTACATATTATATTCAATGTATGTAAAGAATTATACAATAAATTACAAATTATATTCAGTGTACACTCCATCTGTAGTTAAGAACATAGTGGAATAGTTGAAAAACAAAATGTCAATCACATTACTGGTGCTACACTGCATGCATAAAAAGATGTATTTTGCACATTTAAAGGGACTACTCTAAAAACAGCTTTTCTTCTTTCTGCCCTTGGAGTCTAGCTTTGTAGCTGATCCAGCAGGCAGTATGAAGATGGCAGTGCTGTGTAGTTAAGCTTTAATAAAATGTTTTTTAAAAAGTCTGAATGGATTTTTGAAATTCTTAAAATTTTTGGGAAATTCCCATCACCGAAAGTGAAACCACAATGTCATTAAAACTAAAATAATGAAACGCACCCCAACTTGACAGACCACATCAGGGCGCGTGGTGGCATATTACTATCCACCAGATGTCTAACGCTTAATTCCCCATATAAAACTTGCTTGATTAGTCGTAGAATTGGCAATATAACTACCTCTCTAACCAATGGCCTCTGAAACAAACGACTTTCGATCTTTATAAATACCCTGCCTTTATTGTCTTTAAATATAAACAAAAAACACACATTTTAAATGAAGAATTAAATCAGTTGGTTTTTTTTTAATCTTAAGTAGGCCACCAACGATAAATATATATCTCCCCCCCCCCCTTTACTTTTAGGCAGAGTGCATCTTTGTGTTGGGTTTCTATTCCAGGGTAAAGATTTTAAATAACGACATAGTGCATTGGAAGTTTTATTGTTTTTGTTGTTTTTTTATCTTGTCAGACACAGTAATAGTTTAACATAGAGATAAATCTAGTAAATAATCACAATTTGATTTTTATTGTTTTAAGTGTCTGGATAAGTTGTTTAATAGGTGATGGTAACTTTATCATCGTCTACATTATACCTGTATTTAAGAAGTAACCTTCCCCATTCAGACCTTTGGGGCTGCTTTTATAGTTGACTGTCAACGATTATGTCATGTTTCTAACACAACTAATGTCTGAAACCCAATACAGCTGGGGGGGGGGAAAGTCCTCAAAATGCAAGTCTTCACCGGGACTCGAACTTGAAACCCTACGTTGCGGAAACCAAACGATTCACCCCCAAGCCTCATTTAACCGTACACATGACGCTTACAAATACTTGTATAAGTTCAAATAAAAAATCAAATGAATTAAATAAAGTCTCTTTTTACAAGTATTTGCGATCAAGGACACGCGATCTTAGTAGTTCCATTTTAGAATGGAAATACATCAAACAAAGAAGCGCAGTATAAATCACCTCAGAGACCGGAAGCCAGGAGTCTTTGGCAGTTTCCGCTTCAAAGTAAGGCAGAAAGGAAGCATCACAGCCCCCGTAATCGTTCCCGCTCAAGTCCGTGCTGGTCGCCGGCAACTGAGAGTGATCTCCCATAGAAGGCCTTGGCTCAGCCGGCTTCTTTTTCTCTTGTTCCTTGGTGGAGAGACGCGACAACTCTTTGAGGGACTTGTATCTATAGACGAAGTCATCTTTGTATGTGGTATTCCAGTCGTTGGAGATCCTGTGAGAAGTAAGGGAGGGAAGTCTGTCTCATTTCGAAATAGGAACTCTTTTTAAACATTCCATTGCAATCAAGCGAGATCTATTACGTCAAATATAATAGCACTTATAAGCACTGTGTATTAAAATATATTTTTCTTAAATAGATGCGGACTAACAATAAATTCTAATTATCTTTTATTAGTGCGATTGTTTTCTCTATCCGACGTCTCTCTCTCTCTCTCTCTCTCTCTCTCTCTCTCTCTCTCTCTCTTTCTGTTTTCTTTGCTCTTTCTCAATTTCTCTTTCTCTCTCTATTTCTGTCTTTGTCTTTATCTGTTTATCTCTGTCTCTGTCTCGTGTCTTTCTGGTTCTCTCACTACTTTTGTTGTTCTTTCATTCTTTCGAAATTTCTTTTCTATTTCTCTGTTTTTATCTTTTCTCACTCCTTTGTCTTAGAGGTCTTCGTTCAAACATCGATAATTTATACTCTTCTCTCTCTGTCTCTCTTCTTTTTTCTTCTCGTTCTCACTTTTCCCACATTCTTTCTCTCCAAAATATTGTAAATTCTTTCAGACAATCCCAGACAGTTTGTAAAACTCTGAGTAAATAATTTACAACGTTATACGTCTTAGCTGGTACTTATTGTATTTATTGTTAATCGTACTCTCCAACCCTTCTCTTATTCTACTATACCAAATCAGACTCGGAAGAGTCACTATATCAAGGGACTAGAGGTAGGGCACGTGGAGGCCTTAAGAGAATAGGAATCGGTCACACTACGGTACTACGAAAACAAAATTATGGTTGACTGTCAACGATTATGTCATGTTGCTAACATAACTAATGTCTGAACCCCACTACGGTGGGGCGAGGGAGGGGTCCTCACAATCCAAGTCACCGGGAAATTTCAGTTATCACGTGACTCTAGTCCCAACTCGTCCATCTCTCACGTCCGCCTCTGATTAAAACAAGTCTAAATCTACCAGCAATCACCTTCAGTGTACTTCAACATGCTAGACTCTGATTCAAACAAGTCTAAATCTACAAGCAATCACCTTCAGTGTACTTAAACATGCTAGACTTGGGGATAATGCCCAGGCAAGTGTGAAAGATGTATTACTACCATTAAGTAAGTGAACAACTTCGCTAAAAAAGACTAACGTTTGTGGGTCTTCATTTGTAAGTTATTGAATGATTAAAATGCGGTTCAATTAAATTTCAGATTCTACATGTGCACTGTGAATACATTATAGTCTTTTACAGGCATAATGTAAAGTGGACCCCGTAGCTGGCGGGCTAAAAGGGCGATTGTCCCTTCCACTTGACAAATCAACATAAATGATGTATATATTGCTTGCAATCTGTTGACCCTTCCCGTAGTGACCTTAGATCTATCAACATAAGTGATGTGTATGTAGTCTGAAGTCTGGTGACCTATGTTACACCCAGGCATAAATGATGACCCCTAATGACCTTAGACCTATCAGCATAAATGTTTCATAAATATAGTGTACAGTCTGGTGACCTGTGCTACACTTAAGCCTATCAATATAAATGATGCATATATAGTCTGCGATATGGTGACCTATGTCACACTAAGACCTATAAACATGGAGGTAAAGAAAACATCAGCGTTTTAAATTAATCTCAGAGAAAGCAGATTTTACGACTACAGCTGGTCGGGTCCTTGCTTGAAAGATGTAAGGTGCAAACATGTATCACCATAGCGAATCGTGTGGTATGCGCTCTGGACTGTCGTCCCGATAGTCCCGGGTTCAAACCTTGCTCTCTCCCATCCCCTGCCATCCTGCAAAAGGTTTGGACTCGGATGAAAAAAATCCTCAATTCTGAAGGAACATCCGAAACATGTAAAACAAGCAAATAGCCAATAAGGCCACAACAAAAAAAGAGAGGTGCTTTTGTGAAGCAAAAACTGTATCAACTATAAATCGCGAAGTAAAATAATATTCTCCTTTTCCCCATCTTCAAACCCGATGGTCTTTTAATAGGGATCTCCTTACATGGGGGGGGGGGACCCATAAATAGGAAGCTTTTTGGTGTATCCGGTGTACAGAATATAAGTATTTAATATCAAAGTACTTTAAAAACGTTATAATTAAATTTTGATTTATACATGAGTGTAGAATCAGACTTCTAAACTCTTTCGATGGTAGCAGAAAGTAATTATATAATTTATTTAGTAAGAAATATCTTTGAATTAGGCATCCTTGATTATTTTTTTATTTTATAAACTTCAAAATCGCTCACAATCTTCCTCTTTTCGATTACTGACTTTTTTTTCTTTATGATCCCTTTTGTCGCCACGACATTTCATTCAAATCACCTTTTTGTTCTCTCTGACTTGATTTGATTGCTTTACAAATGTCTGCCGGATCTCTGACGCGTCAAGGCAGAAACAAAAGGCAGATCACTCTGTTTAACTTTTGGTGGGAAATTCTCAAATGAAGTTAAAAAAAAACAACAGACGTAGAATTTTACATCTTTTACTTATATTTCATTTTCCCAACCAAAAAAATAATTTTCAGAATGAAATAAAATTGCAAGTAATTAAACAGATCAATGTGCACCAAGGCGACAATAATTTCATTCCGTTCTTCTAATTATCTTGTTAAATCAGACAGAGTTTGTCCTCCTTTGTATTTTTCAGCTCCTCATTAATTGTAATCCACTTTTTACATTCCTGAGTTTAATAGTGCGCATGTCATACTGGTGCTACTAAAAATGATCAGCTCTTAAGGAAAGTGCAGTGAGAAAGTTGTTTGATTGGACATATTTGATTTCGTCGTCTCTCCAAGCTCTGTTTTTTTCTGGGAGTCTAATTAACTTTCTAAATAATAATTCTACGCCTATTGTTACAGTTCTCTGTTTACTTCTATGAAAACTAATTCAACTAATTCTCACCACTGTCTAGGCTTTGGGTGCTGTGGTAATTATGAAAGCAATGCATTTCTCTGTCATATGGACACACACAAATTTTAGTACCTCTTCTTAGCATCACACGATGTCAACTGCCCTGACGCATTCATTCCTAAAGTCATTCATTCCAACTGTCATTCATTCCAATTGTCATTCTTTCCAATTGTCATTAATTTCAACTGCTATTCATTCGAACTCTCATTCATTCCAAATGACATTCCTTTTAATTGAAATTCACTCCAAATGTCATTCTTTCCAACTGACCTAAACATCTAAAAAGAAGAGATAAACATACCTTCACACATTCATCCGCGACATCAATCTTCCAATTACTTAATTATTGTTCAATAATAGTGGTATCACAAGAGTGGTGCCGGCCGCACCAGGTGACACCGACCCTAGTCACGTCACTGTTCCATTGATTTTCCCAGCTCCAAAGAATGCGGGTAACAAATGAACACTGACCAAGCCTCAAATTTGTCATTTCCAGATCTCAAAAGTTGCTCTATCACCAAGCACATTGTTTGGCTTTACCACCATTTTAAATTTATATCGCTCAAGTACAGCATAGATTTGAGTTTGAGTCATTGCACTTTATATAAGACAAATATCTTGTAGTGTGCGCTTTGGATTGTCGTCACCATAGACCCCAGTTCGAACCCGTCCGCCGTTATTTCCAGCTGTCCTATGAGAGGCTTTGACTTGATTTCATTTCTGAAGGAATGTCCAAAACATGGAAAAACAAGAACAAGAATGATACAAAAGCTAATTGCTTAAAACCACAGCAGGTACTAGATAGAGGCACATTCCACATACCATGTTGACAACTGCTACTGCTCCTTCCCTAGTGCCAATAGAGCATGGAAAGTTTAACCTGAGTCAGTCATTAAGACGACTTAGCAGAGTTTAAGTCTCTCTAATTAACATGGATACCCGTCGGACGTAATTATCTTTTGTTAAGAAGGAATCAATTGTAATTTATAAGATAAGAAAACAATCTAGTATCTAGATCTCTATAATCTTAAACACATTTACAAAACAGTAAACGAGGTTCCCCTTTTATCTAAATCTATATTAAATTGTGTTTGTATGTATGATATAAATCTATACTAGAATGTCTATACCTTGTATTTTTGTCTAGAAAACTACATTTACCCCTAGATTCACGTTTCACTGTGGCCATTTTTGTTAAACCAACAAGTTGTTTTTTTCCATTTCACATACACTCTTAACTTCCGTTTCTGTCCCATTTCGTATTTCCGGTTTACATTTGTAAAAAGAAAAAAAATAGCATCATTTATTTTATTCTTTTCTTATACCTTACGGAAGTTCCTTAAATTACGATAATTGTGTTTCCAGTTGTTAATGTAGGCGTGTATGTTCATTTAAGACTTAAACTCTGCTAAGTCATTGGTTTTCCTGGCTGATTCAGGCAACCGGTTCTATGCTCTAATGGCATGTAAAATCATGTACATGTAGATCTATATACAATGAATAATTGTGCAAAGTTTCAACTTAATTCAAGAATGGGAAGTGGGAGAAATAACGTGTTCAAACCTGCACCAGACAGAAGGAGTTGATAGAAGCTGTGTACAAAGCATCCTATATCACTTGAACACAACTTCCAACTCTAAAAGATTCATGAAAGATTCCTTTCCAAAACAGATAATTCTTAAAGACAATCTGCTCCCATTGAACCACTGTTACATCAGATTTGGACAAAGTGGTCGGCTCCTCTTTATTAAGGCTGGGTCAGCTTTCAGTTAGGCTGTTTCAATGTCATTTGTCATCACCGTACATAGAAGCCTAAATTTGTGTGTGTGTGCGTATGTGTGTGAATGTTGTTCGTGTTTCTTTGTCCCCTTGCAGAACCGCATTTGGCTACCTTTGCTACATGTGGCTAATGAGAACCAACATGTCATCTTGCAGAGCCACATGTGGCAAATGAGAACAAACATGTCATCTTGCAGAGGCACATGTGGCTAATGAGAACCAACATGTCATCTTGCAGAGCCACATGTGGCAAATGAGAACAAACATGTCATCTTGCAGAGGCACATGTGGCTAATGAGAACCAACATGTCATCTTGCAGAGGCACATGTGGCTAATGAGAACCAACATGTCATCTTGCAGAGGCACATGTGGCTAATGAGAACCAACATGTCATCTTGCAAGGCACATGTGGCAAATGAGAACCAACATGTCATCTTGCAGAAGCACATGTGGCTAATGAGAACCAACATGTCATCTTGCAGAACAATATGTGGCAAATGAGAACCAACATGTCATCTTGCAGAGCCACAAGTGGCTTATGAGAACCAAAACGTCCCCTTGAAAAAAAACACATTAGGCCTAAAGAGAACCAACTTGTCACCTTGCAGAACCACATGTGGCAAATGACAACCAACTTGTCCTTTTTAGAACCACATGTGACTAATGAGAACCAACTTTTCCTTTTTAGAACCACATGTGGCTAATGAGAATCAACTTGTCCTTTTTAGAACCACATGTGGCTGATGAGAATCGATCTCAGGCACAAAGTTGTAGGTCACGTAAGGTTTAAAAAGGACAATAAAGTTCTGTTCCATTTTCGCTTCTATCTTCCTACACTTTAAAAATCGTTCCTCAGAGAGTTACATCAAAGCAAGTCAGTCAGTTGTACAATTTTTTCATCTTATTTGAAGCCTCTAGTTGGAGAAAGTAAAGGCGGTAGGTCGTTGTTCTAGTCACATGACACCTTGCTCGTTAACCGTTGGCCAAAGAAACAAATTACCCACATCGTCTGCTCTATAGATTGAAAAGTTTGAAAGGGGAACTTTACTCTTTTAAATTTTAAGTCCAATGATTTTGTTGTTACATTCAGTTATGCAAGGGCATTAATAAAATTCGTTTATTTATTTTAAAATTAGTCGAAATGTGTTAATAAACGTATTGTCTCCAACAAATGTGTGTCCAATATAGTACAACTGAAACAAGAAGATAAAATAACAGAATATAGTAAGTAGATGCCCTGGGTAGGAAATGTAGAGATTCCTGACCCTTAAAATTCCTGACCTTAGCCTCTAAAACCTTCAATATAAATGCCCTTAATAAAATCAATACATGTATTAGATAATTAGAAAGTTTCATCTATGGCGAAAAAAGTACTAGTAGAGCTTTTTGGTGTATCCGGTGTACAGAGCTAATGACGTGTTGATAAGGTATTTGTTTTTATTTATATAATAATTTATTTTTTTTTGCACATTTTAGCCAAATCAATCAAATTTTCGAATTCTTCCATTGTTAGCACCTTTTTTTATTGTGATATTTAGTTGGCAACATTGAAGTTCCATTTAACGACCTTGACAATGCTTAGTGTATCGTGAAAATCTGCACAAAACATGACACATTTGTAAAGAAAGAGAGTAGAGCCTCCTTCAGTCGGTTAATGACTAACGATTATCTCATAGAACTAAGATGAATGGCCGGAAAGAAGTCGCAGGTTCCCCCTCCTCACGTAGCTGATCTGTCCAAAGGAAGTTCCCCAAAATGAAATTGTAAATTTAGTTTTCCCTTTCTTTGTAACAGGATTTCTGTCAAGGGCAGTGATGCCCAATCTTATTCAATCTGCGGGCCATTTTAATTTCCAACGCTAGTGTCGCGGGCCACATTATCGAAAAGATACAAAACGTAAACATCTTCTTACGCGTCAGAAAATGGTGCAAGTTCAATTTATGTTTTGTTGTTGTTTTTTGTATAACAGACCCACTTTCTGTATAAAACAACTATTCTGGCTAGCATGTTATCATGTCCCACATAAAGTTCATTTTCCCTGGTAGTTTCTATATTCTGAGTCCTATTTCATCAACGCACACATTTTAAATGCCTTGCTAGCAATCTATTAGAAATAAAATTGAGGTCCATAACGTAAGTAAAGATACATTTTTATCATTTTTTTTTAGGGAGGAGGATTTTTTATATTTTGTGCCGACCTTTCGGCGGGCCGATGGAAGCACGTCGCGGACCGGATCTGGCCCGCGGGCCGTATTTTGGGCATCACTGGTCTATGGCTTCTGTCTAAAGCTTTTACAAGAGAGGATTTGAACCTCTCAAGCCCTCACTCAAAAAGAGTTAAAGGATAATGATAATGATCTTAAATGAGAATCTTTTGTAATAAAAATATATAGAATTATATTACAATATTTTGGAGCGTCTTATAGGGTGAGGCTTTGACCTAAATTTTGCCCTGATTGTTACCTTGTATGAATGTGGACAGGATCTGATCATGTCAAATGTTACATACAGCAAGTGAACACAATTGTAACAATTTTTTGTTGTGTTGGTTCCACACTTACCATAATTTATTATGTTAATTTTTTTAGACATAACTAAAAAATGT
This sequence comes from Biomphalaria sudanica, assembly GCA_036873155.1. Classification (NCBI taxonomy): domain Eukaryota; kingdom Metazoa; phylum Mollusca; class Gastropoda; family Planorbidae; genus Biomphalaria; species Biomphalaria sudanica. Next base: position 1,180,837 of record JAZGLO010000202.1, on the reverse strand, counting down.
TACATCCACAGATGTTTATATTTGTCTGTTGTATTGTGGTCCAGCATTTATATACTATCAGATATTTAAGAACAATTAGAAAGGCTAATATGTATTTTGTTAAAGATTTTATTTTGGCTTATCTCTGCACTTGGTAGTTTAAAATTCTAAATCAGTTGGAAGCTATGTTTGCAATTCAAGACAATCAAGAGGCCCAGGAGAAATGTTTACTTTTAATAGACTTGCAGACATCCTTATGTCTCGTGTTTGTGTTTGGATACGGAACTTGTGGAACTTGAAAAGAAAGATTGTCCTCGAAGGGTGAACAAAAATGAAACATTGTTGAGAAACGTGGGTATACAATTAACTGATTATCTCCCGTCTCTTAACATAGAGTTGAATAAAATGTCTCTGTTTCCAGCAACTTTTCTGGCTTTTTGTTCCCATACCATGTCCGCGAGTGTTTTCCTGAGGGCATCAATTGAGAACTGTTCTCTCTTAGTTGGTATAGACTCCGCCTTATCCCACTCAGACAAGCTAGGTGGGTGGTCACCAAGGAGGTATGTATCCCAGAATTCCTTGTCAAGTTTAAAGTTCGTCTGACTCAGGGGGTTAGTTTTCACGCTAGGGCGAAGTGAGTTCGTGTGTGTAGCAAGTTCCGACAAGTGACGCTTACCAATGGCGTCCAGATAGTTGACCGCCATCGCTCGCCAATAATCCGAGCCGTGTTGCCTCGACGGGTGCGACTGTTCATCCTCCCCCTCACTTAATTTGATTAGGGCTTGGTCGATGAGTGGGGCTTTCTTAATTGCTGGCGGTGAGGGCGCGTATGTGTCCTGCTCGTCTAATCCAAGATAGAGCGCCCTGCCATCGCCACCGAGATACCTGTTAATGACGCTGCGACAGTTCGTGTCGGATGATGTTCCGTCGACTGATGGGAAGGTGGACCCCATGGGGATGTTTGTGTACACTTCCGGTTCGGACAGACATTTTTTTAGCCTGGCCCTGACCTCTAGGCTGCTAAGAATACTCCCGCCGGTTGGTGGAACAAGAGACATTGCTATAAGGATGAAAGACGTCATGCAAAGGGAGACTAGTGCTCGTACACTTTTCATTATGATTTTGACCCTGAAATAAAAATATATATAAAAAAAAATTTATTCAAGGAAAAATTGTAAAAAAATTATATCAAAATGTGACTTAAATAGATACTATTAAATGTTTGACCAAAGTTAAGTAATGTAATACAGTTGTAGTAATATATTACAAAGCTCAATTATAATGGAGATAATAAACTGTAGTAGATTTATTTAAACGTCAATATCGGTATCCACCATGTGCATATATACTGGTATATAGCAAGGGCACAGACTAGACAGTAATCATAAGGTATCAGATATCAGGAAAGGCAAATGAGTTGATATTTTTTAATACGTCATTACTGACTGGTAAAAGGAGGAACACCACAAGACTGGGAAGAGACGAAAGCTGAGCTGGTTCTGTCCTATTGTAAACCATGACCCACTGTCAAAAGTCATCCTTCAAGGTACAGTGGAAGCAGCATCCACGGCGCAATGGGTTTCAATGAACTCGAGCACATGACCCTTAGGGGGCCAACATAGACACAGTACACAAAATGTACATACAATGTGTTTACAGTAAGAATATCAATTTATTAAATCCTTAGCGTTTATAATTTTACTTAGTAGTCTATTCATTGTGATATTATATAATTCCGAAATAAATGTAAAAAAATGGGAATAACAAATCGATGTACACCGTAGCCCTCTCGATATGGTGGTGTCATACGTGGACAGAACAACGGCCTTTGGGCATAACTTCAATCACAGCAGACGCTTACAGCAATATGTTTATTGTGCCAACTTGAAAAAATGCCATCCAAATGTGTTCAACAAGTGGTCGATTTCTAAGGTGCCAAATGTGTATGTGTTTTTTATCTTCGCTCACAGCATATCTAGATGGGCGCTTCTGCGATTTATAGGACACTCAACATTGTGTCCTAGAAGGTGATAGTCAAGGTATAATCGTCTAAAAGCCATGCGATTTACACATTTTAAAGTGCTGAAGGTGTTAACCTAAATCACTTTGTGTTCTCCAAAGGGAAAAAAAATACAAAGCAGTATTAGTCGGGATAAAGAAAAATTCAGTACGCTAAGCAGCTTTTTTTCATGACCAAATATGCGAGCACAACAAAACTTAGTAAAAAAAATTTGAAGCTCAGAACGACCATATCTAGACTATATATCTTCCACTTAACAGGAGAATATCTAAAATGAAGTCGCATGAAAATTGAAGCATCAGAAGAAGCTCAATCACGGACTGTTGATCCACGTCAATGTCGTCAATACAAGATTTTACTGGCTTTTTTTGTTTCATTATAGAAAGTTATTTTATCACTAAAAATGTTTTTCGAACATTGCCAACGCTTGCAGGCTATTTCTTGCTTCACCAGTGACACTTTGATCAGCAGTGTGCCATCATCCTCATAGTACGATGGATATAAAATTACATAAGAAGTTCTACAAATATATTTAATTATATATACAGGGCTTTTTTTGTGAAGGTACGCACCGGTACGGCGTGCCGACATTTTTTTTGAAAAAATTATTACCGGCACCTATTTTATTTACCAAAAAAGCACTGTATGCAGGCGCGGTGGCTGAGCGGTAAAGCGATTAAATACCGAAGCGGGGTCCGGGGTTCGAATCCTGGTGAAGACTGGGATTTTTAATTTCAATTTAATTTACTTTTCCCCAACTAATGTCAGGTACCCATAAGAGCTGAGTGGACTCAGAAGCGCCCTTAAGATCTCAGTCTTCGCCAGGATTCGAGTCCGGGACCTCCGGTTCGGATGCCAAGCGCTTGAAGCGTGTGTATGTGTTTCGTGTGTGAATGTTGTTCGTATTTGCATCTATAATGTTATTGTTACAGTAGTTATGCTGAGGTTGTAAATTGTTGTCAAACTGAATTTCCATTTGATGAAATCAATAAAAATTATCTTATCTTATCATCATTACGTTAATAAAGTCCTATAAGCATTGAGTGTCATGACAGTATATTGTAACTGAACTACTGGTAATGAAACTGTCAGTACTCAAAGGTAGAACTTACTTAGCAAAGTCTTTTTTTTATTTACTCATGCATACGTGATGATAATTTATTTTAATCCCGCACAATCTAGAGGAGGGGCCCATCATTATGGTCTTGAACCCCTGCCCCACGAGCACGTTGCTTCGTCAATGAGTGGGGTGGATTGTGGGAGTAGCACAAAGAAAGGGTCGTCCAAAGAAAAGATGGCTGTTGCTGGACAACGTCCAAAGAAAAGATTGCTTTGCATGGACAACGTCCAAAGAAAAGATGGCTGTGGCTGGGCAACGTCCAAAGAAAAGATGGCTGTGGCTGGGCAACGTCCAAAGAAAAGATGGCTGTGGCTGGGCAACGTCCAAAGAAAAGATGGCTGTGACTGGACAACGTCCAAAGAAAAGATGGCTGTGGCTGGGCAACGTCCAAAGAAAAGATGGCTGTGACTGGACAACGTGAAAGAACGGACAGACGTCTTTCTTAATATTCTGCTAAGGACAAAAGGAAAGAGTGGAAGGGTTGGATGGGGGGTAACTGTCGAAGCAGCCCTACGACGAAAGTCAAAGGACAGATGGTATGAGAATCTATCAGACATAGGCTAGGACAGTACATGCATATTAGTTAGAACCAATTGTTAGAAAAATTTGTGTAGGCATTTAACCCACAATGTCGAAATATAGCCATTACGTAACCCTGCTGTCTCTATTCTCTTTACCACACACATTCATCTTCACAGACATTCGGCTTCACATTCAGCTTCACACCACACAATTTTGACACACATTCAGCTTCACACACACCCAACTTCACACACATCAAGCTGAAACTCGTTCAAGACTTTCTCAAGTGGAAAATATGCATTTTGATTTAGCAGTCAGAACTTCCAGACAAAGTTAACATTAAAAATAATATGATACCCTGTAGCTAATTCTCTTATTTCAATCTCCATACAATCTCTGAAGGATTGCCTGAGGATCTGTTCGCTGAATTTAAATTAGGCACAATGAGGTGAAGCACTCAGAGTTTCTTTGATGTAATGTAAACCTTTTCTGTAACCCGTTACGTCATGACCTCATATTCCCTCACAATATGTAGGCAAGCATAGAAACATAATGTTTTTTTTTCTTTTGTAAAAGAGAACAAAATACAAATCCACAGTAGCATTTGAAATGAAATGGCTAAAAGTTAATATAGTTAACAAAACAACTTTCTTCCCTATTGACATTACAGCGCGGAATGGGTTGCCTGAATCAGCCAGGAAAACCAATGGACTTAGTAAACTTTATGTCGGAGAAATAACATGTATAAATTTTTTAACAGAGAGATAAACAGAGTAGTTAATCTCTTTGTGAAAACATGATCACATTATCTACCAGCTTAGAAGATCTAAAACCATCCCTTTATTCCCTTGAGCTATGAGTATGTTATTTAGCCGTGCTAAGTCGATACAACTAGAAATATTGTTGTGTATTCGTTCTGTGGACTGAATGAAAATGATACATTGCTTAGTCTTCTTCGCAAAATCGATGAACTTGAGCCTATACCTGTTTTTGTGTGTGTGTTACAGTGTGTGTGCGTGTAAATGTAATTAATTTATTTAAATTAAAACTTTGCATTTTATTTTTTGTTTTGTTTTTCATTAATTAGAGTTGTTCCCCTTGACTGCACATTCTGAAATAACAACACGACAAAGAAGCAGGACAGAAAAAAAAAAAAGGTGACGTTTTGCTGATATAGACTTATAGTGTACAGATTAGGACGTTTTGATGATATAGACTTATAGTGTACAGATTAGGACGTTTTGATGATATAGACTTATAGTGCACAGATTAGGACGTTTTGCTGATATAGACTTATAGTGTACAGATTAGGACGTTTTGCTGATATAGACTTATAGTGTACAGATTAGGACGTTTTGCTGATATAGACTTATAGTGTACAGATAAGGACGTTTTGCTGATATAGACTTATAGTGTACAGATTAGGACGTTTGCTGATATAGACTTATAGTGTACAGATTAGGACGTTTTGCTGATATAGACTTATAGTGTACAGATTAGGACGTTTTGCTGATATAGACTTATAGTGTACAGATTAGGACGTTTTGCTGATATAGACTTATAGTGTACAGATTAGGACGTTTTGCTGATATAGACTTATAGTGTACAGATTAGGACGTTTTGCTGATATAGACTTATAGTGTACAGATTAGGACGTTTTGCTGATATAGACTTATAGTGTACAGATTAGGACGTTTTGCTGGATATAGACTTATAGTGTACAGATTAGGACGTTTTGCTGATATAGACTTATAGTGTACAGATTAGGACGTTTTGCTGATATAGACTTATAGTGTACAGATTAGGACGTTTTGCTGATATAGACTTATAGTGTACAGATTAGGACGTTTTGCTGATATAGACTTATAGTGTACAGATTAGGACGTTTTGCTGATATAGACTTATAGTGTACAGATTAGGACGTTTTGCTGATATAGACTTATAGTGTACAGATTAGGACGTTTTGATGATATAGACTTATAGTGTACAGATTAGGACGTTTTGATGATATAGACTTATAGTGTACAGATTAGGACGTTTTGATGATATAGACTTATAGTGTACAGATTAGGACGTTTTGATGATATAGATTTATAGTGTACAGATTAGGACGTTTTGCTGATATAGACTTATAGTGCACAGATTAGGACGTTTTGCTGATATAGACTTATAGTGTACAGATTAGGACGTTTTGCTGATATAGACTTATAGTGTACAGATTAGGACGTTTGCTGATATAGACTTATAGTGTACAGATTAGGACGTTTTGCTGATATAGACTTATAGTGTACAGATTAGGACGTTTTGCTGATATAGACTTATAGTGTACAGATTAGGACGTTTTGCTGATATAGACTATAGTGTACAGATTAGGACGTTTTGCTGATATAGACTTATAGTGTACAGATTAGGACGTTTTGATGATATAGACTTATAGTGTACAGATTGGGACCTTTTTCAAATAAGCAAACTCTTATTATTCTCGCTTATTTAACCGTCTTGTACAACGTCAATATGTTTTGACTGTCATTATCTGTTGTAACCTCTCTCTCTCTCCCCCTCTCTCTTACAATAAACAGAGATACAATCATTGTTTTTAAAACTGATTTGAGTTTTGAAAGTTGGTTGTACTGTCTTGTGCGGTCTTCAATCAATGTATTCTAAAGAAATTGTTTATATAAAGACTTAAATAGTCATTGTTTCACAATCGGAAGTTCAGTAAAAAAGCCTGTATAAATTTAGGAGCTCTGGCTGTGAGCCTCGTTGTGAAACATGAGCTAAAGAAATGACATCATTATTCTTTGCGTGGTTTTATTTCTGGTCCATTCTCTTCCTCGCTAACTCATTAATGCCGTATAAGCACGGAATTTCCATAGATGAGGGGGGGGGGAATGTTCTATCTATCATTTTTCTTACTCGGTCAGATGGGGAGGTGGGGGGGGGGACGAAAGGTAACGGGAGTAAGAGAAATATCCTATTCTTCCCCTCACGGCATAGTACTAGTTCAACCAGTTCCAAGTATGGCCGCTTAAAAAATGTAAAATTATTTGGTTTTAGTCAAGTCCAAACTTTTCTCTGGCGACTCTCTAATGTCACCTTGGTTTGATCATTGTTGACATTCATGTATTCTCTGGGCACGTGTTGTAAAGAAGTTAAATCTCCTGCGGTGCTGGATTTACAAATAGACATCACAAGCTAGGGTTTAGGGCTCCCGAGAAATTGAGGGTCTAAAAACTTTGTTCAGGTAATATAAAATTTTCAAAATTAAAAAACAAAACAAAAAAAAAACAATAGATATTTATTGCTCATTAAGCTTGTTCCGTCCTAATCAGATCAGCGTTTGAAAATATTTGGTCTACATTTTATTCGCTCACCTTGTAAGATAAAAAGGCAACTTTGTAGTGAGGGTGTCTTCCTGGCATTGTCGTATGTGCTTCGGCTGTCCATTTTAACGCAAGACCGGATTAGGACTTCAGAACTAATTTGTAAGAAACTTGTTGCCCATCTGAACCATACTATCCCCATGAGTGGCCTACCCATCTCTATGAAATTTAGACAACTAAGGGAGCTCATCGTGTGGTGAGACATAGCAAAAAATAACAGTGAGCTGATTACTATGGGACCGTGTGTGTAGATAAACAAAATACCCGGCAGCAGCAGTTGTTCAAATGATCCGAGATTTAGTCTCATATTTTATGTGACATACTTTGCATAGATTCATTCCATGTTGTTTTAGAAAGCAACGTATGGCACCTGATTAGCATGCATGACTAGATGCAAGACGCGTTGGGCATAATCATCTTTTTCGAAGTAACGTCTGTATTTTATAAGATAAGATAAGATCGCGGTTTGCTAGTAGTAAAGTCCTCCTTGCAATCTATATGCTAACGTCATCTAACCATTAGAGTGAACTCGAGCGAATTTGAAATTTAGATTTTTTTTTAGAGTTAACTAGCAAATGAATACATGAAACATACCAAATAAAATAAATAGATTGGGGGTCATAGACAGAAGCAGTGCATAAAAGACTTTCTGAGAGACGTCTGGAATACTTTAATCACTTAGTTTATTTAAGAAGCAATATATGACAATATAAGACTAATATCATACACCATTAAATTGGGCCAATAACAAAGAACAAAAAAAAAAAAAAGATTTAAAAACTAATATAATACAAACAGGTCGAACCAATGAAGTGATAAGGCTGATGGTGATACAATTTCGCTTTCGGCAAAAGACAGAGACTTATAAATAGAATTTGAAAAATAATCTACGAAAAAAAAAATTATAAAAGAAATACAAATGTATAAGAAAGTCTTTCTCTAAGTAGTGGGTTTTCAATAGATTTATATTGCATGGCCAACGAGGCACGTTTTATTTGCTCAATTTCAAATGCTACGTAAAGCGATATTTAAAAACACACAAACACACACATTAAATTAAGGATGTATGACTAATAGGATAAAAGCTTAGCTACCTAACAAGAAGCTCGAGTTCGAATCTCGTCTCGAACAGAGCTGAATTTACCGAGAGACTAAAGCCAGCACGCAAACCTTCTCCCCTATACCCCTTTATAAGATTTTAATATTGCAGAAAAGGGAAACTATTCTTATATTCTTTAGCAATTATTAATCTCTTGCATGTCCCCCCAAAAAAGTGAAATGGTTCACATGCAAATTGTAATTTGAGGAAGTTCGTCAAGAAGACAGAATCTTCTTCATTAAAACACAAAGAATGTATTCATCTCCTAAGCCAACTTTTGGTGTCAGGATGCAGTTAACAATTTCATTGATCTAGAAACATAGTCAGAGTGGACTGATTCAGTGAAGACCCTACATAGCAACATACTCGACTGGTATGGTGGATATTAAACATAGTCACATACTGGATTGGTAGAGATCCAGTATAATCACATACTGGCTTGTTGGAGATCCAGTATAGTTACATACTGGCTTGGTGGAGATCCAGTATAGTCACATACTGGCTTGGTGGAGATCCAGTATAGTTACATACTGGCTTGGTTGAGGTGAGGTGTGAGAAACAAGGTTTTTACCAGACAGACAGAAGGAGTGACTTAATATAAGCTTTCAACAGAAATCCAAATAAGAATATCTCTACGAATCTTGTAAACTAATAAGTCCAATCATTACTAATAGCTAGATCATTATATATATTTCAATGTCTAAGAAATTATTTTAAAAAATGAAATGTCAGATTAAAAAAAAAATATAGATTTCAAAATTTCATTGTAGAAATCACAAAAGATAAAAAAAATGTCTACAAATTTATGTGAAGCAATCAGAAGAAATCAATAAACAGTGACTACACTTAGAACTACTATTCTGGAGCCTTCAAAGACTAGTGTTCACTCAATACTTATAGAAGGGTAACAGCAGAAGGACTCGTCACATTTCAGCCCTGATTGATGACGCCAGGAAGGCGATTGGTCCTGATGGAGCTATTTTAAAGGTGAAACTGGTTTTATTTTCTGAAGCTATTTTAAGGGTGTCCCTGAAACTTTACCGTACAGTCTATGGAAATGAGTTTTCTACTTTTATGTAGAACATTTAAGAAACGCAAATGGGGGAAAAAAACAACAAGACTAGTGTTAAGGTCGTAGCGCAGCATGATGTGAATGAAAATGGTGCGAATTTGGATATTGAATGGTAGGGGATTAAAAAGTGGAAGCTAGAGAGAGATGGGAACATGAAGTGAGTTGAAACGATTCTGTTGACGTCATTTGTGATAATAGTAATTAAAGTATTTCTAAATTGGAATCTGAGAGTGTTAAACTTTGATCTACTATTTTCCAGGAGTCTTGTGTCGTAACAGTTAGGTTAGGGTTAGGGTTAGGGTTATATGAAGAGAGAGATGCTAATTGAAGGGGAATAACTGCAAAATCACTGGCATATATACATCTATACTGAATGAATAAGCTCCCATTTTTTCTACATAAAACAAAATTAATTAACACTAATTGATTTACTAGTTATTGTTTTTTTTTGTATTGATTCGTGTATTGTCACCGACTGTGAATAAGTGTGTGACATTTCAGCTTGATCCGGGAATTGAAAGTGGGAGAAAAAAACGTCTACGTATTGAGGGGAATAACTCCACATATACAGCTACAATAAATCTTTCTCTCCGAAATTATTTTCCTCGTTTCGATAGTATTGGGAAGTGGGAAGCGTGGTCGAGAGGCTAAGTACTCTAGAGCTTGGCTTGGTTACCTATGAAGGGGGCTAGAGGTTCGACACCCGACTTGAGCAGAGTTGTGTTTACTGAGCGTCTACAGGCGGAAAAACCTTCTCCCAGATACCCCCTCCCCACTGGTCCACAAATGAGATTGGACCATAGCGCTCTGAGCATGATATAAGCATGAAAGTAGCAATCTTTTATTTTTTTCATTTTGCTCATTTGTATTTCACTATCTTGCTATGATTTAAATTCAATCACTTTTTTGCTTGTTATCAGAAAATGTTCTATTTTGGTATTGAATTGTAGGAGAACGCGTGCTCTTTTTACACAACACAAATTAAAGTTTATAAATCCAAAATCTGTTTAATTTAATGTGGGTCAAATCAACGTTGGCATCTCAATTACGAGAGAGAGAGAGAGAGAGAGAGAGACAGAGAGACAGAGTTAAAGTAATACATAAAAATTAGGTGACGGAAAGGTTCGAAACTTAGGTATGTTAGGCGCTTCCGAGCAGTTTTTTTATGCTGATAAATCGAACGGAAGTAACACTGAAATAACGAACTCAAATAACACAGGCGAAAAGCCAACAATAGAAGTTAGTCGACTCTGATAGTGAATGTCGAATAAGACCTTTAATAATAACGAAGGGAACCGTCGAATGTCGTCAAGCTAAATCTTTACGTCCATAAAAACGGCCTCTTTCTAAAGCCGTCAAAAGTAGTCTGTTTACATTTCGCTATTCTTTGTATGCTGATGATGCAGCTATTGTGGCTGATTCTGATATTCAGCTACAGTGCCTGGTTGACAAATTATCTGCTGCTTGCCAGAAGTTCGGCTTAAACATCAGTCAAAGCAAGACTAAGATACTTGTCCAAAACACAAACACTGCACCTCAAGTAAGCATTAATGGCCAACCACTAGAAATTGTTGATCACTTTTGTTACCTTGGCTCCATCATATCCAACAACACTCTACTGGATAAAGACATAAACAACAGGATAGCCAAGGCAATGGCCACCATGTCACGGCTGCAGAAAAGAGTCTGGGACAACATATTGCTGACTAACAGTACTAAAGCCCTAGTCTACCGGACCTGTGTGTTGAGCACCTTGCTGTACGGAAGTGAAACATGGTCAACCTACTCATGGCAGGAAAAAAAGCTGAATGTTTTCCACCTCCGATGCCTAAGGCGGATCTTTAAAATAAGGTGGCAAGATAAGATAACCAATGAGGAAGTGCTACAAAGAGCAGGGTGCCAGGACATCCGCTCTGTTATCAGCAGCAGACGCCTTGGCTGGCTTGGCCACGTTCGTAGAATGCCAGAAGGTCGACTTCCACAGGACATCCTGTATGGCGATCTGATAGAAGGCAGGAGAGCCGCTGGTCGCCCACTTTTACGTTATACGGATGTATGCAAACGCGACATGAAGCTCTTCAAAATCGACACTGGCAACTGGGAAGAGGTGGCACTGGACAGATCCTCATGGAGAGAGAGCATAAAGGAAGGGTCAAAGATTGCAGATGCCATACACAACAGAAGCAGAAAGAAGGGTGAAAATGCAACAGCGCCTGATGATATATATATGCCCAACCTGCGATCGCAGCTGTGTATCAAGGATTGGCCTCTTTAGTCACACAAGAAGTTGCAAAGGGAAAAGATCGTCTCTCGAGACGTAAAATGCCACAGATTCTTTGTTTTTACTAGTCGCGTCATTGTCTCTAAGTCAGTCCAAGTCAAAACTTTCCCTTTCTATGAAACAAATAAGTAATTCCTAATCATGCCATGACAGCTATTTAAGGAATTCAGCGCACATCTACGGCTGTCATGGGCTTGTCAAGGGTAGAATCATCAAAAGATTTTTGTTATGGATATAATCGTCAAAAGATTTTTGTTATGGGTATAATCATCAGAAGATTTTTGTCATGGGTATGATCATCAGAAGATTTTTGTCATGGGTATAATCATCAGAAGCTTTTTGTTATGGGTATAATCATCAGAAGATTTTTGTCATGGGTATGATCATCAGAAGATTTTTGTCATGGGTATAATCATCAGAAGCTTTTTGTCATGGGTATAATCATCAGAAGATTTTTGGCATGGGTATGATCATCAGAAGATTTTTGTCATGGGTATGATCGTCAGAAAATCATCTTATTGCTTTTGAGCGGATGCATGTAAGAAACAGAATTTTGATGATATAATGTATGACTTTGCAACACGCAAGGCACGTGAAGTTAACTTGATCGTGGTATTGTACTTAGTAAAGAATGAATAAAATGCAAAGACGAAATTATTTCTAATGCAAGATCCTAATTTTCACTTATTATCCTACCCAGACTAGGCCCCGCGCAATCTGTTTTTCATAGGGCCCCCTAGTTCTTAGGACCGGCACAGGATCTATGAATAAAATTAAACACTTTTTTTTAATCCCATAAAAAATGTACCACATTCTCGCCCCGCCCCATTCCAGAAATCATGCTCAATTTTATATCTATGTATTATAATACAGAGAATGCAATCTTCAATCTAGAACTTAAACGTATTTCTTGTATTCTACAAAACGCAGTCCGACGTGTGTGGGCAATTTATCCTTCAAAGCCATTGTCACAAAAAAAAGTATAAAAAAAAAAAAAGCTTTTGCATATCAAATATTAAAACAAAAAAACTTTGCTTTCAGAATACCAAAAGTACCCGCTGAAGGTATTTTTAGCACGTTACGAAATATCTTAAATTCAGTTTGACATAATCTTTTTTTTTTTTTTAAATTGAACTCTAGAATAAATGGGACAGATAGATCACACGTGACAATTTAAATGCCGAAAAAAAAAAATCTTCCAAAAATTAGGAAGTACTCCTTGACTTCCATATTTTGAAGTCTTTAATCTTTAATGTAGTTGTTTTTTTTTCACCAATACTTACTCTGAATCGTAAGAAGAGATTTAAGTCAATATTGCACTATAAGAATTCCAAAATAGCTTTAATCTAGAATGGACATCTATGCCCAGATTCTGGTATGGAAAAAAAAGGATGAAATCTATCAAATGTCCTGTTCAGGTTCCGATCCCAACCTTTTGTCGCTCGTCTGCTATTGTTGTGCCTCTTAAAATCTATTTTCTCCCTTTTTATTTAGCGGTCTGATCTTGGGTCTGGTACCCCCCCCCCCCCCCCGTCTCCTTCACATGACCCAACAAGTGGCCCGCACTTCATTCCGTGTCTGTTTCATTTTTTTTTTCATGCTTGTTAAATTATCTTCACTTATCGCCCTTTTGTTTGATTTTCTTCCTGTCTAAGGAAATCCCTATTTAAAAACATTAAAATTAAAGGTTGCATATTATTTTTAAAGGCTATTCCTCCTTTATGAAGCTGATAACTTTCTGTATGAGCAATTTCATTCTCTTTATAAGTAGTTAAATGATAGATAAAAAGGGAACATTTATTTTTACCAGCCAAATTCCTTAAACTCCACCCTCCCTAAAAAAATATGGTTACGCCTATGTATAAATCGTCAAATATTTTTTTTAATGTTATTACTTTAAACGATCAAAACAAGACTATGGTTTGAATATTCCTGGTACGGTGGTGGGGCCGCATTTAAGTTTGTGTGATAACACGAACTCTCTATGTAATCTTGTTTTTCTATGAGTTTTTGACTTGTGTCTTCAAACAAACTTCCACCCACCTCAAATCCATAAAGAAAGTGTTAAGCTAATAGTAAGAATTGAAAAACATTACTACCCGATAATATTAAAAATAAGGATTCTGTAACAAAGGAAACAAACTTTGTACTCTAAACCAGTAACAAGAAAAGTTAACAAGTCTGATCGCTAAATAAATTACAATAATAAGTTAGATTTCCATATAGAGTTTGTAAGAAAATAGGAGGAATGGTAAAAAAAAAATAATTCCACAAAAATCCTGTTAATAATTCTTTCACTTATTTAAAAATTATTTAAAACACGCCCGTATTTCAATTTACAAGAAAAAAAAGCTCAGACTGACAAAAGAAGCAAATCCAGAAAATTTTGAATGACTGGACTAAGACCTAAGAGCTACATAATTGTTCAACTCCCTCACATGATGTAGTGGATGCAGTGGCGTAGCGAGGTACACGTGGTCTCGGGGTTAGGAACAAGACCAGGGGCGGACTGGGTATCAAAATCGGCCCGGGCAATACCATATAAACCGGCCCACAAATGGCATGTCATATATTTTCGATGGGTGGGGGGATTTTATCCCACTCCGCAATTTATATATGTAATTAATCTTCATTGCATTCTGATCTTTCATTCATTCAAACGTTTTTTATACCCAAGAATACTCTCTTCCCATAATTAGTGGAAAGACAGTACACACAGCGCCACAGGGCAGCTAGGGAGTCCGGGGAGCGCAGCGAGCTCCCTCCAGTGGGTTCGCCCCGGACCCAAGCATTATTTCCGTTATTTTAAGCTTAAAAAATGCATATTCTGAAGTATCTACAGTGCAATTAGCCTGCTACTCTAAAAAAATTCACAAACCAAATCTGCTATTCAATGGAGTCCAGCGACTGGTAGAAAATGGTAAAATGCTTTCGTTTTTGTATTGGAGAGGGAAGGGAAACCACAAAACCCCTTTTGGCTACGCTCATGAAATTTGGAAACTGTAGTTTGCTTACGTTGGCTGCACTGCAGTAAGTAAAGTTTCCCCTTCAGACAATGAATTCTGAGGTAAGTGATGCCCCTCCCGGCTACGCCCATGTGTTATATTATTTTATAATATATTATATTATAATTCTCTACAAAATATATAAAGTTTGATAACGCATCGAAAACTGGATGTATGCATTCGTATGATTACATAATGTATTCTATCTATACATGTATGTAGTCTGAAAACTATAAACAATACAATAGCAGCCTAATGAGTTTAAAGCTTTTTGGTATTACTTATAGATTACAGACTTTTCTTCAAAAAAAAAAAAAAAAAAGATTGTTACGTCTTACGCATTTCATGTGTGAATCTAGTCATGCATGTTGTATATGAATATATCATGACCAATTATCTATATATATAATTCTCTTCTTCCCTTAACAGTTTAAACAAGAAGAAGTAACGGAAAGATCACTCTCTTATTTCTGCGGATAGTCATCCCACGAAAAAAACAAGAGGGGGGGGGGGGGAGAACACGTTTTCACAGCTCGCTACGGATGACTGAGCGCTGGACTGTCAAACCCTGCCCGCTCCCATCCCCCTTCGTCCTGCGGGAAGTAAACTATCGTCAACTCTGAAGGAACACCCGAAACATGTAAAACATTTTACAAACAAACATTTTACAAACACTAAATAGCAGGGCCGGACTTAACCATTGTGAGGCCCTATTCGAAACGGATTTCGGGGGCCAAGTTTGGGTAGGGAAGCGGACAATAAGAGAAATTTACAGAATTACTTTACGAGCCTTGCGTGTAGCAAAGTCATACAGTATATCATAATAATTCTGTTTCCTACATAGATCCCGCTCAATAGCAAGAATTACCAAATGTTTCAATCTAGCTTTGAGAATTATTGATCTCATGTAATTCTTCATTAGTTTGAGGCACGAGAAGCTTCTTTCACCAGATTACACAATTGCGGCTAATGCACAATGCCGTTTTTATTAATAGCCCGTAGGATTGGCGTTTTCCATATTGAATGACATTCTGGAATCAACAGTTTGTCCCCCAAAAACTCCAGAATTGTAACCCCACGTAAAAGTAAACCAAAAAAAAAAACAAAAACGGCAACTTCAAGTTCATGGGGGATGAGGTTGTGCTATTCTTTGACCATGAAGGAGAAGTTGCTACATTAATTAGTGTTTAATTTCTGGTTAACTGTTTGTTGAAATCTACTAAAAAAAAATGCTTATATTTTTCAATGGTCTGATTGGCTCAGGAACGTTTAGTTTTACGCAGCTTAATGTAAGATAGGATACCTTTTAGGAGACGCAGTGGCTGAGTGGTAAAGCACTTGGCTGTAGAACCATTGGGTCCCAGCTTGGCTGCAGAACCGAAAGATCCCAGGTTCAAATCTGGACTGGGATTTTTTATTTAAGGGATATATAGGGCACCTGAGTCTGCCAATTCTAATGGGTGCCTGACACTAGTCGAGAAAAAGTAAAGATGGTTGGTCGTTGTGCTGGTCACATGACAACCTCATTAACGGGAAGCCACAGAAAAAAGATGGCATTAACATCATCTGCCCCAAGGTATGAAAGGGTACTTTACTTACTGGAATAACTTTTGATTATTTTAATTTTCCTAAAAACTAAATAGAAAAAAGTTCTACTTTGTTTTCAAGTCACCAGTATATATTTAAGATGCTCAAACAGGACCAATATTGGGCCTTTGGGTTGAGTGGTGATGTGGTACACACTCTGGACTGTCAACTCAGATTTCCTGGGCTCAAACCCTGTCCTGCAGGAAGTTTGGGCTAGGATATAATAATCTTCAATTACAAAGGAACACCCAAAACAAAACATTTACATGAGAAATATCAATATTAAATAACTGAAAACAGAATCTCACAATCTCATTCAAGTTATCAATGCTAATAAAAGTTGAAACTTATAATAAAAATATTTTAATAGAAAACAATCTTATTTAAAAATAGTTACACAAAACATTAGTGTTCATATTGCACTGAAATCACTGACCAGATTTATAATAATAAGGCTTGTCTTCAAGTCTGAAGATTTAATGAAAGCAGTATTTCCCATGGTTACCTAGCCCCAGCTGCAACTTACATATTTTGCCACATCCAGCACAGACATTGTCAGCCAGAAAAAAAGCTGCTTTAATTAGTTTTATAAATATAAAATAAAATACTGATGGGGTACATAGTTTTAAATCACTTTATTGTAAGAAAGTCTCTGTCCTCCTTTAAATGTATTAAATGGTATCTCATAAACAACTGTTGTGCTGTGTTATCACAATTCTATTGAGGTATGTTGATACATGATTATACATATTTAGAACAATATAACAAGTCATTTAAAATGGTGAATATGTTTTTTAAAACTGATTAATTGTATTTGCATTGATATAATAATGAAAGCCCTGTATATATTATAATAAAATGTTATAAATAACAAATTTATCCAACAACATGAAACTAAATCAAAAGACTAACATTTCAAAAAATAAAACGGCAGCCAAAATTGTTCAGCCACCTAAATTCTATAAGTAACTGGACTCGATATAATATTCCGTCCCTTTTTCTGAGAGAGGTGGATCAATTATCAAGACTTGGGTTCTGTATCTGTTCTTTGAGCTTTTGTAGGAATTTCTGTATTCTGATCTATCCATAGTGGGAGATTTAAACAGCTGGCTAATCTCAGAACTACAGAAATATATTGGTGACGATGAAGAACAACAACGGCATGATGGAGAAAGGCAGAAAGGACTCAAATGTTTCTAGTGACTTCTGTAAGGACTCAAATGTTTCTAGTGACTTCTGTAAGGACTAAAATGTTTCTAGTGACTTCTGTAAGGACTAAAATGTTTCTAGTGACTTCTGTAAGGACTAAAATGTTTCTAGTGACTTCTGTAAGAAAAAAAAAAGTAGTTTAGTAATAATTTAAGTTTTAGTCATGTAAAATAATCTCTGATAAATACAGTAGCATAGCAAGGGATTTAGGGGTCCTGTGGGTTTGGCCTTTTAAGGGGGTCCCTTTGTGTTGACATTTGACATCATGACTTGAGATAATGTACTTAATAAATAGATAAGTCTAATGCGTGGAATAAATGCAAGATGGTCAATAATTTACATAACAACATGAAAAGAAAGATAAAATGTCATTGGCTTAATATTGTTACGAATCTCACTATCCAGGCTCTCTGCAAACTGCACCATACACCACCAACTTAAAGAACTTGACAACTCAGGGCTCCAAAGTAATGTAACACTTTAATAGTTGAATAAATAACAGCCAATACTGTACAATTACATGTACACTGTACAAATATCTCTCCAATAACACTGTAAGGCCGTATCAACTCTTGCACTGGCCTCTCCATCTCGTTCCGGGCTTGCACTGGGTTCAACAGTTCAGGACTGACTTCACACACTAGGCTCGTTGTGTCGGACTCGATCGCAGACCAAGATCAAGACGCCAGTCGTCTCAACTGTACTTGACAGTACTCCGCACTGAACCGTCGTAATGCTTTGTACAGAACCACACCGTTGAACTGTGCTGTAGTTGACCGTGTTCTGAGCCCCTGTCGTGAACCTTCTGTCGTGAACCGACTTGACTGCGACACCTCCGCTCTTTATATAGGGTCCCTAATCGCCTTCTAAAACCGGGCAGAACGTCGCTGGACCATTCTGGGTTGTCAGATGACTACAACCCTCGTGACGCGACTGAGCTCTGTTCACGACGTCGATCCTTCCCAAACCATCATGTTGACACTCGTCTCGGCCGACCGTCTTAACTAGTCACGGTTGACTCGTCTAGCGCTGGCCTGTGGCGATTTGCGTTGGCTGACTACACTCACACCACTCCCCCCATCTGTGCCACCACCAGGTTTATAACAATATTTAATGCACAAAAATTTTTAGACACTCATTTGGACGACCCCTCAAGTAGGGGTCTGGGGGGATTTTCAAATTTAAACCCCCCTGCCCCCACCCTAGCTACCCACTAGATAAATATTATGCTTAAAATAATTACATCCAAACAAGAAGACAACAATAGTCAAGCATTGAAAATGTTTTACAATAATTGAATATTTAAAATTAATAACCTATTAAAATTTTATATACATTAGTAGAGCCTATTTTATCTTAAAGTTATATCACTTAGTATTTAATATGGTATAAAATGATATAATTTTGAAATAATCTAAATCACTTTGTCTACATACAAGCGACCATGACCTTGTTATAATGACAAAAGGTAAAGGTAAAAACAACAACAACTGAGTAATTAGATTACAATAGAGAAAAAAGTAATGCTTTACTTCAATGACTAAACTGCAATTGTCTTTACTTTACTTGTTAACTTAGATCCCCTTAAAATGTACTTACCTGTAAAATAGGAAACACTAAGCCAACAGCAAAGTTGCACAGCCAGTTGATCGCCAGGGAAACACTGACAGCGGCTGACCTAGGACCCTGCGCAAACATCTCAGTCACCATGAACCAAGGTATTGGTCCTGAAACATCAATCATAAATCATAAGAGATTTAGAAGCCTAAGCTGAGGTTTCTAGACTCATTTCCACATGGGTCATTCTTAAAAGTTCACCACGAGTCCAATCATGTGCAGAGTTCTTCTGCCTGCCCGGTCCATGATCAGGGCAGATATGAAGGTCAACATGACTTTTACAACACCTGAGAAGTCTCCTTGCTCAGACCAGCTGAGATAATAATACTTGTAGAGTAGTAGACCATCTGAAGTTGAATAGTATAGAATTATTTGTTTCGTCATTTACAGGCTGAACATTAAAAAAAAAAGTTTTTTTTTCTTTTTAACCAAAATAGTGATGTGTTTCACTCTGAATTCTAAACCTTAGCCTGTGGACTTCTGGTTTGGATAAAAACTGGCCCTACAGTGATGTAGCTTAATTTATAAGAACAAAAAAAGTATTTTTAAAAAGAATTTGGCCTATGGCTAACAAGGATGTGATGGCCAGCACAATGACCAACCGCCTTTACTTTACCGCACCTAATGTCAGGTACCCATTAGAGCTGAGTGGAATTGGAGACGCCCAAAGATCCCCCCCCCCCAAAAAAAAAATCCCAGTCTTCACCAGGATTCAAACATAGGACCCCCGGTTCTGAAGTCTAGCACTTTACCGCTCAGTCACCACGCCTCGGTGTATGCAAAACAACAACTAAAAAAAAATCATATTCTTAATGAATTATTTATCTGAAGGAAGGTTTGCAATTTCTAAAACTAAAAGCTATTAATCACAGTCTGTGACTGGCAACACTGTTGCAGGCTCCTTAGCCCACCCTGGAGAGTTAACACCACCTACCTAGCAGGCTGTTAGTTTCCATCATGTCCTGGCATAAATAAAAAAAAAAAAGAAATGGAAAAATGGTTTCAGTATTGACACGAGTACCAAAATGTCCACACCAGGCACCCTGATCACGCCTCCCCCATGGTGGAGGTTGCCAGAGCCTGAACAAGCTATTACAGCACAGTGCAGTATGGGCCACTATTCCATTGGCTCATATTTTGCAAAGTTCAGCTTTGACTTACTGTGCCCCTGCTGCAGGGAAAAATAAAAAACTGTCTAATATTCTTTAGAACTTCCCTAGACTTGCTGATCTTTACCTCCAAAGGTCTGGGAAACTACAAGCTCTTGACCTGTAGGATGACATACGCACATTACAAACAACAGAAGAATTTCTTCTACGGCTTTTGCAAGACAGGATGTGAGTCTTTTAAGCCTACAGTCTAACGATGTTCAATGATGATGATGATTAACCACAGTTCTAATTTCATTACAATAAAACAAAACCTAACTACTGCGCAAAAACATTTCTATTTAGCTTTTTCTATTAAAAAAGTATAATCCATTTAGAGTCCTCAAATAGCATAATTCTAAAGTTTAAAAAAAATAAATAAATAAATATATATATATATATATATAAGGTGGTGCTATCAGAGATGGCTGAGACGGATTTTGGCAGTCAGTTACACAGATCGGGTCTCAAATAAGGAAATCCTATGCCAAACTGGGAGTCGAACACTTAGTGAGGTTGTGACTGAGCGTCGCATGAGGTTTGCGGGACATGTTCTACGTCAAAAAGAAATACGCCAAGAGTTGCGATAACATGGAAGCCAAAATGAGGAAAGCGCAAACAGGGACGTCCTCGTATTACTTGGCGACACACCTTCATGGAGGACCTCAGAACAGTGGACACCAGGTGGGAGGAGGCTTCAGACATTGCCAGTGACAGATCTTTATGGAGACAGCTTGCCGCCCAATGCGCCGAACAGTGCGGGAGGACCTAAGTCTAAGTCAGTAAGGTGCTATAAAATTAATTAGCTATTACACATTTGTAGTTAAACATGAACTTTTGACAAATGAAAATAACTTCAATTCTCTTATCCTGAAACATTTAGCTAATTTACTTTTCCACATTATTATGTATTAAATTTGGGTACATAATCACCTAATAATTAAACTGCTTGTTTGATAT
Organism: Biomphalaria sudanica; assembly: GCA_036873155.1. NCBI lineage: Eukaryota > Metazoa > Mollusca > Gastropoda > Planorbidae > Biomphalaria > Biomphalaria sudanica. Next base: position 1,159,835 of record JAZGLO010000202.1, on the reverse strand, counting down.
CAACAGTGTTCCAAACAAATTTTAAAAAACTTAAGTTTAAAAAAATATGGCTTTCCTAATAGATGGTTTTCATACAGACTCAAACTTTGGGATGGCAGAGTAAATGGAAAGTTGAAAACAAAAAATGGAAGGAACTGGCCATACTTGTTGATGCTACAGTGACCTACCTCATTTACCTCCATCAGTGGCTAGATCATGACAGCTTATCCTGTGGAAGGCAAGATGAAAGCCTGGGTTGACCTACCAGACTCATTTACCTCCAAGAGTGGCAAGATCATGACAGCTTATCTTGTGGAAGGCAAGATGAAATCCTGGGTTGACCTACCAGACTCATTTACCTCCATCAGTGGCAAGATCATGATGGCTCATCTTGTGGAAGGCAAGATGAAAGCGTGGGTTGGCCTACCAGACTCATTTACCTCCATCAGTGGCAAGATCATGATGGCTCATCTTGTGGAAGGCAAGATGAAAGCGTGGGTTGGCCTACCAGACTCATTTACCCCCATCAGTGGCAAGGTCATGATGGCTCATCTTGTGGAAGGCAAGATGAAAGCGTGGGTTGGCCTACCAGACTCATTTACCTCCATCAGTGGCAAGATCATGATGGCTCATCTTGTGGAAGGCAAGATGAAAGCGTGGGTTGGCCTACTAGACTCATTTGCCTCCATCAGTGGCAAGATCATGACAGATCATCTTGTGGAAGGCAAGAAGAAAGCCTGGGTTGGCCTACCAGACTCATTTACCTCCATCGGTAGCAAGATCATGACGGCTCATCTTGTGGAAGGCAAAATAAAAGCCTGACTTGGCCTACAAGACTCATTTACCTCCATCAGTGGCAAGATCATGACAGCTCATCTTGTGGAAGGCAAGATGAAAGCGTGGGTTGGCCTACCAGACTCATTTACCTCCATCAGTGGCAAGATCATGATGGCTCATCTTGTGGAAGCTAGATGAAAGCGTGGGTTGGCCTACCAGACTCATTTGCCTCCATCAGTGGCTAGATCATGATGGCTCATCTTGTGGAAGGCAAGATGAAAGCGTGGGTTGGCCTACCAGACTCATTTGCCTCCATCAGTGGCAAGATCATGACAGATCATCTTGTGGAAGGCAAGAAGAAAGCCTGGGTTGGCCTACCAGACTCATTTACCTCCATCGGTAGCAAGATCATGACGGCTCATCTTGTGGAAGGCAAAATAAAAGCCTGAGTTGGCCTACAAGACTCATTTACCTCCATCAGTGGCAAGATCATTACGGCTCATCTTGTGGAAGGCAAGATGAAAGCGTGGGTTGCCCTACCAGACTATTTACCTCCATCAGTGGCAAGATCATGATGGCTCATCTTGTGGAAGCAAGATGAAAGCCTGGGTTGGCCTACCAGACTCATTTGCCTCCATCAGTGGCAAGATCATTACGGCTCATCTTGTGGAAGGCAAGATGAAAGCCTGGGTTGACCTACCAGACTCATTTACCTCCATCAGTGGCTAGATCATGACAGCTTATCCTGTGGAAGGCAAGATGAAAGCCTGGGTTGACCTACCAGACTCATTTACCTCCAAGAGTGGCAAGATCATGACAGCTTATCTTATGGAAGGCAAGATGAAAGCCTGGGTTGACCTACCAGACTCATTTACCTCCATCAGTGGCAAGATCATGATGGCTCATCTTGTGGAAGGCAAGATGAAAGCCTGAGTTGACCTACCAGACTCATTTACCTCCATCGGTAGCAAGATCATGATGGCTCATCTTGTGGAAGCAAGATGAAAGCCTGGGTAGGCCTACCAGACTCATTTGCCTCCATCAGTGGCAAGATCATTACGGCTCATCTTGTGGAAGGCAAGATGAAAGCGTGGGTTGGCCTACCAGACTCATTTACCTCCATCAGTGGCAAGATCATGATGGCTCATCTTGTGGAAGGCAAGATGAAAGCGTGGGTTGGCCTACCAGACTCATTTGCCTCCATCAGTGGCAAGATCATGACAGCTCATCTTGTGGAAGGCAAGATGAAAGCCTTGGTTGGCCTACCAGACTCATTTACCTCCATCGGTAGCAAGATCATGACGGCTCATCTTGTGGAAGGCAAGATAAAAGCCTGAGTTGGCCTACAAGACTCATTTACCTCCATCAGTGGCAAGATCATGATGGCTCATCTTGTGGAAGCAAGATGAAAGCCTGGGTTGGCCTACCAGACTCATTTACCTCCATCAGTGGCTAGATCATGACAGCTTATCCTGTGGAAGGCAAGATGAAAGCCTGGGTTGACCTACCAGACTCATTTACCTCCAAGAGTGGCAAGATCATGACAGCTTATCTTGTGGAAGGCAAGATGAAAGCCTGGGTTGACCTACCAGACTCATTTACCTCCATCAGTGGCAAGAGCATGATGGCTAATCTTGTGGAAGGCAAGATGAAAGCGTGGGTTGGCCTACCAGACTCATTTACCTCCATCAGTGGCAAGATCATGATGGCTCATCTTGTGGAAGGCAAGATGAAAGCCTGGGTTGACCTACCAGACTCATTTACCTCCATCAGTGGCAAGATCATGATGGCTCATCTTGTGGAAGGCAAGATGAAAGCCTGGGTTGACCTACCAGACTCATTTGCCTCCATCAGTGGCAAGATCATGATAGCTCATCTTGTGGAAGGCAAGATGAAAGCCTGGGTTGGCCGACCAGACTCATTTACCTCCATCAGTGGCAAGATCATGAAGGCTCATCTTGTGGAAGGCAAGATGAAAGCGTGGGTTGGCCTACCAGACTCATTTGCCTCCATCAGTGGCAAGATCATGACAGCTCATCTTGTAAAAGGCAAGATGAAAGCCTGGGTTGGCCTACCAGACTCATTTGCCTCCATAAGTGGCAAGATCATGACAGCTCATCTTGTGGAAGGCAAGATGAAAGCCTGGGTTGGCCTACCAGACTCATTTACCTCCATCGGTAGCAAGATCATGACGGCTCATCTTGTGGAAGGCAAGATAAAAGCGTGGGTTGGCCTACCAGACTCATTTACCTCCATCAGTGGCAAGATCATGATGGCTCAACTTGTTGAAGGCAAGAAGAAAGCCTGGGTTGACCTACCAGACTCATTTGCCTCCATCAGTGGCAAGATCATGATAGCTCATCTTGTGGAAGGCAAGATGAAAGCCTGGGTTGGCCGACCAGACTCATTTACCTCCATCAGTGGCAAGATCATGAAGGCTCATCTTGTGGAAGGCAAGATAAAAGCGTGGGTTGGCCTACCAGACTCATTTACCTCCATCAGTGGCAAGATCATGATGGCTCAACTTGTTGAAGGCAAGATGGAAGCCTGGGTTGACCTACCAGACTCATTTGCCTCCATCAGTGGCAAGATCATGACGGCTCATCTTGTGGAAGCAAGATGAAAGCCTGGGTTGGCCTACCAGACTCATTTGCCTCCATCAGTGGCAAGATCATTACGGCTCATCTTGTGGAAGGCAAGATGAAAGCCTGGGTTGACCTACCAGACTCATTTACCTCCATCAGTGGCTAGATCATGACAGCTCATCTTGTGGAAGGCAAGATGAAAGCCTGGGTTGACCTACCAGACTCATTTACCTCCATCAATGGCAAGATCATGATGGCTCATCTTGTGGAAGGCAAGATGAAAGCCTGGGTTGACCTACCAGACTCATTTGCCTCCATCAGTGGCAAGATCATGATAGCTCATCTTGTGGAAGGCAAGATGAAAGCCTGGGTTGGCCGACCAGACTCATTTACCTCCATCAGTGGCAAGATCATGAAGGCTCATCTTGTGGAAGGCAAGATGAAAGCGTGGGTTGGCCTACCAGACTCATTTGCCTCCATCAGTGGCAAGATCATGACAGCTCATCTTGTAAAAGGCAAGATGAAAGCCTGGGTTGGCCTACCAGACTCATTTGCCTCCATAAGTGGCAAGATCATGACAGCTCATCTTGTGGAAGGCAAGATGAAAGCCTGGGTTGGCCTACCAGACTCATTTACCTCCATCGGTAGCAAGATCATGACGGCTCATCTTGTGGAAGGCAAGATAAAAGCGTGGGTTGGCCTACCAGACTCATTTACCTCCATCAGTGGCAAGATCATGATGGCTCAACTTGTTGAAGGCAAGAAGAAAGCCTGGGTTGACCTACCAGACTCATTTGCCTCCATCAGTGGCAAGATCATGATAGCTCATCTTGTGGAAGGCAAGATGAAAGCCTGGGTTGGCCGACCAGACTCATTTACCTCCATCAGTGGCAAGATCATGAAGGCTCATCTTGTGGAAGGCAAGATAAAAGCGTGGGTTGGCCTACCAGACTCATTTACCTCCATCAGTGGCAAGATCATGATGGCTCAACTTGTTGAAGGCAAGATGGAAGCCTGGGTTGACCTACCAGACTCATTTGCCTCCATCAGTGGCAAGATCATGACGGCTCATCTTGTGGAAGCAAGATGAAAGCCTGGGTTGGCCTACCAGACTCATTTGCCTCCATCAGTGGCAAGATCATTACGGCTCATCTTGTGGAAGGCAAGATGAAAGCCTGGGTTGACCTACCAGACTCATTTACCTCCATCAGTGGCTAGATCATGACAGCTCATCTTGTGGAAGGCAAGATGAAAGCCTGGGTTGACCTACCAGACTCATTTACCTCCATCAATGGCAAGATCATGATGGCTAATCTTGTGGAAGGCAAGATGAAAGCGTGGGTTGGCCTACCAGACTCATTACCTCCATCAGTGGCAAGATCATGACAGCTCATCTTGTGGAAGGCAAGATGAAAGCCTGGGTTGGCCTACCAGACTCATTTACCTCCATCAGTGGCAAGATCATGATGGCTCATCTTGTGGAAGGCAAGATGAAAGCCTGGGTTGGCCTACCAGACTCATTTGCCTCCAAGAGTGGCAAGATCATGACAGCTTATCTTGTGGAAGGCAAGATGAAAGCCTGGGTTGACCTACCAGACTCATTTACCTCCATCAGTGGCAAGAGCATGATGGCTAATCTTGTGGAAGGCAAGATGAAAGCGTGGGTTGGCCTACCAGACTCATTTACCTCCATCAGTGGCAAGATCATGATGGCTCATCTTGTGGAAGGCAAGATGAAAGCCTGGGTTGACCTACCAGACTCATTTACCTCCATCAGTGGCAAGATCATGATGGCTCATCTTGTGGAAGGCAAGATGAAAGCCTGGGTTGACCTACCAGACTCATTTGCCTCCATCAGTGGCAAGATCATGATAGCTCATCTTGTGGAAGGCAAGATGAAAGCCTGGGTTGGCCGACCAGACTCATTTACCTCCATCAGTGGCAAGATCATGAAGGCTCATCTTGTGGAAGGCAAGATGAAAGCGTGGGTTGGCCTACCAGACTCATTTGCCTCCATCAGTGGCAAGATCATGACAGCTCATCTTGTAAAAGGCAAGATGAAAGCCTGGGTTGGCCTACCAGACTCATTTGCCTCCATAAGTGGCAAGATCATGACAGCTTATCCTGTGGAAGGCAAGATGAAAGCCTGGGTTGACCTACCAGACTCATTTACCTCCAAGAGTGGCAAGATCATGACAGCTTATCTTGTGGAAGGCAAGATGAAAGCCTGGGTTGACCTACCAGACTCATTTACCTCCATCAGTGGCAAGAGCATGATGGCTAATCTTGTGGAAGGCAAGATGAAAGCGTGGGTTGGCCTACCAGACTCATTTACCTCCATCAGTGGCAAGATCATGATGGCTCATCTTGTGGAAGGCAAGATGAAAGCCTGGGTTGACCTACCAGACTCATTTACCTCCATCAGTGGCAAGATCATGATGGCTCATCTTGTGGAAGGCAAGATGAAAGCCTGGGATGACCTACCAGACTCATTTGCCTCCATCAGTGGCAAGATCATGATAGCTCATCTTGTGGAAGGCAAGATGAAAGCCTGGGTTGGCCGACCAGACTCATTTACCTCCATCAGTGGCAAGATCATGAAGGCTCATCTTGTGGAAGGCAAGATGAAAGCGTGGGTTGACCTACCGGACTCATTTACCTCCATCAGTGGCAAGATCATGATGGCTCATCTTGTGGAAGGCAAGATGAGAGCGTGGGTTGACCTACCAGACTCATTTGCCTCCATCAGTGGCAAGATCATGATAGCTCATCTTGTGGAAGGCAAGATGAAAGCCTGGGTTGGCCGACCAGACTCATTTACCTCCATCAGTGGCAAGATCATGAAGGCTCATCTTGTGGAAGGCAAGATAAAAGCGTGGGTTGGCCTACCAGACTCATTTACCTCCATCAGTGGCAAGATCATGATGGCTCAACTTGTTGAAGGCAAGATGGAAGCCTGGGTTGACCTACCAGACTCATTTGCCTCCATCAGTGGCAAGATCATGACGGCTCATCTTGTGGAAGCAAGATGAAAGCCTGGGTTGGCCTACCAGACTCATTTGCCTCCATCAGTGGCAAGATCATTACGGCTCATCTTGTGGAAGGCAAGATGAAAGCCTGGGTTGACCTACCAGACTCATTTACCTCCATCAGTGGCTAGATCATGACAGCTCATCTTGTGGAAGGCAAGATGAAAGCCTGGGTTGACCTACCAGACTCATTTACCTCCATCAATGGCAAGATCATGATGGCTAATCTTGTGGAAGGCAAGATGAAAGCGTGGGTTGGCCTACCAGACTCATTACCTCCATCAGTGGCAAGATCATGACAGCTCATCTTGTGGAAGGCAAGATGAAAGCCTGGGTTGGCCTACCAGACTCATTTACCTCCATCAGTGGCAAGATCATGATGGCTCATCTTGTGGAAGGCAAGATGAAAGCCTGGGTTGGCCTACCAGACTCATTTGCCTCCATCAGTGGCAAGATCATGACAGCTCATCTTGTGGAAGGCAAGACGAAAGCCTGGGTTGGCCTACCAGACTCATTTACCTCCATCAGTGGCAAGATCATGACGGCTCATCTTGTGGAAGGCAAGATGAAAGCCTGGGTTGGCCTACCAGACTCATTTACCTCCATCAGTGGCAAGATCATGATGGCTCATCTTGTGGAAGGCAAGATAAAAGACTGGGTTGACCTACCAGACTCATTTACCTCCATCAGTGGCAAAATATGACGGCTAATCTTGTGAAGGCAAGATGAAAGCGTGGGTTGGCCTACCAGACTCATTTACCTCCATCAGTGGCAAGATCTTGATGGCTCATCTTGTGGAAGGCAAGATGAAAGCCTGGGTTGACCTACCAGACTCATTTACCTCCATCAGTGGCAAGATCATGACGGCTCATCTTGTGGAAGGCAAGATGAAAGCGTCGGTTGGCCTACCAGACTTATTTACCTCCATCAGTGGCAATATCATTATGGCTCATCTTGTGGAAGGCAAGATGAAAGCCTGGGTTGACCTACCAGACTCATTTACCTCCATCAGTGGCAAGATCATGACAGCTCATCTTGTGGAAGGCAAGATGAAAGCGTGGGTGGCCTACCAGACTATTAAAAAAGTATAAAAGCACAAGCTTAAAATTCTATCAACATATCACAAGGTCCTCAGGGCACGCAAAGATCTTCCTTCAGGGAGCAGTACCAGGAAAAAGAAGAAGAGGCAGACAGAAAAAGTGATGAGAAGACAACATAAAAAACCTAATAATTAAATAAAATACTCTGAAGAGACAAAGATAAAGGCACATATGCTTGGATAAATGTGTACAAATGCTCCTTTTTTACCAGTGTTATTATACCTTTACTCAGAAGCATTGTATAAAGTTTAATAATGTATCAAAAGTAGTTAGCTATATGATTATTTGCTAGATGATTTTAAAACTATTGAACAAGTACTAATACTAAATAAATAAAGCATTACACTTGGAATGGGGAATCTCTTAATGTAAACAAATTCTTGCTACCATGTACATTAACAAATACATGTTCATAAAGATCCTCCATCAATGAACATATTGTTTATGATTCAGTTTCATTCCTCGACATTTCCTCAGGAAAATGGACAATTTATAGATACACCTCTTCATTCTCCATTATTTGACTGCCAATCTTATAAGGTCATGAGGGTTCTGTGGCTTCACTGTTAAGCGCTTGGTATACAAACCTAGGGTCTTGTGTTCGAATCTTGATAAAGACTGGAATTTTTTAATTTCAGGAAATTTAGGGTGCCACTGAGTCCACCCAACTCTAATGGGTACCTGACTTTGGGCGTTGTGCTGGCCACATGACACCCTGCTTGTTAACCGTTGGCCAAAGAAACATAATAATAGCTCTGTAGAATGCAAGCTCTGAAAGGAAAACTTTACTCAAAAGGTCATATACTGACTGCTTTCTTAATAACTTAACCTTAATAACCTAGTTTAACTGTCTGTATCTTAGAGATGAATGCACACACAAAAGAACATTAAGTTTACTTGTTTGAAGGTATTTGACTCATGTCAATATCTTTGTTGTCTTGGTATTAGTGTCACCATAAGGTAGGCCAATATCTTATCTTCTTATCTTATATAATACAGACGTTACTTCAAAAAAGAAGATGATTACGTCCTACGCGTCATGCATTTAGTCATGCATATTAACCAATGACTAAAATTCTGCCAAGTCACTGGTTTTTCTGGCTAGCTCAGGCAACCCATTCCATGCTCTAATAGCACTAGGGAAGAATATCTAGTGCTTGTGAAAAAACATTAATAATTTTAACACATTTTTTTGCACAGGATTCCAGCTCTAGCTGCTTTTTATCTTACTAATTTTCTGCTAATTCATTTTTGATTATTTTGTATTTTGATTACAATCAACGCATTGCTACACTTCAAAACATTAATTGTGATTTATGAAGGACTTTGTAGTGGGACCAATTTGAGATCATGTGACAACTCCACCAAACCAATAAAAATTCTTATTAAATATGACTGGACATGTCTTCTATAAGGATTTGGAATCTTGTTGTTGGTCCCTTTAGAGATTCATCCACAAATATTCACATTAACGTTGATCTCTATAAAAATAAAAGCCTTTTGCCATATATTTCTTGTTTTTTAAAAATTACTATGCTTAAAGTGTTGCTTTTAAAGAGAATATTATAAAATCTTACAACAATTTTCTGACATTCATATGGCCCATGGCCCTTTCGTTGACCCTACCAGCCAAATTGGGTAACGGCCCACCAGGGCGTGACCAGGGATTCGCCTGAAGAATGCCCATATACTGTATGGCCAGTCCACCCCTGCCAACAGATTCCGTAGGTAGATCTAGTCCTTAATGAGGTAGTTCCGAATCTCTGACCTACTTTATAAAAATTCAAGTGACTGTGCCTGTGGTCTTATACATAACATAGCAATAATGGCAATATCTTCCTCCTATGACAAGATAAAGATGTAGATCTAGATTTAGTGCTAGCCTAGAATCCTAGATCTAGTAGACCTAGTAATAAATAATCTTAAAAATTAGTCAATTATTGTAACATACTTTTTATTACTTAAACTTAAAGATGTATACTCACAGTATAGATATAGTATATAGATCTAGACTATTTTCATTTTTTTTTAATGGATCTCATTCACCAATCGTAAACAAACAACATTTAGCCACGTGGTGCTCTATCTCTTCTATATAATTTACGATCTAATGTTTAATTCATGATGGTTGTCACGTGACCGTTTGTTTCGTTGTTTTCTCAATAAGATCACGTGACTAAATGTTGTTTGTTTACGATTGGTGAATGTTGTCCATTACAATGAAATCAATGAGGTCATTAATGTAAACAACACACCCACGTGACTGAGAAGAGATCCGAAACTACCCCATTAAGGAAGTAGATCTCTAGTCTCTAGATTAGAGATACTAGATCTAGATCAGTAGATGTAGATTGTACTACTAGTAATTAGATTTAATCTAGACTCTAGACTTAGAATCTAGATCTAGAAGATCTAGTGTCTTATAGTATATCAATTGAAGTATTATTAGATTTCGATGATCCGTATTTAGTTCATTTATTTACCGTTGCTTTTGTGCTTATTATAATAAACAAGACAAGAGAAGAGTCTTTACCTATAGCCTATATCTAGTTTACTAGATTTAGCTCTATGAAGTCTATGCCACTGCCCTAGTAAATTATATTTTTTTAACACCATTACATAGATCAAGGAGGTTATATTTAGATGGAGATGGCGGTTGCTATCAAATGTTCATTATCGGTTGAAGCCAGTGGGCGGAGCCTATTCGTCATATTGGTTTACTCAAAACATTCCATCCGTTTTCATTGCGATACCAGTTTTCTAATTCTCGTAACGACTCAAATTAGCCTCGTATTTTGTCATCATGTTTTTTTCTAAACTCCTCTAAGGCCCAAGTTCATATCTGGTGGTCTAGATATTCCAATGGATCAATTACAAAGCGCTGTAGAGCATGTAAAGTGATTTATACGATCACCTGATCGAGGCCTACAAAACCGAAATATAATGATTTCATCGAAATTAAGCACTATTGTGGGCTGAAAAAAGCAAAAAGATGATTTGCAAGAGGTTTGTTATATTTTTGATACTTTTTACCGCACTGAAATCACCACAAAATTGATAAAATTGAAGTGAAAAGAGTACTACTACCTACTACTAATAATAATGTTACAGTAATACTAACTAATCTTTCCCTAATTAAACTCTGGCGTCTCTGGCCTACATTTTAGTAAATATTTCTTCAACGTTAAAAACATAAACTTTGTTATGTTAGGTTAATATAAGGGTTAGAGTTAGGCTAATCCTTACCCTAACCTTACTTACATAAATACGTTACAAAAATAATAGACGCCGCTAAAATGCACTTTTACCAAAATTTATATAAATAATTAAATGCCACTAACAACATTAACTAAACTAAAGTTTAGTCTTTAGTGACTAAAAACCAAACTAACCGATGAAGCGATATCCCGTTTTCTGGTCGTCGTTGCGCACAACCGTATGCCGAACAAGAAGGCATTTGTAATGTTTATTTTATTCTATACACTGTGTTTTTAACGTCTTATAAGATATTGTACAATGTACAGATATTTATATAATGTCGTGAAATATTGTCGAACAAATTTCTAAAAAAAAAAAAACAGACTACACGTTTTAATTTGAGTAGACCAAGATGGCTGCGATTTGGCTTCAACCTAGTGACGTCACGCCATCTCCTTTGCAAATTTGTACCCAATTTTAGAATTAATCTTCTTATCTTATATAATACAGACGTTACTTCGAAAAAGAAGATGATTACGTCCTACGCGTCATGCATTTAGTCATGCATATTAACCAATGACTTAAATTCTGCCAAGTCACTGGTTTTCCTGGCTAGCTCAGGCAACCCATTCCATGCTCTAATAGCACTAGGGAAGAAGGAGTATTTGTACAAATTTGTCCTAGCAAATGGGACGAGGAATGTGCCTTTATCTTTGTGTCTTTCAGAGTATTTTATTAAATTTTGTTTTTGTATTTGAAGATTATGGTTCAGTGTTTTATGTATAATTGCTACTTTACTTTTGAGTCTTCTGTCCTGAAGGCTTTCTAAATTTAGTGATTTTACTATAGGTGTTACTCTAGTCAAATGTAAATATTCATTTGTTATGAATCTCACTGCTCTATTTTGTGTCTGTTCCAGTTTCTTAATGTTTTCTTGAGTTGAGGGGTCCCAAACGGAAGATGCATATTCTATTATTGGCCTAACCAAGGTTAAATAACGTTTTAGTTTTATGTTCTTATTTGATTTATAGAAATTTCTTTTAATAAATCCTAATGCTTTGTTTGATTTTTTTAATAGTTTCATCAATATGTGGATTCCATGACAGTTTTTCATTTATTATAACACCTGGGCCATTCAATAGGACATCTAGTCTAGATCTAGCTCTAGAATCTAGATCTATATTATACTATATTATATTATTACTAAGTATATAGTCTAGAGCTCTAATTATACTATAATTATAGATCTAGATCTTCCAGTTTCAAGAGTTTCCGAAATTAAATGTAAACATGGAAAATCAAGATTCAAGAAAATAGGAAAGCAAGTTCACAAGTGACAAGACAAAGTTCAAGAAGTTAGGATTAGATTTCTATAACTTTTAATTAGTAGATCTACACATCTATCATCGACTACTCACTAGTGACTAGATCTAGATTCTAGATCTAACTAATACTATCACTATGTATAGTATCTAGATCTAAAAAAAGTAGATAGATCTAGAAAATCAAGATGATAGATCTATTAGATCTATTATAGATCTATTATAGATCTAGATCTATGTCTATACTCGACTATAGTGACTATAAGTATTTATAAGTATATACCAGGTCAGGTCTATTTCTATACTCTATAGTATAGATTATAGATCACAGCGAGTATTCTAGGACGGTAATATAAATATTACTAATAAATAGAAATATTAGAATAATAGTATTTTTAGATCTGTCAATCTAGATCTGATCTACTATCTACTCAATTTCTGAGCCACATTGTGAAGGCCAGTAGTTGGATTGGTTGTTAGAAGGTTTTGCCAGTTTTGGAGATGCAAGCCATTAGAATCGAAGCACTTTATAGTAGTCTAAGTAGTCGAGGGCTTAAATATCTATTACTGGCAAGGACAACCTTGCGAAACCATTTTTTTTTTTACACTTTAACGGCTGTAACTTTTGAACCTTAATAAATCTAATAACTGAATACAATTTTCAAAATAAATGCTTGATTATCTGTTGATACTTATTTTATTTGAGTAGTAATTTTTTTAGGTATGGATGACGGACTACCTCATGACTCGTAGGACATAATCATCTTCTTTTTTGAAGTGCCATCTGTATTATATAAGACCTCAGAAAAAATGTTTGTCATCCTTAAGAACTAGAATTCAATGTATGAAAAATAGTTAGAGGAGGACTTCCATTCGATGATGACAAAAGATATGCTGGGATATAATTTGTAATGCTGCCTGTTTTGCTAAATGATACAAATAAAAATAAATGGAATTGTCATCTTTAATATGTGCTTATTCAATAGCCAAAAAGTGTGAGATTACAGGCAGGACATTTAATTAGAGGAATGCACAATCCAATTGTGTGTCTGTGTTGGAGTGTTATAATGCAGGCCTGCAAGAATGTTTTTTTGTTTTTTTTGTTAGGACTACTATTCATGGGCCAAAAAATTTTTTTGCACAGACTAAATTAACTGGTTGCGGGCTGTTTGATTTTGAAGGATGAAAGAGATAAAAAATGGAACTTATAGAATTTGAGGGTCAGAAAATTGTGTTGGAGGTGGGGAACATTGAAATGCAGGCGGTTTTTCTGAAGTATGAAAAAGGTTTGCCAGGCAAAAAAACAAACTATATAAACTATTTTAATCATAGCATAACATGAGTATCAGCTAGTATAAAAAATGTTTGTAAAATGTTTTGAACGTTCCTTTAGAGTTGAAAATAATCGACTGCCTAGGCCAAGTCTCTATTAGGACGATGGACAGCAATGAGCAAGGTATGAACCCAGGACCATCAAGACAACCCCATGACCAGACTTGACGAAGAAAATTGGTTTAATAGCCTACATATTTCCATTATTTACATATGCTGTAAAGTCTGCAAATTTTAGGTAGAAGTTGTTGGGTATTGTGACACAAAAGTCATGCTGGATTTGATGACACATGAGTGAATGACTGATTGGATGACTTAAAAATTATTGGTGATTCTAATAGCATATATATATATTTATAATAATGTTGAATTGATCAAAATATACTATAACAAAATATTTAAGCTAGAAACATCTAAAAGCCATCAATATAAAAAAAGAACAACTAAGTATGGAAGTACATGCATGTAATTGTTTTAAAGGAATGTTTGTAATTTCTAAGATAAGATAAGACATGTTTTAGCCTAGCCTTTAGTTTATTTACACAATAGCTATCATCATTAATGTGACAAGAACGTCTGAATTTACTTGTGTATTACATCACTGATGTTATGGTTTTGAGACTTTGATAGCTAACATAAAGCTTTAGCAAGGCATATAATATATTCTGAGACAAAAATTAGGTCTAAATTCTAAATCTGGTGAGAGAGAGAGAGAGCATATATATGCTAATAGAAGATGACAAAGACAAGATAAATGAGGGCAAAGTACTAATAGTGTAATTACTAAATATAGTTACTGAAGGACACTGAATAACAGTTTTAATGTTTTAACTTAATTTGTTATCCCTTGGTATCTTAAAGCTATTACAGTAATAACTTCTTCATAGTCTAGTTGGGAGTAAGAATAAAGTAGAGTAAGTAAAATTGTGTTACACTTACTTGTGACACTCCTTGAATTTAGTTACTCTGTGCTTTTAGATTAGATTTAGAGATAGCATGAGCAGATCTCTTGAAAGATGAGGGCTATGGCTTATGGAGTAAAGTAAACTTTTAATGACATAGATATTGGTTTACTAGAGTGTAGTAAGAAAGTAGCTATTTTGACCACTCATTGACCCTACTGGTAGGTCTCGTTCTGATTTCACATTTATTTTCCAATAAAAATGTACATATTTATGTTTGGCATTGAAAGATAAATAAGGCTGATACTCTACTTTTTTTGTAATGTGATATATATATATGCATGGTACTCATGTAAAAATAAGTTGATGCTTTTTTTAAAACTGTAAATAGAACCACTATTATAATTATATTGTCAGTGTTAATCGTGCTTATAGTGTTAAATATCTGTTCTTTCCTATTCTTCTTTTTTTCTTTTCTTCTAGTCATCTTCTTGTTGATGAGCTGTATGCTCTTTTGGAGACTGCAAAGGAAAAAAAGTGTGCTGTTTTTTTTTTTTTTCACTATCCTATTTAAATAGCAAGCTTTCCTTGAAGATGCCATCATAAACATAGTCATCTAAGTAGCTGCAGAATGAGATAAAGACTTGCTGCTTGTTGTCACTTGTGGTTCTTTTTGTCAGAACTTTAACCAAAAAAAAAATATTATTCCTTAATTCTGATCACCTTGTAAGTATGTCATAAATATTTGATCTTTTTATACAGATTCTCTATGCTGAAATTGGACCAGAATGTCTGAAAAAGTGGATTCTCCTCGTGGGACAGCACTGTCCCTCTACAACAGGTTTGCTGAATTGATGTTGGTAGTTGGATTGGATGAAAACACTGGACTTGTACCTTTAAAGAAAGATGGAGTAAGTCTAGCATGTTGTCCTAGTGGCTGTTTAAACAAATGACAGTATTTGTCGAATTGATCATCTTGTATCATATTTGTTCCAATGATCATTTCAAAATTTTATTTCTGTTCTACTATTTGGTGTGTTTTTATGTGTAATGTGCATTTTATTGTCTCTAGTAACATGCCCAGTCCTAACATTTTTTTTAGACTACAATACTAAATGATTGCTATCTTGAAACATGATGAAAATAAGAAATGTCTTTTTTTTTTCTTTCGACATATAACTTCAAGTACTTCATATGCAAAAATTTTTGTAAGAGTTTTTAGTAAGATTGAATTGCTTGTTTTATGGGCAAAAGTGTTAGTGTTGCAAGTACAAGGAAATAATGAAAAAAACAAACAATTTTGAATTCTTGTTATTATAAGTCTGCTACCTAATGGCCTCTGCAACTCCTTTTATTTGGTTAAATACATTTTCTATTTGAACTATGAAGAAACTTTAAAAAATTGTTTGCCAGATATTTAAGGAAAAAATTTCATTTTTATTTTCTTAATCACACCCATTCTCTGTTTGATCACTCAAACCTAAAAGTATGATTCAGCAATGAAACAATATTTACACTGTTCTACACTTAACCTTTAAAAAAAGGGATTTGTACAAAAAAACTTAATGTTGACTTGGAGCGTATGGTTCAGAGATATAAAATGCATGGCATCTAAAATGAGGATTCCAGTTACATTTTCAATGAGTAAAGGAACTTATGATTTAATAAGCTATTTCTGGAGTACCCAAATGTGTAGCCTAAAAACCTTTTATATTTGTATCTATGAAATTATATGGTTTGGTGACCAATTATGACAAAATAAACTCAAGTTCATCTTTTTTAAGAATGGCTTCATGGATTCAGTTGTGTCAACATGCCATAAAACATAAAACTTTTTCAGATAGAGACATATTTGTATTTTTAATTAGGAAGGTTCTCTTTCAATTCTCTAAATTATGTCCCACTAAACTTGGTTTTGTATTTCTCAGAGTTCTGGTGACTCAGACGATCTTAGCAACCTGTTCTATGAGGAATATGAAGCACAAGTTCTTGTTGCCATCTCTTCTTCTAAAGCCTTGGTATTTCAGCCTTACTTGTTGGAGGACCCAACGTACCCCCCTTCTCCAGGGTCAACCATGGCTACAAACAGTTTTCAGACTCTGAGGTATCATTTTTTTTATTTTTACTTGTAATGATGCAATTAGACTGATTCACATGTTTTCATGTAACATAAGTTTCCAACATCAGTCTTTGAGTTTATGTTAAGAAGCTAATGACTAAACCTTGATGTTGTGTTGTCTTTATATGAGAAAAGAGTCCTTGTAATTACAACAAATTTCCATAAGCATCATTAAAGCAGTCTAAGTCTTAGTCATAGTCTTGATCAGTCATAACATTCTAACATACTTTGCAGTATGTATCTATAATGATCACTCATTATCATTTTAAGGTTTGTCTGATGGTACATGAAATTACATTTCTCTACTTCTTTAGTGTGCTGTTGCCATGATAAATACACACATTTCACTCGTAATTAGTGTCATGCTTTGCAGTTTGTTGTCTTACACATTCTGCTTTATTTTTTTATTTTTTTTTTCTAAACTTATTTCATTTCCTTTTCTACAATTCTTTTGATGCCTTTTGTATAAAAATCAATTACTAAAAATAATTATTTAGGATTCAAGTAAATTGAATGTAGTAATAATGAAGTTGTTCTGTTAAAAAAAAATTCTCATCAGTAGATGTTTGTTTTGTGGCACATTGGCTCAACTAAAGCTTTGTAGGCATTCTTAAAAAGATGATTTTTTGGTGACTAGGCAGAGAGAGATATCCAAGAAAATTGCTCAGAGGACTGTGTCAGTCAACTCCTCAGTGATAAAACAACACCTGGTCAGTAATGACAACTCCAACTCAGCCTCTCAGGTTTTGGTTGACCTTCCATTATCTAAAGATGCCATTGATACCATCACTACATTTTGTTTCCCAGGTTAGTTTTTTTTTTGGTGTGATTTGTAATTCTGTCCCTTGCCTTATTTTTTGGTGTTGAAAATCTGTTAACCATAGCCTCCTTTAGGGTTGTTGGTGTGCTGTAAACAGTAGAACTAAGATATGCTGGTGTGCTACAAAAGTTGAAATCAAAGTGAGATACATAATTGTTTTCTATTATTTTCCAATACTTTCTCAGACCAAACAAGAAAAGATTGTGAAAGGTTTACATTAGATATGTATTGGATGTTAGCCTTAAGATACTGTGTCTAGTATAAACTTTTCAGAGCAGACAACTTCTTCTTCGTTCTCATTTTACATGTTGGAGGGTTCAGTAACCCTATCTTTGAGATGAATCACACAGTGATTTACAGATCAGGCAGTTCTCTGTATAGTTTCCTTCTATAGGAGGGTTTTGGGGCCAGAGTCTTGTTTGGGCCTCTTGATATAGTATGCAGCTTTGAAGGACATAGTCAGCATTTTCTGGTGATGCTCCACAAGGGCAGGTTTTGCTCAGTCAGACTTTTAGCTTCCGGAACATATGTTGTCTCATTCTGTTGTGTCTGGTTCAGAGTCGAAAAATTGTGTATTGGTCATGTTGAGATAGCTTATAGTAGGCGTCCTATTTCTTGTAATAGAGCAGAAAATAAAGCTGAGTAATGTTGTGCTTGCCAGGTTTATGGAGTCATTTGATCTTTTCAAAGTAATTACCATGTGCTTTTGTTCGACTGGTCCAAGATACTCAGCTGGGTCAAAATAAGGACTGACTTCCCTAACCACTAGAAATGGAAAGAAAAAATGTTTTAGATTTAAACCCAGCTAATACTATTGTCTCTTCATGAAAAAGTTAAAAAAAGCTGATCATGATAATAGTACTATTTGTGAGATCAATTTTTTAAAATATTTCTAGTTAAGCTTAATTTCAATAGAAAAATGTGTTTAATAAAATCAATTGTTAATCGCCATCACAATTATAAATGGAAGTTTCAGTTGGCATAGAACTTCAGCTTCAGCCTTTGTGAAATGATTTCATGAAAATATTGTTGTAACTACTACACCGATCATTAGCTAAATGGAATATTAAAATAGCATTTGAGACTCACCAGAATCATTAGCTAAATGGAATATTAAAATAGCATTTGAGACTCACCAGAATTATTAGCTAAATGGAATATACAATAGCATTTGAGACTCACCAGAATCATTAGCTAAATGGAATATTAAAATAGCATTTGAGACTCACCAGAATCATTAGCTAAATGGAATATTACAATAGCATTTGAGACTCACCAGAATCATTAGCTAAATGGAATATTAAAATAGCATTTGAGACTCACCAGAATCATTAGCTAAATGGAATGTTACAATAGCATTTGAGACTCACCAGAATCATTAGCTAAATGGAATATTACAATAGCATTTGAGACTCACCAGAATCATTAGCTAAATGGAATATTACAATAGCATTTGAGACTCACCAGAATCATTAGCTAAATGAAATATTACAATAGCATTTGAGACTCACCAGAATCATTAGCTAAATGGAATATTACAATAGCATTTGAGACTTATCAGGATGGTATGTTGGCAGAATGTGTTTTGCCTCAACTTGTAATGACCATCTGTGCCTTTCATGATGACTAACAATCTACTGGGCTCATTAATCTTGTTTATTAATAACTCTAATGTTTTGTTAACAATAACAAAAATTATTTGTGTGACAGAAGTGTTATTGGACCAATTCACTGTATTAGTATTGTTATTGAAGCCAAGCCTATTAATTGTTTTTGTTTTGAGGATTGTGTTTTCAAGAGAGCTAGAAAACAAAATAGGTAAAAAAAAATCCAGCTGAGCTTCAAGGTAGACTGTTTTCACATTTATTCTGGACAGTGGTACTGTCCCCCAAATTACAGGACACAAGCCAAGTTCAGAGCCGCCTCTGTTTGAATACACTGAAGAAACACTGTGTAGAATAATATATTTTCTTTGAGTTCAATGCTTTCAACTAAATTACATAGAACAAGTTATCCCACTATGAACAAATCACATAAAACACTTGTTTAAATATCTTTTTCTAAGTATTAACAGCATAAGCTCTAAATCTGTTTAATAAATGTAGTAAATAAACATCATTATCCCTAGTAACCATTGCCTAAATGACACAATAACAGCTACATCTCTTAGTGCCACTTTCTTCT
Source organism: Biomphalaria sudanica (assembly GCA_036873155.1). Classification (NCBI taxonomy): domain Eukaryota; kingdom Metazoa; phylum Mollusca; class Gastropoda; family Planorbidae; genus Biomphalaria; species Biomphalaria sudanica. The sequence continues at coordinate 1,140,488 of JAZGLO010000202.1, read as the reverse complement.
ATTAACTTACTGTTTTTCAAATATTGTCTTTGTATTTGTGTATATTCAGACAATGCCCATGTGTTCCAAGATAAACCAGATAACAATATACACTTCCTTGTCCTGACTGATGTGTCTGGACTCAAAACTTATGCCTGCTGTTTGACTTTCTACAAACCCTATCAACTGACCAAGGTAAGGGCATCAAACTCCTGTATTTAAGATGAAAACAATTCTTTTTCCAAACAGGTATATAGTTTCTCTTTAGTGAAATGCTATGTTTCTTAGACCAATAGAAATTAGATTATTTAGAATAACATAGAAAAATATTGACCTTTTGGTTTCCTTAAAATCCAAGTCTTGACCATTTCAAGACTGTCTTTTATTATTCATCTTTCTCTGCTGCTTTAACCCAAGACTGTAAGCTGCAGTATTATGGAATTGCTTCTTTGAGTATCAATCAAATCTTTTCCTAGCTTATAAAGATGTTACAGCATTGTTTGAGAGCCACTGTGACATGAGCTAGTCAAGGTTCATTGAGAACACTTGGTTTAAATCTGGCACAAGCCTCGTTTTGATATCTGTCCACATGGTCAGTCTTCTATTTAGTCCTCGCAGAGAAAGGATATATGTCTTGAGGAGTTCTATTTGTATTGAGTGAAGTGTTATTAAGTATCATTGTAAAAATTCATTGGATATTAATCTTGCAAGTAATTATTGAAGTCTTGATCATTGTCTGATGGCTGTATTTGCCAGAGTGTTATTATTTTACATTTAATAAATAAATCGTCTGCTATTCAGTGAATTGAGTTATGAATTTCTATGTCTGTTGTGTACGGTAGCTATAGTGAACATCCGCGATAACAGAAGTGTAAGAAATGAAGTGAAGAGAAGGCATATTTAATTATTATTTAGCAGACACTTCAATAAACACTAGAAGAGGTGTTACAATAGACCACTGGAAATACCTTTTAATTTTATATTAACTCTGTATTTAGTAAAGAACACACTATGTATACTGATGCATTTAGATGAAAAAAAATGTATATGAATTTTTAAGATACATTTTTTTTTGTCATCAGTCTGGTAGCTTTAAATAGAATGTCATGTTCTAATTTCTTCAGGAACCAAATGGAAAAATGAGTTATGAACTGCAAGAGTTGAAAGACAAGTCCAACAACTCTGACAAGTCCAACAACTCCATCAAGTCTGTGCACTGTTACATCCCACAGTGTTGCGTCCTTGTTTCCAAGTATCCATACTTCTATGCCATGAAAGAGTGCATGTCTTGGTGAGGTTTCTCTTCACTCTCATGTGCATTCTGTTCACTCTCCTGTGTTTCCTGTTCACTCATGTGTGTCAGTTTGCATTAGTATTTAAGAATTTTTATTTCCATTGAAGTTTGTGTGAAAGAGTGTTTTTCATGTCTCCTTTTCACCATTATCATTGCCCTTACCTTACAAATGATATGATTAGGGATTATAAAAAAAAAATGTTTAGTCAGTTGTTAAAAGTAATATCGATTCTAAATCTTGTTACATTCAAATAAATTAAAATGCTTGCTCTGTTTGCCTTAACAAATATTTTCATTTGATTTATTGGTGTAGCATCTCTCTAGGAAACATGGCTAAACATGTTCATTTCTTTCAGTATGATCAGTCATGTGGAAAGAGACCTGGAGGAGATGTTCCAGTTTCTCAAAGACTTTACCTACACAATGACAATGTCACCAGTGCCACCAGCGGGGAATGTTATTGTGGTATGTTGCTGCCATACAATTTCATTTTGAATAAGTGCACAATTTTTATAACAAAATATTTTTTTTTCTTCTTTTTACCATTGACACTAAAGAACATTCTTAAATGAATTTTATTTTATGGAATTGTTATTTTTTTATGAAAATACAAATACAGGTGTAAATACATATCTATAGAAAATATGGTTTCTTACCTGCCATGTTATGAACTAGTGATATGTATCAGCCAAAGGAATGAATTTTTACCAACCCAAACATGTACACATTATTAGCATGTCATGTTGGGTCAGTAGCTTGACATAATCTCTGGGCCAGCTCACCATATTTCTATAGTACTGTGATAATCAGCACATTTTATTTTGCTTTCTCTCCTACAGGAGATCTGCATCTACAATCTGTTTATATCGTTGTTTCCACCTGATTCACCAGACAAGCCTGTATTAGACATTCCACTGCACTTGACATTCTTGTGTTTCCCCATTGAAGAGCTCCTGAAAATTTTCACTGCCATCTTGTGTGAAGAGAAATTAGTTTTTATAAGCTTCAATTATGCCTTACTGACTACAGTAATGCAGGCAAGTGATTTTTGATCTTGCATTTCATTTGATTATGTTTCTTTCCTTCTTTAAGGGTTTTAAATTTAAAAATAAAATTTTAAGAGTATTTATTGTCAATCCATATGTAAAACAAACGTTAGAACAATCAACAAAAGCTATGGCAAAGATTTACAGAAACTGAAGCTTCGAAAATGTTTTTTTTTTTTAATCTCAGAGTTTTCTGTACTATATCCTGCCATTCACTTGGAGGTTTACCTATGTCCCTATATTGAGTGCCTCATCACTAGAACTCTTGGAAGCACCTGGGACCTTCATGATGGGCTGTCATCCTAAGCATTTACATGTAGTCCAGCAGGTTTGTTTGATGTCTATGGTACTAGTAATACCTACTTATAATGAAATGGGTATTCTCAAATACTCAGAAATAATATAATTTTCAGAAAAATAAAAAAAATTACTACTGTGGTTATCAATACAAAGTAAAAAGTATTGTCTATTGTAACTGAATATTTCTGTTAAAATAAACAAATAATTCCTCAAATCATCACTGAGATGCTCTATCACTCTCACTACTATCACTATGACCAGATAGCATATTGGCATACTGATGTCTAGGTCATGGGTTCAAATCCTGTTTCCTATAATTGTGAAAGTTTGCTTGAAGTAAATTTTAATGAATAAGGATTACATATTGAATACTTAAGGCATGAAACTAGACTCTTAGGTTGGGATGCTCAAGATATTAAAGTTTCTTTTTGTTCATGGGATTTTGTTTGGGATTAAAAATTTGCAATAAATATAGCTTAAGTCAATCAATGTTACTTAAGTCAATAAATATAGCTTAAGTCAATAAAAAAGCTTAAGTCTACAGATAACTTTGAGGTGGAGGTTATAAGACAATCATGATAAATAAAAACAATGAAGAAAGAGTCTGGCTTAATGAGCCTGAAGTTATAGCCTGGGGTCACACAAAAATGTAGCTCATTTATTGATGCCTCGTGTGCCAATGAGTGTTGAGAGTTGATAAAGATGGGATCTTTAGGCAAGTTTTTTTTTAATTTTAAAAATAAGGGGCTACATTTGTGAAAGTTTTACCAGTATCATGGCTTTATAATTATGTTTATGGTTAGTTGCGGATTTCTTTTCACTAGTATTAGGAATTAACAGCTAGTTCAGTAATTTTACTAACATTTGGGATTTAAAAAGGGCTTGGGAAATTTTTTTACTGTTCATTGGGATTAAGTTTTGTCCCAACAATTATATTTTTGGCTACTAATCTAGAATGAATTTATTTTAACCTTGCCTCAGGTAGAAGGTTTGGTGGTTGTTAACATTGATGAAGGAACTATCACTGTGAATAAACCAAGTGACATAACGTCACCCTACATTTTATCAAACTCCAGTTATAACTATGACACCGTCACCATCGACAGAAATGATTACATTCCATATCTCCCTGTGGGTCCAGCAGGTTTGCTTAAAAATATCTGTAAAAGGTCCAAATATCAAATGGAACTCTCTGATGTTCAGAGGTAAGTTATTAATTTGTCGGAGCATATTGAAAGCTATTCTGTGATGTGAAAAAAAAATGTTTTAAGCAAAAGCATTTCAATGATTTTTTAATCGTTATTTAGATCTCAAAAAATGTGCATAAAATCTTAATGTCTAAAATGCAAGTAGAGTATAGCTTATACACTGTGATTGCTAATCGTTTAAGAAGATATATGCCCAGAGCTATAATTTTCCCAAAAAGAAAGTTTTTTTTCCCCGAAGACAGGGAGGGCTGCAAGCATACTTTAATTTGCTTAGGTCTATCCTTTTGAGAATCAAGATTCAAATTTCCAAATAATTTTACAGACCCTTCTACTTTGATATTGAAGAAGAGCGAGCCTTCCGCATGAAGAAATGTATGCAGTTCAATACAGAGATCAGCTTTGCATTCCTGGAGATGATGGTCAATCTCTTCAGGTATGTCCTTTTTATGAATACATTTTTTCTTTTTACTTTATTTCATGAATTCCCTTTTTTGAAGTTTTAGCCAAACAAGAAAAAAAACCATAAGTTCAAAGTTAATGTATGAAACAAAATATACAGGTATAAAGGTCAAATACATACGAAGTAAACAGCAGTACAAACAAGTAAGAAGCATGTAAATAAGTTTGACAGTTGCTAATATTTTGTAATACTTGATAATTCTTCCTATAGTTTGACAATTCTTTTCTTGCTTTTCATCATAACTCTAAAGTTTATTTTCTATCGCTATTGTTTAATTCTTTAATCAATGTAAAATGCTGAAATATTTTAGTTCAATGGAAAAATGTCTTTTAAAACTACTTTCTGTAAGTCTACCAACAATTACTAATTTTGTCATGTTGGTCTTCTGCATGTATAATCTATGTGCAAGTCAGATGTGTGCATATTCCCAAAGTCTGACTTTAATATTGTATTTTCTGTTGTAACTCAAAACTTCTAATTATAAGTGAAAAATACCAAAAGTAAATATTGTCTGAGTTAGTTGCTCATGGATCTTGGTGTTGTAATGGCAGCTTCTTTTCTGTCAGTTGAGTTCATTAGTTTTACATGCTTCTATCTTTTAATTTTTAACTCTATTCTGTATAAAAAGGAAAAGTAATGAAAAATATACAAGTATTTCTAAATCTCAAAACATGAAGCAATATACTACAAACTTCATTAAAGAACATATTTTTAGATAATTTTGCAATTATCATTCTGACAAATACTTTTGTTCAGATTAAAGAAGACAGTATTTTTGCTTACTTTATCAAATCCTTTTTATTTCATGCTTAAAATTTATTTTTTGTTTACAAATTTGTTTTTACAAGCTTTGCTTATTCGCTGCAAACTGTTTATTTCTGTCAGCTTTTAAATTTGACACTCATGAAGGAGAACAAAACAAAACAGCGAGGGTTTTAAGGGACGCTAATTGCCCCCTAACAAAGCCTACAAACCTAAGAGGGACACACAATGTGAATACTGCCCTCAAACGCAGGCAATTTCACAATATATTTTTCAAACATTAGAACCTTTATGCAAGCAGTTTTATTTTTATCTAAAATAATGTTAGACAAATTGTTTATATTACCAAGTTAAATGTTTTCTGTCATACTAGCTACTTACATTTTAAACAATTCGTTTACTTTTGTATAAAAGAGAAAGAATGCGTTAAGAATATATTTAAGTCGATTATGATTTAAAACAACAACGAATAATAAGCAGTATTGAATAGCACAAAGGAGTTGTAGAAATGTAACTATGAATTGTACATTTCAACATTGAATCATTTCTTCTTTAAGGCCTTGAATGAGAGCACTTTACAAAACCATTTAATAGATCATTATTCAATCAAATCAGTTTGGCCAGGCTCACACTGCGCCATATATCTTCATAACAATGAGTTTGTTGAATACTTATGAACATTCACAATAAATGTGATTGTCAATAAAACAAGTATCATCTTTCTGTTCTCCAAATGATTTCCAAGTTGCAGTACTGAGCAAACAACTGTACATCATTAGCATTAATACACTATTCCCTTAGTTACATTAAGCACAACAACCCAGCCTTGAATTCAATTGTTAGTTATTATGTCATTGTAGATAAAAGTAATGTAAAAAATAACCAAAAAAAAACAACATAACATTTCATATTTTAAGCCAATGCATGCCAGACAGAGGATGATACCTCAAAAAAGAGGACATTCTTTTACCAGACATCCGGTAACCCTATGCTCTCCCCTAACAGGGCATCCCAGCCTAGCAGCGACACTTTCACACCAGCACATTTATGTATTAAAATCTGTGGGTAAGGGGTTAACAATTTTGCCCCATGTCTGTTGCCGCCCCTCATGTTTTTTTTTGTTGCTTTGTTTGGTTTGACTTGATGTTTCTTTCCTTTGTATGTTTTGAAACCACACCCAGAGGTTGCCTCTTGTACCTACGGATTGAACACAGAAGTTTTAACAAGAAAGTCTTTCTGGAGAGCGTCCCTGAGTGCGACAAGCCATTCTATGAGAGGGTAAATTGTTGGCACACTTTCAGAGAATGTCGGGTGCTAGTGTAGAAAGCTAAAAAAATGTATATTCATATAGATTGCTTGAAGAATGTGTACATATATATATTAAAACTGTCAAAAAGTTAAATATATATGACCCTGCACAAGCAGTGACATTTTTAAGCTCTTAAAGTCATTTTGAGTTTATTTGATCTTGTACTAATTTAAAATTCTGTAAAATTGACATTTCACATCAGGGGTGAGCAAACTATGGACTCCTTCTTAAGTATATGATACTGCCTGTTGACATATGTCTGTTTCCATCTTATGTTAATAGTATTTTGTTTGAGTAGAATTATCCATTCTCACTTTGATTCTGAAATTATTCAGAGTAATTAATCTGAAACTATACCACAGGTCATTGTCTCACTAGCTGATTTTTCTTGGATTATAATTTGTAGTTTCTTCTTTTTGTGGGGGGTTGATTGGAATTGTTTGGTTTCTAAAGAAGAAAATAAATTCAAGCAACAACACTGGCACTGATTGAATGTTGTTAACAAAAAAAAGGTTAAATCCTAAGTGTTAAAGGACAAGTAGAAAGTAAAGGTATCATTTCATATCCATTGATATCTGAGCATTTGACTTGGACAGTACTATCAGTCTGGCCATCCCTGATTTGAAAAAGACAATGCCAAACAAATAATTTCTGAGACAATGTGAGAGTTTTGGTACAAATCTTGAATACAAGAAGCTTTATGTGAAGCCAAATCGTTGCTGTGCCTCTAGATTGTAAAACAAGTTTGTTTTTTTTAGATAGGAAATATGCCCACCCCTGTTTTAAACCCATTACACATCTGGTCTTTTGTTTATCTCGAAATAGGCTGATGGGGTCGGTCACATATATTAGCACCCTCTATTACAACTTGATAACTGCAACTATATAAGCTACTATTGAAGTTGATAACTGCAACTATATAAGCTACTGTTGAACTTGATAACTGCAACTACATAAGCTACTGTTGAACTTGATAACTGCAACTATAGAAGCTACTCTGTCTGTGGCATTTTACGTCTCGAGAGACGATCTTTTCCCTTTGCAACTTCTTGTGTGACTAAAGAGGCCAATCCTTGATACACAGCTGCGATCGCAGGTTGGGCATATATAATCACCAGGCGCCGTTGCATTTTCACCCTTCTTTCTGCTTCTGTTGTGTATGACATCTGCAATCTTTGACCCTTCCATTATGCTCTCTCTCCATGAGGATCTGTCCAGTGCCACCTCTTCCCAGTTGCCAGTGTCGATTTTGAAGAGCTTCATGTCGCGTTTGCATACATCCCTATAACGTAAAAGTGGGCGACCAGCGGCTCTCCTGCCTACTATTAGATCGCCATACAGGATGTCCTGTGGTAGAATGCCAGTAGGTCGACTTCCACAGAAGCTACTGTTGAACTTGATAAGTGCAACTACATAAGCTACTGTTGAACTTGATAAATGCAACTATATTAGCTACTGTTGAACTTGATAAGTGCAACTACATAAGCTACTGTTGAACTTGATAAATGCAACTATATTAGCTACTGTTGAACTTGATAAGTGCAACTACATAAGATACTGTTGAACTTGATAAGTGCAACTACATAAGCTACTGTTGAACTTGATAAGTGCAACTATAGAAGCTACTGTTGAACTTGATAAGTGCAACTACATAAGCTACTGTTGAACTTGATAAGTGCAACTACATAAGCTACTGTTGAAGTTGTTATAAAAAATTTTTTATTATACAATAAAATATTCTCAACTAAAAAAAACAATAAAATACTGTTTGTTTATAGATCTTCATCTTTTAAGCTATTTAGCTAAATTATATTAGTTTGAAAATATAATTAAGTCTGTCTTAATTCTCATATAAAACTGTTGTCTGTGATATGTTTTCAAAAGTTTGATTCTGTCCAAATCTATATGTATATACTGATATTACTTTTGTTTGGTTCACATCAGTCTGCATATTGCTCTGGTGCATCTCTTTTTCTTTGTTTTGTTATATCTTTCTATCTCTCATGTATGTGCAATGCTTGTATCTTAATTCAGAAATATAGAGTGCTGGTATAGTCAACTTAGTCATATTAATCAATTATTGTTATGCCTACATCTATAGTACTCTATTGTATTTTCTTTGGTACTCATGTTTTACCTGTTTTCAATGTTTCTTCAGAATTGAAAATTATTACAGGAAGGCATGGGATGGCTGCAGGTAGGGATCGAGCCTTGGACCATTGAGATGGCAGTCCAGAGCATATACCACACGACCAGGCAGCCATTACCTTGGCCAATTGATAATTCTAATTGTGTAAAAAAGTATTTCAGTTATAAACTACAGATTTCTTAACAGAAATTTCATTTCATATAGTTCTCAGGATGTTTTTTTACCATTCAGTTTTTAAAACCAAAAAGGCTATGAAATTTTACTTTGACTGTGTCTATAATTAGTTTTTAGTGCTCTTGATAAAGACATTTAAAAAATTCAAAAGAAGAAAGACTTTCTTTTTTTAAAACTGTATTGTTATTTGAGAAGTAAGCTCTCAGTGTACAGTTATGCCCAAGGAATGATCTTAATGCATTAAAAAAGCTCAAAGACTTATTTAAAAAAAGAAGAAAAACTACATTGGCACTATTTGCTCAGTTTAAATTTCAAAATTTGCTTTTGTATAAAATATACATTGTTAGCATTCTATGCATATATAAGTGCATGAAGTGCTTATTGCTTATAAAATAATGCCTGATAATTAAAAAAAAAGTTACACTTTGCCTGGAATTGAGTTTATAAAACCTGCACTAGCTGTTTTTGTACAGTATAATATTGTTTGAACATTATGATCTTGACTAGACTATAGAACTTTGGGTTAAAGCAAATATATTTTTGTTAATTTATTTGAACCTTGAACTCTAAATTGTTCAGTGTTTGAAACTAAATGATTGATTGATTTTGCTAAGACTAGTTTTGCAGATGTGCAACTTACATTTCCTCTTCTTTGTTCTTTTATGTAACCTTTTTTTTTTTTGTTTGTTACATACATAATTTAATGAATCGAATATATAAACACATATTCATAAAGTTATCAATGCTTAATTACACTTGGGGAGCACAGTGGCTGAGTGGTTAAGCGCTTGGCTTCTGAACCTGGGGTCCTGGGTTTGAAACTGGGTGAAGACTGGGATTTTGAATTTTGGGATTTTTAGGGCGCCCCTGAGTCCACCCAACTCTAATAGGTATATGACTTTAGTTAGGGAAAGTAAAAGGGGTTAGTCAAGATGGCCACATGTCACCCTGCTCATTAACCTTTGGCTATAGAAACAGATGGCCTTAACATCATCTGCCCCATAGATAGCAAGGTCTGAAAGGGGAACTTTACTTTTAAAAAAAAATTACACTTGAATATGAAATATACATTCATTTATCAATGCTTTATTACACTAATTCTTGATTTGCCATATAGAAGTTTCTTTCTTACATGTTAGATGAGTCACTGTGAATCCTTGCGTTAGAAAACTAATGTTACAAATAGTTTGATATATACTGCCGCCTTTATCTTGTCGTGCTATTCCATTCTGTTTAGAGAGTGGAAGGGGGACCACTTTCAAATAAAAGAGTTTTGGCTTAAGCAAATTAAAATTATTAATTTTTTTAATGTAACCTTGCAAAATGGGCATTGAAAAAAGGGACGATAAATAATCTATATGACTGAGATAAACTGCCTAGGGACTTTTGATTCTGCGTGCTGGCTTGCTGGATGTTGTTGGAATTCTCTGATGCTCGTCCAAAATAAGACACGTGGCTTGTTTTGATCTTTGATTGTCCAGATTATATGTTGCCTCATCTAGAGACTAATAAAACAGGCATTACCACCTTAAATAATGCTCCAATCATTATACTCATGCCCTCAAAATGAGCACCATGGATCTTTATCCCTAAAGGGGTGTATTTATGAAGACTAGAAATTTTCAGTTTCATTTGGTTAAAGTTAATGTGTTCTCTACTGATTGCCTGAAACCAGCACAACCCTTATCTCTCTTTTTCCACCAAAGAGATTCCATGCTAAAGGAACATAAAACATTTGCTATACTAAAGCAATAATGAGATTAATAACAATAATATTAGACTGATTTGAAAAGTGAGATAGCTAGAAGTAGTTCCATCGACCAAATGAATGTTTTCAACAGATTAGCCCAACCTTTGTGTCCATCATTACAGGTACTTAACACTGACATGTTTAAGCAGTTCCTGGAAGACAGGCTAAATGAGAAGATGGACTACTGGTATGAGTATGAACTGAAAACAAGACCTTACAACAAACCAATACCTGGTACACTGTATTACAGGTACATAGCCCTCTGCTCACCAGTCTGATAGACCTTTGCCAAACTTTTTGAATTATTTACATTTACTTCAAAATTAACTCTATTGGTCAGTTATTTTGTTGACCACATTTTTTTCACATCTCAAGTTTTACAGCTGTCTTTTGAATCTAGATAATACAAACAAATATTCTTCTATCTTCTGAGTTAAATAAGTATAAAATTAGTAAATTTCCAAAATTCTAATCCTTTATTTTAAAGTTAGGTAGTTATCAAATTTATTTTCATTGTCAGTCTTTAAAATTATTGATGTTTAAAATAGTTATAATGATCGGAGTAATAACCTGGTCTGAAGTAATATTTTGAAAATTAGTGAAGTGTCTAAGATATTCACTAGAAACAATCATTTTACCTGATTAAATGAGTCCTTTGTCATTGTATTTTTGAAGAAAAAAGCAACAATATATTCATGTGATTTCATGAAATACTTAATCTAGTTCAATATTAAGCTAGTTAAAAATCCTTGTATCTCGAAAGCTCAGTTGTAACTGATTTAATGTAAAAAGTTTTAAAAGTTCAAGAGTGTGTTAAATAACATTTTACAGGCCCAATGCTCGCCCTGCCACAAAACAATCGTCCATCACCACCTTCTCATCCCTGGCACCAAGAACTTTTGAAATCTTCCGGCTTCCAGCTCTCAACGACTCACTTTCATATGCCAGAAATATGATGAACATGTTGAATGAAACTATAGAGGTCAGTGGCAATAATTAAAAGAAAGTTGTGTTCTACATATGTTCCACATTAACTTTCAGTGATGCCCTTCTATTTGGCTAAACCTTTTGTTATTTCTATTGCACATCTCCTTAGTGTTCCTAAGTCCTGGTGCCCAACAAACATGAGAGACAGCTCAAATTGAGAGTTAAATCTTGAATCAAAACTTCTTAACTCTTTCCCTCTGTAATTATTTTTTCACATTCACATTTTGCTCATTAGTATTTCACTACCCTATTATGATTAAGCTTCAGTAACTTTGTTTGTTGTGATCAGAAAATGTTTTATTTGGTATAGGATTAAAGGTGAATGCATTCTCCTTCTATATTACATAAAGAAAAGTTTTTAAAATTAAATATTAATTTAATTTAATGAGGTCAAATCAAAGATGGTATCGTTGATTAGGAGAGAAAGAGTTAATCTTCATCAGAGATTTGTGAACACGTGCCCCCTCGAGTTGGCAATGGGTTAATGCCTCTTAGTCCCTCATATTTTTCTTTTGACAGCTTGATTGAACTTATTCATTTAAAGGAATTTGATGAAGAGTCTCTTTTATAAATGCCATCACTTTGCAAAAAAAAATATTTTCTTAACTATTTGAATATAATTAGCTAACATCTTCCTGTGACCAATGTGGTCAGCACAACCATTAACTAGTAATTATGTTTTCCATGTGCTAGTTAATATGTTTTTGTATGTTGATATTAAAGCAGTATTTCTCCTTGTGTGTAGACGTGTCACAATATGTTCACCAAGTCGTCTTACTTATACTTGAGGGGAATGTTCCATGCAGCCCAGGGGAATATCACTGATGCACTGGATGACCTTCTGAGTTTGCATTCCATTTACACCAGGCTGTTGCCAATACAGTAAGTACAAATTTTATATGTTTAGTATCTTTCCCAGAATTACCTGTGATAACTTCTTATAATTTTCACAGTTGTAGCAACATCCTATATCTACTGAAGTAATTGTGCAGATATTTTGAAGCCATTTAGTTCACTTTGCACTTTATCTCAAGGTCTTTAGAATTCATAATTCATATTGATAAACTTGACTACACAAGAGGTATCTCGTAGGTATTTGAATAATTGAGGATATGGGGATTTGGAAACATTGCTCAAGGATAATAATTCTTTTACTTTTATGTAATAGTTTCTTTTAGTACCCCCTTACCATTTCCTGTTATCAGCCGATGACCAAAAAGGTTAATTTCTCAGAGCAATGTTGGTTCAAATCTCAGTTTTATTTTTATCATTATTATTTCTTGTACTTACTAGCCACTACTATTCTTTACCACCAATGGTCTCTGAGCTGTTATGTGGATTAGCTACCAATGAATGTATAGTTACATTAAAAGTGGGAGTTCTTGTATTATATTTAGACAGTTATTATGTTGAGCTTATTAAACATATTATCTTACCTGTATATTGATTATCTAGTTTTCTCCCTTGTCAAGATTTGTTCGCAAGCTGCTTCAAATAGCACCAGAAGCAGAGAGAGATAAATTGTTGATGAAAAAAGGTGTTCAACATTTGATTGTACTTTTGCATGAGCCAGAAAATGAAAAACCCAGACGCCCCATTGTAGACAAAGTGTCCATTCCAGATGCTGATCTCAGTAAGTGTTTGATTCCTTTTAATTGAAGATTAGTTTCAATGTCCTTATTTTTACAGGTTTCAAACTTGTTTTAGGTGAAATTTAAGAAAATGTGTTTTTGTTTCAAACTTGTTTTAGGTGAAAATGTGTTTTTGTTTTGTTTTGTACTATATAAGTGCTAAAGAATTAGTTGATAAATTTTATTTTGACAGAAATTTTGGAAATTCCAAGGTTCTAGTGACTCTAACACTGACTTTAATGGAGTTCTTTTGTTTTGTTGTTCCTATGTCTGTGACTATAGTAATTAAATTTAAAAGACAAAAAGTACATTCTTTGTGTCAAGAATTTGTGGTGTCATTTATTTGCTTTCTATCTAGATCTGGAGGAGTTTGTTGAAGCTGTGTCTATGCTAGAGATGGCAACAGATTATGACCTGATTCAAAGGCTTTTCCTAGCCTTGGTGCTCCCCTACAGAATGACACGTAAGTCCACACAGCATAGAGTTCAGTCAACATGTAATAATAATCAATTAGACCCCTGACACTATTGGCTATGGCAAATAATGTTGCTCATTTTTCTAAATTAATTAGCTCTTATCATGTAAGATGTTTTATTCACACAAGAGTCTGCAGCAAACCAAATTTAATTAAATTTATTTTTTTCTGAAGAAAAACCTCCACTGATATAACAGAAAACATTGTATTTTACTTAAATTAAATTTAGTTTTAGCAGCAGTTGTGTTTGTGTGTTCAAAGATTGTTCAGGTCTAAATCTAAATGAAACACTTTTTGAAGTCAAGTTAAAATATTCATGTTTTACAGAATTAATACTAGTGAAGTATTATTGTCTGAAATCAAGTCTTTAGCTCTTATAATTCTTTCTGTCTTAGATGTAGATAAATACACATTCAATGTACTGAAATTATCTTATGATGAGAACCAGAGTCAATGTGAATCTTTGCAACTGGCCGAGGACTGTCTGCAGGCTAATGAGATTGTCCTGAGAGTGTCCAATCTAATCAAGACAGACTTTGGAATGGGCAGAATTGTCTTGACAGACAAAAGGTGATTTTGACACTAGCTTTTTGTTCTGTTTTTGAATAATGTTTTATCTTTCAAGATTGCTGATAGTGGCTAGCTAATGGATTCATAGGTCAGAAAGTTGATTAGTTGTTTGGTGCTTTTTGAGAGTTTTAGATTTTTAAAATTTTTTTTAATCACTTGAATGTCTATCTCAGGTTGTTTTTCATCAAAGATGTCAGCAACAGATACAAGGAAATTGTGAAGCTGCGGAACATCACCAAACTGGAAAAAGTTCAGAATCATTCTTTTTTGATAGCAGCAGATGTTCTTGTCATAACAGACACAGGTAATTTTAGTACCCAGGATTTATGAACTTAAAATATTGTAGTGACATTCTGCATGCAAATGTATGTTTAGTGATGTTTCTACATAGCAACACTGGTTATTGCCTTAAACAAGTAAGACGAAAAAAAAATTAAATGACTAAATATCTGAGTTCTAAAGTTGAAATATAATTTCTAGTTCATTATAGAGAACAATATTTTGAGCACTCAAAACAAAGAGGGTTCAAATATTTTCTCCTTAACTAACAAAATTTTGGAACTCTTGTTTTAATAGATTCTTAATGTTTTTATTTGTGTAGGTATTAGAATGAATTTTTTAAGTCTTTTATTTTAACTGCATAGACCAATAATTCTTTATTTGGTTATGAAGAGAACAAAACCATTTAGATGGTTGAATGGTAAAGCGCTTGGCTTCTGATCTGCACTATCTCAAGTTCAAGTCCCAGTGAGGACTGAGATTTTAAACTTCTGTATATTTAGGATCTCCCTGAGTCCACCCATCTCTAACTGGTACCTTACATCAGTGAGAAAGTAAAGGTTGTTGGTCATTATGCTGGCTACATGGCACCCTTGATAACCCCTGCTTTTGAAACAGATGAGCTATACATTATCTGCTCCAATAGAACAGCTTTCAATTGGCTATGTATTCTGTGTTCCAGAGACCAAGGTCAAATTCACAGCTTGGCTAAAGGAGGAGAGAAACTGCTGGGCCACTATCATTGAAGAGATGAGGGCTGGGAGGATAGTGGCTGAGGCCTCTAAAGACTACACAGCCATTAACCAGGCTATACAGAATGTTCTTTTAGCAGATGCTGTCATTAGGAGGTGATGATTTAGAACTTTCTTTTAGAATGTAATAAAACAATTCTTTGTTTACATATCAATCTATTTCATAGTCTCACATTGCATACTTTTGACTTTGTGACAAATTGGAATAAAACTTGTCTATTAATCTGAGCATAATACTTTTAAGGCTTGGGTTTTTACACTGCTGGGGTTATGTGGGTGGGTGTTGTGCTGGCTGATCAATAACCTCATTTGGTGAGGGTAGAAACTTCAACCTGACTCACAGCTCCTATGACAAGATTTACTTGTTAAATTGCTTTATTCTAGTCTGAATTTTGAGTAGCAAGTTCATATATACATCTAGAATGAAGTCGTCACAATAGTGTTTATGTAATGACATTATTTATAGATCTCTTTTAAAAGATTTATTCTGATATATTATATTGTGTTTATATAGTGTTTATGTAATGACATAATTTATAGATCTCTTTTAAAAGATGTATTCTATATTATATTGTGTTTATATAGTGTTTATGTAATGACATTATTTATAGATCTCTTTTAAAAGATGTATTCTGATATATTATATTGTGTTTATATAGTGTTTATGTAATGACATTATTTATAGATCTCTTTTAAAAGATGTATTCTGATATATTATATTGTGTTTATATAGTGTTTATGTAATGATATTATTTATAGATCTCTTTTAAAAGATGTATTCTGATATATTATATTGTGTTTATATAGTGTTTATGTAATGATATTATTTATAGATCTCTTTTAAAAGATGTATTCTATATATTATATTATCACAAATATTGAATTTTGAAAGCAATTTTCAGTGAACTAAAACTCCATTAAATAAAAAAGATCCCTTCAGTCAAAAGAAGATTTAGTTCAAAGAACTTTTATGAAATAAAACTTTGATTTCCTTCTTCAAAAAAAATAGGTTACAGAATATTTAATATTTCACAGGGCATCACTTCTCAAATTTCTATAAAACAGTGGATCTCATATTTTCATTGCATCAAGCTGCAACATTTTTTTGTTTTTCAAACTTAGAGCCTAATAATGTCAATTACTTTTTCTCCAGTGGTCAAGATGAACGTGTGGCGCATCATGGGCTGGTGGCAAGGGCAGCTGATTCCCTCTGTTACTTTACAGCCTACATGGCTGAGGGTCGTCATAACCTGCCCTCTGACACTATTGCCACCCTGCAGCATCGTGTGGACCCCAACACTGGACAGAGGGAGAGAAAAACTGTTGAGGTTCTACTGTACACCCCAGGATGTAAGTTACCCCCCCCCCCCCCCCCCCCAAAAAAAAATTGAACCTTTTTTTTTATTACTTTAAAATAGAATTCCACTGTAATGGAGGAGGGATAATAGGATTTATTGAAACTCTGCATGTAACAAATGGAACATACAGCTGTTTGAGCACATCTTGATTCCAAAGGTTACCTGAATATAAAACATGATTACAAATGTAGCTTTTGTAAGGAGGGCTTTATATTTTCTTTTATAATTGGTCTCAATTGGCAAACTAGTAAAAATATGGGACATAAAAGAAACAGTCATTTGTGATCTAAACCAAAAACTTACACATTTTGGGCATTTGTATTTTATTTCTACTTTTTTTAAAAACTTTTTTTAAAAACTTTTTTTTAACTGACGCTGAATACATTTTCAAATGAATTAAAAGAAAGAAGAATTTATCATTCAAGCTTTGTGGAAAGGCTGTTGCTGGATTATTAAATTCTTCATATCACAGCAGTCAATTTTGGTACCCCTTACTTAAATAATTGTACTTGATAAAGAATAGCACCTTTTTTTTTAAGAAAACCTCTTTAAAATAATAATTGTTTAACTTAGTTTCTAGGTTATTTGTCAAAATGAGACAGACTTCAATTATTTTATGTATTGCTTTTTGTTTTTGCTAGACTTTTATAATTTTCATGTGCGGAATTTTTGTAGAAAAGTTACTTTGACTATAAACATAAAACTGCCTTAAATGCTTTGTTGTTTTTTTTCAAAGGGATGGAATGATTTTTGTCTTGTTTTTTATGCTAACTGTGCCCTTATATATCTATATCTTGTTATCAACTAAATGACATAATAACTATGTTTTCCCCAGGTCAGAGCTCTGGCATGCAGAACAACATTCCACCAAGACTGTGGTGTGGTATGGGAGATGGTAAAATCAGAGTTTTTGATGCCACCAATTGGATGCTGGAGCATAACTTTATACAGACCAAGATTACTGTGGTGAGTTATCTCCCTTAGGATTAAAATATATTTGCTATTTCTTCTCATATAAGTTTTGAGACCATCTGTCAGACAATAGAAATCTAGGACAGACTTCTTAGAACAAATTAAAACCACAGACTTCTTAGAACAAATTAAAACCTTTGACTATCTCCAGAGATTTTTCAAAGTTTATCAAAGCATACAAGTACTTACTAATAATTCCCAGATTTAAAATAATGAAAATTATTAAAATAATGACTGTTTAAGGCTAATTTAAGTTGTACTAAATGACTTTTTTGTTTCTGGGGTTGTCCTTTTTGCCCTGCTTTTTATATACAATGACATAGAAAACATAAATCTTGTCTTTGAGTCCAAAGATTAAAGAGGAGTGCTCTGTTCCATGTGGCTATGCAGTTCTAGCTGTTAACAACAATTTCACCACAGACTAAGTCTTACTCCACTGGCGGTCGTTTTAGATTATCTTTTTGGTGTCTTTGCCTGTCTTTCTTTGCCTTAGTAAGAGATCTCCAACTGTCTACGTTCAGAAACCACTTGCTGGCAGAAAGAAAACATATCCTATTGTTATTTAGCCATTAAAAATAAAATAAAAACTGTTTCAGTATTAAACAATTTTATAAATCTACTTCTTTCAGTCTTATTTTCTTATATAATAAAATCTAAACATTTGTTTATCTAGTCTGCGCTGGTGGCTGTTGGGGAGGCTACCATATGGGCTGGATCTTATGGTATCTACATCATTGAAACTGAAACATTGAGCTGTAACAAGACCCTGACAGAGCACCCAGATCTGGTGGCAGACATTGTGTTGACACCTGATGGAAGGTAGGTACGCTGTATAGACAGTATCTGGCTATATTGTATCACTTAATATTTTATCAATTTCAAACGTTTGAAGACAAAAGAGTTATAAGCTTAACCGCATACCTCATATTAGTCCTACAGAAAGGTTAAAGTGTCAGTAAAATGTTACCAACATTAATGTAAGACTTATTTCGAGGGAGAGAGTAACAGGCATCATGGATGTCTCTGAAAGTAGAAGAGAAATAAAAAAATTATTTCATCTGTTTTAAGCCAAACATTTAGAAGTACATTTAAAACTTATAGCAAAATTTCAGCTTGAAATATTCCAATCTGGATATTTAAAAAATTATTGTTACAAATCTTGTTACATTTTTCTTTTAGCATTACAAGCTGGTCAGTGTAAAACTTTACCAATATCAACATAGTCAGAGATCAAAATGCTGAAGCATTGTTTATTCCACAAGGACTGTTTGTTCAGATCTGGAAAAGATTGTTTTTGTAGTTAAAAAGTAACATTGGACTGCTTGGCTAATATTGAAACACTACTTTTTTTCCAACCTGCAGACATGCCTACAGTGCTAGTGTAGATGGGACTGTTATCAAGTGGGAAGTGCAGACCTTGAGACGTGTCAGACGTTTTCGCCTATCAGATGCTAAAAGTTTGAGATTTATAAAGCTCTACGATAACAAACTTTGGTGTGGTAAGTCTATGTCTATTTTGATTGTTAGAAAAGGAATTTAACCATTTGTTTTAGTAATGGGTTCTTGGGCAGCATAAATATATGTTTTCACTATGGGTTTTATTTCATTATATACAATGAGCAAATTAGTGTAAAATGTACCTGAGACAACCAAAAGTTTTTCATAATGATAGTGTCTTTGGGCTGTATCACTTCAAGACTGGATCTAATTAGGAATATTTCAGTAGAAAAGAAAAAAAAACTTGAAAGATTACAAATATAAAAAGGCAGCAGATATATGCCCCTTCGTAATTATCCCCCAAAATTAAAAAGATAAAAATACAGGTAAAGGAAGTACTATGTGATATTTCCTTAGCATTGATTCAATTGTCCTAACATCTGCAGGGACATGGCACAGTATATTTGCTCTAGATGATAATGGTGTACAGCTTCAGACTTTCACATACTCTGAACCAGATACAGGCAAACCGGTGGAGATCAACTGTTTTGAAATTTTTCATGATGAGGTAATTCATTTCTCAGTTCACTTGTCTCCCCTTCTGGGAATTTTTTTTTTGTTTACACCTTTGTCAAGTTGCTTAAACCAGCTGTAGACAGAGATTTGGGAGATGATTACTAGGCTGGTAAGAGCATCATTCTACATTGTCTTTTCTCTGTGGAATTAAAGAACTAGATCTTTACATATCAGCACTACTGCATTAGTGTAGGAAACCAAGGAATGACTTAAACTTTTATACTTTTAATTTCAGATCTGGGCTGGATGTCGTCGGGGTGGTGAGGTGGTGATCTGGGATGAGAAATCCACAAACTTGAAGCAAGTCTTGCAGCTGGACTGTAGAGGTGTTTGTTTTATCTTGTTGTTTAATGATAAGGTAAATTATCTTGAATTTTCTCATGTAAAATAATCCCCTGAATACATATTAGATTTATCTATAATGAAATTCTAACTAGAAATTATTGTATAAACATTCACTTTGAAGTGTATTATTGTCAGCTGCTTAAAAAGCTTGTTGGCTAAATAATAGAATCATTTTAATTTAGTAATGTACATGGCCTCACCAAACAAATATAAATGTATGTAGTGTTTTACATTTACATCTTTCTTTCATCCAAAATGATTTGAATTGACCTGACTGCATAGATCTTCCAGCTTTCATCACAACATAACACATCATCACAATACATACAATACACAGCTACCATCTGTAGAAGAACTTTTTCTTAAACTATGCCTTTCCAAAACACACTAATTTCTTTGACAGTTTGCACCCTTTAAACCGCAGTTACGTCAGATCTGGCAGAAGTGGTCAGCTCTTATAAAAAAAACAGACGGTACTTCAAAAAAGAAAATGATTACGTCCTACATGTTAACCAATGACTTAATCTGCCAAGTCATTGGTTTTCCTGGCTGGCTCAGGAAACCAATTTCATGCTCTAATAGCACTTGGGAAGATGGAGCTTTAAGGCTAGAACAGAAAACTCCTTTGTCCTACTTTCAGTCAGAGTGTTTCAAGGTCACTTGTCATCACCGAAAAGGACATAGAAGCCTAATTCATAAAATGGTTGTCTTATGTGTGTGTGTATTTTACATATGCAAATATTGTTCATGTTTGCATCTATATTAATATTGTTCTAGTAGTAATGCTTAGAAGGACAGTTGTAGTCAAACTGAACTTCCATTTATTTGGAACAATATAATTATCTTGTCTTACCTTATCTTATAATATTATGGTGTGGTTTTAAAATGAAGATGTTGACATAGCTCTAAGGTATTATTACACCTCTCCTATTGCTAACATACTGAAACTAATAGACTGGTTTCCGACTTTCTTGAGTTTGTTGTAACTGTATTAAATCTCAAAAGAACTCAAACTGTATTCTCTAATCAAGACATCACATACTGGCCACTGCCTTCAGTAAAACATATTTCCTGTCAACCCCCCCCCCCCATTCCAACTGACCTATACAAATTTGCTTTTTACATTCACACACATACATTCATCAGTGACTTGTGACATTTAATTTTTAGTCCATGTCTGACTAAGTGAGCATACATAGGGATAGTCTAGACTTACTGTCCTTTTTAGTGGTTTGATTTATGAACTCAAGGCAAATATTTTTATTTTCTGTTCTGAATGTTTTTATTGAACCAAAAATATTAGTGCTCTCCTCATTTCACCCTTCCCACTAAATACAAAAACAACAACAAAAAGTGAAAACAATAACTTATTAACAGTTAGTAGAATGTTTTATTGCGACTACTTAGACTAATTAAAATAGCATCGTATATCACTCGCACACAGCTACCATCTCTTAAAGAACTTTTTCATGATAGATGTGTTAGAAGGTTATCTGTCATCATTGAGAAGTACATAGAAGTCTAACTCATAAAAGCACTGGTTGTGTGTATGTGTTTCATGTTGGAATGTTGTTCTATATTGCTATTGTTACAGTAGTTACGCTAAGGTGGTCCATTGTAGTGAAACTGAATTTCCATTTGATTGGACAAAAAAAACTTATTTTTTCTTATTAAATTGAAGGAGATTATAATGTTGCTTTGGTATGTTCATCCTTACAACCATTTATGACTAAAATTAAATGACCTTCAAATGATCACTGCAACACTTAGAAAGCAGAGATTAACTTGAGAGTTAGCAGCCTATTTATTTCTTAGAAAACATTGTTTGTAGCACAATCATCAACAGCTTGAAAGCAAACAATGGAATGAATATCTTAGTGTGTCTCTGTGTTGGCTTGAAACAAAGCTGTTAAAATTCATTGAGTTTTTCTATTTCATTTCTCAGGTCTGGGTGGCTACTAAAGAAGGAACAATTCACATCTATTACCTGGCAACTAAACAACAATGGAAGACAATCAAAGCTCACGATGATGCTATCAGGTCACTGTGTGCAGCAGAGTCCAGGTACATAATGTCAGGTGAGTCAGTTCTATAGGGTAGATGTTAATTAAAAGTTTGATTCCAGTAATTAGCATTTGTCTAGTTTTTTGGATAGTGACTAGTTTTAAGTTTTGTAAACCTCTTTGTTTCCTTTACCCTTTGCTCATCTAGTAATAGTGACAGAAAAAAATAGTCTTTCAACCCCTTCTGCATCATTGAATACATTTGTAATTTGTTTGTTAACATTTTTGTTCTTAGAAAACATTTTTTTAAAATCTTTTTTTATGGCTTATGGAGATTTTGCTTTAAAAAAAAAAAATCATGATTGATCTTAATACTAGTCTTTCATTGTTCTGAAGAAGATGTGACCTTTGGGTAGAATGCAGTGCCAGAGGCAAATGTCCTGGGTTATAGTCCATAATTCCTGATTGTAGTGTAGATTATAGGTCAAATTTTAGTAGGACAAGAAACTCAGCTCATAGGGTATTCTCTATGAGAAATTAGAGACTCTTATTGTGTTGGCCACACAAACCTTTGTAAAGTGTAGGCCATGAACTTTTCTTCCTCTATCTGTTGAAGTTTCTGAGTGAAACTTTTTATGTGCTTGTTGAAACAGGGACATTATTATTGATACTTTTATTGAGTATATAAATGAAAAAAAACAAACAATTCCAATATATGATTATGTATGAATAATTATGAGATGATTATATGTTTGAATTCAGCTTTAAAATTTTCCACATGGTCAATCATATAAACACCTTTTTTTTTAGTATTTTGTTAAATTAAAAAAAAAATCATATTCTAATACCTTTATGAATTTTGTCTTGAACCAATTAGGGGCAGGTTCTAAAGATGGCAAAGTGGCAATATGGAGTCCCAACACAGAGATCAGTGAACATGAGAATGGTGAGGTTGGGTCTTGATGGAGAAAGTAACGCAGATACTTTTTATTGTGCACAAAATCAAATATTGGAGTTAAATGTGCTTGATACCTTGAAAAAATTTCAGATTAGTTTTAAAATTTTTACATTGTAAGATTGTTTAACTCTTTCTCTCCTAATCGACTATACCATTGTTGATTCGACCTCATTAAATTAAATTAATGTTTAATTTTATAAACTTGACTTTGTGTTATATAAAAAGAGCATGAATTTCCCTTTCATTCTATACCAAATACATTTTCTGATAACAAACAAGAAAGCTATTGAAAGCTATTGAGGCTTAATCATAACAGGCTAGTGAGATAGTAATGAGCCAAATGAAGAATTCCTTTGAAACGTGGAAAATAATAACGGAAAGAAAAAGTTAACTGCTGTTTTGTGTGTACAATGTTCTATGCAGTCCAATACTCAGGTGTTAAATTGTATGTGCAGCTATTTCTACAACTATTTTTTGTTAACCCATTTGTTCTTTTTTTTATAAATCTTTTGAACTTCAGATGTTGACAGACTTAATAAAGTATCTTTTTTCTCTCTGGTGTCACTTGACACTTCAGTGATGGGCAGAGGTTGCAAATCAAACAAGGGGATACGTGCCGTACATATCCAAAGGCCATACTCAAGTATTTGAAATCTTTGGATTATTTAAAAAAAAAATCAATTGTTTCTACATAAAAGTTCCCCTCTCAGACCTTGAGATCTACAGTGCAGATGATGTAAAGGTCATCTGATTCTGTGGCCCACAGTTAACGCGGGTGTCATGTGGCCAGCACAACATCCAACCTCCTTTACTTTTCCCCAACTAATGTCAGGTACCCATTAGAACTGGGTGGACCCAGAGTCACCTAAAGATCCCGAAATTTAAAATCCTAGGATTTGAACCCGGGACCCCTGTTTCTGAAGCCAAGCACTTTACCGCTTTACTTTACCTCCATATCTTCATACATCTTTAGCTTTACTTCAAAATTTCCTGCAAACTTTCATTTTAATTAATGGTCATTTCCATTGCTGTATTTTTTTTGATACCAGTGCTTTAATTTTTTTTCTACCCCAGAACTGTTCAGTTGAGCAGGACTCCCTAATGTTTCAATTCTATATATTTTTTATTTTTTTATTTTGTAAACTATTTTTTCATGGGGTGAAGAAGTTGAGGTGGCTATCCTTTCACTAATAAATCCACAACTTCATAGATCTGATTGTGTACCTGCTTTTGTTATCATTAGTTTGGGACATGCACTTTTTGAATCTTAACAAAATAATGAGTTTTTTGTACTTGGTGTTCAGGGAGTGTACATTATGAAGCTGTTTCTAGTCAGAAACATTGCTTGAAAGTGATGTTTAGTATTGATAAAAAAATTGAAGTGCCTTTTGTTTGAATACATTGATTACATTATTTATTGTAAAAATATTTGAGAATAAACACACTTTTGTGATATTCACAAAGATATTGCTCAAGACTGGATCACACTGGGACACTCTCATGAAGTGTTTGCTCTTTAAGTGTTCTTCAATTATTTCACAGAATACTCTTTACTTTTTGCTGCTATTTTTTGTTTTACCATTTTACATTTTGGGCATTTCTTCAGAGTTGAAGATTATTACATCCTAGTCCAAACCTACAGCAGGACCATGGGGGATGGGGCGGGCAGGATTCAAACCAAGTACCATTGAGATTCTAGTCCAGAGTGCATGCCACTTGACCAGACAATCAAAGAGAGTGACACGTTTGATGAAGCTATTTGGATAGGCAATCGCCATATTATATTTTTAAAATGAGGCCTGTTACTATATTGTTCAGACCTGTTTCTTGTGATGTGTGACAGTTAATGTTATCTTAGATCTGCAAGTTAAATCATTGTAAACAAAGCAGTAAGAAGATGAATTGATCTGAGCTTAAACTGATATCATTGTAGTCTGCAAATTGTTCTGAGCTTAAACTGATATCATTGTAGTCTGCAAATTGTTCTGAGCTTAAACTGATATCATTGTAGTCTGCAAAAAGATCTGAGCTTAAACTGATATCATTGTAGTCTGCAAATTGTTCTGAGCTTAAACTGATATCATTGTAGTCTGCAAATTGATCTGAGTTTAAACTGATATCATTGTAGTATGCGTCAGTATTATAAGATTGTTAATGGGTCATGTTCAGCTAAGAATGTTCAATATCAAGTTGATCACATTTATATGCTCTATGTCTAGATTTTAGATTTACATTCGAAAATTGGAAGAAAAAAAATGGGGACAAAGAGGGATGTAGATAAATTGTTGTGGGGACAAAGAGGGATGTAGATAAATTGTTGTGGGGAGAAAGAGGGATGTAGATAATTGTTGTGGGGACAAAGAGGGATCTAGATAAATTGTTGTGGGGACAAAGAGGGATGTAGAAAAATTGTGGGGACAAAGAGGGATGTAGATAAATTGTTGTGGGGACAAAGAGGGATGTAGATAAATTGTTGTGGGGGCATTAAAGAAACCTAAAACAAGAAAATTAAAATGAAGAAAGGACTGGGAGAGATTTTAAAATACATTGACACTAGGATATATATTGATTACATTTGTCAACTAAATAATCAAAATTTCAATATATACATACAAAAGTAGTCAAGTCCCCTTTTCAGACCTTGTGATCTATATGGAAGATAATGTAAAGGTTTCTGTGACCATGGTTCATGAGGGTGTCATATGGCTAGCACAATGACCAACCGCTTTTACTTTCAAACAGCTAATGTCATGTACCCATTAGAGCTGGGTGGACTCAACTGGGCCCTTAAGATCCCAAAATTAAAAATCCCAGTTGTCACCAGAATTTGAACTTGGTACCTCACGGTTTGGAAGCCAATTGTTTTCCCTTCAGCCACCATGCCTCCTAAATAAGTACAGGTATTGTTATATCCAAATTATTTGTCAATGATAAGTAGAGGAGACATAGTTTATCAACACTCTCAGTATTCTATACACTGAATACACAGATATTAGGAACATTTTGTACTCTTACAAGTTAAGAGACATGTTATGCAATATAAGATTTATTAGCTTGTTAGGATACAGTCTTTAAAAAAAAAACAGAAGAAAAAAAATTATACTAGCTTCTTACATTTAAGACATAGTTTGCTAGCACTGTGCTACTCTAACGCTGGATGTCCCAAATTTGAGACTTGTTTATTGTTTTGAATTCAATGTTTCCATTATTTGCTAGCACTGTACTACCCTTACGCTAGATGTCCCAAATTCAAGACTTGTTTATTGTTTTGAATTCAATGTTTCCATTATACATCTCTAATAATCTGCTGTAATATTTATATAAGAAATTTGTATTTTATATGCATGTAAATTTGCACAAGTATTGGTATATTTCAAATGTCTGTAGTCTTGAAGCTAATGTTCTCCCTGTATCTCCATTGGTCTTGATTTTGTTTTTACAGAAACATTTGTTTATAAGTCATATTTGGAAATATTTTTTTTAAATTTTGTATTCATCTGAGTCTCAACCTCTTGCACAATTATTATTTTGAACATTTTTTTTTTTTAAATAATTATACAAGCCAGATAAATATCCTTGTTTTTTTCTTACAATTTTTTACATTTTCTATTTTTTTTTTTTTACATTATTGTACATTCATTTAGCTCTACATTATATGTCCTTGAAATGCATAACTTTAAGACATATCTTCCATAAAATTTTCATTAGTTGCTAGCCTTCGTCAATATTTTGTAATTACGTGACACATTTATTCATGTTTTTCTTCTCTATCCCACATTATATGTCTCTACGGCGTCAAGATCTCTAACATAAATAATACTGTTGTCCTCTTCTTTGGTCAGTAACTTTTACAGTAAACTGCCTGTTGTCACCTTAATTTGAATTATGCTCCCTAAATTTACCTAGTCTGAATCACTAATAAAAAGTAAAGTTCCCCTTTCAGACCTTGCGGTCTATAGGGCAGGTGATGTTTAAAGTCATCTGTTTCTGTGGCCAGCACAACAACCAACTGCATTTACTTTTCCCCAACTAATGTCAGGTACCCATTAGAGCTGGGTGGACTCAGAGGCGCCAAACAATCCTGAAATTTAAAATCCCAGTCTTCACCAGGATTTGAACGTGCAACCCAAGTTCAGAAGCCAAGTGCTTTAATGCTCAGCCACCGTGAATCACTAAACTAGAGTTATATTTGGAACCCCATTTAACTTTGATCTTCCATAGACTCTCATATATATCATATATGTAACACCAAAGATGACTTAACAAGGACATAATAATGAAAATTCCAAATGCTGCTTTGATAAACTTATCTCTGACTTACTCTCATGATGTATAAAACTTATCTCTGACTTACTCTCATGATGTATACTTGTTTGTTTTCACTCCTACTGTGATAAAAGAATTTTTGGCTACAGAGGCTGAGGAATGCTGAACTCAGGAACTCTGTATGTGACTTCACAATTGAAGATCTGTCAAAGGTCCAATAAGTTGTTAATGTTACAGATTTACATTGTCTAATATGTTTTTATTGATACAGAGGTCCAACAAGTTTTTCTTTGTTCAATAACTTGTATCTCAGAAGTAGAAGAGACTATTCATTGGACTGGACTAAACACAATAAACTTTGTTATGGTTTAGAAACCAAGGAGTTTTCTTTTCAAAGCAACTTTGTATTATTTTTTAATTTATTGAATCAGTGGCTAAAAGTGGATAAAATGTGTGGGTTGATACAAGCGCTTGTGGAAGAAATGTGTGCATTGATAAAAGTGTTTGTGGATAAAATGTGTGGGTTGATACAAGCGTTTCTGGAAGAAATGTGTGCATTGATAAAAGTGTTTGTGGATAAAATGTGTGTATTGATAAAAGTGCATGTTGATAAAATGTGTGTGTTGATACAAATGGTTTGCTTTAATGCCAGTTGAAAAAGATTAAACTCAAAGAAAGCATTGATTGTAGTGGAACTCATTTTCTTTTGTCTGAATGTTTTGTTTTTAAACTAATTGTAATGAGATCATATTTAAATGTTTTTGTTTCTTGTTTTCTTTTTTTCTTTGGCAGTTACTTGTTTACTACTTGTAACAGTACATGTAATAGAGCAAAAATTAACTCAGATTCTGCACCTACCTATGTATTAAATATTGAAATGCTATTGAGGCCAAATGTTTAATACTAAGCATTATCATATCAGAATGACCTAATAATGCATAATGAGGCCTCAGAGGCTCATTCCCAATGCACAATAAATTGTTTTACGTGATGGGGCTTGTGATATCAATGTTGGAAAGTTTTGCAGTTGAAAATTGTATTCATCACTGACCTATGTGATAGATCTACATATTTTTGTTTTTTTAAGCTATCAGCTCCCTGTCTTGGCGTCCATCATTTTGCCTTCATTGATCTGTCTAGCCTGCAAGTCATTTATTTTCGGCCAATTGGGCCCTGACTTGAGCTGGCTCATTGCATCATAGTTGTAGTTAGTTATTATTCCTATATAGTTTTGTACTGTCAGTCTTTCCACTTTATAAAATAAATTATTTCATTTCACAAGCTGCGTTGTTGTCTTTTTTTTTCTGTTATGAAAAATATGTATTCAATATTTATTTTTAAACAAGAAAATATTTTTAAAAATACTTTTAAAAAATAAAGCTTATTTTAAGTTATTTCGTTTAGATCAATCTTGTAATTTAATTTGTAATAGATGTAGACTAACAATAATAAATCTCTGCAATTAGGAACATTTTTACGAATTGTTTTTGTTTAGCGAAATTTCTTGCTTTTAGCTTTCTGAATGCGCCATGATCCTATCACGTGACTGGACCAGTTCAAAAGGAGTAAAAGGTAGAAAGACGGGAGATCGCTTTTTAAATGTACAGTATTTATAAAAATAATTTAAAAAAAAAATAGAGACCTCAATTCGAACTCAAGGCTAAGGCCTCAAGCCAATACTGTGCCAAAGAGCTGCTTATGAAAGTAGGTTTTATAGATACTTAAAAACATTTCGGGACTAATTTAACTTATACCACTTTCGCAGTCAAGAAAAAAATTCTTTCCCTTGTTTTGAGATACCAAACAATATAATTTATTACCAATAGCTAACTAATTGGTTATATTTGTTTTAATTGATTCGTGTGCTGACATGTAAAAGAAATAATTAAAATTTCAGCTTCCAAGATTGGGTGTAGGAAAAATAACGTGTACAAACTTTTTAACAGAGTGAGTTGATAAGCTTTGTAAAAAAAAATGGAAACTTCAATTCTTATAATGAATTATTCTAATGGAGAAAAGCATTGAATCCATAAGTTACATCTAGCTAAGATTGACTCAAGAAAGTCGAAAGCATTGAATCCATAAGTTACATCTAGCTAAGATTGACTCAAGAAAGTCGAAAGCATTGAATCCATAAGTTACATCTAGCTAAGATTGACTCGAGAAAGTCGAAAGCATTGAATCCATAAGTTACATCTAGCTAAGATTGACTCGAGAAAGTCGAAAGCATTGCTATTTGTCTTTGTATTAAAAACATTTTGACTTTGAATAATCAAAAATATTCTTCATCTCTATTATTCTGGAAGACGTTTTGTTCTATAAATAATGCATTACATGTAACAGAACATTACCAGGTAAGCGGCGGTATTCTAACCACATGCGCACACCAATTTCACTTACGTTTTTTTTGCTTGTTTTTGTTATGGTTCAAGCTTCCATGAATGTCCAATAGAGTCTATAAAGCAATGTCTTCGATTCCGAAAATTCTGGATGAGTACAGCTGCTAGTAGGCCTACAACATGACAATGTAGACCAAGTTGCGACCTACATATATTCTCCGCATTTGAGTTAGACAAGGCTGTTGTTCCCCGTGGGACAATTCAAATTCTATTTTCACAGTTTACGCATTACTATAAATTAGGTTGAAAAATTATTTTATTATGATCAATAGCCAACAGGGCTTTTAAAAGGTGCAACAACATTGGTGGTGAAAAGCTGACTAGTGTCAGTAGTTTTAAATACCTCGGAGCTATCGTTTCAGATGAAGGAACCAAACCCGAACTACTGGTCCTAAAGGCACAGTCCACAGCTTACCTTTACCTTGACCTATCCCTTAGTCGATCGGACCGTTGGGGCACCAAGCAAGACTTGTTGACCGTCTTTCTCCATTCCTCCTTGTCTTTTGCCTTGTCTTTTGTCCACAACAGCGCTTGCAAAACTCAAAACAATATGGAAAGACAAAAAGCATAACCCTCGGCACCAAAATCAGACTGATGCACTCCCAGGTCGTGGTCACATTCTTATATGCTTGTGAGTCTTGGACGCTGACTGTAGAGCTAGAGACGAGGATCCTAGCAATGGAATTGAGATGCTACAGAAAGATCCTAGGTATCACATTTATAGACCGCAACACAAAGAGATAAGAGAAAGGGTTACTGCATTGATTCGACCCCCACGATGTCCTGCTAACTGTTGTAAAAAGGTAATAAAAAACGCAAATTAAAACTCATTAGCCATATTACAAAGTCTTTGGGGCTTGCATAGACCTTTCTTTAGGAAACGTTACCAGGAAAAAGAAGAAGAAGCAGACAGAGAAAGCGATGGGAAGACAACATCAAAGAATGGACAGGCCTGCCGTTGTAAGAGGTTCTATCCAAGGCAAAAGACAGAGAGGAATGGAGAAAGACGGTCAACAGATCTTGTGTGGTGTAATAACGATCCAACAGACTAAGGCAGTGATGCCCAACCTAAAACACGGCCAGCGGGCCATTTTCGTTTCCGACACTTGTGTCGCGGGCCACATGACCGAAAAGGTACAAAACACGAAATGAAATTGACCTGAAACATTTTTATTCGAAACCTGTGGCTTACGTAATGGGGTATTTGAAGTTGATCTTTGTTTGTACGCGTCGGAAAATGGGTTCATGTTCTACTTAAATGTGAATATCAATTATCATTGTAGCTATTTTACCACCGACTGATTTATTTGTCTCGTTTTGGTAAATATTCCCATCGATCCTCCTGTTTCTAGACGTAGTTTAACAATTTTTTATTTGCGGCTTAAAGCAAGAATGGCGACATATTTGTTTTTTATATTTATATTTATAATGCCGTTTATATGTTTAATTTTTCTTTACAAATCAAATATTTTGGATTATTATCTTGGAATCTTGGAAGCGCCCATCCATCGGTCAGTCTGAACAACTGTTCTGTTGGTGGAAGATAAAGCAGATGTAATCATCTTCTTTTTTTTTTTTTGAAGTAACGTCTCTATATTATAAGATAAGATAAATTTGTTGCACCTAATAACGATGGCTTGTATCCCTAAACGCTTGGGCTAGCAGAGCGAGGTCAAGTACATCGGGGAAACTCCATCATAATCTGTCTCTGTGCCACATCAGCCATGATGGAGTTTCATCCAAAACAGAGAAATGGCATGTGGACAGTGACATATTTGTAGGGGAGGGGGGCTTTCCCCATCTCCGTCAATACAATGCACTTAATGTCTAGGCTATCCAACGGCGGGGGGGGGGGGGGTCTCTGTTTTGCTTCCCTATTGGGCTAATCGTCCCATCTAACGACCGTTTTTACCACGTTGTGGTATTGCCTGGGTGAAGTACCACTACATGAACCAACAGTGTTCTGATAAGTACTTCGTTCACACTTGCAACATCGACACATGTTTGTCAACAACATTTGGACAACAAGCGCATTGAGCAATCTCACGGGGCAGTGTTCGTATATAAAGAACGGTACATGCAGTCTTATGGGATAGTGTTTCACTAATGCAAAGTGGAAGTTTAGCAACAACAAAAAGCTGCCAAGGCCCAAAAAGCTGCCAATGCCCAAAAAGCTGCCAATGCTCAAAAAGCTGCCAAGGCCCAAAAAGCTGCCAATGCCCAAAAAGCTGCCAATGCTCAAAAAGCTGCCAATGCTCAAAAAGCTGCCAAGGCCCACAAAGCTGCCAATGCCCAAAAAGCTGCCAAGGCCAATAAAAGCTGCCAAGGCCCAAAAAAAGCTGCCAATGCCCAAAAAGCTGCCAAAGCCCAGAAAAGGATGATGTGCGATTGCTCTGGTCGTGGACTATTTGTCTACCCTTTTGATTTTGTTTAGGATGCGATCATACTTCACTTGCACAGAATAAGGAAATGACACTTGATGTAGCAGACACAAATAATAAGTTTAATGTAAGCAATAACACCACATAGTGAATATGATACACAATTGAATTCAGGAATGATCAGTATTAATCCTTCATAGAAACATGGCGAATATAATAATAACTTACTTAGTAACTGTTTTTACTCCTTGTATCAACTGTCTACCACTAAGTTACTCTCACCACTCTACTACCAACTCCTTAAGCAACTCACTGCCCTTAACTCTAGTTCACTCCAGGCTAAAAGTGTTCACCTTAGGGCAACATGAGTTGTGAATAACATTCACAATATAAAATTAGGGTTTCTACACTATGACACCAACTTTGAGGTGGTGACAGATACGATAACTTTTTATGATGATTGAAATGGAATCGCAGACCTATATATCTTCTATATTTCTATGTCTATGTGTTGAACTCACTCGAGCACTGATATATATATATATACACAACGGAAAGAGTAACAAGAAAAACATTTAAAAAAAAACTAAAAAAAGAAAAAAAAAAGGCTTATACGAAGTGTAATTGTATCAATTAGTTTGGATCAGTCATGTGATTAACTTTGTAATAAATCTATATCAACAAGAATAAATCTGTGCGATCAATATTTGTTTCAATTGTTTTTGTTTAGCGCTCATTCATGCTTTTAGCTTTCTCAATACGGTATGCTCCTATCACGTTTATTAAACAAGTTTGGAAAATGGAAAGTGGGGGGGAGGAGGGGGAAAGAAAGAGGTATTTGGATTTTTGGGTCTATTTGACCGTAAATGTTTTTTAAAACAATAAACAAAACAAGATAAAATTTAAAAAAAAGGAAACGAACTGAATACAAACTTGTGGCTCTCGCCTCCTCGCGCCGACTTGCTAACCATTCTGCTAGTCAGATACTTATGACTATGAGAAAATTGTGTAAATATATCTTGTTTGTCTCAATTTAGAGCGGCTATCTAAAAAGGGCACTAATTTTGCTTAGACCTATTCCACGACTTCAGTCAAGGACAATTTCTTTCTCTTGTTCTAGATACCAAACAAAATAATTACAAATAGTTAATAAACTAATTTGTTAATTTAAAAAAATTGATTCTTGTGTTGCCAGGTAAAAGACATAATCGCGCAAAATTTTAGCTTGATATGAGATTGGGTGTCGGAGAAATAACGTATACAAACTTTCTACCATTCAGACAGACAGACAGAGGGAGTTGATATAAGCTTTGTGAAAAGTAGACTCCAGTAATATGTAGATCTAGTAACTACTTGCTGTGTTTGTGACAAAGAGATGCCGGGTAATGACTAAAAGCTTACTATGATTAAGCAAAGTCACGTGATTTATAAAACAAAATACAAGGATGTTAGTTTGAAGTGTTGAAATGGGCGTTCACTTACTGTCAAGTTGTTTTGACCAAATGCAGTCTAATTTTATTTATTTTTCAACTAATCCTTTGACCACCTTCTTTCACCCTTCATTTATCCCTTAGTCTGTTGAACCGTTGGGGCACCACACAAGATCTTTTGACCGTCGTTCTCCATTTCTCTCTGTCTTTTGAAGTGGATGGAATCTGTTTCAATGGCAGGCCCGTCCATTCTTTAACGTCTTCTCATCGCTTTCTCTCTTCTTTGTCCTGTTCCCTGTAGGAAGGCCTTAACGAGCCCTGAGGAATTTGCGATATAGCCATAGAGTTTTTGTTTGTGTTTTTTTTGACAGTAGGGCCTGCTTAGTCATCATGGGATCAAATAGCAGTAGGCCTACTATTCCTGTCTCTAATCTCTTTGTTTGTGATGCGGTCTTTGTGATACCAAGGACAATAGCAGCTGGGAAGATGTGGCACTGGATAGATCCACATGGAGAGAGAGCATAAAGGAAGGATCACGGATTGCAGATGTCATACACAACAGAAGCAGAAAGAAGGGTGAAAATGCAACGGCCTCCTGGTGATTACGTATGCCTTACCTGCGATCGCAGTTGTGTATCAAGGATTGGCCTCTTTAGTCACACAAGAAGTTGCAAAGGGAAAAGATCGTCTCTCGAGACATACAATGCCACAGAGATACCTAGGATCTTTCTGTAGCATCTCAATTCCATTGCTTGGATGCTCCTCTCTAGCTCTGCAGTCAGCGTACAAGATTTGCAAGCATATAATAACGTGGTCATAACCAGGGAGAGCATCAGTCTAATTTTAGTGTTGAAGGCTAAAATAATCCATTCAGTTTTTATAAAGACTACTATCAACATAGAAATCAACTTACAAACAAGCATTATAGTTCTTGGTAACGGTAGTTCTTTTTCATAAGCAAAGATTCCCTCATAGTGCATCGAAATATATATCGTGGTTGAAGATGAGCACATTTTTCATTTCCTATAAACTCGAAGATGGCTATAAAGTCCAATTCACGCTTTTAATTGCAGGCCACACACACATGGCATGGATACGTTTAATGTACTGCTGATTGACATGCTTCTTCTATCAGCCTGCGTTCTCTGCAAGCTTGCCTGCATTTTGTCTCGTTGTAACGCTTTTTGTTGACCTTTCCCCCGAGAGGATTTCCTAAACGCAGCTCCCCGAAAACAAGTCGTTTGGGAAGGCAATTGTCTGGCATCCGGACGACGTGTCCCGCCATTCGAAATAGGGACCTTTTTGCTGTGGATACTGTACTTTTTTGACAACCGTAGGATTTCAACATCTGGTATGTGTTCGAACCAGTTCATCTGATGAATTACTTACACAGCGTTGGTGAAAGGAGGCTAGTTTTTTGATGTGGCGGAAATATTATGTCCAGGAGTCCTGTGCATCGATAGTTCAGTTTTAGCGAGGGTATGAGTAGTTTACTCTAGAAGTGTTCTGATTACACAAGAATTAAAAAAAAAAAAAATCTCTTTATGTCTACGCTTTAATATTTATATCAATAATAAAGAACTGACATTTATAAGGCAGAGATCATAATTTGACATTCAAACAAGAAGAACATAAATAATACTTTTTTAAAAAATCAGATTAAGCTTAGTTGTATCAATTAGTATGGATTAGTCATACATTTAAAATGGTTTTAGACCTAAACTAACAACAATTCATCAGTACGATTACAAATATTTTTACCAATTGTTTTTCATTAGCGCAATTTCATGCTTTTAGCTTTCTCAACGCACTGTGTGGTCCTTTCACTTCCAGAGCAGTGGACACCAGGTGGGAAGAGGCTTAAGACATCGCCATTGACAGATCTTTGTGGAGACAGATTGCCGCCCAATGCGCCGAACGGCGTGGGAGGATATAAGCTTAAGTCTAAGTAAGTAAAGACCAGCTAGCAAAGATTCAGATAAACAATCAAACCGTAGATCAAAATGCAAGAATATAAAAAACAACCCTAGACATAACCGCAAGCAACTAGCCACCATGAAATGAACGCTGCCCAAATACATCAAATACTTTTCTATCTCAGGAAGCTAGGAAAATTTAAAATTGACAATACATTATTTTGTATTCCTCTACCATCAGAACGCACAGTTTTCTCTGGTCACCACCATTTGTAAGTCTCCATGCACTCAGGCTACGTACTGGGATTGATCACTTACAGCACGGCCCAGGTATATGGCAGTGTTCTGTAGGGTTCGCTAGTCTCCGTACAGGGCGAGACCCCCGCATGCACTAGTGACTAGTCCTATCTGTTTCAAGACCAGTCGTATCTTCGATTGTGTTTCTGTGCACCATGCATTCGTAGAGGATGTGTTCTACTGTCTCATCTTATGCGTGGCAGTGTCGACATCTGGGATCGTGGTTCTCTCGGATCCTAGAGATGCAGGCTTCTATCGGACAGAGTCCCGTGCTAAATCGTGCCAAGATTCTTGGTCCTTTCTGTCTAGCTTCCTTCACTTGTCTTTTATGTTTGGGCGTTTGAGAACTTTCCAGACTTCCCTTCCCGTGTTACAAAGGTCCCAGTTTTGTACCATTTGGACTTGATCCATTCACACTGGTCACCACCTACTGGTAAGGTAGCACATCAACGGAACCAGGACATCAACGAAATCGACTAATTAAATATTATCTTTTTTTACTCAAACCCAGCTACCGTCTATAGAAGACTTATTGGATAAGACAAAGACAATGTACACTCATTTAACTAGAAAAGAAAAATTTAGAAACTCATTTTTTCCCGCCTTCCATCATGGTGTTTCAGTGTCATTCGTCGTTACCAAGAAGTACATAGAATCCCATCTTATTATCTTAACTTATAAAATACAGACGTTACTTATTATGTTTTGTTTGGGTTCTCAATATTGTTTGCATTTACATCAATACCAATAGTAGTAGTAATGCTGAGGTGGACAGTTGTAGTCAAACTGACTTTTCACCTGTTCGGACTATTAAACTTGTTGTATTGGCACTCTTGTGTGGTAATGGCTTGGTAACTGATGTAGCTTTAGTCCATGTATCTGTGTAGTGTTATTAAATTGTTTTCGATTGATTTAATTTAGATATTGCCGAGATAATATGAGAGTGATTTCAATGGATTGAATTTATATATTAATAAAATATTATGAAAGTGATTTCAATTGATTGATTTAATACATGTATTAGTAAAATATTATGAAAGTGATTTCAAAAGATTGAATTTATATGTCAATAGAAAACTATGAGTGATTTTGCTTGAATGCATTTATATATTAATAGAATACTATGAAAGGGATTTTGCTTGAGTGAATGCAAGGTCAACACGACATATTTAGAGATCTACTTCCTACTATAAAGAGAAACGTCTAGTTCAGCGTGTTAGTTGTTTGTACGTGAATGAGTAGGACTTGTGCTTTCTGTTTCAATTTTTTCAAGTGCCGTCTAAACAAGCCAACAATTCTCTTCATTTCTCTTCCGGGACGGGTTGAAAGCAAACCGTCTAAAATCCTCACTCGATTCGGACAACGTGAGCCACTACGTTAGACAGGTTTGTTTTATTGTATTTTATTTTATTTTTTTTACTTTTTAAAAATATTTAATTTAATTCTGTGTCAAGCCTTTTACAGAGTTTCAATCAGCTCACTGTCTGTCTGGTAGAAATAGTGTACGCGTTATTTCTAGCAATGTCCAGAGTCTCGGATGAAATGATCAACTTTGCCACAATTATTCAACGTTCTTGACAACACATGAATCGATAAAAAAATGTAACATTTATTTTATTAATTATTAGTAACTATTACATTTTGTTTTATACAAGCCTTGTGTAGAGAATAGGGTTGTCTCCTAAGAAATTGAAACTAGTATTTCATAATACAAAAACCTTCTATTTTCATAAGCACTTCACTATTTCACTGGCTAGTGTGTCGGCCTCCCTCAGGAGGCTTCAGCCCTCGAGTTTGAATTCAAGTTGAGCATCTATTATTATTATTATTATTTAAAATTGCTTCTGAAAAGCCAGCAAGGAAACCTTCTCCCAGATTCCCACAAGTGATTGAACCATCGGATTGAGCTTGCTAAAACCATGAAATAGCGATGAATGAAAGCAAATGGCGAAAATATTTCCAATCACATAGAAATTATAATTTGTCTAGATCTATTGCAAACTAATTACATGGTTGATTCGAAAATAATTGATACAATTACACTTAGGGGACTGATTATACTGTTTTCCGATAGTATAAAGAAAAAAGAAAAATCTTACTCTGGAATAAATGTAACCTAACACAACTACACCAAGCTGCATTAAACTTTCAACAAACATTCTTATTAGAAAAAGACATTAACCAACCAGTCGATGACCTCTGGAATTTCATTAAAAACCGTCTTAAAAGCATTATAGAAAATCATATACCAACTAAATACACATCAAACAAAATAAATAAATGCTGGTTTAATAATAGACTAAAGAAGCTTTGTAAACAGAAGGAAAACCTATATAGAAAATTTAAAGAAACCAAGGCAGAAAGAGTTTACAAAAAGTATATAAAAATTAAACACCTAACCCAAAAAGTAAGCAGACAGCTGCAGAGTGAATACATAAACAATGTAATATCTAAAGATAACAACAAAAACCTATGGTCATACATTAAGTCTAAGAAAATGGAAACAACAGGCATAGCGCCATTAAAAGATGAACATAACATAATACATAATGATAATGAAACTAAAGCAAACATCCTAAACAAATACTTTGCATCAGCATTCTCAGCCCCAGGAGACAAAGACATATTTCTTAATTTGAACCAAGTAGACAACATAGAAGATTTAGTAGTACAAGAAAATGGAATTCAAAAACTATTAGCCAACACCAAACCAAATAAAGCGTCTGGACCTGATGGTATTCCAGCTAGATTACTCAAAGAACTAAGCAATGAGCTAGCCCCAGTGTTCAAAATACTCTTTCAGGCATCGCTTAACCAGGGCAGAGTACCAAAGGACTGGAAAGAAGCTAATGTCACCCCCCTATTTAAAAAAGGAGAAAAATCTGATCCAGGAAACTACAGACCGGTATCACTTACCAGCATCACATGTAAAATACTAGAACACATAATATGTAGCAATATCATAAACCACTTAGACAAACATAATGTCCTCACCCCATACCAACATGGCTTTAGGAAATATAGATCATGTGAAACACAACTAATAGGACTAATTGATGATTTTTCAAAAGGTTTAGATAATAGTGAACAAATAGATGCTATCTTACTAGATTTTTCCAAGGCTTTTGACAAAGTTCACCACCATAGTTTGCTTAAAAAATTAAAATATTTTGGCATTAATGGTCCACTGCATCAGTGGATTAAAGATTTTCTGATAGGGAGAGAACAAACTGTAATAATAAATGGCTCTAAATCAACACCAATAACAGTAAACTCAGGTGTACCTCAAGGAACAGTCTTGGGTCCACTACTATTATTAATTTACATAAATGATTTACCAAATTGCATTAGTTCAGGAACAAAAGTCAGATTATTTGCAGACGATTGCATAATATATAGAACAATAAAAACAAAACAAGACACAGATATTTTACAAAGAGAATTAGATGAATTACAGAAATGGGAATCAAATTGGAGCATGTCTTTCCACCCAGAAAAATGTCAGTTGTTAAGAGTAACAAAAAAACTAAAACAAATTAATTCCACTTATCTTATTCATGGCAAACCAGTAACACAGACTAAAAACTCAAAATACCTAGGTGTTATAATAAATGAAAAACTGTCATGGAATCCACATATTGATGAAACTATAAAAAAATCCAACAAAGCATTAGGGTTTATTAAAAGAAATTTTTATAAATCAAATAAGAACATAAAACTAAAATGTTATTTAACCTTGGTTAGGCCAATAATAGAATATGCATCCACCGTGTGGGACCCCTCAACTCAAGAAAACATTAAGAAACTGGAACAAACACAAAATAGAGCAGTGAGATTCATAACAAACGAATATTCACATTTGACTAGGATAACACCATTAGTAAAATCACTAAATTTAGAAAGCCTTCAGGACAGAAGACTCAAAAGTAAAGTAGCAATTATACATACAACACTGAACCATAATCTTCAAATACAAAAACAAAATTTAATAAAATACTCTGAAAGACACAAAAATAAAGGTACATTCCTCGTCCCATATGCTAGGACAAATTTGTACAAATACTACTTCTTCCCTAGTGCTATTAGAGCATGGAATGGGTTGCCTGAGCTAGCCAGAAAAACCAGTGACTTGGCAGAATTTAAGTCATTGGTTAATATGCATGACTAAATGCATGACGCGTAGGACGTAATCATCTTCTTTTTTGAAGTAACGTCTGTATTATATAAGATAAGATAAGATATTAATTATATTTTGCTTGTCTAAGGTTAATAAATATTAGATATAGTTATATACTAAGATATTGGTCAACAAGGTATACATTAATTTAATAAAGTAAACATATAGATCTTTGTGACACTCTTTAGTTCAAAACGAATCTAAAACAATTTGAAACTTTATGTATCTTTAGACATCAAAGAGCTAAGACTAGCGGGACATAAACAATGAAGTCGACCAGCCGAAGTAAGTAGATTCAGTACATTATTGCCCTTCTTAATATGTGTTATTGTGTTTTATAAGTTCCAAGAATATCTTGTACCTGTTAAGTCTTTGGTGGATCTTAAACACCTTGATCCATTTATTTCAATGCGTCAGTGGGAGTAGACAAAAAAAGAGTAGAGAATAGCAACCCTTGAAATCCACACTCCACCATAAGATACAACGAACTGTTTCCTCGCATCTCTGGTCTAAGTGTGTTCCACTCGTTGAGGACAAAGTGGTATCATGTGTCGTGTGTTCAAGTATTAAGGGAAAGAATAAAAATTTGAAATAACAAAATGAGACGATAGTTTATAATATAATGAGATGATAGTTATAATATAATGAGATGATAGTTTATAATATAATGAGACGATAGTTTATAATATAATGAGATGATAGTTATAATATAATGAGATGATAGTTTATAATATAATGAGACGATAGTTTATAATATAATGAGACGATAGTTTATAATATAATGAGACGATAGTTATAATATAATGAGATGATAGTTTATAATATAATGAGACGATAGTTTATAATATAATGAGATGATAGTTATAATATAATGAGATGATAGTTTATAATATAATGAGACGATAGTTTATAATATAATGAGACGATAGTTTATAATATAATGAGATGATAGTTTATAATATAATGAGATGATAGTTTATAACAAAAAGAATAATAGTTTATAATATAATGAGATGATAGTTTTTTTTTCCTTATATTAATCTAACGACTCAATTTTTTAATGACCGATAAAAATAGTTCCAGCGTACTGTAATTTTGTAGAGCACCCAACCTCGATCGAGAAGCAAAACAGACACTAAGGTTCCTATATCATTAAATTTGGCACCTTGTTGCGCCTTTCACAGCCCTTTCCCTATATAAACCTTTTCCCCTTCCGCCCCACATCGTTGGAGTTTGGAGCACGGTGTCTGCATTGCTGATTGCGATTTTCTTTCAAAATATACTCATTCAATCTGTCTGTCTCTTGGTCTGTCTGACACAGCATTTTTACACGTTATTTCCTATACTACCCATTCTCAGACCAAGTTTTAACTATGCACAATTATTCATTGCCCTTAACAATACATGAATCAATAAAAAAAATTACATTAGCCAGCTAATTTATTAATTAGTCGTTTTTTATTCATTTTGTTTGATATAAAATGGAAAATACGTATTGCAGCATTGAGATATATGGCTGTAAATGGCTGTTTATTCTTTCCTTTTTTTATTGTTGTTATTTTTTAAATTATTTTCTTTACAAATATTTTGCTTGCTTAGTTGCTGATACACGTCATGTTGGGGCATCTCATGTTGATAGACGTCATGTTGGGACATCTCATGTTGATAGACGTCATGTTGGGACATCTCATGTTGATAGACGTCATGTTGGGACATCTCATGTTGATAGACGTCATGTTGGGACATCTCATGTTGATAGAGGTCATGTTGGGACATCTCATGTTGATAGACGTCATGTTTTGACATCTCATGTTGAGACATGTGTAGGGACATAAATGTAGACATGTGTCAAGCAGATCTAGGGATATCCACTAGAATCCTGTCACTTGGTAAAGCAGAGAGTTAAAGCATGTGTTTCACGTATGATACGCTACACTTGTCACTGGAGGCGGGATGACGTCTTGATAATGCACTCTATAAAGACAATAGGACTAGTTGGAAAGAGTTAACGGAAAGGGTGATAAGAGTGATTTGAAGAATACATGAAAAATTATACAAATAAAATGAAGGCATTAACTGTAAACGGAGGGGAATTCCACTTCAATATTTCTGCGGCATTCGCCATATTTGTTGCGCAGTTGACGACACAACTAAGCTTTAAACTCTGGAAAGTAATTCAAATCGATAGTTTTATTAGTAATTAGTAATTAAGAGTCACTTCCATAGCTTTACTGTATGGAGCCAGATCACCTTCTTCAACCAACTTGTCATCAATGTGTTCAACATGTACGACGCATGTTTGTATACTATTTTATCTCGTTAGCGCTATTAAAACTTCCAGTCATAGCAACTACGGTAGACAACAATGTATTCGGTCATTTAGA
The DNA here is from genome assembly GCA_036873155.1 of Biomphalaria sudanica. Classification (NCBI taxonomy): domain Eukaryota; kingdom Metazoa; phylum Mollusca; class Gastropoda; family Planorbidae; genus Biomphalaria; species Biomphalaria sudanica. Next base: position 1,098,464 of record JAZGLO010000202.1, on the reverse strand, counting down.
AAGTAGAACGTAAACTTCCGGTGAGCTAACAACAGGAAGTAGGTGAATCGATCTACATTTTCCTTTCTTACTGAAGCCATGTAAGGTTATACAACTTTAATGTATCTGTAATACTTACAAAAATGTTGGCTGATTGTATGCCTAAATTTAATTGCAATATGATTGTAATGTTGTCATTTCTTACAACGTAAACTTTCTAGCTGATATAGAGTATTTATTATATATATCTTTTTTTTTCTCTTTCAGATCTTTTCTTTGTTATTCTGACGTTAGGTACGTCCTTTTATAGTTCACATTTGGTTCTTTATTTACATAGGGCCATAATACTATTGAGTAGATCATTTCAAAAGTAACTTATGTATTTTTTTTTTCTAATTTATTTTACCCACAATACTTTTACTGCCGATTCCAGTATTTTTTTTCCCTGTTACATATTTATCATAGATGTTTATTAACAGTGTACATTTTTCTCTTCATCCCTAAACACAGGTCTCTTAGCTATTGCTATAGGTAAATATCTTTTTTTTTTTTTTTAATAAAATTCTATTCATGCATGGGGATGTTTACCAAAATAAGATGTGGGACAGTAACATTGATAAAGTTTCATATTTACTACTGTTGATGTACGGGAGTGGGCTGTAAGTAAATTGTACAATAATTTTTTTTTTAGAGCTTCCTTACAACCTAAAGACAGTTCCTTTCGAAAGAATCCCAATATCAAAGACTTCGATTGTGTCTACAATAAAACTATGTACAATTTCTCAATTAAAAAAAAATTGTATTAACATAATAAAGGGTATATGGTTACTTAGCCATGCAGATCCTAATGCAAGTGGTGGACAAAAAATAACTAACTTGAGATCAATAACTACACTCAAGTTCCATTCTTGTTTTTATTTCTATCGGCGCTGTGTTATCGAATGTGTTTGCGTGCTTCTGATGTAATATTAAGCACAACAAAGTGGATAATTAGACTGAATGATTCTGATGTAACCAAGAGGACGTCTGTCGTACTTGAGGTTTTATAGAGGGAAGTGAAAGTTGAACTGAGAGAGACGACGGAAAGACGTGTATTTTTCTAGAGTGAATTGTATTTTGTTTCACTTAATTCAAGTGTGTTTCTACATACACCTATATTGAAGCTAAAGTTACGTTGAGTTTGTTTTTTTCACGTTTATATATATATAAGATCAGGAGAGAAAAATCCCCCCCCTCCCAGAACAAAAAAATCCTGGCTACGCCCTTTGATTACATACAATCATGAAGATTTTAAGCAATCGAAAAAAATGACACATCGGTAGATCCATTACAACTGTGTCGTCAAGCTTAATTATGATTAGGAACATACACCAGCTTTTGTCTAAAGCTGTCCAATCCAATGGTTAGCTATGATGCAATGATAACAGATGAACATCTTAAAGTGGTTCAATCCGGCAAGCAACAATAATTAAAACAAGGGACGTTACTCACACAGACAAAGGAGATAACTCAATATCCTTCCTTTCAACGGAAATAAATCTTATATTTTCTTTAAACCACGGCAACAGATGACAGGATGGGTAAAATGTCAGCAAAAAGAAACAGATACTCAGAAAAACACCGAGATATAGGACACATTTCTTATCCCATTGCTAGGACAAATTCATACAAGTGCTTCTACTTCTTTCGTGCCATTAGAGCATCAAGCGGGTGCCTTAAGGCGGACTCAGCCTAGAAAACTAAGTACTCAGCAGAGTGTAGGTGTCGAAATAACACGTAGGACATTGATAATGCGTTGGACGTAATTATCTTCTCTTGTCTGTAATTTATAGGATAAGATACAGAAAGACAGACAATACATAATTGTTAATGAGACGCTTGTAGGCACGTTGGCTGAGGGGTTAGCTTCCGATCTGAGTGTCCAGGATTCGATTCCTGGTGAAGACTTGGATTTATAATTTCGGGATCTTTGGAGAGCCTCTTGAGTCCACCCGGGTACCTGACATTAGTTGAGGAAAAGTGCAGGCGGTTGGTCGTTGTGCTGGCCACATGACACTATCGTTAACCGTGGCCTATAGAAACAAATGACTTTTGCTTCATCTGCCCTATAGATTGCAAGGTCTACATATGTTTAGGCATAGATTTAAGTTCGATTATTCTAAGGAAAGAGGAAAAATATCAAACCAATGTCCATGTTAAGGAGAAGGGTTAGCGAATCAAAAGGGAGTGACTTGGAGAAAGGCGAAATAATGAATATGAATTGAAAATGTTCTTCGGATCTGGCTTTGAGAAATTATATGAATGGGAAAATTCCCAGTCAGCAATCTTCCCTTGAAGGTTTGTGCTGGTCTCCTCTAGGATAGAGAAACAAAACAAAATAATACCGGAAAGAAGTGGACGTCGATGAGATGCTTTCACAGGAGTTACGAAACCCTTGACATTTAGAAGGAGAATATGGTCTTAACCCATAGGAACTTCAACTTAAAAACGTACGCGCTATTTATTTTGAACATGGCTTCAGTAGGAATTACCACAACCACACAAATGTTTCTTTGTATTCAGTAAAGATTTGAATAAATACATATTTGACTTTGACTTATTCCTGGGAACAACCACCGAACTCGATTCTGAGCAGCTATCTTCATCTGCTCCCATGTCACTGTCCACTTTCCTATTTCCTTGAGGATTCCAATCCAGTGCCTGCCTTAGACCATTGGTACTTGGTTTTCGCAGGGTGTGTCCTATCCATACATGGAAATTGAAGCCTTTTAGTGGTGAAACTATGTATGAATAACATAATATAATAGCAGAACTAAGGCAGCAAGGTGAGGGTAAGGAGAAGGTGAAGAAACTATGGCGAAGTCTAGACAAGTCCCGTGGAGGCCTCGAACCACTGATCCTCTAGCAGTGACCAGGTACAGACATCGCCTAGTAGTGACCAGGTGCAATAACTAACACATTCGCTCTCCTGAAAGAGAGAATACGAGTGACTATTGACTTCTGGTTCCGCATCACTGCACAGGGCCACGTAACTTCGAGCCTGCCAGAGCCCGCCCACATTCCTATACCCACAAACTATTCTATATTTAGGGCCAACACAAATTGGAGCCCGAGGGTTCTTCCAAGGACAAAGACCCCAATTTTTGTAAAAGCATCTATCTCTGTCTAACAAGAGTTATAATAAAAGCAGCATTAAGGTATCAAGGTTCTTGAGAGAAAAAGGTGGGAAAAAATATGGCGGAGCTATCTCTATGGGATCTATTTATGCCGATCCTCAAAAACAGCTGTTACGATTTTCCTTGAAATTTGATGTATATATTTAAATATGGAATTACTGACTATTTGGCCAAGATTAGAAAACTCTAATTTATAGTTTTTTTAAAAGTTAAACAAAAAATTAAATTTGACTGGAGGACTAGAAAATCTTTATCTTGAAAGGATTACATCTTCGGGTATTTCCACATTGAGGCCTTTAATCGTTAAAGAGTTCATTAAATTAATAGACGTTCAGCAACATTTTGCGCACTGTCTTGTAAGTCTAGTCAGTGTTTCCCAAACTCTGTTCCGTGGAACCCTAGTGTTCTGCGACGCCTGAATAAGATTTCCACGAACTACTTGAATAATCAACTATTAGGCCATCACGTGAAATATCTCTCTAAAAAAGAAGCAAAATGTTCCATTCAATACTCAGAAGGAGAGAAGTAATCCGTTAAGGAAAAAGTTTGGTAAGCACTGGAGATCTATATGTGTATCTGTAGTATTGTATAGACATAGACTATGAGTAGATTTATATTTATGCTTGAATATCAATTTTTTAAGGGTAAGGGGTAAAAAATGTTACTTTAAAAAAATATATATCATTCATCAGTAATTGAGAGTAAAATCGTCTTTCTAAAAAAGTATTTTGTTTTTTATTTTACTTAAATTGTTTTCAGGTGATAGACCACCATTAGCTTCATAAAAGAATAATTGATTTAACTCTTCCTCTCCGTAATGATATTCCACGTTCCAACAAAATTATTTATTTTGTTTGTATTTCAGTTCCTTGTTATGATAAAGCTTCAATAACTTTTGCGTTTGTTATCGGAAAATATTTTAGCTGGTGTAGAATTAAAGAGAAATGCATGCTTTTATATATATATATATATAACAACGTAAAGTTTATAGAATGAAACATTAATTAAATTAATGAGGTCAAATCATTTAGGAGAGAAAGAGTTAAAAGTTATCTAACTTAATAAGATTCTATCTCGTCATTTATTTCAGCTAACACATCCTTGGGTTTAAGCACTACAAACACTACAACGAAAGCGTCTGGGGATTCCAATAACTCAACTAGCGATAAAACTAACGGTAACTTTGTCTTTGAGCCTTCTCACCCCTTCCCACCAGTCCATCTAAACCTGCAAGAATGAAATGTTTAAAGTTGGGGCAACCTCACTTTCCACCAGTCCATCTAAACCTGCAAGAATGAAATATTTAAAGTTGGGGCAACCTCACTTCTCACCAGTCCATCTAAACCTGCAAGAATGAAATGTTTAAAGTTGGGGCAACCTCACTTCTCACCAGTCCATCTAAACCTGCAAGAATGAAATGTTTAAAGTTGGGGCAACCTCACTTTCCACCAGTCCATCTAAACCTGCAAGAATGAAATGTTTAAAGTTGGGGCAACCTCACTTCTCACCAGTCCATCTAAACCTGCAAGAATGAAATGTTTAAAGTTGGGGCAACCTCACTTCTCACCAGTCCATCTAAACCTGCAAGAATGAAATGTTTAAAGTTGGGGCAACCTCACTTCCCACCAGTCCATCTAAACCTGCAAGAATGAAATGTTTAAAGTTGGGGCAACCTCACTTTCCACCAGTCCATCTAAACCTGCAAGAATGAAATGTTTAAAGTTGGGGCAACCTCACTTCTCACCAGTCCATCTAAACCTGCAAGAATGAAATGTTTAAAGTTGGGGCAACCTCACTTCTCACCAGTCCATCTAAACCTGCAAGAATGAAATGTTTAAAGTTGGGGCAACCTCACTTCCCACCAGTCCATCTAAACCTGCAAGAATGAAATGTTTAAAGTTGGGGCAACCTCACTTCTCACCAGTCCATCTAAACCTGCAAGAATGAAATGTTTAAAGTTGGGGCAACCTCACTTTCCACCAGTCCATCTCAACCTGCAAGAATGAAATGTTTAAAGTTGGGGCAACCTCACTTCCCACCAGTCCATCTAAACCTGCAAGAATGAAATGTTTAAAGTCGGGACAACTTCCCTTCCTTTTTCCTTCCGTAGTCGTAAAATTTAAATAGTTTATGCTTTTAGCTGTATTCAGTGGCGTAGCTAGGGTGTGTGTGTGTGTGGGGGAGGGTTAGGGTCTAAATGTGAAAATCCCCAAATGAGTGTAAAAAATGTGTTATTACATTAAATATTACGCTGTCATCTTATGATGTCGAATTAAAAATGCAGGGGCCGCTAAAGAGGTCAAGCCGCCGTGCACCCAAAACCTTGCTTCGACACTGGCTGTATTTCTGATAAAACGATTGCTCAATTCTTATTACTTTTTGCATACTTATTCATTCCAGTGACCCAAAGGCCAACGTACGCCTAGGATTGATTAATTAAATCACTGAACAAACTCCAGCATATAACTGAAACACTGTTATAATATTCCTTTCAATACATACTCGCATACTATAGTCAATACTACTTCACTAATCCACTATAATGAACAGATTTGAACTTTAAACCCGTACGATTACAATGAACTAAATAAGGCACAAGAATCATTTCCGTTTCAAAAGGAACTCCTTTTCCTAGTCCTCTTATTTCCTCTAACTCCTCATCACTTCCACATCCTCTTCTATGTACACGTCATCGTCGTTGTTTCCTGAACAGGAGACATGTCCTCACTTTCCATCCCTATCTCACAATGGCGTTCTGTGGCCTAGCTAGGAATTAGCCATCTTTTGGGTGCGTAATATTTAAAATTTAAGATAAAAACAATTTGAAGCTAGGCCCGTAGGAATTTTCAAATTCTCCCTCCCCTTCCCCCACCCTAGCTACGCCACTGACGGCGTTACCGACTTTATAAAGTCGACATCAATACCTGTTTTGTTCATTAGTAATTATCACGTGATTGGTTGGCCTCCTTCAGTCTTAGAGCTACAATATGCTCATCTCGAACACTTGTGTTTGTGGTTTTACATTTTTAGTTTACTTTAGGAACGCTGAAATAGTCGAAAGAACAATTGGACTGTCATGCGCACTGTTGAAATTGATGACGTCATGTTGCTATAGAGAATTCGAAGTTATCTATAACGTTTAAGAAAAAGCATTAATGAATACATGATTGGCCTACAGTTTAAAAAAAAATTAAATATAAAAAGCAATATTAAAAAAATTATTTAAAAACGACAAAGAAGAATATTTCAGAGCACTTAGTCAATATTTGTTTGTGTTTTTTAAATTACATATATTTTTTGTTTGCTTTTTACAAAGCTTATACCAACTCACTCTGTCTGTCTGTCTGTCTGGGTGTTAAAATGTTTATACACTTTATTTTTCCCCACATAAATTCTCGGGTCACATTGAAACTGCACATTTATTCATTGGCTTAGACCAGATGTGAATCAATAAAAATATTAATCAATTAGTTTATTTCTGGTAATTATTTATGTTGTGTTATACCAACAGTGCCAATTCCATCTTCAGTATTGACAGACATGAATATGTCTGTGTATATATGTGTTGTTGTTTTTTTTTGTGGTACCCTTGGATAATTTGCACACGTGATTTCTGCCATTCTCGGATCGCTGTGACTTTAATTATTTATTGTTCTTAATAAGTCATGAATTAATTTTAAAAATTAACCAATTAATAAATAAATTATTGTAATTAATGATTTTGGTCGATATAGAATACGAGAAATAGCTAATACATTATTGAGAGATACAGTTGTAAATGTGGAGTTCTTGCCCTCAGATAAATTTTTAAATAGGATTTTCTCATATTTTGCTTGTTTATATATTTTCTCCCCAGGCTCACCGTCACTTTATCTCTCCTACTGTTTACTGATGATAACACTATGTGCTGCAGTATTCCGGACAACAAACTGAGCAATTTCCATTTAGTCTTTTTAGTTTTCTTCTAAATAATAAATAATACGCACCTTGTTTAAATACATATTTTTTTTAATGGGAATTTTTTTTAAAAATTTATTGTAAAAAAAGAAATAAAAAAAAAAACATTTTGATCTTGAACTTAAATAATGCTACTGTTGTCTTTAAATTTTAAAATGAAGCTTTAACAAAAATGTGTGTTTTAATGTCGTTATAGTAAACATTGAACTATTATTTTAGTTTTTTGATTACAGTTGACTCTTCATAATCTGACACACACAGTAATCCGACGCGGCGCTGACGTAAATTCATGCCTTTAACGTATACTGTAGTACGTATATTTTTTGTCGTTTTACATGTTTCGGATTTCCTCCAGATTTGAAGAAAAAATTTCCGCAAGACGACACGAGATGGCAGCGGGCAGGGTATGAACTCGGAACGACCGAACGATAGTCTAGGGCGCAAACCGCACGACCAGGCAGCCATTTATAATGTATGTAGGCTTCATTGTAGTTTATTACAAAGTTGAAATAATCTGTTTGGTATTTTCAAATCTTTACATTTTTCTTTATATTTTTTAAAAGAGATGGCTGAGTGGTAAAGCGCTTGGCTTCTGAACCGAGGGATCCAGGGTTCGAACCTCGATGAAGACTGATTGTTGATTTAGAGATTTTTAGGGCGCCCCTTGAGTTCCACCCAGTTCTAATAGGCATTAGTTGGGGAAAGTAAAGCGGTTGGTCGTTGTGCTGCCCCCATGACACCCTCGTTAGAAACAGATGACTTTTAAATCATCTGGCCAGTAGATCGCACGGTCTTAAATGGAACCTTTTATTGCATCATGAATAGAGAAATCGTTTAGATTTCAGTCGTCAGTTCAAAAGAGAAGATATTTACTTCCTACAAGTATCCAAGTGTTAAACTAGGACAGAGATAGCACTTGCATGTTACAAAGGTTTCATTTTGTAATTTAGGATTGACTTAGATAGATGTGTCCATATTTTGTAAATTTTATTGACATATACGATTACACTCTTCAAAGTATAGCTTACTATTGGTAATCCGACGTTTTCGGTAATCCGACTCCTTCATCAGGTCCCGTTGGAACATCAAGAGTCAACTGTACTACATTACAATGTAACCATTAAACTCATTCTTCACATGTATAATCTCTTATTTTTTAAATGAATGCATGAAAACTAAAATATCGATGGAAATAAAAGTGTTGACGGGAAATTTTTTCTGCCTTTACTGTTTATTTATAGTGCACACCAGCGAACTATTGCACAGGCCCATATAGTGCACACCAGCGAACTATTGCACAGGCCCATATAGTGCACACCAGCGAACTATTGCACAGGCCCATATAGTGCACACCAGCGAACTATTGCACAGGCCCATATAGTGCACACCAGCGAACTATTGCACAGGCCCATATAGTGCACACCAGCGAACTATTGCACAGGTCCATATAGTGCACACCAGCGAACTATTGCACAGGCCCATATAGTGCACACCAGCGAACTATTGCACAGGCCCATATAGTGCACACCAGCGAACTATTGCACAGGCCCATATAGTGCACACCAGCGAACTATTTACTATCACAGAATATGAATGGGATGAGAAAAAGAGATTTGGGTTCTGTCTAAGTGAAAAAGAAGAATCTAACGTCTTGGGATAGAACTTGGGTTGATCCGCCTGCTGCAACGAAAGGAGCATCGCCAGCTGAAAGTTCAGAAAGACAATCATCGTAGGTTGTCTGTTTGGGTTGTGTGTGTGGGTTGTCTGTGTGGGTTGTCTGTGTGGTTTTTCTGTGTGGGTTGTCTGTGTAGTTCTTTGTGTGGGTTGTCTGGGTTGGGTTTTCTGTTTGGGTTGCCTGGTCAAGAAGTTGTCAAGGCACTGTGGCACGTCCGTTCCATCGACTGAAAGTCCACCCTGTTGGTTTGTGAAGACAACTGGTCCTGAGTATTCGAGTCTTTGAACCTTTAAGGAAAGTAAAGACCAGAGGGGGCGCCAGTGAACTCTGCATGTAAGAGTTAGAAGACCTGATAGCCAAGATGAACATTTATTTGTTTATTGGGATCCTCTCACATCTTGTGTGTTACATGTAGTAAAATCTTGATGATGACTAAAACATAAGTATTGAAATAAATCAAAAGGAAGCAACTCAACTTAATACACCTACAATCGAAAGACATGTGCGGGGCGAGAGTGTTAATGCCCTTGTTGTACTGTTTCACCACCTGTCGTTAGTATTATTAGTGTTGCAATCTTAATATTCGTAAGTATTCAATAAACTGATTGCTATGAAGAAATAGTTAAAACTTAAACCTAGCCCAACAGATGTCATTGAATGGTATTTAATTGACGGACGCTAATGGACAAAGGGGTTGGTGGATCACCAATCTCTCATTCATGGTTTTTGAAAGAAGTCTTTCTTTTTTTGGGACAAGTATCGAAAGAAATGTAGGTGTTTGCCACCTCTACAACATCATTAATAAATAACATAAAACACTGCTTAGTCAATCTTGATTATAATTAAATTAGACGCTACGAAGCTTTATTTTTTTAACAAAATAAACGAAATGGTAATCGGTAACAAAAAGATTAGAGACAGCATTAGTACAGCCAGGGGCGGACTGGCTATATGGGCATTCGGGCAAAAGCCCGGTGGGTCGGTACCCAAATGGGCCTGTAGGACCACTTAAAGGGCCTCATGAATGTCACTATAGAATGTATTAAATTGTTTAAGGTTTTATATTACCCTCTTGTAAAAGGGGCCCTCTGAGCTTCGCGTTAAAAAAAAATCTTTTAGAGTTAAGACTTTACAATGTAATGCTAATTTAATCTAACACTTTTTCCGTAGACAGTGCTACTAGTAGGCTTCACCCATTTTAGGGCCCACACTTTTAGCGATTAAAAAGCAACATAAGGCCTACTATATTTCTTTAAAAGATACAGAGTTGTATGCATGCGTTCAGTTATCGAAACAGTATCAAACTTAACAGAACGATTTTGAGGACAGAGAGACGTAGAAATGGATGTCCATCATATGGTATACAATTTGTGGGCCGTATTGAAATGCCCGGGCCGATTTTAACACCCTGTCCGTCCATGAGTACAGCGATTGGACCCAACTATGAATTTCCAGCTACTGTTAATAAACGCTAACTAAAGTGCTATGACAATGCTGCGATGTCTACAAGGCTCGCAATGACCTTCTTCAAGGGAGAAATAGTATCAAGGAAGAAGAAGAGGCAGACAGAGACAGTGATTAGAAGACAACATAAAGGAATTGACGGGTCTGTCACTAAGGGAGATTCTGTCCAAGGCAAAAGAGAGGGGCGGTCGACAGATCTTGTGTGGTACCCCAACGGTCCAACAGTCTAAGGGATAGGAGAATGTGAACCTATTCGTTGCTCATACAACAGAAAACACATGCATGACTTGTGAGCATGATGTGTGTTTGGAAAGAGAGAAAATAGAAGATTTAGACTGCGTGATTTGTTTTAGGCACGTTTTATAAAGGGATACACCGAGAGACCTATCACCAGAGATTGGATTTTTCTTATGTAAATATTGTGGATAATTTAGTCCATACATTTTTTCATGGATCATCAATTCATTTATATTGGACTGAAAGAGAGAATCGCGCGTCATGTGAAGGCGGGTGTTTCCTGGCTAAACGATTATTCACAGTTGACTAGAGTAACAAATTAAGTAAAATCACAAAATTTAGAAAGCCTTCAGGAGAGAAGACTCAAAAGTAAAGTAGCAATTATACATAAAACACTGAATCATAATCTTCAAATACAAAATCTAATCAAATATTCTGAAAGACACAAAGATAAAGGGACATTCCTCGTTCCATATGCTAGGACAAATTTGTACAAATGCTCCTTCTTCCCTAGTGCAATTAAAGCATGGAATGGGTTGTACTGATAACTGATTTTTCGCCATAGCATACGTCGTTTTTTCTCAAACATTTTACTTAACGGAACACTTCGCATATTCAGAGTATTTAGCGGAACTGTTTGTTTATTACTTGGAGAGATTAATTTACGTCGTGGTCTACTAGCTAATTATTCCAGTAGTTCGTTGAACACCTTTTCAAGCCTTGCAGAACATTAGGGTTTCGCTGAACACAGTTTGGGAAACACTGGCATATGTAACTCTAGGCATATGCATGTCTCCGATTTATAAACAAAATATAAAAAAAAAAGTTTATATTAAGTGTAACTATTAGTTTGGATCAGTTATGTAATTAAGTTTGTAATCTCATCTCATCTCTGCCTGTAGTCCCTTCTGGGGCATAGGCCACCAACCAGCTTCTTCCAGGCATCTCGGTTCTGGGCGAACCTCTCCAACTTGCGAAGGGTGTGACCTATCCATCTTCAGCGTCTCTGAAGGATATCTACTTCAATGAGCTGCTGCTTTGTTCTTTGTTCTTGTCTGGCCAGCGGAACATAAGAATCTTCTTCAGGCAGATCTTTGCTGTTACCTGGACTATTTTCATGGTGGTGATGGTGGCTCTCCAGGTCTTTGATTCATAAAGTAGTATTAGCTTAACAATAGTGTTAATGAGCCTGATCTTGGTGGTGTTGCTTATATCCCTAGATCCCCAGGTGTTCTTCAGCTGGTGGAAGGCTGCTCGAGCTTTAGCTATGCGGGTTCTGACATCTGCATCTGTTCCTCCATGGTGGTCTATGATACTGCCGAGATAGGTGAAGCTTTCCACCTCTTCCAGCGCCTCACCTTGGACTGTAATGGGTGTATTGTTTAATGTCTTTACCATGAACACCTTGCTCTTCCCTTTGTAATATATATGACCAAAAAAGGTTTAAAAAACTTGAAATTGACCTGAAACTATTTCATTAAAAACTCTTGGATCTAGTAATTACATTCAATAATTTGATATAGTTAAAGTTTATCTTTAATCTATTTCTTGTTTTCTACGTGTCAGGAAATGGCTTTAAATCTCTACTTCAATTGTGAGCCATTTAGTAGTTAGCCTCGCCATTAATTCATGTTCTTGTCTCTTTTTATTCCCATGGATCCTCCAGGTCATAATTGTTTTTTGATGCTGTTGCTATATGTTGTTTATTGAAACAGCCAGACTTTCTTTATAAAAAAAGGTTTGTTGGCTTATTCCACAAAAAATATCCGTTCAATGGTTCTGGTAGATTCTTAATTTCCTTTTCATAAAGGCACAAATGTTAAAGCTCGTTGTACCAATTTATCAGAGGAAAAGTGAGGGCCCTAACGTAGGTAAAGATTCATTTTTCAACGTTTATATTTTCTACACTTTATACCGACGTTTCGGCGGGCCGGATGGAACCTCGTCACGGGCCGGATTTGACCCACGGGCCGTATTTTGGGCATCACTGATATAGACTAACAATACAAATCTGTGCGATTAGAAAAATTTTTTACCAATTGTTTTTGTTTAACGCAATATCATGCTTTTAGCTTTCTCACTACGCTATGATCCTATCACTTGCCTGGACCAGTTGGAAAGGTGTAGGGGGGAGAAAGAACACGGTATATGGGTGATTGCTTTTTAAATTAATGAAAAAAAAAAGGAACGACCTGACTTCGAACGTGTGGGCTAAAGCCTTGTCAAGCCAACCCAGTAACCACTCTGCTAGGAACATGGACGATTGTATAGTTTTCTATTGTTTCTATTTCATGTTTGTGTTCACTCAGACGACAAGCTAATATAAAGGGGACTAAATGAGCTTATACCACCACATCCGTCAAGTACTTCTTCTTTCCCTTGTTTGAGATACCAAACAAAATCATTTATTAACAAAGGTTAATTAGCGTTGTTTAATTTTTAAAATTGATTCTTGTGTTTGTCAGGTAAAAGAAATAATTGTGCAATATTTCAGCTTCATCCGAGTTTAGGTGTTAGAGAAATAACGTGTACAAACTTTTGCCCAGACAGACACACAGACAGACATAGTTCGTTGATATAAGCTTTGTAATAAATTAGAGATGATGGTCGTTGTAGAATATTAGCTTACTTTGAACTTGGCCTCTCCAATTTATTTAGAACTATACGAAATGAATCTATTCGAAATGAAAGTACAAATACAGCCTGCTTCACTACAGGGAAGAAGTTCTATTTCAAATATAGTTCTTGCTAACAGATTGACAACTTAATAAGTGACTGTTGGCTTACTGACTGCTGGGATACATATGGTTATGGAGTGAGATTAATAACACTTTAAACAAATGAATCTGGAAAATGACTTAAGATCTATGGATAATTGCGAAATGAGTTATATACTAAAATTGCATATCTTTTATATGACTTACATAATATTATATAACTACATAATAGTCGTGATATAATTGTTAATTATTCATTATAATTATTATCACCAGTTCCCACCACAAAAAGTTCCCTTGTTTGATCCCTTCTTAATGGTGGTGAATTAGAAACCTTGTTCAATTATACCTAAACGTGAATACACCCTGACTTATAGAAATCTATTTGAAACTTATTCACATCTTTGAAACAATACCCTCACGAACTAAAGCGTGCTATAGATCTAGGCTTTTTTCATCGCTATATACAGTGGTACCTATAACTTTATAATGCATCTCTTTGTGTCCTTAATTCGTTTGATTTGTCCATACACATTGAGGTCTTGATCAATAAAAGAGAAAGATTATCTTTTCAAAAACATTGGGAATCACATTTTTTCCCTTAACATTTGGTTTGGTTTGCTGAGATTATTGTTTGATTTCAAAATGTTATCAAAGGATCGATACCTCGTATCTCAACCAATGTTTGCCGTGCGGAAACTAGTAATTATAGATTGTATCGATATCCTTTGTTTCGTGCGACATAACACGAATTATTATAACATAGTTACGTTTCTACTTTCTATACTATGACATCAGCCAAACATTACATTTTATACTTTAGTCATGTTACTAAATAAGTGTTAAAGGAAGGATACTAATGGCCGAACCGTAGGGTCTCGAGTGGAAATCTTAATAAAAACTTGGGTTGTACACAGGCTTACCGTCAGAGAAGGAGTCAAAAAAGATTCTTGTTTGGGGCACCAACAGTATATATATTTAAATGTCCTTGACATTTAGGGAACGGTAGCGGGGTCCTCGCGTACCCAGTTGTCTGTTGCCCAAATGTTTCTGGCAATGGACCTGTCGGACTATGTGTCAATACTGGTTCTGACTTTAAACAATTAAGTTAAATACGTATCTGTGGTGATTGATTGGTCACATAGAAAAGTGTTCTTCTAGAATCTAGAATCTAGGTTGCTCATAGTTCTAAGACTGACTTAGGTCAACAGCAAAGTCTTATGAATAGTTTGGTTGATAGAATCTAGGTTGCTCATAGTTCTAAGACTGACTTAGGTCAACATGAATGTCATATGAATAGTTGGTTGATAGAATCTAGGTTGCTCATAGTTCTAAGACTGACTTAGGTCAACATGAATGTCATATGAATAGTTGGTTGATAGAATCTAGGTTGCTCATAGTTCTAAGACTGACTTAGGTCAACATGAATGTCATATGAATAGTTGGTTGATAGAATCTAGGTTGCTCATACTTCTAAGACTGACTGAGATCAACATGAATGTCATATGAATAGTTGGTTGATAGAATCTAGGTTGCTCATACTTCTAAGACTGACTTAGGTCAACATGAATGTCATATGAATAGTTGGTTGATAGAATCTAGGTTGCTCATACTTCTAAGACTGACTGAGATCAACATGAATGTCATATGAATAGTTGGTTGATAGAATCTAGGTTGCTCATACTTCTAAGACTGACTTAGGTCAACATGAATGTCATATGAATAGTTGGTTGATAGAATCTAGGTTGCTCATACTTCTAAGACTGACTGAGATCAACATGAATGTCATATGAATAGTTGGTTGATAGAATCTAGGTTGCTCATACTTCTAAGACTGACTGAGATCAACATGAATGTCATATGAATAGTTGGTTGATAGAATCTAGGTTGCTCATACTTCTAAGACTGACTGAGGTCAACATGAATGTCATATGAATAGTTGGTTGATAGAATCTAGGTTGCTCATAGTTCTAAGACTGACTGAGATCAACATCAATGTCATATGAATAGTTTGTTGATAGAATCTAGGTTGCTCATAGTTCTAAGACTGACTTAGGTCAACATGAATGTCATATGAATAGTTGGTTGATAGAATCTAGGTTGCTCATAGTTCTAAGACTGACTTAGGTCAACATGAATGTCATATGAATAGTTGGTTGATAGAATCTAGGTTGCTCATAGTTCTAAGACTGACTTAGGTCAACATGAATGTCATATGAATAGTTGGTTGATAGAATCTAGGTTGCTCATACTTCTAAGACTGACTGAGATCAACATGAATGTCATATGAATAGTTGGTTGATAGAATCTAGGTTGCTCATACTTCTAAGACTGACTTAGGTCAACATGAATGTCATATGAATAGTTGGTTGATAGAATCTAGGTTGCTCATACTTCTAAGACTGACTGAGATCAACATGAATGTCATATGAATAGTTGGTTGATAGAATCTAGGTTGCTCATACTTCTAAGACTGACTTAGGTCAACATGAATGTCATATGAATAGTTGGTTGATAGAATCTAGGTTGCTCATACTTCTAAGACTGACTGAGATCAACATGAATGTCATATGAATAGTTGGTTGATAGAATCTAGGTTGCTCATACTTCTAAGACTGACTGAGATCAACATGAATGTCATATGAATAGTTGGTTGATAGAATCTAGGTTGCTCATACTTCTAAGACTGACTGAGGTCAACATGAATGTCATATGAATAGTTGGTTGATAGAATCTAGGTTGCTCATAGTTCTAAGACTGACTGAGATCAACATCAATGTCATATGAATAGTTTGTTGATAGAATCTAGGTTGCTCATAGTTCTAAGACTGACTGAGATCAACATGAATGTCATATGAATAGTTGGTTGATAGAATCTAGGTTGCTCATAGTTCTAAGACTGACTGAGATCAACATGAATGTCATATGAATAGTTGGTTGATAGAATCTAGGTTGCTCATAGTTCTAAGACTGACTGAGATCAACATGAATGTCATATGAATAGTTGGTTGATAGAATCTAGGTTGCTCATAGTTCTAAGACTGACTGAGATCAACATGAATGTCATATGAATAGTTGGTTGATAGAATCTAGGTTGCTCATAGTTCTAAGACTGACTGAGATCAACATGAATGTCATATGAATAGTTGGTTGATAGAATCTAGGTTGCTCATAGTTCTAAGACTGACTGAGATCAACATGAATGTCATATGAATAGTTGGTTGATAGAATCTAGGTTTCTCATAGTTCTAAGACTGACTGAGATCAACATGAATGTCATATGAATAGTTGGTTGATAGAATCTAGGTTGCTCATAGTTCTAAGACTGACTGAGATCAACATGAATGTCATATGAATAGTTGGTTGATAGAAACTCTAGGGTTGTTAGATAAGACGAAGTTTATTGCAATGCCACTATTCAAGTCACTATTTCGGTGTGAAACTTTTTAGGTGCGTGGACGCGATTCTTGAAAATGGCTCAAACGATTTTACTAGAGATTTTATATATTGTGTATAAAGAAATACTAGCACGTTGGCCACACTGGAAAACTATAGTTTGACTGTTATTATTTTTCATTCAATTAATAGTTTAATAAATTGATGCTCAGGAACTTTTGCGCATCGTCTTCTAAATCTAGATCTGAAAGCCTGTCATTAGAAAGGTGGTAGATTTAAACATTCACTTAACCAGGACTTTTTCTGGGGGGGGGGGATGGGGACAGGAGGAATGTGTCACCCTTTGAGCTCGTCAAAAAGATCACATTTGACATACAGTCATCTCACATTTGGGAGAAGTGGTAGCTGTAGACATGGTAATTGGTGCCTCTACGCTGTCCACACCAGCCTCCAGCAAAACATAATTATTTGTAAGGTAGTCTTGACAGCGTTATGTCCATTATGGAACACAGGCACCTCTAATTAAAACGTTCAGTGAAAGAGATTTCGGCATTGTTTGTTGTTTTTTTTTTACTTTTTGGGGGCGTTGGCTGAGTAGTTAAGTGATTGGCTTCAGAACCTGGGGTTCTTGGTTCGAATCTCGGCGAGGACTGGGGATTTTCTATTTCGGTATATTAGAGCGCCCCTGAGTCTAAAGAATACCTGACTTAAGTTGGGGAAAGTAAAGGCGGTTGGTCGTTACTACGCGACTGGTTATTATCAACAGGTAAAAAACAAAACAATGACAGAAATAGACAGGGGCGACACGAGATCACCTGGGGTGAAATAATTAACTGTTACGCTCTCGAAAAAGACCGCTGGAGACAGAACTTACAGAACTTACGAGAATGCTGGTTGCACAATGCGACGCCTGGTGCGTAACAAACGGATTACTTCCTATATGTACTACATATCAACCCCTTCTGTTAGTGAGATACAAGCCAACAAAAGCATTCCTAAAATAGATTTACATTTCATATAGCTTACCAATAAAAAAAAAAAAGATAACGACTTTCTGGTATGCGCAATGTTTAGAGGATTAAACGAAATCATTTGCTTAGATCAGGATTAGGTTCCTTGTGCCTTTATCAGTTTGACAGACGTGTCACTTATGGCGGGAGCCTGTCTAGGAGCAGACGACAGGTTCAATCTGCAGGGGCAAGGGAGATAAATCTATTGTACATACGTTTACATAATGTGAAATACACACACACAGTCACACTTACCCTCACACTCACTCCATGGTACACACGCGTTCAGTTACAAATTGTTTAGTTGTAAAGTTATGTTTTTTGTTTTGTTTTGCAGCGGTTCCCAATGCTGGATTTATCCAAGGCATTCCAAGATATAGCCTAGGACCCCCATGGCTTGCCTTCTCCCCCCCCCCCCAAAAAAAAAAAAGTTCGTGGTATATTTTTATTTTAAAGAAAGAGCAAAGAAAAAAAAGGTGCCTTATGTTGATTACAAGGTACCCCATATCTCAAAAAAGTTGTGTTGTTTTTTTTAAGGCACAATCCAGTCCTGTTCCAGATTAAATGATAGAGCCCACTTCCTAGGCCAGTATCGTTTTGTAATGTCAAAGGTTACTTTTGTTTTAAGAAGTGGACATTGAATGCACACATTTATACCATTTAAGCCAGTCAGTGTTAATTGAGAATATTTATTATATACAATATATGTCATTATATCTGTTCAAATAGTAGAGTTAACCAAACGTTCCAGTGTCCAGTATATGGATGGAGCCGACGACATTGGAGTTGTTAGTGTATAGCTTCTGATTTTCGTGTTGAAAATGTTTCATTTTGTCTACCTGCATTGAATTCCATTGGGTGGGCCCGTCCCGGGCCGCCGGAATTTCTGCGACAACACAAACTCTCTTTGTAATCTGTTGTTTTTTTTACTTTGTCTTCATAATTTTTAATGAAATGAATAATGCAAACCATTAATATGCATATAAGGCTGTCACGTGAGGGACGCGTCAAGGTGGCCAGAGAAGCGTAAACAGGAAGTCCTTTACATTCTCGTAGCTTCGAATGTCTACACAGAAGAGTACATCTAAAAGAGAGATAATCTGTTTCCGGTAGGAGAATACTGTTTCATGCAGTTGAGTCCATATGTCTCCAGTTGCATGTTGAGTCTGTTTTTTTTTTTTTTAATTTATTACTGAATTATAAGTGTATTATTGCTTGATATACATATACATTATATATATGTATTTTTTATTTTTACTTGAAGGATTCGTTAAGAAGGATTCTGTAATTTTCACAAATCAAGAATCTACGGTATTCAAATAGATTTTCGGTCATAACAAATATCCGCAGGCAGCACCAGTCTACTAATTAAGAAATTCCATTGTAAAATCGACATTATATTTTTTTATTTTTTCAGTTAACATTAACAGATCTGCCTTAGCACCCGGAGAGCTCAAATAGCAATGGGTTGTAATTAATTATAAATAATACATCAGGAAGGAGGTCTGTAAGAATGAAACATTCTATAAGTAACTGGCCCCTAAGTGAACTCTGATGAGAACTACTGACGAGTCTATTAGCATATGTCAAAATGTTTATCAGTTGTCGGTGTCGACATTGCATTGTTCAGACGCTGTTTAGGCAGTCACCTTATCAGACTTTTTTTTGTTTAATCAAGTTTAAACAATGTCGCACGCTAAGACTTATCATTCACGTTTTTATTTGTTTCTTGTTGTTTACACAATTCATTTTTTTATGAAACCAAGCTCGCTTTTAAACAATCCTGTTTTAAAAATTCTACTCTAGGTTAAAACTTGATTTTAAACGAACGCCATAATAAACGATTCTATTTTAATCAATTCTTTTATTATGAAAATTTGATTTTACTTTTATTTCGTTGCTTTGTATTGTCAATTAGCCACGTTGTGTTTAGTAGCGGTTTTATCGAAACCTTTGCTGTAGATACAATTGTACTCGTTCGCTTTGTGTGCTGGGAGATATTGTTACAAAGAAAAATGAAAGGGATGTGTGGCTAAGTGATCTTCCTCTTCTTCGTTCTCATTGTTATGTTGGAGCGTTCATATGACTAGATCAATACATGAGATGAACTGCGTAGTGGTTTCCAAATCAGGGAGCTCTCCACATAGTTTTCTTTCTATTGGGGTTTTTGGGGCCAATGTCTTATACGGGCCTCTTGGTAAAGAGAGCAGTTTTGGAAGACGTGGTCGGCATTCTCTGGTGATACTCCACATGGGCAGATTTCACTGGTTCCATTTTTGAGCTTCCGGTACATGTGTTGTCGCATTCTGTTGTGTCCGGTTCTGAGTCGAAAGATTAGACGTTGATCTTGTCGGGATAGCGTATAGTAAGCGTCATCTTTCTTGTGATTTGGATGAGAGCTCGTCCATTTCTCATTTATTTTATTTACAAGTGATTTACAAGCTAAGTGATCAAAACCGCTGAGCTACCTATAAAATGAAGGGGGGGGGGTGAGCCTCAAGTTTGAGTTTGCTGAGCGCCCCCCCCCCCCCACGCCCCAAATGTCCACACAAGAGATTGGAGCACAGTGCCCAATGCATGCTGTAGCATGAAAAGATGTTCTAGACCAGGGATTCTCAGCCTGTGGGTCGCGACCCCCTTTGGGGTTGATTGACGATTTGCCAGGGGTCGCCTAAGACCATCGAAAATATGGATTGTAATTGTGTATTCTTCTATTGCTGTATGTGTGTGTGTGTGGAGGGAGGTCGCGTCAGAGTGGGGGATTGTAAAAAGGGGTCGCCGAGCTTAAAAGGTTGAGAACCGCTGTTCTAGACAAAAGTAATGGACAATATACTTCGACTAAATTTTAAAGGTCTCGCTTAGCAATTTGTATGTAAATAGATGTCAAGATGAATCATGAAAACGAAAGACTGCACGAGACCGATGTATTTCATTTCACTCATCTTATTATAGTGCGGCCTGAAGAGATAAAAAAATTCGAATTTATTGATCTAGTTTTTCAGTATTAAATCAAAAGGCAGCAAACATAAAAAAAATTTAAATTCTGATCCCGAAACATTGTCAAATCCGGGAGGGGGGGGGGGGGCGGTAGGATTGTAACATATCTATAGTTACAATATCTTAATGAGACGTATTGAAATTTTAACAAATCTTTACTTTACATCTTTTCTGGTATGTTGGCCGATTCAGTGAGGTGGTGGGGGGGGGGGGCGGTAACATCACAGGAGGCAGTCCAATTTTTATACAGAAATCATAGTTTGTGAAAACAATTTGTTGAATATCTATATAATATAAGCTACTAATTGATATTTGAACCCATTTGTATATTATGTCGTACCCCACTCTAATCTCAAAATAAAATTATTAGTAAATATAAAATGAAAGACGGTGGTCATTACCAGGTGAGACCGTGGGAGTGGTCATGAAAGCAATCCCTCCCACCCCGCCCACACCGTACAGACCGATACTTTTCTTTAGTATTTTGGTGAAGAAATTAAAATTTGTTTTAAATCTGTGACTAATATAAGTTATATACGCCATATATTAAATTCGTATATCGAGTCGCCCCACCCACTATATGTTGGTGGCCCCCCTTTTTCCAATAAGGCAAATTTAGTGTGTGACATAAAATGTCAAGTAAGTCTGTATGTGTCTGTCCAGGTAATAAAGCCATAACGTATGATTTAGTTATAACTCCGTTGCAATCAAAGTGTCCTAAACTCAATGTTTGTACAATTTCTAACAGAATTTAACGACTAAAAATTGGACTAGTTCTTGTTTCCCATAATACACTTTTGTTTCCCATAATACACTTTTGTTTCCCATAATACACTTTTGTTTCCCATAATACACTTTTGTTTCCCATAATACACTTTTGTTTCCCATAATACACTTTTGTTTCCCATAATACACTTTTGTTTCCCATAATACACTTTTGTTTCCCATAATACACTTTTGTTTCCCATAATACACTTTTGTTTCCCATAATACACTTTTGTTTCCCATAATACACTTTTGTTTCCCATAATACACTTTTGTATTCCGAAGACACTTTTGTGTCAAACTATTAAACATTGATATTAACTATAATCATGTTTTATGTAAATCAGTTAACAGTAACAAGATCTCACACTCATTTACTAGGATTTCATATTCTGACCTTCTGAATCGCAAAGCTAGTGATACTGTCAGTACCGAAATGTCATAGACGTTACATTATGCTTTATGTCACCAGCAAAATGTTACGCCACCGTTTCTGACACTATGGGTGCACTCAAAGATAAAATGAAAAGTTAGTCTTTTACTTTTTAAAGGATATAAGTATTAATCGGGGTGATACAATAAGCTTGCCGCACAGGGTTACAACAACCACAGAGACACGCCACTATCATAGTGACACCCCGCTACCATTGAAACACACCGTTATTACTGAGATGCGAAGCTATCGTGCCGACATACCGCTACACGCCGCTACCACAGAGACACACCACTACCACATAGACACAATTCTACCGTAGAGACACACCACCACCACAGAGACACGCCGCTACCACAGAGACTCGCCACTATCATTGAGACACACCGTTATTACTGAGACACACCGCTATTATACTGACACACCACTACATGCCGCTACGGCACAGACACACCATTACACACCGCTAACACAGAGACACATCTCCACCACAGAGACACGCTGCTACCACAGTGACACACCGCTACCCCAGAGACACACTGCTACCACAGAGACATGCCGCTACCATAGAGACTTGCCGCTACCACAAAAAAAAAACAGCACTACCACAGAGACACACCTCTACCATAGTGACACGCGCTACCATAGAGACACGCCGCTACCAAAAGGATCGTTAAATCCTGGTTTTTGTTTCAGTTTCAGACGTATATTCAGAAATGATAGTGTATTACTTCTTAATCCAAACCTTCGATATGGTCGCAGGATCTGGCGGCAGGAGGGGTTCAAACTCTGGACTATAGAGGCGACCAGGCAGCCATCTATTTGGGGAGTGATCTCCAGACATAATACCGTTATTGATTCGCAGCATGTGGTATAACCAAACACAAACTCTCTTCCACTGGACAAAGTCAATTCTATTTAAACAATACACAATGACACTTGGATCTAATACAAATTATATGTAGTATATTGCCAAATTCAAGTGTAATCGAATACTTCTTGATTTTGCAATATTTATTTCCTTATCAATGTTGAGTTCAAATGTTGACTCAAAACAATACCACTTGAAAAGTCTTTCTAACATTTGATATCTCTGGGTCATTAAGAACGACAACATAGATTTTATAGGCATTACCACTCCTCAACAGCTTTACAACATGCAATATATATTCTAAAGATTTCCTTTTTTTAAAAAAAGACAACAAGGTCCTGATAAGACTTGTGCAATTCCAAACACTTCAAATGGAAGTTTTGTGAAATAATTTTGAAAATACACTAATAGAATCATTTAAATTTATTTCATAATTTATTGTTACAATACCTTTATTCAACTCGCACGATCGAGATGAGAAGGTGGACAAAACCTTCTGGATGGGTGGACACTGTTCTTGAAAACGGCTCTAACGATTTTCCTAGGAATTTGACAGTTGATGTACCGTATATCGTTGGGAAAAAAATGACAGTCATATTTTTTTTTCAAAGTATAAACTAACTAATTTATATTTGGATAAAAACTAGAAAATATTTATCTTGAAATCAAAAACAAATTCTTATCTGTGATTGATCAACTCACAGACCTATATATATATAGATTGTCATGTATTAATCACAGAACTATATATTCGAGCAAATTCATGAAATAAAGCCATTTCCTTTTAATTTCCTATAAGAAAATGTTTCGAAAATCCTAGATCGAAATAATTTACGTCTATTGATTTTAGCCATCTTATGTACATTTAAATAGATTGATTACCTAGATCTTTTTAGATTATGTATTCTTTTCTCGATGTTCAATTACTAGATGTAGATCTAAATGTTACATAGGTTAGGGTTGGAAAAAAAAGACTTTTTTTTCTTATAACTACATTACAAAACAACGCCTTGTTTCAGCTTTTTAGAAAATGTTCACGACATTTTTTGTAGTGTTACAAGATCTTCATGTCCAGTCTAGATATAATATATACATAGGTCTGTGGTCTAGATCTAAGGACCGGACATATCATTGGTACATTATAACGTAAATTTATACATTTACTTATAGCATGCTCAGTGCGCTATGGTCCAATCACTTTTGTGACCACTGGGGTGGGATGGAGATCGAGGTGCTCGAATATGAATTGAAAAACTAAAGCCTCCATGATTTAAGGCCGACTTGTTAGCCATTGACATATCCAAGAAGGTTTTATAGTTTATTGTTGGTTAAAAAAATGTTTTCGACCTAACGATTTGTTTCTCTACACAAGGCTTATCTCCGTTAAGAGGAGATCATACTTGTCATGCGCATCTTCTTTTGGTGTTTCCCTTGGTGTACCATAAGAGAT
This sequence comes from Biomphalaria sudanica, assembly GCA_036873155.1. Taxonomy (NCBI): domain Eukaryota; kingdom Metazoa; phylum Mollusca; class Gastropoda; family Planorbidae; genus Biomphalaria; species Biomphalaria sudanica. The sequence goes on along the minus strand of JAZGLO010000202.1, from coordinate 1,074,337 downwards.
TGTGAGTTTTGTTTCTAGGAACGCGCTTTTGTTGAAGTCTTGTTACTTCCTCGCTTTGCTTCTGTTGTGTGCTGAGGCTGGATCTCTTGTGAGAGTATCTTATGTGTTTTCTTCCCCAGTATTGGGTCGCAGGCTTGGGGCTCTGTTGGAGTCAAGTTTGATTGGTCGGATGGCTGGGTTTTGCCTCCGTGGTTTTAGGTTGTGAGCTTCGAGTTGTGACACTGATATTAAGGTGTGCTATGTTATTTTGACTATAACATATACTAACCTTGTTAATGCACTATTTTTGCCTCATTATATCATTAATTCATTAAACCTTTGTTTGTCACATGAAACCTGGTTATCCAATAGTTTACGTTGCTAGTTGTTGAAGTTGCTATTGCTACTCATTGAACAAATTACTTGCTATAATGTTAGGGGTGCCAAGGCAGACGAGCCACGGCTAAATTACAACACCTGCAGAAAGCTAATAATCAACATTTAGGTGGGAACCCGGCATACCATAGACCCGATAAACACCACCTGACAATACTCTCTATACAAAAATTAATTAATTGACTATTATTATAGCTTTATATAGCTCTACTTTCTTGCTTATAGCATGCTCAGAGCGCTATGGTCCAATCTCATTTGTGGACCAGTGGGGCGGGGTATCTGGGAGAAGGTTTTCCGTGCTGCCTTTAGGCGCTAAGCAAACACAACTCTGCTCAATTTGGGTGACTAACCTCGAGCTCCCAAGACAAGCCAAGTACTTAGCCTCTCGACCACGCTTTCCACTAATTACGACTAATTAATTTACTAACTGGTTATTTTTTCCTTCGATTCACGTGTTATCATCGGCAATGAATAATTGTATAAAGTTTTAACATTGTAGCAACTCTTATTAGACCAACCAATCAGTCTGTCGTAAATGTTCTCCCCCCCCCCGTACAGGTCACAAAGGTCGGGCAATAAACACACACCTGCGTGTCTGTCATCAATACTGTTGCAATCCTTACATCGAAAACTAGGTGCATGTGAACAGTCCAAAGAATTCAACTAACTGAGCAACGGGATACAAATAGGGCATGACTTTTTTTTTTTTTGGATAAATCATTTTTCTATGACGAGGAGTTATTATTGTGCCATACGCACGAATATTACATCAACAAAAATGTAGAGTCACTCTAAAACATTATCTAGTTTTTGATTTCAAATAAATCACTGATACGGCATTGTTAAATTGTTTGAACACAAACTTTATACACATTTTGTTTAAATGACAAAATAATGTCAGTCGCAGCTCTGGGCATAATTTTAAATATATATTGCTCTAAGGCCCCAAAGCAGAATATTCCATGTGCTTATGGCTTTCCGCCACTTTTTTCTTTTTGGTTCCCCCCCCCCCCTTTTCCCCATTCCTGAACTATTGAAGGACCAACACGACGCGACTTATAAATCACCATATACATACACACACACGCGGCTTATCTTCTTCCTTCCTCTTTGTTTTCTGCCTTTCAATAGTTTCCGTAGATTCTTTGTTTATTTATTTGTTTGTTGGTTTGACAACTTTGATAATGAAATATACCCTCAGGTATAATAAAAACATAAAATCATACATCTGTTATACAATGTATTACAAATCATGACTACGCATAGCAAACAAAGGTATCCGAATATAGAATAGGCTATATACTAAGACAAGGCACAATATTATATGAATTAGAAAGGATATATGACATACCAGGGCTGGGGTTACTAGAACACACTTTACAAATCTTTCCATATCTTTATAGAACAATAATACACTTTATAAAAATACTCGGCATCGCCTGTGCTTATTCTAAAATTTTAAAACACAACCAATACACCATCAGTAAGATCTTGACCCTCAGTATGGTGGCAGATGGATTTAATATATCCTTCGACCTTTGAAATGATCTAAGGCAGTGATGGGCAAACTAACGCCCCGCGGGCCAACTCAGGCCCCGGAGAGGTTTAATTCAGCCCACCACACACATGTTTGTAATAATATTTTTTTAAAATTTCATTCTGATGTAAGAATTTAAGTTTTGAATACCATACGAACCAGTGGAGTAATATTATGAATTTTAATTTGCTTGCTTTCCAATGCACATTTCACAACCACACAAAGAACTAAAGGAGGTATGAATACCCATCACTGGTATGTCCGTACCTTCCGTTATGCTCTGTTTATGAGTTAAATAAATTTCGAAAACACCTCACATTTGTATACCCGCACAGCTGCCATCCGCTGGTAAAACTTGTATAACCCGTGGACTATGTGCGCGAAAATACGATAGTCGTCTATTGTCATAGATTATTTAACAACTATAAAATAAACTATTAACTATTTTAAAATTCATAAAATTTTATCTACATTTATTACATTCATTATAAAGTAGAATTAGAAACAAAGTGAACATCAACTGAACATACATTTTAAATTAGGTTTTAAAGCATTTTAGCTTTGAGCCTTTTTAAAAAATATTTTTACAAAGACTAAGACTAAGACTCACTCTGCCTGTCTGTCTGACCAAACGTTTGTACACGTTATTTCTCCCACGCCCAATCTCGGATCAAGCTGAAATTTCGCACAATTATTTCTTTTACCTGACAATAAATGAATCAATTTAAACAATGTTACAAAGACAGTTTGTGTGGAAACACAAACTCTAAATCGGCCCCTGAAGTGGTCCACCCAGGCAGGTATCAATATTCACAGAAAGAACATCAGAATTAAATTCTATCAAAGACAATTGACAGAGAAGAATGGAGAAAGAAGGTTGACAGATCTTGTATGGTGCCCCAGCGGTCCAGCAGACCAAAGGATAGGTGAAAGCGAATGTGAACTTATATGTGAACTTGACCTAACTGATATCTTATAATGAATATCTAATTGATCTAATTGTTTTGTAAAGGGTCAATCTCAAGAAGAACACATTTCCGTAAAAAAAGAAAAACATTCTTAAGTTAAGTGTTCTATGAAGATTTGACACTACCGCAGTTCAAGCGATAAAATGAAAAACTACTTTGTAAATGTAGTACTTAGTATAACAGAACTTACATAACTTAGCAATACAAATGTAAAAAAAATATTTTTTGACAAAAATCTAAAACCATAAAACCATGTTTAAAAATATGGTAAATGGCAATTTCCCCTATTAAAGAGACTCCCGTGTTTGTTACTATTAATATTGAATAGTTGTAAAAGTGGTGTATTTTTATGAAAAAACTGCTTGCATAAGTGATTTGAAAAAATTAGTTTTTTTCGCTTTCAGAAAAGAAAAAAGTATCGTTGCATCAAAACTTTGAATGGTCTAGAATATTATGATGTCGGATTTTCACGATATTTTCTAGTTTACGAGATCTAAATGGGACGGAAAGACGGACGGACGGACGGACACAAAAGTTATAGCGTCTTTTCCCTTTTCGGGTGCCACTAAAAATTAACCAATTAGTTAATTAAATATTGGTAATAATATATTTTGTTTGGTATCTCAAACAAGGGAAAGAATTTGTACTCGAAGTGTTGCTTTATAACGGAATTAGTCCCATTTATATATTGTCGTCTGAGGTTTAGTGAACACAATCATGAAATAGATAACTATACAATCTTCTATCTTCATAGACTCTTTGCTGCTTTAACCTACAAGTTCGAATTAAGATCGCTCCTTCGTTATTTAAAAAGTGATTACCCAGATAGCTTTTTCTTTCTTCCCCTACCCCCTTTCCAACGGGCCCAGACACAGTGATAAGGTCATAACGTAGTGAGAAAGCTGAAAGAATGACATTGCGCTAAACAAAAACAATTGGTCAAAAATATTTCAAATCCCACATATGTATTATTGTAAGTCTAAATTGATTAAAAATGTAATCACATGACTGACCTATTGTAATTGATACAGTAAATATAAGCTCGTTTTTTAATTTTTTTATTTTGATTGTTACATTATGGCAGTGCTATAGCAGTGTTTCTCAAACTTTTAGTAGTGTTACCCACACAGACCAAAACATTTACGTTTATCGCCACATTACCTAGAATCCTAGATTGTCTGTTAGTGGTTTGAGTGCTGGGACAAGTCACAAAAAGCCCGTGGAGTCTGGGAGTGCTTGAGGCGCCCTGACCGCATTTCCCTGTGGTGGAGGCTGTCCAGGCCTGAGCAAGCTATCATAGCACAGTGCAGGACAGGCCATTGTCCTGTTGGCTCATATTTCTCACGGCTAAGGCCAAATTTCGATTCACGGTGCCCCCGCTGCGGGGAAGAAGAGGAAACTATGCCTCATATTCTGTTTGACTGCCCCAGACTTGCTAATCTCCGTCTCGATAGGTCTGGGAAACCAAAAATTTTCATCCTGTATGGCGACATTCATGCACTACTCAAGACAGCAGGGTTTCTGTCCAGGGCTTTTGCAAGAGTGAATTTGAGCCTCTCAAGCCTTCACTCAAATGGAGTTTGATGATGATGATAATGATGATCGCCACATTACCTAGAATCCTAGATGGTCTCTTAAGCGCTGCAGGATTTGGGGGTCCACTCCGGCTGCCGAGAGTTTTAGAAACTAATTCTTATTGGGGTCGACGGTGTTCTATTTTTCCCAGGTATTTCTGTTGCCACAAAAGACGGCGTTGAACGATGGTAAATGTGTCTGTTCTCACGTAAGATGCTAGAAGACTCTAGAATATTGTTAAAATGATTTCTTCAAAAATATCTTTCGAATTGCCTTTCGCAAAGATTCCAGTTAGAAGTTGCAATGACGCCTTTGAATTTAATTTCTTAAACAAAGTTATTTAAACTTATATATTCAGATGTTACTTCAAAATAAAAAAGAAGATGATTGTTAAAATGAGGCCCGTTTATTGAAATTTCGAAAATGAAAGACAAGGAGAGATGTTCTGGCCATAACAAACAATATAAATCCTTTGAATAAATCAACGGGCGTAGCCGGTGTGTACTCTTGGTATTAAATTAAAATAACAATTTCGAACATAAACATTCAAGCTCAACTTCAAAAGTGAAAAAATGAAAAAAAATGGTGAACTCCAGACAGGTGAATTTGTAGCTCATTTTTAAAGTTGAGAAATTCTGGAAACGATATTCAACACCTGTGGCGTCGCTAGCGGTGTGCGAGTGGTGCGGACCGCATCAGGTAACACCCAACAGAGAATGACAACAAAGTTTTAAATTGTATTAAAAAAAAGATCATTTGTGTTAACAAAACGGTCCATCAGACTTACAAAAAATAAAGATAAATTTGGTGATAGTCGGCTTGGATTTTCCAAGATCACATTTCTAATTGCGTTAATTTCAAACGGCGTTTTAACGGTAGTTTTTTTTTTTCGACTTCTGCGCTTGTCTTTAGCAAGAGCTTTTTGGGGGTCTCAAATGGGTGCCCCGAGACCATAGTGAGACCTCACCAGCTGATTCCTTCGGAAGAAATCTGCTGCACTTCGGCGAACAACGAACATCAAATGTAATAAAATATGCAGGCCGCCAATCGTTTGGCGTGGTCACGTGAAATACAGAACTTATTCTTAATCTTAGGAATCTAAAACATTGTCTTATTTATTGTTTACTGTATATATGATATTACTTTTCATAAAACAAACACGTAGATGTTCACGAGAACCGAAACAATGTCAAGGTCGCTCAACTGATCTTCATTGTTGCCAACTAAAAAAAAAAAGTAAGTTCTAGTTTTTACAATATCTGCTGATGTACGTGTCAAAGTTTCTGTAATTTTCGTAAGCAGGTAACATTTTTGTAGTAGCGAAGCAAGACTCTTATTCACTGTATCTCTGTTTGTCTTACGTTCTCCGTCTGTCTTAGTTTCGATTTCTGTTTACTATCTCTCTTGTTACACATCTCTAACTCTTTTCTTTTTCTCTTCCTCTATTTAAGCCTCGGTCAGTTTCCCTCTCATTTCCTCTTTCTCTGTCTGCCAGTGTCTGCCTCTCTGTATGTCTATTTTTTTTTTGTGGCTATAAAGTCTCTGTCTCTCTATTTCAGTCTGTTTCTCACGCTTTTTTTTTCTCAATTCATATGACTATTTCTTTTTTTTTCTATTCCACCTACTCTCTCTCCCACCATCTCTCTCTCTCTCCCCACCTCTATCCTGTATCTTTCTATGCCACTCTCTAGCCCCGTTTCTCCTTCCTCTCTCTCTCTACCACTCTCTCTCTTTCTCTATCTATTTCTCCCTCTCCCCTCTTTCTTTCTCTCCCCCTCTCTCCTCCTCTCTCTCCCCCTCTATCATCTCTCCTCCTCTCTCTCTCACTCTTATCTCTCCCCCTCTATCCTCCTCTCTCTCACTCTTATCTCTCCCCCTCTATCCTCCTCTCTCTCACTCTTATCTCTCCCCCTCTCTCCTCCTCTCTCTCACTCTTATCTCTCCCAGTCTCTCCTCCTCTCTCTCACTCTTATCTCTCCCCCTCTCTTTCTCATTCTTCTGCCAGCCGAAGATGAAAACAGACTAGGTAAAAAAAAAAAGCAACTAGTTTCTAGTTTTACAACGTTACAAACAAATTTAGAAAAAAAAAATGTTGAAATAAAAATATGACACAATGTTGAAGTACATCCCGCACACAAGTGAGGAGTTCTCAACTGATGCAATTCATACCAAAAGCAACCACATATACACATGTGATTGGTCTCGGTCCACCTAACTCTAACAAGCTGACATTTGTTGGGGAAATTAAAGGTGATTGGTCGTTGTGCTTGCCACTTGACAGCCTCGTGTACCGTTTCATAGTAAGAGATAACCTTTACATCATCTGCCCTCTGCAAGTTTTGATAGGGGTACTTTTTTTTTACTTCAATGTAAAAATCTTTGTCTCAAAAACTATATAAAAGATGAATAATATAATAACGAGGAGTTACTTGACACTCCCAAATTATAAAGAATATCGTGATCAAATCAAGACACTTAACGCAGGAATAATATTCCAGTATACACGTTAAGAAAAGTAATTCAACGGTATTTATTTAAAAATGTCAGTATGCTGTCTTAGCATGTTGCGTTTATCCAGTCTGGCGTAAAAAAAAAGGTCAATGTCTACTAAATTGAGTGTCAAGGACTAAATAAATAAAATATGGAGTAAGGGGGTGTTAAGCTCTCCTTTTAAAGATAGCCCTGGTCGTGTCTTTTACGCTAATATACACACATCTGAGTATTGTACTCTTATGTACAAAATAATAATTACTGGCTTAGTAACTGGGCTAAGAAATCTCGCGGTTTGTGTTCTGTGTAGCAATAGGTCATTCGTACAGGTGTGTGTTCTGTGTAGCAATAGGTCATTCGTACAGGTGTGTGTTCTGTGTAGCAATAGGTCATTCGTACAGGTGTGTGTTCTGTGTAGCAATAGGTCATTCGTACAGGTGTGTGTTCTGTGTAGCAATAGGTCATTCGTACAGGTGTGTGTTCTGTGTAGCAATAGGTCATTCGTACAGGTGTGTGTTCTGTGTAGCAATAGGTCATTCGTACAGGTGTGTGTTCTGTGTAGCAATAGGTCATTCGTACAGGTGTGTGTTCTGTGTAGCAATAGGTCATTCGTACAGGTGTGTGTTCTGTGTAGCAATAGGTCATTCGTACAGGTGTGTGTTCTGTGTAGCAATAGGTCATTCGTACAGGTGTGTGTTCTGTGTAGCAATAGGTCATTCGTACAGGTGTGTGTTCTGTGTAGCAATAGGTCATTCGTACAGGTGTGTGTTCTGTGTAGCAATAGGTCATTCGTACAGGTGTGTGTTCTGTGTAGCAATAGGTCATTCGTACAGGTGTGTGTTCTGTGTAGCAATAGGTCATTCGTACAGGTGTGTGTTCTGTGTAGCAATAGGTCATTCGTACAGGTGTGTGTTCTGTGTAGCAATAGGTCATTCGTACAGGTGTGTGTTCTGTGTAGCAATAGGTCATTCGTACAGGTGTGTGTTCTGTGTAGCAATAGGTCATTCGTACAGGTTTGTGTTCTGTGTAGCAATAGGTCATTCGTACAGGTTTGTGTTCTGTGTAGCAATAGGTCATTCGTACAGGTTTGTGTTCTTTAGTCCAGCTTCCTAATTGAGATTTATATCCAAGTAAACAAACTCGGCACTTGAGTTAACTAGACGGACTTCTGGTGAGCGTGACCTAGTCAAGGAATATTACATCATAGCATGTAAAATGTAAAATGTTTGACATGTTTCGGATGTTCCTTCAGAGTTGAAGATAGTTTACTTCCTAGTCCAAACCTTCCGCGGGACGACAGGGGATGGGAGCAGGCAGGATTTGAACCCTCGACCATTGATAAATCCGAACGAGAGTCTAGCGCGCAAACCGCACGACCAGGCAGCCACTCAAAGGTCAAGACAAAATGAAAAAATGTGCCAGCTATTGCTGTTCTTTATGTAAAGCGCATAATATAATGTTAAGTTTCATTCTATTTATATTAACACGCTTTGTCTTTATAATAAAAGATGTTTGGTGCATATTTATATAGGCTCTATTTTTAATCACATTATTATGTTTTATTCAGGTTCCTGAATATATATATATATGTAATTATGTATGAACACAACTCTTTTTTCAAGCTGCAAGGGATGTCGCCCTAATCAACCTTTTCTGTCTTAGAATAGTAATGATCTTAAGTTTTCAAAGCTTAGAAATAATGCAATAGCATTTTGCAGATTTTAAGAAGAATGGGGTATTAACATGACTATATAATCATCAAATATATGAAATTAAGCCATTTCCTGCTAGTTTTCATTGTGACATGTTTCGAAAATCTTTGATCGCAATAAATCAAGTCTGTAGATTTTAATCATCTTATGTATATTTTAATAGGTTGATTACCTAGATCTAAAAATTGCAAAATAATAATAATGAAACGAGCGTTCTCTTATTTTCGATGTTCAATATTTAAATGTATATCTAAACATTAAATTATATATTACATAGGCTAAGTTTAAAAACAACTTTTTATGAGTTTTTCACAACATTTTAGTGTAGTGTTAGAGATTTCCATGTCCAGTCTAGGTATAATATACGTCTGTGTTTCTGTGTTTTCCCCATAGAGTAAAGTTTCCCCTTTCAGACCTTGTAGTCTATAGGGCAGATGATGTAAAGGTCATCTGTTTCTGTGGCCTACGGTTAACGAGGGTGTTATGTGCCCAGCACAACGACCAACCGCCTACCTTTCCCCAACTAATGTCAGGTACCCATTAGAGCTGGGTGGACTCAGAGGCGCCCGAAGATCCCGAAATAAAAAATCCCAGTCTTCACCAGGATTCGAACATCGAACCCCGGTTCGGAAGCCAAGCGCTTTACTGCTCAGCCACCAAGCCTCCGTTTTCCCCATAGACATATAATATATAGACTGGACAGCCAGAGTTTTATCAAGCGCAAATTTATGACTGGCAATGTTGTGTATTTTATTATACAGCAGTTATGAGCAGTATAAACGTAAAATTATTCATATTATTACAATTTTTTCTCTATTTTCATTCTAAATCTCTACATGTCATGCATAATGTTCATTTTTGTGTGTGTTCTAAAACTGTTTTAGTTTTAGTTTATTCAAAATCCCTAAACATATCAATTCTGAATTCTTTTTATGAAATCGCACTTCTGTTTCATAAAATGCCATTTAGTCTGAAATTAGGCATCAGGCTACTTAGCGAGATTTTAATAACAAGATGACTAACACTCAAATTATCACTCGAGGTGAGTGTTTCTTGTGGTTGGTTGAATGAATTGTTGTGTTAGGATGTTTGATGGTTGGATGTTATTATTTTGCTGTGGTTTTTCGGTTGGCAGTGGTTGGATGGTGTTGGTAGGTTGATTGTGGTTGATTGGATGGATAGTTTGTTGGTTGATTTGATTGATGGTTGTGATTTTTTTGATGGCTGGCAATGGTTTTTTGGTTGTGGTTGAATGGATAGATGGTTGGCTGGAAGGTTGTGTTAAGGTGTCTGATGGTTGGATGTTGATTTTATGTGGTTTTGGTTGGTTGGATGGATGGTTTAATGGTTGTTAGTGGTTTGTTGTTTTTTGGTTGATTGGCAGTGGTTGGTTGGTTGGATGGTTTGATGGTGTTGCTAGGTTGGTTGTGGTTGGTTTGATGGTATTGTTAGGTTAGTTGGATATTGTTGGTTTGCTGTGGGTGGTTGGTTGGTTATTGTTGGTTGGATGATTTGATGGGGTTGGTTGGCAGTGGTTGGTTGGTTGTGGTTGGTTGGATGGTTTGATGGTGTTGGTTGGTTGGTTGTGGTTGGTTTAATGGTATTTGTTGGTTGGTTGGATATAGTTGGTTTGATGGTTTGATGGGGTTGGTTGGCAGTGGTTGGTTGAATGATTTCATGGTGTTGGTAGGTTGGTTGGTTGGTTGTGGTTGGTTTGATGGTGTTCTTACGTTTGTTGGTTGGTTGGATATTGTAGGTTTGCTGTGGATGGTTGGATGGTTTGATGGTGTTGGTTGTTTGGTTGGCAGTGTATGGTTGGATGGTTTGATGGTGTTGGTTGGTCAGTTGTGGTTGGTTTGATGGTATTGGTAGGTTGGTTGGTTGGAGATTCTTAGTTTGCTGTAGATGGCTGGTTGACAATGGTTGGTTGTTTATGGTTGGTTGGATAGTTTGATGGTGTTGTTAGGTATGTTGGTTGGTTGTGGTTGGTTGGTTTTGGTAGGTTTGTTGGTCGTATGGATGGTTTGTTGGTTGATTTGATTGATTGGTTGTGGTTTGTTGTTTTGGTTGGTTAGCAGTGGTTGGTTGGTTGTGGTTGGCTGGATGGTTGGATGGTTCTGTTACAGTATTTGATGGTTGGATATTGTTTGTTTGCTGTGGATAGTTGGTTGACAGTGGTTGGTTATGGGTTGTTGGATGGTTGTGTTAGGGTGTTTGATGGTTGGATGTTTTTGGTTTGCTGTTGTTGGTTGATTGGATGGTTCCGTTAGGCTATTTGATGGTTGGATATTGTTGGTTTACTGTGGATGGTTGGTTGTCAGTGGTTGGTTGGTTTTGGTTGGTTTGATGGTTATATTAGGGTGTTTGATGGTTTGATGTTTGGATGTTGTTGATTTGATGTGGATAGTTGGTTGTGGTTGATTGGATGGTTTGATGGTGTTGGTAGTCTACAGTCATTCTGTAGTAATACATCAAGACAACTTCGTAGACCCCAACGACAGCAATACACACATTCAAGAATATGTGGATGAGAGCAAAACGACAATTCAAACACCAATTGGGACACAAGCAACGGACTCTTCCATTCCTATTTAAATGAATTTATGTTCAGAACTGCCTTAGGGCATAAACATATTTTCTGTGAACTATTGGTGGGAATTACTGAATCATATCCTTTGCATTGATGCTAGCGTCAGTAACTGTTTTTAAAATGTATATATGTTTATGTATATGTGGCATTTGTGTTTTTTATACATGTGTCTGTGAAAAGAGAGAGCACGAACTTAAATTTTTTTTTTAACATCAACTAAATAAGTTTGTGTATTGATATTATAATAAGGTCATAATTTTTTTTTTGGAGACCTTTATAAACGTGCATTTTTTAATTTTTTTTCAAAGAGTATTGTTATGGTAAAATAAATATGAACATTGCATATGGTTTACATTGTGTTTGAAGTGTTCCATTTTGTTGTTGTTGAATTTTTCTTGATTTAATTAAATCTAATAATAGAACGAGATCCCAATTCTAGGTCTACCTGTCTTCAAAATCATTAGGTTAAGTTTGATAATGTATCGGTAACTGTACGCGTGCAAATATTGGACTCCTTATAATAAATATAGGCCTTATCTTCATCGCTCAGTGTGTAGGTCCTAAAAGGATTAAACCTATAGCACTGTCTACGCATGTAGGCTATTACATTATTTCGTATTAGACTGTAGAATTAGGAGGGTCCCTTTTATAAGAGCATATATATCATAAAACATTTTAACAATTTGATACATGAGTGGCATCCATTTGCTCCTTCCTGTGGCCCCACCGGTCCATTTTGGTGCCGGCCCACCGGGCATTTGCCCGAACGTCCATATAGCCAATCCGCCAATGCATTTACAGCACCAAGGTTCGTAGTGCTCCTAAAAATTGAAAAGTCTCATAAAATCCTCCTAAAAATTGCCCTCACCTAAATCTAGGCCTACTTGTAGCAGGGGACCGTAGATCTACCTAGTGACAGTGTCTACCTTTAGATCTAAGATGTAGTGAAGATAATTCACACCTTACCTGAAAACTCTTTGAATTTTAGTCAATTTAATGTTCTCGATATATTTAATGTCTTGATTTACGCTAAATCACTAGAATCTAGTGAATATAATTCGCACAAATGCACACCACGACTATATATAAGATACATATAGGTACTAAAAATATACATTTTCACCACAGAGACTATTATGAAGGCATCTCTAAAAGAATGTTTCTTATTTTAACAAATATGGAATAGCGACATAGTTGAGATGTTTAAAATAAATCTTTGGAAAAAAAAGATAACATTGTTCTCTGTTCTGGCTGGGATGTTGGCAAGATAATTATTATTTCCACAATCAAGTACCAATAATTTATTTGAAAAATGCATAGTTTTGTGTATGTTTTACAATGCATCGAACAGGGCAGGACAAACTGAATATATAAATGTGTATATGTGTGTATATGTATATATTTATATGTTAATATCTATATATATCACACATATATCACACATACATATAGATCATACATTCCATCCTTAAAGTCTAGTAAAATCTTGTCATGGTAAAGTTCTATATCTTATATTTGTCAATGGCTGTAATCTGATTACAGTATTTTACTATTTTAAGTTTTTTAATTTCTTAAAAAAAAAATTCTGGAAAAAACGAGTAACAGAGCGTAAAAAAAAAGTAAGACATAATAATTATTTATACTGGTGAAGTATCTAATAAATCTGGACATAGATCTATATATATATATATATATATATATATATATAATAATAAATAAATAAATAAATATATATATATATATATAATATATATATAATAAATAAATAAATATATATATATATATATATATATATATATATATATATATATATATATATATATATATATATATATATATTATATATATATATATATATATATAGGCCTATAAATATATTTTTTTTTTACATAGATGTAGATCAAAACTCTAAACAAACAATGTGCATTTGAAATAAAAAATACAAAAACAAAAATATATATTTACACTAATTTATGAAATTGTTGTTTTTTTTTAGATCTGCATAAAATAAAATCGTTTTCTTATTAAAAAAAAATAGTAGTTAGATTTGTAAAAGAAATGTTAATTTGTAGTTGGTAGCTTTCGAAATGACACGCCTCCCCCCCGCCAAAAAAAAAACTAGCGAAGTTGCTGATCAAGCCTTGAATGTCGTGAAAATGACGCGGGGCGCTGAACTACATGATTACCAAAACAATTAGTTACCTAAATGTCTAACGAAATTAATCAAAATAATAAAATTAGAAAAATCAAAATTAAAAAACTAAATTTTGAAAAAATAAGTCTAAGGAATTCCTTTTTTTTTTAAGCCCGGACTTTCAAAGGCTTTTTGGGTGAAGGAGGGCTGTGAAAGGAATATCGTAGTTATAAAACACTTAATAGTCAATAGAAATGTCGTAATAGATTATCAGCTGAAGGGCCGGGGTGGGGGGAGGCGGGACTTTAATAATCCGTTAGTCACGTGTTGTCAGGTATCATAGCAACACAGTCGTTATAAAAGGAGCAGATTTTACCGTGGAAAAAAAGAGCGAAGCATTTGTTTGGCCTCTTACCATCTGCACTAAACAGGAAAATGCACGTGAGTGAAGAAGCTATTTAGTGTGGATTTAAATCTCCTATTTAATTTCTTTTCTAAGACATTTTAAAGTAATAAAAAAGAATGTGTTTGAAATATTGGTATGGAGCACTTTTTAATCGAACTGATAATATTTGTTTAAGTTTGGTCTCTTTTTTTTTCAACCTAATGCAACTTTTAAATGAACTGTAATAGAAAGACGGAACATTGTTTAAAATTGAGGGGGCCAATTTAATGGATGTTTCTGAAACCCTTTTTCTATTATTGTATCGACATTTATTATACAACATGCATAAGAAGCAATTCAAACGCAATAGGCGCTTATGGGTCAATTAAAGTTACGTCATCATTAAGTCCGACATCTTTAAAAGTCTGTTACAAGAGCCATGACTCATATGCTAAATCTAAATTGCGGGGCCCTTTCCAGGCGCGAGGCCCAATTTAGAGCAATCTTTCAAAGCGGCCTTGTATACAACCTCAAAAAGAATTTTACATACTTATCCTTAGATTACTTCTCAATCAGCCAGGAAAACTAATGCCTTAAGTCTCTAATTAACATACACGACTAGTTAACACATGAATAAGCGCATGACAATTTTTTCTTTTTTTTTAGCGGCCTCCAAAAGCTGAAGAGCTGCTATTAGTTTTGTGTGGTCCGTCTGTCCGTCCGTCTGTCCCGTTTAGATCTTAAATATTAGAAAAGATATTGAAAATCCGAAATCATAATATTTTATATCTTTCGAAATTCTGATGCAACGGTTACTTTTTCCTTTTCTGAAATCGAAAGCAGTTTTTTCATAAAAATATATCATTTTTACAACTATTAACTATTAATAGTAAAAAACAGTAAATACAATTTAGTAGTGGAGGTGACGTTTTAGCATATTTTAAACATAACGATGTAAACGATTCTGTATTTTGTAAAAAAAAATAATGTGTTTAAAAATTTTATTAGTAAATTAAACATTTTCTGTCATATTAGCTATTTATATTAAACAAAATGTATACTTTTGTTTTAAAAGAAAACAAATCTATTTAGTATGCATATAAGTCGAATACGATTTAAAACAAAATTAATAAGCAGTGTTTTATATTATACGCGTGAAGTGCGCAATAGTGCACACTTATACATTTAACCAAAGAGAAAAGTTTCCTTTTTTTTTTTGAGGCTTTGAATGAGAGATTGGCCCTTTAAAACTATAAAATCAATTAGATAATAATTCAATAATATCATTTAGGCTATATCTTCATAACTATCAGTTTCATTGAATACATATCAATTTTATCAATGCAATAATAGTAATCAATTATTACGTCTCCGTATCCTGTGGTATCAAGTCGTAAGTAGAACTAATAATACAGCATTATGGCAAACATTTCGACATGTATATGTCTCTTTTTTTTTATCGACGGAGAAATGGTTGTATTTGTTGATAGTTTAAAGTTCATAGTTTCTGATATTCTTTCTGAAAATATTGAAACCTGCCTTTTTTATCTGCTTGTTTGGACCACTTCGTGGGCCGATTTTAAGTTTTTATGGAAACACACACTTTTCTTTGTAACCTTGTTTTGTTGACAATTTTAGATACCATTAAGATTCCACGAAGGAATGGTCATTTCAAAGCAAATATGAACGATCGAAAAGATGTTTACCGTATTTTGTTCTCGCATATAACCGGCTGGTTATACAATTTTGTTTTATTTTTAACAAACGAATGGCATCTGTTCGGGGGTATACAAAGGTGCGGGGTTTACAAAATGTATTTTACTCATAAACATAGTGTAACGGAAACTATGGACATACCGGTGGGTCTTTAGACTTCCTAGTGTTCGCTGTGTGGGTGTGAAGTGTACATGGAATGATTTAGGAACATCTCATTCTAAACCTCAAGAAAACAAATAGAACCAATAATAGTACTTTATGTACTGGTAGTTTATGTAAAATTACGCAATAAGGGTGCGGGTAGTACGATTAAGTGTTTACTTATTTTGTAATTTGTGCGGGGTATGGGCGTGTACGGGTTATACGTATATGCTAGGGTACATGCAAAAAAAATACAGTAGTTTCTGAAACTTACATTAGGTGGAAAAAAGTAAGAATCAACAACCGGCCAAGTCTTAATAAATTCTGTATTACATGCTATAAGCATGAAAGTAGTGCTATATAAAAACTATACTTTATTTGTTACTTAATAATATAATATTTAGTTTTTTTGATATATCAAATGCTAAGCTCACATGTTTGGAAGTGGCTGACAGTTTCATACTTGAAAACGTAAATATAATACACATACATGAAGGAGTAGAATGGTTGACTAGGGGTGACCAACCTTTTTTTTTGTTTGTATCACATCTAATTCAGAAGCGACAAACAGACTTCATCTCCTTTCAGTCCTTTGAAATATGGTAATGTAAACATATTTGGCAGATATACATACCCTGTATAGTCTAGAGTGTAGGGCAATGACAAACGCGGCGCGACATCGGTTTATTATTTTCAAAGACAATAACTGTTGTATTTGCATAATATTTTATTAGTCAAATAATAACTATATTATTACCGATGTTTAGAAAATAAACGATTAAATTAAGTGAAGTGATTTCCCCTCCTAAGTATGACCTTTCCTACAGTTTTCTTGAGAAGCGTCAGCAACAAGTTCGAGTCATAAAGACTAAGATGCGTGGTTAAGTACACTTGAACTTGGCTTGGCTAGCTATGAAGGGGGCTCGAAGTTCGACACCCGACTCTGTTTACTGAGCGACTAAAGGCAGCACGGCAATCCTTCTCCCAGATACCCCCTCCCCCAACTGGTCCACAAATGAGATTGGACCAAAGCTCTCTGAGCATGCTATTAGCAGGAAAGTAGCGCTATATAAATGCTATAATTATTTTTATTATTAAGATTTAAGATTCTACTTTCATACGTCAGAGCGGTCAAATCTTTTCCGACTGAAATCCCATCGTTCAGTTAACACTTTTTTTACGTAAACGAACTTTACCATAAATCGAACGATTGTATTTTACTTGACTGAAGTAACGACTACATACATGAAACAGAATTCTACACTTCATTACAAACAATGCTTTTTTTTTTCTATAATTCTATACTAATCATCGCAAGATACGTAATTTGACACCATGGCAGTGCTACATTTTTTTTTTATATCTAGCTCTATAGAAAGTATATAGTTCGTTTATCTCACTTGAACGATGACCACTTTGTGTCGTTTGCCTTGCTTGTCTTCTGTGGCGTTTTTCTTCTGCCAGCGTTGTTCTCTTTTCCTCAGCATCCTGTGCGCCAGTTTTCACAGCGCGACGCCATGATGCTCTGTCATATGCCTCTGTCTCCCAGGTGCCTGGGTGTATGCTGAACGCCTTCAGAGAAGCTTTGAGGGTGTCCATTTAGTGCTTTCTTTGACCACCTTGCGAGCGCTTTCCTTCGCTTAGTTGGCCATACAAAAGTCGTTTAGGGATGCGGTGGTCTTCCATTCTGCAGATATGTCCTGCCCATTGCAACTGGGACTGCATCAGGATTGTGTGGATGCTTTGCAGACACGCTGTTCGAAGGACTTCAGTATCTGGTATTTTGTCTTGCCATTTGACATTCAGTATCTTTGTCAGACTTGTCATGTGGAAGTGGTTCAGTTTCTTTGCATATTTTCTGTACACTGTCCATGTATATAGAAAGTACATTAAGTCTAGGTGACCCTTGGGTCGTCTGTAATAACAAAACACTTAATAACTCGGTCAAGACGAACGCAGAAACTTTATTACTTTTGATAGCATATATAATACACTGCTCTCTGTCCTTGTCTAAAACTAAGACACTTCTGGTCAGAAGCGCATACGTTCCAACTAACATATATAAGTAAAAATAGATTATACATTCGTACACACATTCACCCGTGACAGGCAGTATTGCCATGATAGTGTGATTTACAGTTTATTAATGAAATATGAAAAAAGGCAAAGTTCCCCTGTTAGACCTTGTGGTCTTTAGGGCAGATGATGTAAAGGTAATCTTCTTTCTGTGGCCAACGGTTAACGAGCAGGTTTCATGTGGCTAGCACAACGACCAACCACCGTTACTTTTCCCAAATGATTGTCGTGTACCCATTAGAGGCGCCCTATCTTTTCTAGTTTACGAGATCTAAACGGGACGGATGGACAGACGGACAGACATTTCCACAAAACTAATAGCATCTTTTCCCCTTTCGGGGGCCGCTAAAAATCACAAAATAAAATCACGAGGCAAGGTGGTTGAGTGATTAGGCGCTTGGATTCTGAACCTAGGGTCCCGGGTTCGAGTCCTGGTGAAGACTGGGATTTTCAAATTCGGAATCCTTGGGCACCTCTGAGTCCACCCAGCTCTAATGGGTACCAAGACACCCTCGTTAACCGTAGGCCACAAAACAGATGAACTTTACATCATCTGCCCTATAGACCACAAGATCTGAAAGGGGAACTATTTAGGCCGGTTCACATCTAACTTTGCATTCACTTGCACCTATCCTTTGATCTGCTGAGCGTTGGGGCACTACTCAAGATCTATCAACATTCTTTCTCCATTCTTATCTCTCATTTGTCTTTGATATAGTTTCATTTGGATGTTCTTTCTGAAAATATTGAAGCCTGCCTAGGTGGTCCACTTCCGGGGCCGATTTTGAGTTTGTGTTTCCACACAAACTGTCTTTGTAACCTTGTTTTTTTTTTGTTTTTTTTTGTGTGAAATACAATCCCCGCTATTCCTATTTTCAACAAGGTCTTTGCCCATTTTATTGTTGGTTGTGGTGCTAAATTTACATTTTATATTTAGGTGCTTGATTTGTAAAAAAAAAACAACTACTTGTTTTTATCAGTATACGTATTTTATTTCAGGGCCCTTTATCAGCGCTTTTATTCATGATCCGTAAGTGAAGCATTTGCAGATATTTATAAGAAATAATTTGAAATTATTAATTAGTTTTTGCATTGTAATTGATAGTAATTGATAATAATAATAGTAAAGTAATTGATAGCAACATTAATTTTCTTCTATAATATAATCGTTAGGTATCTTACAATGTATTATTTCCTCTACAACAGTGTAAAAGTTAATGCATTGTCTCTTGATGTGAGCACAATTCTAAAAAAAGGGAAACATGTATTAGGAAGTTAAATTATTCCTTATGCATATTCAAAGAAATAACTTGAAGCTGTGATTTACATAAGAAACATTTATAAATAAAGAGAAGAAGAGTAAAATAACGAGAGAGAATGCGGGGGGGGGGGAGGATAGAGAGTGAGAGACTGGGAGAAAGAGAGAAAAACACTGTGAGAAATTGTGAGAAATGAAGAGAGAGAATAAGAGAGTAAGAAGAGAGTGACGGAAGAGTGAGAGGGGTATATAGAAATGTAGAGATTAATAATTATTACAAAGCTTGTATCAACTCTATGTCTGGTAAAAAAAAAATTGTAAACGTTACTTTTCCGACACCCAATCTTGGATCCAGCTTAAATTTTGCAAATATTTTTTTTGTTACATGAGAACACAAGAATCAATTAAAAAAAATTAGTTAATTGACTTTGGCAATTAGTTTTTTTTCTGTTTGGTATCTCTAACAAGAGAAAGAAATAACACTAGATGAAATGGTGGTATAAGCTGAATTAGTCCCATTTATAAGTCGCCGATTTGTTTGTATCAAACAATAGATATGCAATCATCTATTTTCATAGGCACCTCACTGGCAGAGTGGCTAGTATGTTGGCTTGAACCATGAGTTTGAATTCTGGTTGTTTCCCTTTTTAAAAAAAAAATGCTTTTAAAAAGCGAATACGGTAAACATTTCCCTTTCTCCTCCCCCCCCTCTCCAATTTTCCCAACTGGTCCAGACAAGTGATAGGAAGCTAAAATCATGAAATGCGCTAAACAAAAACAATTGGTAAAAATATTTCTATTCGCACAGATTTATTGTTGTTGATATAGATCAGTGGTGGGCAACCTTTTTCTATCGAGGTCCGCATTAAAAAAAATTTTGGGAATGGGGGGCTGCATATTATATTCAGATATTCGATGCAGCTGGGCGCAAACTTTCCCTTGTAGAGATTGTGGATGAGATATTGTTCTTTAATTTAATTTTAAAAAAATGACATTCTACTTCTTAGAATGTCATTTAGAGACAATGTGTCTTTAGCCTCTTCATCATAAGTGATAAGAAACAGAAAATTCAATAATTTATCTAGATATAAAATTATTTAAAAAAAATATAATTGCATTTTTTATATGTATAATCTGTGAGCACACCTAATTTCTGTAGGTGTCTGCGGGCCGCATACAACACTGCGGCGGGCCGCATGTGGCCCGCGATTAGTAATTTGCCCACCCCTGGTCTAGATCTATAACAAATTTAATTACATGACTGATCCAAACCAATGGAAACAATTAAATTTCTTTTTTTTTGAATCTGTATATAGATTTCTTGTTTCTTTACAGTGTCTCTTCTTGTAAGCGGACTTCCTGGTATGTAAGGGATACTAAATACCACTCATTTCATAGTTCGTAGATAGGAACAACATTTATACAAACAGCCTTTTTAGTTTTTTGACATGCCTACAATTAACAAATCCCTTAATATATCCTGTAAATTACGATAATATAATTTTAGGAATCAAGGCAGCAGACAATTGTCGCCCGAAAGGCAACTGTGATACTGAATTATCGAATATTTCTAAAGACAAACTTGGATGTTTGTAAGTATGTTATATACAGATGTATGTTTTAATTAGTCTATTTATAGATCTATGTTCTAATGGGTTTTTTTTTTTTTATAGATCTTTGTATATCCTAGAATGTTTGCATTTATAATATTTACTTTAAAACCTAAACACCCTTCTGACTGACAAACATATTCGTGACAATTTTGCATCCCCTCCTCTTGTGTGATATTTATAAAAGACCAAAAAAGAAAAATAGTGTAAATGTAGACGAAACTTTGTTCCAGCATTTCGATTGGGTCACGCTTCTGGCCCTGTGAGAGACGCAATCATCAGCCATGGGGGGATCCACCTTATGAGAATTAATGTTCTCAAACGAATACATTTAATTTGAGCTGTGGTACTGAACATCGGAATGTTTTGTTTCCAAATCTCTAAGTACTTCTCAGAACTGCATGTGGTTAAGTCCCCTTGCTCAGATATGTTTGATCACTCAGATAATTGGGTCCATAAAATGTCAGATATTCGATGCAGCTGGGCGCAAACTTTCCCTTGTAGAGTTTGTGGATGAGATATTGTTCTTTAATTTAATTTTTAAAAAAATTATCAGTCAAAGATTGAGTTCCATCAGTTGTTACACTTGCCGTCTTGTTCCAAGCCAAACAATTTCAACACAGTTCTTCATAGAATAGAATAAATACTGGCCTGAGTTTGAGTTTGACTGGACTTTTCAAAATATTGCCAGCAAGAATAATCTTCTTTTACATTAAACTTTTTAGAATGACATGTAGAGACAATATTTCATTAGCTTATTCAAGTGATAAGAATCATAAGGTTTAAAAATATTTAAAATTATTTATTTTTAATATGTTAGCATATTGAATATGCATAATCTGTAGGCAGACCTGATTTTTTTAGGTATTCGGGTTGTATTAAACACTCCGACGGGCCGGAAGTGGTCCGCGGACCGTAATTTGGCCAACCCTGCACTAAAACCATTCTAAAACCAAGTCTTCTTGACCCAGTCTTTCTATAACCCTGAGGTTACTTCACTTTAACTTGTAAATATCAAATGTCCTACGCATCGTTGGTTTGTGTAAAGCTCAACTCTAAATCGAAATATTATATTATCTTATTTTATATAATACAGACGTTACTTCAAAAAAGAAGATGATTACGTCCTACGCGTCATGCACTTAGTTAACCAATGACCTAAATTTTTCCAAGTCACTGGTTTTCCTGGCTAGCTCAGGCAGCCCATTCCATGCTCTAATAATGAACAGAAAAATGTCAGTTATTAAGAGTAACAAAAAAACTAAAACAAATTAATTCTACTCATCTTTATCATGGTAAACCAGTAACACAGACTAAAAACGCAAAATACCCAGGTGTTATAATAAATGAAAAACTGTGTCATGAAATCCACATATTGATGAAACTATCAAAAAATCAAATAAAGCATTAGGGTTTATAAAAAGAAATTTCTATAAATCAAATAAGAACATAAAACTAAAATGTTATTTAACCTTGGTTAGGCTAATAATAGAATATGCATCCTCTGTTAGGGACCTCAACTCAAGAAAGCATTAAGAAACTGGAACAGACACAAAATAGAGCAAAATGATAACAAACGAATATTGACATTTGACTAGAGTATGGTGTATTAGTAAAATCACTAAATTTAGAAGGCCTTCAGGACAGAAGACTCAAAAGTAAAGTAGCAATTATACATAAAACACTGAACCATAATCTTCAAATACAAAAACAAAATTCAATAAAATACTCAGAAAGACACAAATTACATTACATTCCACATGCTAAGACTCTTTCTTCCCTAGTGCTATTAGAGCATGGAATGGGTTGCCTGAGCTAGCCAGGAAAACCAGTGACTTGGCAGAATTTAAGTCATTGGTTAATATGCATGACTGAATGCATGACACGTAGGACGTAATCATCTTCTTATTGGAGTAACGTCTGTATTATATAAGATAAGAAGATAAGATAAGGTGTTACTCTAGTTATGTGAATATTCGTTAGTTATGAATATTAGTTTGTTAACCCTTGTCTTTAAATGTAAAAAAAATTCTACCTTTAGGCAGTCTTACATTGATAAATATATATCCAATACTAAACCATTATTTCTTATTGTAATTGTAATTGTAAATTTGCTATGAATGTTATGAACCAGAAATCTCTCCCATGTTCATTTTCAGTGGTTTAGAGAAATTGAAGAGTTGTTTCAATCCTTATTGCACAGCTATTGACTATGATAAGGCCTACGCAGAATGCAGTAAGAATGCACATTTATCTTTATAAACGTTAAGAATTAGTATTTATATTTTTGAAAGAATTTGAGAACTTATGCTTTACCAAATAACCAAGTTTACTTCAGTTATGGAGCAATATTGGACAAAGTAAAATGGCAGAAATTATAATCCCCAGAACAGTTACTATAATTAAATTTTCAGAATCGGGATTATACAATTAAAAGTAAAGGCTCTATATTTATTTGTATAATCGTATTTCATTACCAATATCTGGTTGGAGTCTCTGTGACGATACGAAACTTGCGTACACAAGTTCATTTGAGTTTTCCCATAAAATCGTGGGAAAAATTTATTTTTAACATTTAATTTTTATTTTTTAACAATTATTTTATTGGCCACCCTTAACTAAATTATTCTATAATTTATCTCCCCTGGCCAAGACTAAGGTACTGGTTCTCACGGGACGAAACTCGACTTAAAACCTAAACTAGCTTCTCTAGGGCTAAGTTTTAATTTTTGACCGCTGAACGGATGATCAACGACACAATAGACGCTGCACCAGCGCTACACACAGCGGCTTAACAACTATTCACAACTTTCCCCCCTCCCCACGTAGGATACGCACCGCCCTAGGAAAAGTGTTGCACAGGCTGGACAAAGACTTATTTGCTTAGGTCCTTACTCCCACGGTAGGCAGCGAATATAGACCTTAAATCTGACATGACGCCTGATATCTTCGTATACAGATACATGTGAGAAAATCGCCTAGCTCTCTTCCCCATCTATATGTGAGCAGGTCAGGGTGTGGCGCTACTGAGTTAGGCCCTTTTTGGTTTTCTGCTGCTCAACATTTATTCATTTATCACAGTAGGCAGGTGGTAGCTCTACTGGTTGGGCCCAATCTGTGCACCTCGGTCTGCGACCAAGGGTCTAGAGTCGCCTAAGCAACCAGACAACACAACTAAACTAAACTAAACTAGCTAACTAAAGATAAAATAACAAACTGAAATTTTAAAAGGAACTTATATACACTTTATTTACAACCAACTTACAAAGCAATAAAAATATAGGTGAATACGAAAATGAAAAAAAAATTAGAAATAAACAAAAACAATATATACGCACTACTAAATAATTAATCAACCCTACTTAACTGAACTTAACAACTCCACTAACCAAAACCCTCTGCCGCCTCTGGATCTATGTTGCTAAATCTACAACTACAAGCACTAACAAACTAACTATTACTAACTAAACCAACCATCAAATAACCTAAACTACCCCAACACTAAACAGTAAGCTACTAGCAACAGTAAAGCAGAACTACAGCAGACAGTTAGGCAGCCGAAATAATGGCAGTTAGGCAACCAAAATAATGGCAGTTAGGCAGCCGAAATAATGGCAGTTAGGCAGTAATAACTGCGGCAGACAGTTAGGCAGACAGTTATGCAGGAATTATAGCCTGCAATTACAAAATAAACAAACATAAGACATAATAACAAAATAATAATGAACTAGACCTAGTCTAGCACATACACATAATACAAGCATGAGGTAATTTCAATTACCTACATGTAGCTAATAAAAGCAGTACCTGAGTTATTACAACCAACACAGGTCAGGCTAGACTACAATAAACATAAGCTAGATCTAGATAATAGTAGATAAGACTAAACAAGCGCCATGACAGCGATGCTTAGGCCGCAGCCATCTTTTACATTAAAAAGTAGGACAAAATGCCAACTAAAATATTCATAAAAATACATAGGAAACATAAAATAATAAAATATTTACACATAGACATAGTATAGGAAAGCAAAAAGCATTAAGGATGGCGCAAGGGGGTGACGCTACCCAAGTCTACAGAACTTCCGGTTCCATCAGAGGTAATCATGGCTAATTAACTAGCCAGTGACGCCACTGCACTAATCAGCCTGCATCTAGACTATAGCAATAGATGCAGAAACAATCAATACAAATACAAACGAAAGAAAGCAAAAATAAAAACATTTTCCAACTTACAGGCGGTCCCAGCCGAAATTGCACTACACAAAAATAACTTTATACAGGCACCACTGTCAGCACTGACCACTGGTCAAGACAAAAGAGAGCTTAACGTGGTTCCGAAGCTCGCTTTAATTGGTCAGCGCGAACATATCGAGAGCATGACGTCACGCTAATTATCTAAAACTAAACTGGACTACCGATTTCCCTAATTTGTACCTAGCCGTATACAACAATAAAATCTAGCAAATTACTAAAGACACGGACTACACAACATTATATACGAAATTAAACAGCATTAAAAAGAGAATCTTAAAATTTAAATCTACAAAAATACAAAAAGGAAGATAAAAAGTTATTTCTATTCTAAACTCATATGGGGGCTCTATACCGTTTACAGACCTGCACATAAACTGATATTAAAAAATAACAACCAATCCAACGCTAATGCCAAAGACAAAAATAAGCAGAACTAACCAGGGACAAAAAATAGAAAATAACATCCACAGCTCTAAGGCTAGTTAACTATTTTAAAAACTACTTTTCCTCTACGAAGAAAACACAAATAACAGAAAAAGACTAAAACTAGCAGAAAGTTATAAATAGCGGAAACTACAAAATACTCAGCACTGAACTATAAAAATTAAAAAGGACACTAAATTACAAACATCATAGCCCTGGCCTATATAAATAATATAAATTAGATAAAATTAGGTCAAAAATTAGATCTTCTTATCTTCTTATATAATACAGACGTTACTTCAAAAAAGAAGATGATTACGTCCTACGCGTCATGCATTTAGTCATGCATATTAACCAATGACTTAAATTCTGCCAAGTCACTGGTTTTTCTGGCTAGCTCAGGCAACCCATTCCATGCTCTAATAGCACTAGGGAAGAAGGAGTATTTGTACAAATTTGTCCTAGCATATGGGACGAGGAATGTGCCTTTATTTTTGTGTCTTTCAGAGTATTTTATTAAATTTTGTTTTTGTATTTGAAGATTATGGTTCAGTGTTTTATGTATAATTGCTACTTTACTTTTGAGTCTTCTGTCCTGAAGGCTTTCTAAATTTAGTGATTTTACTAATGGTGTTACCCTAGTCAAATGTGAATATTCGTTTGTTATGAATCTCACTGCTCTATTTTGTGTTTGTTCCAGTTTCTTAATGTTTTCTTGAGTTGAGGGGTCCCACACGGTGGATGCATATTCTATTATTGGCCTAACCAAGGTTAAATAACATTTTAGTTTTATGTTCTTATTTGATTTATAGAAATTTCTTTTAATAAACCCTAATGCTTTGTTGGATTTTTTTAGTTTCATCAATATGTGGATTCCATGACAGTTTTTCATTTATTATAACACCTAGGTATTTTGAGTTTTTAGTCTGTGTTACTGGTTTGCCATGAATAAGATAAGTGGAATTAATTTGTTTAATTTTTTTTGTTACTCTTAACAACTGACATTTTTCTGGGTGGAAAGACATGCTCCAATTTGATTCCCATTTCTGTAATTCATCTAATTCTCTTTGTAAAATATATGTGTCTTGTTTTGTTTTTATTGTTCTATATATTATGCAATCGTCTGCAAATAATCTGACTTTTGTTCCTGAACTAATGCAATTTGGTAAATCATTTATGTAAATTAAAAATAGTAGTGGACCCAAGACTGTTCCTTGAGGTACACCTGAGTTTACTGTTATTGGTGTTGATTTAGAGCCATTTATTATTACAGTTTGTTCTCTCCCTATCAGAAAATCTTTAATCCACTGATGCAGTGGACCGTTAATGCCGAAATATTTTAATTTTTTAAGCAAACTATGGTGGTGAACTTTGTCAAAAGCCTTGGAAAAATCTAGTAAGATAGCATCTATTTGTTCACTATTATCTAAACCTTTTGAGAAATCATCAATTAGTCCTATTAGTTGTGTTTCACATGATCTATATTTCCTAAAGCCATGTTGGTATGGGGTGAGGACATTATGTTTGTCTAAGTGGTTTATGATGTTGCTACATATTATGTGTTCTAGTATTTTACATGTGATGCTGGTAAGTGATACTGGTCTGTAGTTTCCTGGATCAGATTTTTCTCCTTTTTTAAATAGGGGGGTGACATTAGCTTCTTTCCAGTCCTTTGGTACTCTGCCCTGGTTAAGCGATGCCTGAAAGAGTATTTTGAACACTGGGGCTAGCTCATTGCTTAGTTCTTTGAGTAATCTAGCTGGAATACCATCAGGTCCAGACGCTTTATTTGGTTTGGTGTTGGCTAATAGTTTTTGAATTCCATTTTCTTGTACTACTAAATCTTCTATGTTGTCTACTTGGTTCAAATTAAGAAATATGTCTTTGTCTCCTGGGGCTGAGAATGCTGATGCAAAGTATTTGTTTAGGATTTTTGCTTTAGTTTCATTATCATTATGTATTATGTTATGTTCATCTTTTAATGGCGCTATGCCTGTTGTTTCCATTTTCTTAGACTTAATGTATGACCATAGGTTTTTGTTGTTATCTTTAGATATTACATTGTTTATGTATTCACTCTGCAGCTGTCTGCTTACTTTTTGGGTTAGGTGTTTAATTTGTATATACTTTTTGTAAACTCTTTCTGCCTTGGTTTCTTTAAATTTTCTATATAGGTTTTCCTTCTGTTTACAAAGCTTCTTTAGTCTATTATTAAACCAGCATTTATTTATTTTGTTTGATGTGTATTTAGTTGGTATATGATTTTCTATAATGCTTTTAAGATGGATTTTAATGAAATTCCAGAGGTCATCGACTGGTTGGTTAATGTCTTTTTCTAATAAGAATGTTTGTTGAAAGTTTAATGCAGCTTGGTGTAGTTGTGTTAGGTTACATTTATTCCAGAGTAAGATTTTTCTTTTGGTTTTTGTATTGGCTACTGCTTTTATCTGACTGTGTATTTTTATGATCTCATGGTCTGATAGACCAGGGATAATATCATAATCAACTACTAATCCAGGTCTGTTGGTTAAGAAGAGATCTAATGTGTTGTTTAATCTAGTTGGCTTTTTAATGATTTGATCTAAACTTAGGTTGTGTAAAGTTTCTATGAAAAGCTCATTTATGTCCTTAAGGTTTTGGTGTTTATCTATGGTTAGTGTTTTCCAATTTATATCAGGTAGGTTGAAGTCACCCATAATCCAAAAAACTGCATTTTTATTTGTCTCTTTAAGTGTAGTAATCTGATTACATAGTTCCTGCATGTATTCTAAACTAGAATTTGGTGGTCTGTAAATGCTGCCTATTATAAGGGATGTTGAGGTGGTATTAATTTTACAAAATGTAGATTCTATGTTTTTTGAGTTAGGTAAGGTAATTTCTTCAGCTATAAGAGTGTTTTTTATTGCTAAAAGAACTCCTCCATGATTATCAGCCCTATCTTTTCTAAAAATTTCATAATTACTATTGAAAATTTCTGCATTATAAATTTCAGGATGTAGCCAAGTTTCTGTTCCTGCAATTATGTCTGGTTTCTCACATTCTAATAAAATTTCTAAGTCTGCTGTTTTGTTCCTAATACTTTGAAAATTTATTACTAAGGTTTTAAGGTATTTTGGTATTACTTCTTTAGGAGGTTTGTTTAGTGAGGCTGTTGTATTAATTTTAGTAGATTTAGGTTTAACAGGAGTGGATCTGGCTAGTGGTTGGTGAGTTGGTTTTGGGATGGTGTTTAAGATGTTGTATGGGTTAGAAGTGTCCGCATCAAAGGAATCAAACAGTCCTGATGTAAACTGAGGTAACCCACACGGTACACAGTGCCATGATGCATCTTTGTTGCCTAAGGCATAATACACAGGTGTATTCATATGGAGACATGATGCATGGTACCATTCATCGCAGGTGTCACATTGAATGGCTTTCTGTTTCATGGTGCATACTTTTTTGCAGATGTTGCATCTATCTTTAGATCTAGGCCCTGGATTTGACTCTACATCTCCTGCTATTAATATTAACAGTGAAAGGTATTTATTTCTACTGTGTCTGATTGAGAACTTCCATTTGTGATGGGTAATCTTCTTTAATGTTATTGATGTGTATGTTAGGTTATTTTTGAAGTTGCATTGATTTAAAGTGTGATGATTGATTATGACTGTTGTTTCATTTTTAAGTTTAGTGTTGACTGAGGTAGATCTAGTTCTGTGTTCAGTTAGTGTGTATTTAGTAATTATTAGGATAAATAGCCAGAGCAATTTCATGATGACTGTTGTTGATTTTAGTTTTAAAAGGTCTAGTCTAAAATAGTTTAAGGTTAAAAATGCCTAAGATGGCCTAAGCTAAGTCTAAAGTGATAGCTAATTTACAATGACAATCAAATGGTTTATTCAAAATATAGACCTAGACTAGATCCAGATCTAATTCAAGATCTAGATCTAATTGTAGATCAATATATTTATGTGTTTAACTAACTTTAACTAACTATATAGAGTATTACTATTAGTTTATAATTAGTAGTAGTATTTGTAGATGATTAGTAGATCTAAGGCCTTAATTAAAGTCTAAGTCTAAGACTGACTAGATCTAAAATCTAAGAATATAAAAATACCTAAACTAAGAGTTGTTAATTTGAATTAATTAGTGGAAATAATGCTAAATTAAGTTAAATCTATAATTTAAAGATATTAGTTTATTAGTTGAATAGCTTTTTAAAGGAATTCTATTTGGTTTATATACAACAAAACGAAAATTTAACTCATCTATGATAACTGTAAACAGGGAGCAGCCATCTTGTCAAGAGCGCGTAACTAGGAGCGCCAGCTCACATATATATCTATATAAAGAGAGACCAAAGCATTCTAAGTTAGGCCCGCTAGAATTCATGGTCTCCTCTGTCGGGGAGTTTTTTTTTGTGAGGTTTCATTAAGGACAAACGGGTGAGTGTAAATATTTTACTAAACTTATTTTATATTATAGGAATGTGTGTGTACACAATCACGTTCTCCGTCATTACATCATTACAATATTGCTTTGTCACACATTAGCATTGTGTTATTTTATATCGATGCTATATTTTCATATAGTATTATTAATGCCGCTATGGTTTGTCTACGTTTTATGTTTGATTTGTTATGTTTCATCCATTCCTGAATCTTGGTGATTAATGTAAACGACAACCCGTGGTGAATCTAAGTGCTGTCTAAGAACTTACATCACCGTGCTCTAAACTTACAGAGCGCATGTGAAATTAATAAATCTACATTTCTGTTATATTCCTTATAAATATTATTATGCCTCACACCCTTGTGAACTTATGGTTCCTTGGATGAATACGATTTCGATTTATTATATCAAACCTTTATCATTGTAGCTCTATTTCTAGTATGTTATCTTCACCTTATCTTTAGCTCATTCCCCATTTTACTATAACTGATTACTTATCGACGTAATCACAGTCAATTGATGAATCTTGACTGGTATCCTACATTGTATGATAACACATTTATTCTGGTTAACTCCCTTGTAGTTTGTTTTTCATTGAGCTATGTGTACTTTAAGATTTCATGCTAATTGTTTTAAATGCCTTATTGAGAATGATACCAATGCCTGTATCTGAATGATTGCAAGGCATATGAGAATCCCTACTCAATGCTTTAGGAGGTTCCTAATTGTCTATCATGTCCCCAGCTTGGTTGCTGAAACTGCTGCTGTACCTGCTTGCTGTAACTGGTTCTCACACCTGCCAGATCTCCACGTATAGCTGTAACTGGAGCCGACCACACTAGATACTCCCACCCCCAATTACATACCTATCAGAAAAAAGGTATTGCCTACTGTCCTTGGCCATAGAATATTGCCCAGTGTCCACAATGCCAACTGCCCAGTATCATCTGCCCAGTACCCGGCCCAAGCTGTTCACTGCCCAATAACTACAGCCAACTGCCGACTGCTTAGAGCAACCTTCGCTACAGAAAATAAACTGGTGTGAGTTAATATGGCCATCTACGAGTTAGAGACCACAGCTGAGGGATCATTCTACAACTACTACAAACTTAGTCTGCAACACCAACCCTCCTCTACTGCTAAACAGGCAGCGGCCTAACCCTAGAGCCAGCTTGCCAACAGCATAGAGGACATCCCGAGCCGACGTCCTAAGACAGAGCCGGATGACTCATCCTTCTGATTGCCAGTCCTACGACCACCAGAAGGAGAACAAACGGGCCAGCAGCTAAGAAATATTAGACAAGACATAGGAACACTCTCTCATTCACTCAATAATTAGCAATCTATGATGAGCAATTATTTTATACATTAATGCATCTATTTTATTCAACGTTTTTTTTCATCATTTATCTTTTGTAAACTTATTATATTAAATCATTTTAATTTATACATTTAATATACTGGTCTGTTCACCGTTGCGGTGTGCCTGTTAAATATCTTGTATATGTGAGCGGGATAAATAAAATTAATTACTCCTAGACCTTAACAAACGAGCCAAAAATAACTATTTTAACATCTCGTCACAGCCTCATATGTGAACACCGCCTTATGTATTTAACTATAATAGTATAATAATTTTTAAAAGTCTTTACCTTTATTATTTAATTACTAATTACACCCAAATTACATTTGAATACAGATCTTTTAATCTCTATAGGAATAACAGACATACATTTGAATCTTTTAATCTTAATGGAATAACATTTTAAAAAATAAATATACCTAAATTGTATTTTCTATAGTCATATGTTTTGGTACTTTTTATAACAATATAACGGAAGCGCTTGAATTCTTTTTCTAGCGACTTACTTCGATTAGTTTAAAAACTGTCATAGCCTTCCACAGGGTTAACCGATTAAATATTATAGAAATTAAAAATTACTGACACGTTAAAAACATTTGTTCTTTCCACTTGCAAAATTTTATTTAAAGGATGGAATGAAAAAAACGAAGTGTTAGGCAGGTTTTTTAAAATCAAATTTATTTACCGACAACTTCAGTTATCAAAAGTAATGATATTGTTAATGTGTTTTTATTTTGTTAAAGATAAGACAGACTTACCAACTCTAAAAGCAAGTTTTGGCAAAATTCAATTTCAAGATTGTTTAACAACAACAGTACCAGTAACAGGAACAACAGGTACAGCACCACCCACAACAGCAGCAGCTACAACAGCGGCAACTACAACAGCAGCAGCTACAACAGCAGCAGCTACAACAGCGGCAACTACAACAGCAGCAGCTACAACAGCGGCAACTACAACAGCAGCAGTTACAACATCTAAACGAAAAAGGAGGGCTTTAGCGGATTCCTGTGCAACTCTAAAGAGCAATGTGGATAGCGCTGCAACTCACGCAACGTTTTATACGTAATATTTTTGTTTAATATCAACTATAGTGTTAAATGTAAGACCACAAACAAGGTTGGATCCAGAACTGACTCTAAAAGGCTAATCTAAAAAATAAATATTGCATGGAACATCGGACTTCACCTAACATTTTTTAGCATCCTCCGATGGATCGAATCAATTCACACA
Source organism: Biomphalaria sudanica (assembly GCA_036873155.1). Lineage (NCBI taxonomy): Eukaryota > Metazoa > Mollusca > Gastropoda > Planorbidae > Biomphalaria > Biomphalaria sudanica. The sequence goes on along the minus strand of JAZGLO010000202.1, from coordinate 1,042,058 downwards.
CACACACTCGCACACCTTTCGGCCCTTAAATTCTAGATATCACACATTCGTTTACCAGCGCAGATGTTCTTTCTTCGAATAACTCGGACATTGATACCATGGTCAAAGGGTATTCTACATCTCAAAAAGAAAAGAAGTACGCTTGTGTTTACTGGGCTCTTAAAGGCAGCACGGAAAACCCTCTCCCAGATACCCCCTTTCTCCCACTGGTCCACAAATGAGATTGGGCCATAGAGCTCTGAACATGGTATAAGCCTAAAAGTAGCGCTATATGTAGCATGTAGCATGGGCTACTCGAATACATGGGCTAAAATTATGTGTGAGGTAGCGTTATAATGCGGTCCATTTCATTGAACGATACCAGCTAGAGGGTTTCGTTTAACATAACATATGCAAACTATTTCAGTGTGTTCTCTAAACACAAGACGCGTTGTTGCAGTTTCATCCTTCTTTCTACCTCTGGTGTTTAGGCTTCTGAAATCCAGGATCCTTTCTTTATACCTATTAGTGAGGATTTTGAATTATAATCTATATAAGTGATATTTAAAATGTGAAAATGACTGTCAATGATGTTATAGATCACAGTAAAAGATTACAACTATTGCTTAATATTTATTTCTATTGAAACAGGGCTTTTGATCTTTTACTTGGTTGCATCAATACGACCTGCCTGAATCAAATGACTGAAGTCAACAACTTTGTCAAAGAACAAGGTAAAATCACTATATAATGAATTTAAAAAAATAAGCACAATTTCTTTAACCTTCAGAACACATAGATTATTGAATCACCATTGTGGCTAAGCTAAGGCTTACAATGCCCTCTCTCATTTATCTCCTTCGTTCTCATTTTTTTCATGATATTTTATTTCTATTGTTTAATTATTTGTGTTTGAATTTATCTTTATGTAACTATTTTTAATTATTTCCCCATTTGCAGCATTAATACACAGACCGATAGACTAAAACTTTGTTTGACCCACTCCTCGTGTCCATTATATCATAACCCACCCACAAATTTTTTTTTTTTTTAATTCTGACTTCGTGTACGAAGGGGCTAAAAAAAAATAGAGGTCATGTTCCAGAATTCCTCAACGGAGCAAATCCACAAATCAATGCGAATGGCCACCTCCACAATTAATGTTGTAGACCACTTCACATACCTGGGCAGCAGACTGTTCGACGATGCGAGACTGTCTAAAGAAATAGGCAACCGTCTTGCTAAGGCCAATGCATTTAGAGTATATGGTTGAAGTGCAGCTGAAGAGGTAAATTCATTTACCAACAAAAATCAATGTCTATAAATAAGTGGTCCCCTCCCACTATGCGCTATAACAATCAACTCAGGAGCCATTTGGCCATGACTGACATAGAGGAAAGTAGCTGGTAGAAGATAGCCTCAGAAAGAGACAGTTGGAAAGTACTCAAGAAGGTTACCGGGAACACATTCGAGGCGTGAAGAATAGCCATTGCCGAAGACATGCTCAGAAAAGTAAACGAAAACTTAACTAGGCCCCCATTAGACAACGACTTTGTATCAAATGTGTCAAAATACGCAGGACACAAATGGATTTCTGAAATAAAAAGGCTGTACGTAATGATAATGTGTAGCTAAATTTTAAAACGACTTCAGCTAAATCTACAAGTAGGCCTTTATTCTAAAGAAAAAAAGTCCGTAAATTTCTTTCAGTGATTGTTGGGGCATATTAAAAGTATGAATGAATCTATGGGGAGGGATGTATATGTATCTGAAAATGGGTTATTCTAAATAAGGTTCTACTACTTCTGCGGTTTGAAAATATACTGTTACGAGTCGGGGCTTTCTATGGCTTTCTATTGGAGGATGGCAAAACATTATACGATGTTAATGTAATGCTGCCTGTTCTGCTGAATATAAAAGGGCCCAAAATGTGTTGTTGGGGAGAGACGTTTCATTTAAAAGTAGTGTATGTATTGTGAGTATCTTTGGTCGCCTCTAAGTCCACCCAGCTGTAATGGGTACCTGACATTAGTTGGGGAAAAGTAAAGGCGGTTGGTCGTTGTGCTAGCTACATGACACCGTCGTTAACCGTAGGCCACAGAAACAGATGACTTTGACATCATCTGCCCTATAGACTACAAGGTCTGAAAGTGAAACTTTACATTTGTGTGTGTACGGGCAGGGGTGTCATTATAATGCAGGCAGACGAGAAGGCTACAACAGATGGGTCTAAGGTCTGAGAAGTGTTTTTGCATACTTTGTACTTGGCGGTTTCCATCGAAGCACAGCACAGGTATCTGCTCGTATATAGCCCTGATACATTCATTCATTCACCAATCACTTATCATAATTCTCCCACTTACCCTGGACTGGCCTGGACGACAAAATACGAAATTTGTACCTGTCGTAAGTCACAAAAAAAACTATCCATTTTCACGATGAAAACCGCAGCGGTTAAATTTAACAATAACGAATTTGTATTAGCAATTTTGACCAGAAAATGTTTTTTAAAAGCCGACATATGGAAAAGTACCAAAATAAGCACAATTTAAACTTTTTCTTTCTGCTATGCTAAGAAAAAAAAATTAATACCTACAAAATACATAATATAATTAAAAAAATATATATTACATCTTTCCTTGTGTCGATTCTGTTGCCCTTGATGTTTATAGAGAAATGTAATCGATTTCTTTTTTAGTTTTATATAGATCTAAGTAGCAAGTATCCTTTTGTCGTGAGGTCCAAATAAATACTTGTATGCTTAGTATTTTTACATTAAGTTATCATAAGTTAAAGGACCCAGACATAAAGCTATGAACGACACGTCGCATATCAAATGAGACGCAAAATATGTAGTTTGACAATGTTGACTTGTTAAATATTTAAAATATACAATAGAATATTTAGCCTAGTCATCTGTGTATACTATATACATTTCATCTCTTCGTTTTTTTTTAGCCGCCAATATATTTGTCAAACCGGAGTCACAACCAGAATGCAAAACATGTGGTAATTATAAGTGTTTCACTTTATAATGGCAATAAACCTTTTTTTCACTTTAAATTTGAATAATATTCAGTAATAAAATTTTGAAGCATGCACGGTGGTTGAGTAGTAAACCGCTTGGCTAGAATCATGGTAAAGACTGGGATTTTCTACCCCCGCAATGGTTAAGTCCGGTCCTGCTATTTAAAGACGGGTGAATGCTACTTGTTCCCCTCCCCCTCTTTTGTTTTCGCCGCTAAAGTTACGTGGGGTAACTCTAGTCCGACTTGCAGAAATAAAACAGTGATCTTTTCATGACTGCTTGGTGGTGTTAAAAATGGTTGAGCCATGAAGAGAATTATATATTACTAGTTGACCTGCGGCGTAGCATACGCCGTTTTTTTTGCAGGGCCGGTCTTAGGCCAATACAACCTATGCGACCTTACAATGGTTAAGTCCGGCCCTGCTATTTAGTGACGGGTGAATATACATAGTAGAATACTTGTTCTTTCCATGACTTGTTGGTCACAATGGTTAAGTCCGGCGCTGCTATTTAGTGTTTGTAAAATGTTTGTTTGAAAATGTTTTCCATGTTTTGGAAAACATTCATAGTTGAAGATAGTTTACTTCCTAGTTCAAACCTTTCGCAGGACGAAGGGGTATGGGAGCGGGCAGGGTTTGATAAATCCAAACGACAGTCCAGCGCGCAAACCGCACGACTAGGCAGCCATCCGCAGTGACGGGTGAATACTAATTTTTCTCTCCCTCTCTTAGTTTTTTTCGTGGGATAACTCTATGAGCAGAAATAAAAGAGTGATTTTTCAGTTACTTCTTCTTCTTCTCGTCCAAACTCTTGAGCCATGAAGAGAATTAAATATATCAATTATTATTAATATTAATCTTTTTTAGCCATGTATTATTTTATTTAAACCATTGGGTATTAACAAATCTTACACAACTTCAATTCGTATTTTGTTTCAAAACATTAAACATTACGAAATCCTTTTTTTTCAGGAGCACAAGCAATTTACCTGGCCAGTATTCTGTTTATCTTGATGGCCTTCAGACCTTTTATTGCTTGAGTGTTTGGAATCAAAGCCGCGCTTGTTTAACCGTCCATTAAATTGTTGTTTATTCTATGTTACATGTAAATTATTAATCTTATCAAATATTAATTATTTAACATGCTCTTAAAATTCATCTGTAATTACAACTGTTCCTAAGATGAGCATTGCAAATGGTTCTCACGACTAATTGGCCAAGTATTTGTGGATGTTGCCTTTCACGTTTCCTCGCCAAGAACAATAATAAAATGCTCCACAAACTGAAAGACGTTTCTCCATGTGTATAAAGACTTATGAAGCAAATATTGACCCGTCGTGATAATTAAATGTAAATGCTTGCTTACTTTTTATGTATGTGTTTATAAACGTGTTAAATATAAAGTGGACTCCAAGAGTATCATCGTGAATTACAATCACTTATTGAGGATAACCGCAGCCAATAAAAACTACTTTAAAAATTTAGTCATTCAACTGTGTCTCGCCCCCAATCAGGGCCGGCAATAGGTAATTGGAAGCCCTATGTGAAATAAATAGAGGTGGCTACAAAGGAAATAGAAAACACAAAAAAAATAAGAAAGATGCGCAATGAACTATATACCGCCCTGTATCTATATCTAAATCAACAAAAAACTTAAATTCACATAGCGCTGATAGCACTAATGTGGTCCATTTACGATTCATGGTCACCAGACTAGAAATAATGTTTCGACATCTCACCGAAGAGAAGAAACAATGCTCTTCTAAAATATGTTGTCTAACAAGTAGATCTAAGAATACGTGAAGATATTTTGAAACATAGTAAAGACTTAGAGCTGGGCTAGTAGACATAGAGCCATAGTGTTCTGCTATGTTTGAAATTTGATCCATGTTTCGCTTTTTTTTTTTCTCTAATAAAAATTTGAGTTCCGGGCGAGTCTCCCACAATGCAAAGCCCCTATGCGGCTTCCTAATTTGCCTAAGGCTGACCCTACGTCCGTGTCAAATTGAGTATCCTACATTCTCCTAGATTCTCTTTTTCACATCTTGCTTCCAATGTCATCCAAGTCAGTCATTGGATCGTCCCTTCTGCTGGCCAGACATGACTTAGTACTTGCCGCCTAGTATTTCAAAAAATTAGTTGTAGTTTTGAAATGAATTTAATACTGTAAAAAAAAAAGTCAAAACAAAGACTTATTAATGAGAGAGCAAATATGGTAATTACTGTACATTTTGTTCTTACTACCCCGACTTTCACCTACTTAGCTGAATGCGTAAAAAAATATAGTTTCCAAAGTAAACATTTTTGGTTTGCGTGCTCTTGCATTTGTCCAGAAAAAAATATATAAATACCATTACTATTTTTATATATTTTTTAATAATTACTGAATGATGATTTCATAGCTCTACATTTATTTTTACACTTTAGACTTGTTAACAATGATGTCTGACCAATAAAAAAGAAATATATATGTATATATTTAATTTCGTTTTATTATACTTTAATTTTTTTTTTATTGTTGCTTGCTTCATGAAATGTCTAAATAAAGGTGCACTGTTTATCAAACTATGGTTTAACTAGTAATAATTCTAAGAAGAGAAGAAGGTTTTATGTCGCATGACTTACACATATGTAATGGAAAGTTATCTTGTCCCGATTTGGTCTGGGAGAGATGTGTATTGTCTCCACAATCGTTTGACACACGCATCCCAACTCACCACTACGATATACGAAAGAAACACAGCGCCGAATATACATGGCTTGATTTTAAACTCAGTTCAATAAAATAAGTAATCTGATGAGAGATGAACAATAAAATAGTACCAGGTGACAGAGCCTTGCTCGGTTGAATCATTTTTTTAAGGATGGATATGTACCCGTAGTCATTTTGGGAATTTTTTTGTTGTAATTACGAAAATGAAAAATCTCAAAAGTTTCTTTTTCGTTCTGTTAGTTTTCAATGTAATTGTGCATGGCGATTACAAAAACAAATCTCTTAAATCCCCCAAATAGTGTAGAAAACCCACAGCGCACGTCGTGTCGTTTTACTTTGTATCTTTTGCGTAAAATTATTGGGCTATTATTGGCTTGGAAGAAAGTCTTTGTAGTGTAACTTCTAAAATGGTTGCGTTCAGACATTTAATATTGCAATTAGTTTATTAATTATGGCTTTAGTAAGAAGCATCAAGTGATACAAAATATCTACGTTATGAGGGTAAAACATGCACCTTGTAACAAAGTACCATAGTGCATTTTTTTTCCTAAGAGACTTAAAACATCGCGTTAGTATTTTCTAGAGAAGCGTTATTGTGGGGCATCTCTGTTACGCAGACCACCTTTCAGCTCACTAAAAAAAAGATAGCCTTAAGCATATGTTCGTCCCCTATACGGGATAAGTGCCCTGCCCAGCGTGACTGTCGGACTATAAGAAGTTCATATCATTTTGCAAGAATATTGCTGTTTGTAGTGCGGTCTTGCCACCGTTTGTCCATGATGGTGTATAAATATCTTTGGTGAAGGCGTTCAAGAAGTCATAGGTGCTTTCTATAAAGTTCCCATGTCTCCACAAAGAAGGGTTGAGAGAATCACTGTTTGGTAGACACTGATGTTTGTAGGCAGGCGTTATGATTTATTTCGCCACAATCTCGCTTGGAAAAGCACGACTAAGCCTGATCACATATCAACCTCTCTTTAAAGCAATGCGCCATTTGATACTATGGTTCCCAGATATGTGAAGTTATCTACTACGTTAAGGGATGCCTATTCGCGGTGATCTTTGGGGCTAAGTAGATTTTATTGGGTGACTTCTTGAACATGATTTCCGTTTTACAGAGGTCTATAGTTAAACCAAAAGAGGCGGCAGCGTAATGAAAATTCGTTGACCGTGAGCTGGATAACATGAGAGCCGGCCTTAGGCTACTGCTACCTATGCAGCCGAAGTGGGCCCCGAACTTTCATAAGCCCCGCGCTAATTCTAGGTGTAAATTATTAAATTAAACCATTATAACTTATATAATAGGATTCCCGTGGTCTCCTTATTTTCAGGGAGCTCCTGGAAATCTCCCGAAATTATTAAAATCTCCTGAAAACTCATAAACATGTCCTTAAAATAGACAAAATGGTCATTTTGGGATCTCAATCAATATGGTAAACGAAAATCCTACGCGCGATAAAAAAAAAAACGGCATTGTCAGCTTTCATTTAATTAAAAATGTAATGCAAAGACAAATGGCTAAATGTTGTTTGTTTACGATTGTTGAATGACTTGACTTACTTGACTTAATCATGTGCACTCACAGGGGAGCATAGGGCCGTAACCACACCTCTCCACAGAAGTCGGTTCTGAGCAGCTTTCTTCATCTGCTCCCATGTAATTTCAGTACCCTCAGCTTCACTGATGACTGACCTCTTCCAGGTTTGCTTGGGTCTGCCCACTTTCCTCTTTCCTTGTGGGTTCCATCAAGTGCCTGCTTTGCAACATTGTTAGCTGGTTTTCGCAGGGTGTGTCCTATCCAGCTCTATTTTCGTTTTGTGATGTCTTGGGCTATGGGCTTTTGTCTAGTTCTCTCCCACAAATCGATAGTAATCTTTTCTGGCCACCTAATTCCTAATATCCGGCGTAGGCATCTGTTAACAAAGGTCTGGAGCTTTTCCATATTTGTTGAATGAGGTCCATTGAAACTTTTTAGTTATGTGCCAGCGTTCTTATCGATAATTTAAAGGAACCTCTCTTAATTGATGTGCTAACAGAGACCTTTATTAATCGATGCTGTGAAAACTGGGAATTTTTAATTTCGGTATTTTTAAGGCGCCTCTGAGTCGACCCAGCCCTAATGGGTACCTGACATTTTAGTTGCGGAAAAGTAAAGGTGGCTCGTTAGTTAAAGCTAAAAAGATTCTAGAAATTAAAAAATACCCTTTGGGGCAGGATGTTTTAATTTTATCATCTCAAAAGAGATACAAGATACTGATAGCAAAGACAGACAGACACAAAAACTCTTTTGTTTCCCTGGAAATCAAAGCATTAAATGGATACAATCATATATAAGCTTTTCGCATGCGTGAGTGAGTGAGTGTGGTGTGAATGTATATTTTGGTTTTCTATATGTGTCAAGTTTGCCTTTTCTGTAGCAATTGCGGCGAGGGCGGCCAACCCCGGATGACGGTGTTGGATCAAACCCAACTGGACTTCCAATAGTTATAGTGTTTTGTTTGGTGTAATTATTATTATAGCTTTTATATAGCGCTACTTTCATGCTTATAGCATGCTCAGAGCGCTTTTGCTCCAATCTCATAAGTGGACCGGTGGGAGGGAGGGGGTATCTAGTTCAAGCCAAGTTCATGCGCACTTGGCCTCTCGACCACGCTTCCCATGCAGAAATTGTAAGACAAATTTTGTTATGGATAATAAATATTATTATTATTATTATTATTATTATTATTATTATTAACCGTGTGCCACAGAAAAAGAGAAACTTTACATCATCTACCCTAAAGATCGCAAAGTCTGAAAAGAGAACTTAACTTACTCGGTGTGCTAAAAGAGAATCTGAATTAAGGTGCAACAGGGAAGCTCTTTTTCTTGATGTACTCAAAGGAAGGAACCTCTGCCGTGGAATGGCTTATCCTGGATATTCTATGTTTATAAGGTGGAGAAACATCTGATGTAGATCGTTTAAAAGCTTATTTTATTTTTAAAAAAAAATGGCCCGTTGGTTGTTAGTGTTGAATCTTTAAATTAGTGATGGCCAAAGTATGGTCAAACTGTCTGCCTAGTACAAATTTTGAACAAGTTTTTTTCTCCTACTTCCCATTCTAGGTTTAAGTTGAATCTTTGCATAATTATTCACTGTACCTAACAAAACATGAATTTTTAAAATTTAACCAATTTGTTTATTAATTAGTGGTAATCTATTATTTTGTTTGATATGGAACAAATGGAATAAGTCTTAGTGTTCAGAGATATGACTGCCAATGTGGATTTCTTCCAATTAGTTAAGCTTTGTATTTTCAAAAAGGATTTGAAATTGTTTGTTTTTTGTTTTAAAGAAGTAAGATTATAAAGCAAATACCAAAACCCATCCGGCCCTATAGTGAACAACGAACTTCCTTAAAAAGAGATTATGATACAACCTCGGAATGATCCCATTCGTCAGCGTTTCTCAAACCGTTGGGAGCACTCCTTAGATGGACGTGCTGATAAGGGATTGGGAAGGCCGTCTCTATTTTTTTACCTGTTACATTTCTATTTAGTTATAAATCTATATTTGAATAAGATTCAAGTAAAAACAATATCACCAATGTTTGAAAAATTAATTTATTAAACTACATAAGTTGGACCTTTCATACTGTATTTGAGAGAAGCGTCTGCAATAGGATCGATTCTTTTTACGAAATTATTTCATTATGTCTTCGCTAATTCTTCAATTCTATTCTTCTTACATACATCATTATCATCATCATCATCAAACTCCATTAGAGTAAGGGCTTGAGAGGCTCAAATCCTCTCTTGCAAAAGCCCTGGACAGAAACCCTGCTGTTTTGCGTAGTTCTTACATGTCACCATACAGGTCGAGAATTTTTGGTTTCCCAGACCTCTGAGCATTTAAAAAAAAAAAATCAGACACGGTTTCCTCGTCTTCCCTGCAGCGGAGCACCGTGAATAAAAATTTGGCCATAGCCGTAAGAAATATGAGCCAAGAGGACAGTAGCCTGTCCTGCACTGCGCTATAATATCTTGCTCAGGCCTGGACAGCCTCCATCCCGATTAAGTGCGGTCAGGGCGCCTCCAGCGCTCCCAGACTCCGCGGGCTTTTTGGGACTTGTCCCAGCACTTAAACCACTTTTCCATTTGTTTTTTTAATTATATCCAGAGCATGATAAAGACTCGCAGTCTGCAATAGTGTTGTCAGTGCTAATTACATGGGAACATTCAAATGTTTTCCCAAAAGACGCAACATCATTCCGTTGACGTCTTTAGCGTGTGTACATAGCAGGCCCGCTACAAGAGGGCTTGCTGTTTGCTGAATACGTGGATGCTCTTACGACGATAAGACTCATCGCAAATCTACATTCCTTTTTAAATCAACTTTATTTCGACATGTATTTTTCTTATTAAGAGAAGCGTTGTCGAGACGCTTGACTTGGCTACCTAGAAGGAGGCTCGAGATTCGACACCCGACTCGGGCAGAGTCGCGTTTACTGAGCGCCTAAAGGCAGCACCGAAAACCAATTCCTAGATACCCCCTCCCCCCCACTGGTCCACAAATGAGATTGGACCAAAGCGCTCTGAGCATGCTATAAGCATGAAAGTAGCGCTATATAAAAGCTATAATAATAATTAAGAAACTAGCCGAATATTACCCGCGGCCTGCGGGCCATAGTAAATTGGATTAAAATGTATGTCAAACTTGGCTTATGTTCCTTTCATGTTTATTTCTTTCGCCACGACAATAAAAGAAGTTTTGGAAAAATGGGTTTACATGGTAAGCCGATTCATTCATATCTTTGTTATTGTTATAATTATAATTTAGATTTTATGCCACTTACATTACAATTACTTTTAATTTGTTTTCATCTTGATTATGTGTAGATTGTTATTATTTATATCTGCTCAAAATTAGAACCAGTGAAATGTGCCCGTGTGGAGTGTCACCAGAGAATGCTGACCTATCCTTCAAAACTGTTCACTTTACCATGAAGCCCGTACAAGACAATGGCCCCAAAACACCCCAATAGAAAGAAAACTATACGGAGAGCTTCCTGATTCGGAAACCACTGCGCAGTTCATCTCAAATATTGGTATAGTCATCTAAAAGCTCCGACATAAACATGAGAACAAGGAAGTAGAAGAAATCTGTAATTGGGACTAACCCAGGAGCACCTTGTGTTTTGTGGTAAAACAAAAATAAATTGTTAAATTGACGGCTTAATTGGGTTGCAAATCTAAACTTTTTTTGATCTGGAGAGTGAGGGGTCACTTGTAAAACTTGAGAAGCATTGCACTTTCTTTTTTTTTTTTTTTTTGCTTTACGAGCTAAATAGGGAAGTTGTAGATTAAAGATTAAACCTTTTTTCCAGGAATGTATGTTCTTAAGATACGATTATTGCGGACAGAACATGAAATTATCTCAAGAAACCTTCATTTAATGGATTATCTCTTATCAGGGTTTTTAACATCCGCCTTCGTCAATCATTTTGTTGTAGCAACACGTATATTGCCTAGCTATAAAAGCTGCTTTTCCTCAAAACAATTTTCACTGTCTTTTGATTTAATTTCCTAAAAGCATATCTGTGATACTGGTCAACGTCGTTGACTACGGGTAGACTAAAACATGAACGTAAGTATGAGGCAAGGTATTACAATGTCTAAATGCAAATGAGTGAGACCCCCTAAAATATTAACAATTTTAGACTTTTATTAATTTAATAATTTTTAGTTTTTTCTTTTGTTTCAGTATTTTTTTTAATACAATAAAATATATACAAATGTGAAAATGATTTATACCATTTGAGCCTAATTTGAAGCTGGGTTCAATATTTTAATGTTGCATTGAAGACGTTGATAGTTAATTAATAAGAAGACTTGGCCTTGATACTATATATATTGTATATGAATCATAAATATTCGCTCATAAGAATCTCTCTCTCTCTCTCTCTTTTTCTCTTTCTCTCTAGTTCTATCCTGTGTGCAAGATACCTTAATATGATAATTCCACAGAACAGTCCAAACCGTATAAACTTAGTGAACAAAACGCATCTCAATAAATTAAATGTGCTTTACGTATTTTAATAGAAGTTCGTCAAACTGTTACAAGACAGATAGGTTTTTTTAAATTTCAAAATTCTGTAACGTAACAGCTGACCAGATACATTTTTTCTTTATTCTTTCTTTCCAGAAATATTTTAAAGTCTAAACGCGAGCAGATATTTGGTAAAGCTTTCTTATCTAAAAGCGCCATATACTTAAAAAGCCTTATGATTTATGCGTTAGGTTGATTCGCACTCTTGCGATAATGTTGACAAAAAAATATTTCTCTAATCATTAGCTGGAATTGACTTGTAACAAAATAAGGCTAAGGTTAGATGGCGAAGAACGCGGTCAAAGAAAATGGAGGATGAACATGAAAGCATTGTAAGCTCTGAATAAATTTGAATTATAGACAGGAAAATATGGATTCTATTTTAAAAGCCATTGTTAAAGAACTTGAAGCTATTTATTTAGCATTCAGCTACAATAGTAGCTAAAACATTTTAGAGCACTGACATTTTTTTTCATAACAAAGCAAAGTCTCTTAAAAATAAGACTAAGACTAAGACTGCTTTAGTGATCCTTATCGAAATTTGTTGTGATTACTAGAAAGCAATAATAACTTTAAAATTTGAGCGGATCTAGTTCCAGGTTAAAATATATAAGGTGCTTATTAATTTGTAGACATTTACTAGAAGACACACTTCCATCAGAGTTGCACGCTGCTCTTTTTACAAAGCTTATATCAACTCACTCTGTCTGTCTGGTAAAAAGTTTGTACACGTTATTTCTCCGACACCCAATCTCGTATCAAGCTGAAATTTGGCACAATTAGGTTTAGGTTTTAGTTTCCACCAAGGTATGACTTGAATAAAAAAAAAGAAAATTACGAAATAGGATAGAGAAATTACTCAGGACATGATCCTCAATTAGCAGTGATTTATGTGAAACAGAGGGGAGGGTAGTATGGAAGGCGTATACATTTTTAAAACAACAATAGTAACTCAACTGGGGGAAGGGGGGAATTAAGTAATTATAATTTTTTACATAGGGGAGAGGGGGAAGGGTGATTTTTTTGTCGTTATTATCCCAACATTCCCATAGTGTGGAATGGAAAAAAAAAAGTTTATAATAGACAACTTTAATCAAGAGAAATTATTTGCTCAAAGTTTGTGACATTTTTCTTAAACAGGGAATTACAAATTATTATTAGCACTATTTTTTTTTAGATTTCACAAACGGGACAAAAAAGTTTCTGTTAAAAAATGTATAATTTTTGAAAATCATAAAAAATACTACTGGAGATGTAAATATTGTTGTTGAAAGTGACAATGTGATTGTTTGAATTGATTACTAAGAAGCACTATATCGTGGTATGACGACCGAACCCCCAACTGGTCAGCGAAGAATACTGAAGAAGATTTTTATAAATCAGAAATAGTAATGAGCATAATACTGTTTCTAGTTGGTTTTTTATCTTATTTTTAATTTAAAACAATAATAATAATAATAATAAGGCTTGTCTTCGAGTCCGAAGATTAGTGAGGAATGCAGTATTTCCCTAGGCTGCGCAGCCCCAACTGTGATATTTTGCCACAACCATGATAAGCATAACCATTCTCCGCAGGTGGTCGATTTAGATTTTCTTTTAGTCGTCTGCGTCTGTCCTCCAGCTGTCTCGTTCTGAGGCCGCATGTAACCAGATGTCACGAGTCGAGTCTGTGACCTATTTCGACCAGTTTCTACAAGCTCGAGGTCAAGCCAGTGCTGTCCAGCGTAAACAAGTTAATTTTAGGTATCCAATCAAAGAAAGGGGTTAAGGAAAAAAAATAGCACACGTCAGCTTCTAGAAGGTCAAAGTGACTAAAATAATTAGGGGAGAAGTTTCCATGATTCTGGAATGTACGATTAAGAAAGGTATAAATTAGGGGAAAGTCGGTTAGACGGGGTCCTCGCATAGTAGTGGTTCTTGTAGAGCGATGGTTCTCGCTTAGTTATCGCTTAAGTCCTCTCTAGTAAAGGTTTAGTTAAGTTTTGTGATATTAGCGGGTCCATTTAATTAAAGTTTTATAAGTTGAAGTAGTATTATCTGAAGTTATATTACTTGAAGTTGAAGTTGAAGCTATACCAAGTGAAGTTTCATGTATCTCTAAGTTCTATTTATAAAGTATTAAGTCAAGTTGTTGTTAAATTGAGAAGTTAATTTTATGTGAAAGTTAAAGGAGTATTATTAAAGAAGTTTTGAAGAAAATACAAAGAGATGTTTCTTCACTTCATTGAGTTACCAAGTTTGATACTATAATCCTCGGCAAGTGTGTTCGTCACACCAAATGCTCTCATCTATGTCAGCTAAGGCAAGTTGGCGCCTAAGCTGGACTTTGAAGCGTTACCGTGGGGCGCCTCTGTTACGTCGACCACCTTTTAGCTCACCAAAAAAAGACTGCCTTTTGGCATACGTTCGTCTCCCATATTAAATTACCTTTTACACGTAGCCAATCACAAAATGCAAAAATGATCAACTAGAGCGAGGATAACTTTCCTTGCTTCAAACCTTGAACCTCTGACCTGAATACTAAATATTTATGTTAATCATATAGTAAATTATCTCAAAAGGTTGCAACATTTTGGCAAATGGAGCGCGAAGTGAGGAAGGACGGGAAAGGGGTGGATGAACCGATTAATTTACTTTTCAGTATTACTTAGTAGAAAGTTAATGCTACAAACACTTTAACTAAGAGATGTTGTTTCATCTTCTAAGTAGGACCACCTAGCACCTTAAAATATGTCTACCTGTTTCGCTAGAGGTTCTGCAACCATTTCGAATTCAAACTTTTTAAAGTCAGTCAGCATCCAAGACTCACAAGCATATAAAAATGTGGCCATAACCAGGGAGCGCATCAGTCTGATTTTGGTGCCGAGGGACAAACCTTCGTATTTCAATATTATTTTTTAAGTTTTGAAAGTTTTTAGAATTATATTAAATCGGCTAATACCGATAGCAGACAAAGCAGGTTTTAGATAAGGTCGCAGCACAACATAACAAATGCTAAACCTCAGAATACTCTGTGAAAAATGCCTCCAACGCCTAGAGAATCTTTTCCATGTCTTTATTGATTTCTAGGCGACAATTTAAAAGTACAACATATATAAAAAACATAATAATAGTGATCCAGAACCTCTACAAGGATGCCACTAGTGTGGTGTACTTCAACAATAATATTGGAGACTATGTTCAAAACCACAGTTGGAGTAAGACAAGACTGCCTACTTTCACCAACACTTTTCAATATCTTCCTTGAAAGGATAATAAAAGATGCTCTCGAGGGCTATGAAGGTACTGTAAGCATTGGAGAATTACTAACTGGCGATTTGCAGATGACATTGATGACCTAGCAGAGACAGAAGAATAACTAGCTGACTTGGTGATGCGCATTGACAGGACTTCCGCAGCAAATGATATGCAAATAAATCCGAAAAAAAAATTATGACCGAAAGTCAACAGGGCTTTAAAAGGGGCATCAGTATTGGAGGTGAAAAGCTGACTAGTGTTAGCAGCTTCAAATACCACGGGGTTATTGTCTCAGATGAGGGAACGAAACCTGAACAACTAGCCAGAATTGCACAGTCCACACCAGCCCTGCTCGTTAACCATTGGTCAAAGAAACATGACCTTAACATCATCCGCCCTATAGATCGCATGGTCTAAAAGGGAAACTTTATTTTTACATTTTAAGTCATCTCTATTTCATACTATTCTTAATGTCACGTTTTTATTATGTTTGTAAGACATCTGCGGATCCGGAGGTGCCTTAATTATAGTTCAAACACTTTAAGAAACAATGAAGTAACAAAGTGCTGATATACTTTTCTAGAGTTTTAATTATTTTAAACTCAAACTTGAAACAATAAATGTATGCACAAAAGATATATAAAGCAGATACAGGATACAGTAATAATGATCACTAAAATGAGTAACTATTTACTTTTAAACTAGCGACTTCTAAGTCTAACTTTCTAGCTCCTTCTCTCGTCCCAAGCTACTACTCCTCTTTTTATATCTTTCCTTAGAATAATCTAGAACCTGACATCTCAATACCCTGTTGTTTTCTAATTTAGCCTATGCTAATTATATTTCCCTACTGTTGCTTTGAACTAGGTTTTAATCGTTGTTTCTCTGGCATCTAATGAGTGACCTAATTTGAGCTAGGTAAAACTGTCCTCATTTTGTGAAAAATGAGGTGTCACCAGGGACGTGACACTTAAAGCCCTGCATGACAGTGGGAAAATTCAGCCCTCTCCATGACCCCATCTGTCTAAAGTGGTTGGGAGGTGGCGTGAACGATATTGTGTTGTTTTTGATGGAATGACACTGGTAAAATATTTTAGAAAATATTGCTATAAAAACTCAAATATTCCAATATGTTTTTCTTTTTCTTTATTTCTATTCCAACGTTCTTTGATTGCATTGTTTGTTTAATACTAAGTGATTAAAAATATGAAAAGAAAAAGAAAACGGAATAACAGACAGACAGAGATATAGATAGATAGATAGATAGATAAATAGATAGACAGATAGAGAGATAGATAGATAGATAGATAGATAGATAGATAGATAGATAGATAGATAGACAGACAGATATATAGATAGATAGATAGACAGATAGAAAGATAGATAGATAGATAGATAGATAGATAGATAGATAGATAGATAGATAGACAGATAGATAGATAGATAGACAGATAGATAGATAGATAGATAGATAGATAGATAGATAGATAGATAGATAGATAGACAGATAGATAGATACATAGATAGATAGACAGACAGATAGATAGATAGATAGATAGATAGACAGACAGATAGATAGATAGATAGATAGATAGACAGACAGATAGATAGACAGATAGATAGATAGATAGACAGACAGACAGACAGACAGATAGATAGATAGATAGATAGATAGATAGATAGATAGATAGATAGATAGATAGATAGATATTTGAATATTTATATGCACATTTTGCACAGGCTTACATATTTCTATTCTATTCAATAATTAATAATATATATATTATTAATACTAATGTAACTTTTTTTTCAGATCTTTTTATTAACCTTTGCATTGGCAGCTTTAGGTATGAGCAATTATTAACATACAATCGATTTGTAATTATATACTTTTCTAAATTTAAGACAATAAGACTCGATTTATTTTTATATGCATTTTAATTATTTTATTTTTACATTTTACAAGTTACAAACTGTGCGAACAATTTTTTTTTAAGTCTCAGTTAATTGATTGGCTGCTTAACTTAATATTCACATACAAACGAACTAACATCATTATTACAATTTTGTTAAAACCTACATCCGATGTTTGTCTAGAAACAATGGATAAATAATGTATTTTTTTACAGCTATAGTAGTCATTGCTCAAAATAACACTACCGGTAATATGACTGAAACTACAAATACCACCACTACAACTATTAATGCTGACACAACCTCCGATACAAATTATCTGGCTGGCATAATCACCACTGCAGCTAACACCAGTGATCACACACAGTCAGATCATTCCAAAAGTAAGAATTTCTTCTATTATCCAATATTTTAACATACCTGGAATTTTCATAGACATTTATCTCTTTCTTCCCTTCCATCCCCTTATCTGTTTCCTCTCTCTCTCTCTCTCTCTCTCTCTCTCTCTCTCTCTCTCTCTCTCTCTCTCTCTCTCTCTCTCTCTCTCACTCTCTCTCTCAAACACACATGATTTCTCTCATTCTTTAATCTTTTGTTTGGGACTTTATTAGAAGCAAATGAATAAGAAAAAAATGTTTTATTACTGTGTAATCGCAACGAGTTGCTCTACACTCTCTAATTTTTTGTGTAATCATAAGAATATTGAAGTATTCAATATATTTATTAAACAATTTTGCTGAGCTAATTGACTTCAGCTTACCTATACCTTAGTAACTCAGTCTATGGGACCGTTGGGGCACCAGACAAGATATGTTTACTTTCTCCATTCCTCTTTAGCCTAGGAAAGAATCTGTTGCAATGACAGGCTCGTCCATTCTTTTATGTTGACTTCCTGCCGCTTTCCGTCTGCCTCTTCTTTTTTCCTGATACTGTCCTCTGAAGGAAGGTCTTTGCCATGAGGAATTGTGATATGGCTATAGAGTTGGCTATTGGTCATAGTTTGTGTTTTTCGGCATTGATTTGCATGCCATTTGCAGGGCATGAGGCCCGAGGCAGAATTTTTGTGGAGGCCTCTACGCTTTTTCGAAAGCATTAATAAAAATCCACTTATTATATAACAAAAATACTGATATCTAATAGCATGCTATATTATAAAAGAGAGTACTTGTAAATTAATTTAAATTTTCCGTTGTTTAAAGAAGAAATTATTTAATATGTATGTTTTTGATAACAACAAAAAAAAAAAGGATTTACGCAATGTAGTTGTGGTGAAATAGTTACTATTTGTTTATGTTTGTGTAACGTAGTGAGAATGTGCTCACAACATTGATTTAGTGTTCTACTAAGTCTCTTTCGACAGTTCATGCGTCGTTCTTGTTTTAGGTTACTCTTCAGTGTTCCTTTATCTCTTATTACAGTAGTAAATCCGGAGTATAATACGAGCACACTATAAGCTGACACGTTTAAACCCAGACAGTATAAGATTAAAAGTAGTATTATTAAAAATTCGAAAAAAAAGTGTAAATAAATGTAAAGTTGCTGTCCCTTCGAAATATGTTTTTGTGGAAGCCTCTGGGCTGTTGCCCCACCTGCCATCCCTTAAATCCGGCCCTGACAATATGCTGCGGAATTCTCGTCTATGCGCATCACCAAGTCAGCTAGCTCTTTTTCTGTCCCTGCAAGATCATCTGTGTCGTTCGCGAGACGATAGATATTCTTTTTTCTTCCTTCAACGCTTACAGTATCTTCATAGCCCTCGAGAACATCTTCCAGTAACCTTTCAAGGAAGATATCGAAAAGAGTTGGTGGAAGTAGGCAGCCTTGTCTTATCCCAGCTGTGATTTTAAACCAGTCCCCTAATGTTATTGTTGAAGTACACTGTCTGAGTGGCCTGCTTATGTTTTCATTTATATTACACTTTTCATCGTCGCCCTAAGTGCCCCATGCCATACTTTGTCGAAGCTTTCTTGAAATCCATTGAAATCAATAAAGACATGAAAAAGATTCTGTTGATGTTGAAGTATTTCTCGCAGAGTATTCTGAAGCTTAGGATTTCATCTGTTGCGCTGTCTAAAACCTGTTTTGTTCTTCTGATATAATTGTGTCTGCTATCTTTTTTTGGTCGGTTTAATATAAGTATCACGTGACCGAGCCTCAGTCGGTTGAATAATTTGTCAAAGAAAGATATTTAACGGAACCTATTTTGTACATATTTTTGTAATGATGAAAATGAACGATCGGGTAAATCCGAATCGTTGCTTTTGTGTTCTGTTAGTTATGAATGTCATTGTACATGGCGATTAGAATAGAAAGTCTCTTAAGTCCCCATACGGTCTACAACCTCAAGCAAGAGGAGCCCCTGTCAGTGCATTTTATATGATCCCAGACTCCGCAGGGTTTCTGGGACTTGTTCGAGCACTTAAATCACGTTTCTTTTTCTGTCATTTTGATCACAATGCTTGTTAGAGGAAATAATGACAACTAGCCGACCCGCGGCGTAGCATACGTCACTATTTAGTGACGGGTAAACACTTCCTGAAAGACACAATGGTCCAAATGGGATGGGTTCTGGCAAACAACTGTGTACGCATGCTTGGAGAGAGAGGAAGGCGCGGGTGCTGGAGGGAGAGGGCGGAAGGAGGGTTACAGAATCGGCGTACGTGCGTAGTGTTCCGTATGGTTGGGCGACGTAGAGCATTATATATTCAGAGAAGATTACTGGTTCTCCCCCCCCCCCCATCATTTTTTTCTGAGCCGCGCTTTCTATCACCGCGAACGTTACGTGGTGTAGCTCTAGTCCAACTTGCAGAAATAACTGAGTTATCTTCCCATGACCTTTTCATCAAGGGCTAAAGAGTCGGCGTGCGGGCGTGGTGTCCCGCATGGTTGGGCGAAGTAGAGAATTGTATACACAGAAGATGCTTGTTGGAGGAACTAATCACCATGCTTGTTAGTGGAAACGTAAAATGTCTTAGTATTTGTCAGATAAATGTAATTTCTGAAAAATACTTTTATTAAAAACCAAGCTTGTATAGAGTGAAGGGAGAGCATTGTTTAGTAACTAAGTATCTCTCAATAATGAAAGTTTTATCTCCCTTTTTCCATATAAAAAAAATAATTAATTACCACTATCGGATTAACTAAATGTTGATTTTCAACCTGAACCGTGAATGGATAGTGGGAGAATAAAAGTGTCCTCCATCCAGATAGACGAATGGAGTGAGTTTGTATAAGCTTTGTAAAGAATAAAATAATAATAAGTACTCTATTTTAGTAAAAAGACAATACTTTCTTTGTAAACGTATAGAGCGATTATTATGTTAAATTTAAAAAACCAAGTAAATATCCTGTTTAAGCAAATATATAAATCGACTGCACTTTATAAAATTGAAACGGTAGATCGGCCTCTATTTATCTAGACTTAGAATTTAGTCGTCTCTTTGTCACTTTTAACTCATTATTAAACGCTTGGTTAAAAATTATGTCTCTTTCTGTTTTTTTATCGCCACTGCATATATTTAGTCGGTTATCATCGTTGGCTCCCAGGTCGAGTGGTATGCGCTTCGGAATTTCATCGCAAGGGACCCGAATTCGATCCCTGCCAGCTTGTATCCTCTGCCATACTGCTGTCTTTGCGTCTTGCTCTATTAATCTCCTTATTCGCTTTAGTGGCCCGCCATTTCTCTTCCCCTGTAGCTTGTAATCTAGACAGAGTTTCGCAATATTTATTGCTGTTCTTTCTACTCTCCTTCTCCTATATATAAGTTTATTTTCAGTAGACATTATTTTCATGCGTAGCCACGGATAGTACTGCATTCCTCATTAATCTTCGGACTCGAAGACAAGTCTTATTATTATTCTTTTCATGTTTAGCGATTCTAAACAATAAGAATTGTTTTTGTGGTTGAAATTATCTGCATTCCCATTTTAAACCAACGTTTGTATCCTCAACCCTTTATTAACATTTTTTGGTACATGCAGTTAGAATGTGTACATTTTATGTTGTTTTTTTTTTTAAATAATGATCCCTTTTGTTTCCTTTATTTTTAGGTTCTGAAATGCTGACTTTTTCAGGATTCTTGGTGATGGCATCTGTTGTGTTAATCAAGATTTTCGCTTAAAATAACAGCTGTATTTAAAATTTTAGTTTAATTTTTGTGTGCCAAATTTACTTTCATAGGATATTATTTAAAGCCTGAGACTAAGAAGATATTAATATGTGAAATGGTTTTTGAAGGCTTTAAAAATATTCTCATAATATTATTTATTATCATAGACAGTTGCAAATTATCTATTATGAGCAAAGAAAATATGAAATCTAAAAATATGGAGAAAAAAATTCACCCAAAAGTAATACAAATAAATATTTGCATTATAATAAAATGTTCAATGTTGCTTGTTATGAAACATTAAGTTTAATTGTAGGCCTATGTGAATCATAGTAAATGACATGTTAGCTTATACAAGGACTTATATTTATTTGCACTGACCATTACTAGAGATTTCCTCGATAAACTAAACAATTTCAAGGATGCTAAAATGACGTCATTGTGGCCGACTGAATAAAATGAATAATAATTTTAAAAATATTTCAATTAATTTTCACTGCTTGGCAATTGATCTTCGTATCTAATCTTCATTACCACGACTTAGTTGCCCATTTCTCTTAAATAAGCTTTAAGCCATAGAGTCAAAGTCGAATGCATATGCAATAGTGAAATAAATGTGTACTATAGAGATTAGAAAATTTTGATTCTGCAGTACTAAAGAGAGTTCATAAATTATGACTACCTATTAAAAAAATTATCTTACTAATACCTCCTTTGTCTTCTACACCAAAATGCTAATATGTATGAAAATTTCAAATAATATCTTATCTTATAAAATACAGACGTTACTTTAGAAAAGAGGATGATTACGTCCTACACGCGACATGCATCCAGTCATGCATTAAGCCATTTTTTCTCGGCATTCTTAGATGTTTCGATAAATATACACATTAATTTTAAATCATTTATTTTTTCTGACTGCATAAATTGTAAATCTGTTATATGGTTACAAAAAATGTTGTTTTTTAACTGGATCCATTTTTTTTACATTATTTCATTACAAAATTGAATATGGAATCTACTGTTTTATAAAAAAAAATCCACTGTAGAATATTTTTTATAACAATCTAAAGTTACTAAAATGAAACTTAGGTAAGTCATTACGATGGTACCGAGTTTGAACACCGCCTGGTTCTATCTCCTGCCGTGCTATATGAGGGTCTGGCTAGGACGTAATAATCTTTATTTCTGAACTAACATCCAACAAAAAAAAAAACAACAAGAGCTCAAAGTTAAGTTCTGTAGACTAAGATTAAAACGTGTGCCTCTATGTCTGTTACGTAAGGGTGAACTCACTTCTAGGCTATAGTTTAGGCACACGTTTATATCACTAACAGTTTCGATCTGTAAGATGTAAACAATTGAAATCAACTTGAACTTCACAACTGTACTTGTATTTTAATGTAGTTTTGTTTTTTTAAACGTGCTATTTGAAATGTTTTCCTCGCCACTTCCACAAGTCGATTTAGAATTTTACTTTTTATTTGTGTTCACATGTATATATTTTGATTTAAAAAAAAAACAACAACTAGGTGAATACCAAATTTGGTAACCACTTTGAGCCAAGGTTCTCGGATTTGAATGTTGGTGATGACAGTGGTATATCATTAAGTTAATTACGCTAACTACTCTTTCTCAAGACATGTAGTTTCATGGGAACCAGACTCAAGAAATATATAAATCTGAAATATAATGGTGTATTCCTTTTTTTAAATTTAAATACTTTCTTACTGTTTGTCACTGTTCGTCTTCTTTTTTTTTTGTTGTTGTTATTGGCGAAGACAGACTTGTGGTTGTTATAGCTTGTGGTTCTTAACTTAGCTCGCAAAGACTTTCCTTCAAGGAACAGTACCAGGAAAAGAAGAAGATGCAGACAGAAAAAGCGATGGGAAGACTATATATAATAATGGACGGGCCTGTCGTTGAAAGAGATTCTAGGCAAGACAAAAGACAGAGAGGAATGGAGAAATACAGCCAACAAAACTTGAGTGATTTTTCAACGGTCCAACAGACAAAGAGATAGCTGAATGTGAAACTTATGATATTCATGCTGAAAATATTTTTACCTGCCTGAGTGGACCACTTCGGGGGCCGATTCTTAGTTTGTGTGGAAACACAAACTATCTTGTTAACCTTGTTTTAGCTATATTTTTTTGTTGTTGTAAGTCTAGGCAATCAATTCAACGAAAGGGAAGCAGAGTAGAATGAAGGTACTAAGATCAAACAGTCCATCTTCTACCGACACTATTCGTTGTAGAAGGCCTGAACACTGACCTCCGACGCCGCAATCTGTGGGCAGTGGTGACCAATAGCTCGTTGCCACGACGTACAGATCTTAATTGTTGTTGTTTTTTGTTTTTTTCAGAAGTATGACATGCTCTAATATTTATTAAGTGCATAGACATTAAATTTTGAAGAGGATAAGGGCATCCACAAAATCCTTACTAAAATCCGACACCTCACGATTATATTGGCTTTAATACTTGGGCGGTGCTCCGTTATGACAGCCCTCCCCTCCACAATATAGTGTGTAGAGACTATTGGTGAACAAAACAGTTTTACAACAATACATTTCACTTAATAATCTTTTCAATTTTAAGGATCGTCTGTGACATATAAAATTAGATAAGATGTCGGGCATTTTATGAGTATAGAGGTGTATTGCGAATGGGAGGAGGGGGGGGAATTGTGTGGGGCATGTGATCTCGAGATGGTTAATGCAGCACCAGAGAAGCAGTAGGACACTTAACTATCGGTAAGATTAGTTTTTCTGTGACTCTGAGTGGCCTTGTAAGACTTTATGCACTCTCTTCTCCCTCTCTTCTTATGTCTCTTCTTTATTTTGTCCTTTTCTCCCATCTGTCACCCAGTCTTCTCTATCGTTCCTCAGTCTTGCTCAAACCACGCTCTCTCCTCCGTCTCTCCCAACTCTCTCTCTCTCTCTCTCTCCCAACTCTCTCTCTCTCTCTCTCTCCCAACTCTCTCTCTCTCCCTCTCTCTCTCTCTCTCTCCCTCTCTTTCTCTCTCTCTCCCTCTCTCTCTCCCTCTCTCTCTCTCTCTTTCTCTCTCTTCCTCTCTCTGCCTCTCTCTCTCCCCCTCTCTCTCTCTCCCTCTCTTTCTCTCTTTCCTCTCTCTCTCTCTCCCTCTCTCTCTCCCTCTCTCTCTCCCTCTGACTCTCCCTTTCCCTCTGACTCCCTCTCTCTCTCTCCCTCTGACTCTCTCTCTCTCTCTCTCTCTCTATCTCTCTCTCACTCTTTCTGTCTCTCTCTCTTTCTCTCTGTTATGCACGTTTTTATAACAGCAAAACAATATGTCACACAAATAGGAAATGGAATTCTTTCGTTATAGAAAACGTTGGCTTTCCTTGACTAGGTTCCATTTAGGTACAGCAAGTACTAATATTACTAATATATTAAATAGCACCTTAGAACTACAATATATGTGGCCTAATACTACTAAAGTACTTAAGGTATCGCAGAGTACTACTACACTCTTTTGTCTCTGGGTGTTCCAAATATCTTAAGCAATTCTCGTGTCGCTGTCACTGCGATAAGAGAATCCGCCAGAGAGAACGCTGGATTGGTAAATCATACAAATAAAACCATTGCAAAATAGTTCACTGAAACAAAAAAAATATCTTATCAGTTGGTATGACATCCACTGTTGTGTAGCGTCATCTGTTGTAGCAACGGCTTCAAGCCATCGGCTATATATTTCGATTTAGTCAAGTGAAAATAATCATTCACTGGTTTTTTTTTTTCATTGTGATAGATAGAGGTTCCTTCACTACAAAAGAAGACAAGAATGAATGTGAGTAGACTTATTGCAAATGTTGACTTGGTTATATTATATGTACTAACCTTTCTTCAATGCAAAAAAAACTACAGAAAATTACAAAATCTATCTGGTGGCAAAAGTTGTTTTTTTTTTCTTTAAAAATTAGATGTAAGTTCTATTGAAAGACAAAGTAAAAAGAAAAAGTTGTGAACATAATTACTTAACAGTATGAACTTTAATTTCAGGGTCTGTAAACATAATTATTAATTAGGCAAAAGTTACAAGGCTTTGTTTTTATTCTCGCGAGGTAATAAGATATTGTGCACAGTTTTAGTCAATTCAATTAAAATGTGTTCAAATTTTGGTCGTAACGTCATCACAAACATTCTATAAGGAGCGCAACTAGCCAGGTAATTGTGTCATAGAAATTTCATTCAACTGGTGATTTATAGTCTGTTTTACTCATGGAATGTAAAAAAAAAGTAAAGTTCCCCTGTCGAACCTTGTGGTCTATAGGGCAGATGATATAAAGATCATCTGTTTTTGTAGCCTACGGTTAACGAGGGTGTCATGTGGCCAGCACAACGACCAACCGCCTTTACTTTTCCCTAACTAATGTCAGTTACCATTAGAGCTGGGTGGACTCAGAAGCGCCCGAAGATCCCGAAATAAAAAATCCCAGTCTTCACTAGCATTCGAACCCCGGTCCCCGGTTCGAAAGACAAGCGTTTTATCACTCAGCCACCGCGCCTCAAAGTAAAGTTTCCCTTTCAGACCATGTGATCTACGGGGCAGATGATCTATTTCTTTGGCCAATGTTTAACGAGCAGGGTGTCATGTGGCCAGTACATTGACCAACCGAATTTACTTCCCCAACTAAAGACAGGTACCCATTAGAGCTGGGTGGACTCGGGGTGCCCTAAAAATCACGAATTTCAAGATCCCAGTCTTCACCGAGTTTCGAACCCTGGACCCCAGGTTCGGTAGCCAATCACTTAACCACTCAACCACAGCACACCCCTAATATCAATGTAATTATGGCCTATTTAGTCACACGAGAAAATGCAAAGGGAAAATATCGTCTCTAAAGACGAAAAGTGGCACTAGAGTTAGCAATAGAATATTACAACTTTATTTTCTTTTAATGTTATCTTTTAAGCTACAGTTAGAGATTTATTCAGGGCGCTGTAATTTTTTTTACTGATTGGTAAAATTTCATAACCATATGGTTCTTAATTTACATACACAAAACCTGTTTCAACTAGTGTAAGGCTTTATTTTCATAAGTGTTTCTTGTACTATTTCAATACCTCTTCTGGTATTACTGGTATGTCTGCAGTATTAATTAAATGCTCTACTTCACGCCCAATTTATTGTTGCCTATGTCTACTTGATCTGCTGAGTAAAATGACCCCAACACATGCATATTTAGAAACAAACTCTGTCTCAGCAGGCGAAATATTTAATCATCATAATAAGATAAATCACAATAAATTGGCAACTTCAGCCATCAATGAGAATACTTGAAATAATTCACATACATGTATAACATAATGGATGGCTGCCTGGTCGTGCGGTTTGCGCGCTGGACTGTCGTTCGGATTTATCGACGGTCGAGGGTTCAAACCCTGCCCGCTCCCATCACCCGTCGTCCTGCGGGAGGTTTGGACTAGGAAGTAAACTATTTTTAACTCTGTAGGAACATCCGAAACATGTAAAACAATTTACAAACAAACAGTCCAAATAGAATTTTATTAAACACACAGCTAGCAATACTTCAATGCTTCAATACTTAAATACATAAGACACTTCTGTTTTTCTTCAATTACATGGTGTAGACTGCTTCTTGGCCATGTGGTCAGTTCTCAAAAGGAAATTTTTTCTGACAATGCAACTGTGGCCCCTTGATTTCCCCGTGCGAGATCATATTCTCCATAAACAAGTGTATCTCGTGGTCCACAACCAAATAAATGTCACTGACTATCAAAAAATATTAATAATAATTTTAATAATTTATTTATAATTTTATTTATTTTTTTTTTTTTCAGACTATTCTGATTTACTTGGCTTTAGCATTAACAGGTATGCTGATTTGTTAAAAAAATGTCTAAAAAGTGTATATGATAAATGCTTCATTATAACTTCTTCTTTGACTGCTATGTCAGAAATATATTTTTTACACCTGCCTACATTTGGTGATGTTTTTGAATGTTTGAAAACATTTCCTGCAAAAGTTAAGGATCTGAACTTGATGCTTCTGTCTAAAACGCAGTATTTCTCAAAATAAAACTTTTGTTACGCCCCTCTTGATGAAAAAACAACAACATTCCTTCGCTCCCCCCATAAGCTAGGTAGGGGGTATAGAGAAGCGCTGAAAACTCCTCCAGCTGATTCCTGAAGGGTTTAGACTTGGACAATGTATGAAAGGAAACTTAATGACATAATAAAACCAGGTTGTTTTTTTTTCATTTAGGAATCCAAATTTATGTAATGAATGTTCATTAAAGATATTCAGTCAGTATTTTTATTGTTGTGGGGGGGGGGGGGGAGGAAGGGCCCCGCAAGTGATATAGTGTTTCGTAAACATTTTTAAAGTCTTAATCACACTTGAAAAGGTATTCTCTGTACGTAGTAGTAGAATGGCAGCAGTTTCTGCCCTTCCTAACCTTTAGCCAGAACCTGATTTAGACTCGATAAAGCTCTAATCTATTTGAGATACCCCCCCCCCCACCACCACCACTAGCTATTGTTTACATCAGGTAATTTTTCCGTATGTTTGATGAAAACTATTTTGTAACTTTTTTTTTTACGGGGGGGGGGAGAAGAAATTGGGGGCTTAAACTATTGCTTATGTTGAGAAAGGGTCTAGAGATGCCGGGTCAGGGAAGAACATGAGCGCCAAGCTCTTTTCTGCAATTTGTAATTAATAGATTTCCTCTTATGTCGTCTATCAGGGCCGGCCTTGGGCATAGGCAAACTAGGCAGCAGCGCAGGGGTTTCGATTGGTGGGGACTTAAAGCAATTTTTTTAGCAAAGAAATAGCTAAACCTGTGTCAGGTTTCAAATAAATGGCGTACTTTTATTTAATTATTTTTTTTGCGCTGATTATTTTAATCTTTTATTTGGGCCCACCAAATTCACTTTGCCTAGGGCCTCCAATTATCTAAGTCCGGCCCTGCGATCCTGCGTCTAGTATGTTCTTTTCTAATAGTAGGAAGAGTTCGTGAAGGGTTGGGGGCTGATCGATATTGAAGATCTCCGCAGAACGATACACGTACGAGACTCGGTAGATACTCCATCGTTTTGACAAGAGTTTGTCGAGAAGAATCACGTGAGTGGGGACATTCAAATATATTCTTTTCTTCCAAAAAAAAAAAAGTTTATTAATCAATCTTTTAAAAAATATCACATACTGTCTAATAATAATATTAATCTTTATTATCAATATGGAAATTTGTCTTACAATTTGTTCATGTCCTGCTTAAAAGTCGAAATTAAGTCTCTCAAATTATTTAATTGTTGAAACATTGGTAATAATTGTCATCTCTAAGCCTTAAATATTCAAGCATGGATTTATAACTATAATCATAGTCCCTTGAAAAATAAATTAAACGCTTTTGTGCCCTAGGGTACATAACGTGCTGCTGGGGGGGGGAGGTAACGTTTGCTATAACATAATGTGTAAATACAACAAAAGTGCAATGCGCCTTTTGTAACGCACGTTGTGAGTTCGACTAACAGATAACTTTATTCATTATCTTAGCAGCCTCCCTAAAGAGAACAGCCGCTATTAGTTTTGTTTAGCCTGTCTGTCCGTCCGTCTGCCATGTTAAGCTAGAAAGATATTGACAATCAGATATCATAATATTTTTAATCTGGCAAAGTTCTGTTAGCGTGACTACTTTTTATCTTCAATACGACAATTTTTTTATTTCAAATTAATCATTCAAGCATTTAAAAAAATCTACACCACTTTTAAATAAAAGACTTTAGGGGAGGTAAGTCTGACTGGTATCTGATGGGAACATGGGTGGGTTTTTGTAGTAACGAAAATCTCATTTTAGATTTTGAAAAGTATATTTACCAATTTTAAAATAATATTCCTATTTTCACCTTCTGTACAGCAACAACAATTACACAATTCAACGCTCAAGCTGTTGCAGCGGACACACAATCTACAGGTTCAACGAACGCTCTAGTTACAGGTTCAACGAACGCTGCAGTTACAGGTTCAACGAACGCTGCAGTTACAGGTTCAACGAACGCTGCAGTTACAGGTTCAACGAACGCTGCAGTTACAGGTTCAACGAACGCTCCAGTTACAGGATCAACAAACGCACCAGGCACAGGTTCAACGAACGCACCAGGCACAGGCTCAACGAACGCACCAGGTACAAGACCAATGAACAAACATGTACCCATGTGTTTTTAAAATGTCATAGATTTTACCATTATACTTGTATACAAAAATAATTTATTCGCTTCAGAATTATTTTTTCTAACTCTAAAATTAGTTGTTTTTTTTCAAATTTAACAAAATATTATCAAGCAAAAAAAATAATTGGACAAAACAAGCTTATCTAAGGGAAAGAACCGCAAAATAATGGTCATATAT
The DNA here is from genome assembly GCA_036873155.1 of Biomphalaria sudanica. Taxonomy (NCBI): domain Eukaryota; kingdom Metazoa; phylum Mollusca; class Gastropoda; family Planorbidae; genus Biomphalaria; species Biomphalaria sudanica. The sequence goes on along the minus strand of JAZGLO010000202.1, from coordinate 1,012,599 downwards.
CTCAATACTGAAGAAATAGGCACCCTTTTTTGCTATATACAAAAAAATTATTTACCACTATTTTTTTAAATTAATTCATGTTTTGTGATCGACTATGGGTACTTATGCAAAATTTCAACTTGATCCGAGAATAAGAAGTACAAAACGTAATAAGGGAAATAACTCCACATATAAAGCCACTTCTCTTAATAAGTAGCAATCATTTCCCTTTTTCGATACGAAACAAAATAATTAAATACCAATATAATTAATTAACAAATGGGTTCATTTTTTTGTATTGATCCAAGGTTTGTTGGTACAACAAATAATTGTGCAAAAATTCAACTTGATCTGAGAAAGGGTGTGGGAGAAATATAGTATCCAAAAAAATTACCAGACAGACAGACCGACAGAGTTAATTTATATAAACTTTGTAAAAAAAAATAAAAAAAAATCGAGAGGTTTCTGTTTAATGATGTTGAGTCCTCCTGTTTTGTAGCCAAATACTGGCTCGTATGACCAACATCCCTTTACTGTACACGAGAATGTCAATCACTACCTTTTTTCTTTAAATCCCAGCCTTCACCTTAATACGAACTTAAACACACACACACACCCCACACACACACAGACACACTTTGAAATCCGGGCCTTTTGTTTTTCGATTGTAACAGAAACTCAATTCATTACTATGACCATCTTTTGTTAGCCATTAGGTTAGTTGTCCTTTAAAGATAAAATAGGATAAGCCAAGATAATTAAGCCAAGATAGGATAAGCCAAGATAAGATAAGATAAGATCGTTTTATTGGTCCACACAAATTGAAATTCAGTTTGATTTCAATTCTCGACCTCAGCATTACTAGCATAACAGGGGCCTTTATGTATAATTTTATTACAAGATTTTAAATAAAATTGTTACGGAAACTTGTTGTAAAATATATATTATACATGTGTGTTGTTTATTTTAAGCACAGGTTTCTGTAGCTCAAACTTTTACTGTTTTTTGTTTTCTTTTATAGGAAACAATGAAACTACTACTGCAAAAGGTAAGCGTGATTTGTAACTCTTCTTTCTGTTAGGTCCTAGTTAAATTTCGTATTCAAGGACATTAATGGAATCTAAATGCCATTTTTCACATGTCTAATAATAAATTAGCAATACTACTAAAGCTCTGCTTAATATGCTTTTGTAAAGTACTTCATTATTTTTCATCTTAAGTTTTTTACATTTTAGCTTTTTAGAAACTTAGATCCACTTATCTACGCTAGATAAAGTTGAGATTCACTAGTAATTCTGTTCAATGTAACATAGAATATAAGCCTCCATCTTATAAGTTTTATATACTGCTAAAGTGTACGTTATACCCCGCAACGCATGTAACCCGCAATGACGCGTATACCCAGTACATATAACAAAATAAGTAAAAAATAATATCGTACAACCCGCACCCTTACAAACCCCGCATGTGCAAAGAGTGACTTAAGCTGGTCACAATCGATTACTGGTATATTAAATTCTCTGCCGCATCGGTCCTATTTGTTTTTTTGAGGTTTATAATGAGACGTTCATAAAGCTTTGTAATGTACATTTCACAACCACACAGCCAGCTCTAGGAGATTTAAAAACTCACCGTTATTTCATTTTTAACCGTTATGCTATGTTTATGAGTAAAATAAATTTTGTAAACCCCGCAACTTTGTATACCCCGCACAGCTGCCTTCCGTTCTGCGGTAACATGTATAACCCGCGGGCAATATGCACGCACATGCGGTTCATCAATTCAATAACTTACATGATTTTAGTCTGTCTTACACACACACAAGTATTGTTCACAAAAAATACATTTATATTTAAATGTGAATAATTAGTTGATTTACTGCTGCGGGGGTAAACAATTGTATTGGAAATACAATAAACATACGAATGCCTTTTGAACCAAGTAAAAACAAAGGACGTTTAGGCCACTCGACCTTCATCAGCTACAAACAAACTAAAAAGACAAACAACACAAAAAAAAACTTCTTTTTTTTTTATTTTTTGCTTAAGTCCAGCAGAGTTTACTACAAGTGTGTTTTTTATATTTTAAATGTCAATAGTGACATTCTAAATTATTCTGTATTTAATGTTATAAATTTAATTGTGCTATACATTTCAGGATCTAGAACAGTTTCAATGGCAGGGTATTTTACTATAGCAGTCATATTGTTGGTCAAGATCTACGCATAAGAATCTGGAAGTTATTTTGTTTTTACTTTTTAGGATATAAATATGTTTGTTATTGTATATTCAACGCTATTTGTACATTTTAAACCAATGCATATAATTTTTATTATAACATAAACATGATAATTTTTATTTTATTTTTACCGAACTGAATTGAAGCCAGAGACCTCGTTGACACCTCTCTGTCTGACCTGGTCTTTGAAGGCATTAATTACTGCGGTTACTTGTCAATTTAAAAAATAAACAGATTACTTTGTTCAGCCGATAAGCTACAATTTATATATGGGAGAAGAAGGAAATATCACATGAACGATTATAAATGAAATATGCTAACTTAATCACTGGTTTAACTGGTTTACAAAGAGATGAAAGTCTGCATCGAAAGATAATTTTTTTAAAGAAATGAGATAACAGCAGCCTTTATAAATGTAAACAGATGACCTTTACATCATCTGCCCTATAGATCGCAGCGTCTGAAAGGGTACATAACTTTTTTTTTACTTTTCTATATAATGTGATTGTGTTTTAAATATAAAATAAGCAATCATTGTACAACAATAATTTATTGGAGACGTTTTACCATCTACTTGATTGTAATAATTGCAACTGCATCTTCTAAAAAAGCGCACCATTGCAGACGCTGATCTATATAGGGCATAATTTACATATGTCACTTCGCTCTCTTGTCTTTTTTTTGTTTACCTAGCGTATCCAATGCATGAACAAGAAGAACATGTCCTGGAAGGATGATCTGTCAAACAGACTTTTTAGCACTAAAATAAGCATACCGAGTCCATAGTTTAGTCCACTAAGTCAACGGAAAAAATAGAGGATGAAAACTGTCATTATATTGGACGCTATGCAAGACTGTTACCAAACTGGTGTATTGATTACAATAGTATTTATAATGAAACTCAAATGATAATAATAATAATTTAAGACAAGATGTGCTAAAGAAAATAAGCTAGTCATTGATGCTAAATTTATTTTAATTTCTAATATTATGATTCTGACAGCAAAATATGGTTGAAAATTCAATTTTAAAATTTATTTTTTTTAGCCTGCTATTCACTTGCTTGGCATAGCCCTGTTCACATTGTAAACTCATGTAACATTTAATATGATTTTTATATTTTTGTTACAATGGTCGTACTTTTTAAAAATGTAACTAAACAAGTCTAAAATAGTACAAGGAATATAAAAAGTATAATTAGAAAAATATTCGTTACAATAGACACTATATGCTGAAGGATTAAATAAATGTATAAGTAATAAAATTTAAATATATATTATTTTATATATCGATATATATAAAAGCTTAGAATCTGTGATAAAGGCAAATGCAAATCTAATCAATGTAATTATATTTAAACATTAAAAATGTGTTTGGGTTATCTTTTGAATGCATTAAAAGAGATTGACAGATATCTTCTATTGCACTTGACTGTTGTGTTATTTTTTGATTAATAATTGTATGATCTTTCCAGGATGGCTGCCTGGTAGTGCGGTTTGCACGCTGGACTGTCGTTTGAATTTATCGATGGTCCCGGGTTCAAACCCTGCCCGCTCCCATCCCCAGCCGTCCTGCGGGAGGTTTGGACTGGGAAGTAAACTCTCTTCAACTCTGAAGGAACATCCGAAACATGTAAAACAACAAAACATTGATCAGAAAGATTATGGAGTCAATGGTAGATACAGTGGCGTAGCAAGGTACCCGTGAGCTCGGGTTCAAGATTATGTGGATGGGGCCCCATTTTCCAATAAGATGATTTAGTGTGTGACATAACATATCGAGTAGTCTGTATGTATCGGTACATTTTCCAGGGGAAAAAAATCATTACGTTCGATTCAGTTATGACTTTCTTGAAATCAAATTGTCTTAAAACTCAATGTTTCTACATTTTCTAAAAGTACTAATCGTCTAAAAGGTGTTTCGAATAAACAAGCAAATGTTTTACCCCTTCTTGTTTCCCATGATACACATTTCCCTTGCGAGAACATTTCTGTGTGTCCAACTAGTAAACATTAATCACAACTCAATTTTTATATTAATCAGTTAAAATTTAATTGATGTCTCGGCCATTTAGTAAAAAAAAAATTTCAGTCCTTTTTATTTACAGAGTCTAAAAATCAGTACAATTGTTTTCAGAACTTTGTATGTTTCTCGCTTCAGAACATCAAACGATGCCAACGTGTTTTGTGTTATAGAGCTTTTTAAATACTTTTTAAATACTTTTTAAATACTTTTAAAATACTTTTTAAATACTTTTTAAATACTTTTTAAATACTTTTTAAATACTTTTTAAATACTTTTTAAATACTTTTTAAATACTTTTTAAATACTTTTTAAATACTTTTTAAATACTTTTTAAATACTTTTTAAAAAATTAATAGCAACCTCGAGAATGCCCGTTCTTCTAAACTAACATTCAAAGCCAAAGTGAGAAATAAACAAGTAAAGCTGTAAACATGTTTAGAAAACTTGATGATAAAATCAATTTATCTATTTAAAGTAAACGAATTCTCGTATTGAACACATACTTAATATGTCTTTCTAGTTGGCTTCTTTGAAGGATTTCATCTCTAAGCAATATTCTTTAGCAATATCATCGGTATAAGATGAGACTTGAAGTATGGTGGCATCATATAACTCTTTGTCGTTTGCACTTGGAATGAAACTGGGCAATGGCTACTGAAACATGACGGAATGTCCAATAAAATTTGTCATATAATCGAGACACAATGACATCGAGAGTTCGGTAAAATGTGGACTTCGAAAGTCTCTGCGTCTTGAATTATCTCTTCACTGAAGTCAGCGATAGGCTCATCACATTGTCTTTTAATATTCCAAGATCAAGCTACTCCAGAAGCCTTATTTTTACTCTCTCAAAGTCATTTCTCAAATAAATCTTATAAATAAATCATCTATAGTTGACTGATCACTATGTCACTGTCCATTCATATAAGAAGCAACAGACATTACCTTAGCCTTGCATTTTATTTAATGACTATGATGATTTTTCATTACTTGGGGTATTTCTTCAGCCAATTATGCATACTTCGGTTCTCACAAATGAGATAAAATGTCAATAGTTTTATTAAACTACAAAGAAAGTAACAAACGTCAGCACTAAGGCACAGTTTGATTAGGTCTAGCCGTCATTATGATAACGTAATAAATTATGAAAGCAGATCCTTACATAAAAGGAAACCAAGCGGCTGGTACACAAACTCGAGCTGAAAACGGATTAATGTTTCGTATAACAGTTGTGATACTATAAGGGGCTTTTTTTTATTAAAAAAAACATTTATAAAAGAAAAGTTCCTTTCTTTCCTTCAATGGTGTCATCTCCTAGAGCTCATGAGGGCCCCAATTATGGTTTCAAGCGCTTTGTTTTCTACGCCAACAGCTATGGACACCTAATGGTCGTAGGCTCGGTTTCATTGAACCCCTTCGCGCCATGGATGCTACGCCACTGGGTAGATATAGATTACAGACCGAAGCAAAATAAGCTGCTGTATAATTGAACCCTGACAGTAAATAAGTTGTTTGGTTTGGTCTGCCATACCACCAGTGTGAGAAATTCACAGACGTGACTTATTGAATGATGGCCAGATTGTATTTTTGTAAACATGTTATATTATCAGTTTGCTGGAATAGAAGATAATGACAACATTACTCGTTTGAGAGTGTGTTAGCGTGCTGTTAAAACAAAATACCTCATACCCTATAAGTTCTTTCGGCATGTGTTTATAAGTTTATCAGTAATCGAACACCTAGAAAGGATTGCAAAAACTCAAGAGCTTTAATATATAGGTGGTTAGTATCAACCATTTTTCTAACAGACTTTTCATTCATTTTAACGAGTCAGATTACAAACGTTAATGACTGTTACAATCTTTAATGGTTCTTAAAATGTCACGTTGAAGATTATCTTGATCTATATTGCACAATCGACGATCGTGGTTGCCGAGCTTTTAGAAATCGTCAGTTGATAAGATGATCATTTAGAAGTTGCTAATTAATAAGATGATCATCTAGAAGTTGCCAGTTTATAAGACGATCTAAGTATGTTATTTTAAATTCAATGAAGAAACTTCTTTTCGACAAATACAAATACTTTAATTCAGAACTTGGAAAAGCTATTCACAAATAATTACAATGGTTAAATGTACTTGAATAGAACAGAGTGTGTATATTTCTATTAAATAAATGATCTACATAATAATATAATCATGTCTTCTTCCCTTGAGTTCTAACACGAGACTGGCGCTAATATCTAGAATCTTACAGAGCTTTGGGCGTTTTGCCATGTGACTAAATTCTTTTTGTCGCTTAGTTAATCAATCTGACCAATAAATGCAGCTCAATGTACAATAATTAATATTTCTAACCAATCACATTCACTCTAAAACATAAATTTGTTGCATGATGAAATTCCCCGAGGTGGCTGAAATTCTCCTGGCAGACCTTGGGCTAAATTTAGATACAGTGTACGTGACAATGACCATAAGTCGTTATTGTTCTTAATTATCTTTATTTATTAATAGCAATGTCACAATCTCTAGGAGATAAGTATTCCAAGCCCTGGCTACGCCCCTGAACCCTGGACTCATTTTTGGTCATAAAAAAATGCGCGAAAAATTTAACCAAAATAAAACGAATTTCTATGAAGTCGTATTGTTTTAATGATGGTGATACCGGAATTCAAATGATAAAGGATGTGGAAACATACAACAGGATTGCAAGTTTCGATTGATTGGAAAATATTCAGATCAGGCATGTTAGTCTGAAGCAGCCCTTTGCACGGTATGACAACATCCAGTCTTCTTGATAGTATTTTTATAGTCAATATTTTGTAAAGAATAACATGATAGAGTGCCCTTTATGGTGTTGAGTCATGGGGGACAATTCTATGAATATAGAAAAAAAAAATCAAAGTAAAGTTAGGTTATTTCCTGTGTACATATTTTTAAAATGTCAATTACATATAAAAAGAAAATTTGCGCAATTTGAAAAATGAAATGAAACCATGATTAAACTAGATGTAGACCAAAATTAATAATAAAAATATTACGTTATTAAAATGTATATCAAACGGAACATTTTATAAGACTATATTATTTTTTTAAAGGTTTTTGTTCATTGCAGACTACTTTTTCCCAAGATTAAATCAACTCACTACATCTGTCTGTCTGGTCAAGATCTAATAAACTAATTGGTTAATTTTATATTGATTCTTGTGTTTTTAATAATTAATACAAAACATCAACTTGATCCTAGAATGGGAAGCTGGAGAAATACTTTGTAAAAGATTTTGACCAGAGAAACAGACGGATTGAGTTAATATAAGCTTGGTAAAAAAACGCCCAAGTTGTAGTTCTAATATAACTATAAGCGAATCTTAATATTCTTGAATATAGAAAAATAATGCTTAATATTAATATAGTATTGTGCAAACTGTTACATTTCATATTAAAGGGAATATAATATCTTTGGATCTTTGGCTACAATTATGTCTAAATAGAATATCTTTTGACTAAAGTTGTACACCGTGAAAGAGTTAATTGCTTACGTTGGGGATATTTTTAGATACCATTAAAAGCACAATAGTTAGTGCCAGCTATGTTGATGGGGGACCAACTATGACATTAGTTTCCTAAAATAAAGTAACATTTCAAGAGATACTTTACTTATTGTTCTAAGTAAATGTTTTAGACAAAAAACTTTATGAGTATGTAAACCACTTATTTTATTTGATCTAGAAATTGACTATGTAGTTTACAACGCTCAGAAATGTGTATATTACACTATGTAATTTCCTGACCTTTCAACTAAATTGCTTCTTGCTAGGACACTTGACTTGAATCAAGAAGTGGCATAGTTTCCCAACCATCAAAAATCTTCTTTGCTTGTCATGATCACGTGACTTTTGAATATTCTGGAAGAGACAAAGAGCAGACGATAACATTCAAAGATAGCGCGGTTTGAAATGAGCATCTATGTTTACAACGATGACTCTTGACAATAAAGGAAAGAACACTTATAATATTATACAATTATCCTATATGCAGAGCAAAGCGTTTAGGAAAATAAAAAAAAATCAATTAGTTAAACTATAGTCAGTGAAACCTCAAAACACTTGTTTCAATTTATTTTTCCAATTTTATAGAGAACATTTTAGTGTTCTTGAGTTTGTGTGGTTCAGCCCAAGTACTTTACTACAATTTGTTTTAATGGTTTGAGTCGTTGTTTTATTTTCTGAAATTGTGTTTTATTTTCTGAAATTGTGTTTTATTTTCTGAAATTGTGTTTTATTTTCTGAAATTGTGTTTTATTTTCTGAAATTGTGTTTTATTTTCTGAAATTGTGTTTTATTTTCCTAATGTTTACGTGACTGAAATTTAATTCAAGTAACATAATAACGTCTTTTCCATTCTATCTCCAAGTTACAATTCATAGAAACTATATACGACTTGGCCACTGATTGAGAAACACTTACACTCAATGTATTGTTCAAGAACAAAATTAGATTAACAAAAAAAAGTATACATTTAGAAAATTTAATTGTTGAAAAGTTTAATGTCGTGGACAACAAGTATTGAATTAATTTTTCTACATTAAAGACAAATGATCGAAATTTAAAAAAAAAATGGAAACCCCCTAATCATTTTTTAATGCATTAACCATATTTTGCCATTCTTATTGAAGTTAATAAACAGTCTTCATGAAACTCATTAAGTTTAAAGGAGATTTAAAAAATTATACAAATCAGTGTTGCAGTGAGACGAGCAGAGCTGTGACTAGACATTTGGATTTGACTCGAATTTCTGGCCATGCTTTTTAATTCTTTGTCTATGCACACCTTGAAGCGTGTTGTTTGTGTGTGTCTGTGTGTGTAAAAGTACATAAATAACAATAAAAAATATATAGAGATACATTTTGAAAACGACAATAACTCCTTAACACATATTATACAGCATTTATTTGGCTCTTAATTACTAATGAATGTTACATTTTTAAAACAGGACTCTTTTTTTTTTAAACCACCCCATTACCCCTCACCCCGAGAAAAAATCCAGGTAAAGCAAATAATGCATAAATCTACCACTAGACATCATAAAATTCTAATGATATCCCTTTAGATCTAGACTTGGAAGAAGGTGCGCAAAATGTTCCTGAACATTAATTTATTAAACTAATGAAAGCGGAAACACCCTCGGAGGTAATCTGATTAGGATTTTCTAGTCCTGTAGCAACATGTTTTTTATTTACTTTGAAAAATCATGAAGGTCAAACTAGAGTGGTCGCCTACAAGCTAATAATTATTTACCCAGAGATATACATCAACTGTCGAATTTCTTGGAACATCTTTAAAGTGTTTTCAAGAACCGTGTCCAGGCTCCATTTATTTCCAATTTTTCACCGAGGAAAGTGAAACCTGAATTGTAAAAATCTTACTCTTTTATCTAGGAAAAAAAAAGTAAATTACATCAACTAAAAACGATTTTTGAAGGCTTTTCTTTTATGTCTAAATATAGCCTACAAGTTAGTTATGTATTTGGATGTATTTGTTGCTTCTACCACTATAAAAGCTATTGCCTTACAAACCTTTTCACAACGGTCACTGCTAAATTATCTTTGATTGACTTCTAAACTTTTATCGAGGGATTGTACGTTGTAAGCATATGGGCCTAAGTTAATTGCCTATACGTGTGGTAAGTCTTAAGAACTATCAAACCTACTTACAATATGGATCAAAGTGAAGAATACTTTGAAACAAAGACGAAACCTAACATCTTCTCGGAATAAACTGACTTGGTCGCCCAGGACAACGCGAACATTGATTCTGACTTGTCTCATTTTCTCTCTGACTCGGGGGGCCTGCTCTTTGTTTTTTATTCTGTATGTTTGCTACAATGAGACTCGGATGCACGCCAGAAATCAGTTAGGGCTTTTCTTTATGCGATCAACGCCTCGAATAGTTTATTTGTCTACATCTTATCCAATCGAAAATTATGTCAGAACTTTAAGTCAATAATGCATATTTCCGAAACTAAATAATATTTTAACATTGAATGCAGTTTACAATTAAGCTTGCTTTCTTACGAATGTTGTAATTCATGACATAGTCTAAAGCAGGGGTCTCAAACTCATTTCAGCCTGTGGGCCACTGTGGAAAGTGACAACCACTCAGCGGGCCGCACCACAAAAGAGAATGTTTTTTCATTAAATTTTACGAACACTACTGTCACTGCAGTTAAATGCTAAAATAAAGTTTTTAGAATTATTGATTACATTTTGTGTAGTTTATTACATGCACAGGCAGTTTAGTTTACTAAAATAAGTTGACGTTGTCTCTGTCACTTATTAAAAAGCAGAAACTGTAGCTCCCCAAAAAACAACAACTATAATTTCTGGCCTACTGCAGATGGCTCGTCACTCTGTTTCTGTCCACTCAGCTGAGAGCGTTTGGCAGAGACCAGACCATCGACGTTAGGCCTGAAGTCGCGTGTAGTGGCAAGCCGCAAGGTTGCTCTCAGATGCTTATCAGTCAGTCTTGATCGTAATGCTGTTTTGTTGATCATTCTGGAAAAAAAAAGGTTCGCAAACGTACGTACTCCCGAACATCGCTAGAATTCTAGCAGCTGCGCAGAATAAGTTTGGAAACTTCTCTCTGGGAAGAAACTGGTAGAAATCTGGAACACCAGCATCAGCGTATTTTTGCTTCAGAACAGTGTCACACTGCAGGTCCTGTAGTTCCATCTGGACTTCCTCTGGAACGTTTTTCACTTCAACTTGGAACGGAGTGGCAACAAGGAAAAACTGTGGTTCGAGAGCAGTGAATAGCTGAAAGCGGTGTTCAAAATCTTCCAGTAGTCTGGAGAGGATGTCTACGTAGTCTTTCAGGCGCTGTGGTTCAACCATTATGCTCTGTAGAAAAGACAAATGAGACAGGTTTCCATCTGCCAGCTGAGTGGCCCACAAAGTCAGCTTGCATCTGAATGATTTGATGCGGTCAAACATCACGGTAATCAGCTGCTTTGTACCTTGTAGTTGTGAATTGAGTGCATTGAGATGTTGCGTGATGTCAGTAAGAAAATCAAGATCCGACAAAACAATTGGGTCACTGAGCTGAGGTATGTCTCCGTCTTTCATTGCCATGAACAATGTTATTTCCCGTCTCAGTTAAAAAAATCTCTGTAGCACTTTTCCACGACTCAACCATCTGACTTCCGTATGATAAAGCAACTCTCCGTATTCCGTTTCTAAATCATCTAAAAATGACAAAAACTGTCTGTGGTTGAGACCCCGTGCTCGTATGAAGTTCACCGTCTTCACGACAACATCCATCACGTTCTTCAATTGTAGACTTTTGCCACAGAGTGCTTCTTGGTGCAGAAGGCAGTGTATGGCTGCAAAATGTCCCGCGAAGCTGAGCTGATACCGTTTCTCTACCATTAATCCAACAACAACCTTCTCTGAACACATTGCTGGTGCACCGTCCGTAGCCACTGAAACAAGTTTTTTTTTTCCACGGTAGCCCACACACTGTCAATACAAGCTTCCAGTTCTTGAAACACGTCGCGTCCATTCGTCGTAGTAAGTCCAATAGCTCTTCAACAATGTTCAAGTTTTCGTCGACCCCACGAATGAATACGGCACAGTATGCGGTGTCTGTTACACCAGTAGACTCGTCCAGTGTAATGGACTTTTGCAGTGACAATCAGTTGCTGTTGAACATTTGTCGCTGACTCGGTGATCCTGCTTGCAACTGTGTTCGCAGACAAACGTATGCCTTCGAACAGTTTCTTTTTCCTGGGGCAGATAATTTCACACGCCTGTAGCATACACTGTTTTACAAACTGGCCTTCAGTGAATGGTCGTGATGCCTTTGCTATCATCTCGCTAACAACAAAGCTTGCCTTCACAGAATCTTTGCTTGCAGTGGGCGGACACCTCATTTACTGATTTGTGCAGTTGTAAATCATATCACGGCTTATATTGTAAATTTTATCTATTTTTTTAAATTCGCGGACGTGGCCGCGGGCCACACAAAATTGTTTCGCGGGCCACATGTGGCCCGCGGGCCACGTGCTTGAGACCCCTGGTCTAAAGCAAATTAAACAGCAAACCAATCTTGATCATAATTATTTCTAGTGGTTAAATATCAATTAAAATAGTTTGACTAACTCTTCATTGTTTTGTTATTTACATTGTTATTTTGTACCCAGAATTTTGAAAAAAAAAAGATTTTAAACTTGACTGAGTTATTTTGTTGTTTTATAACGGAACACTTCACACATATTGAGTTATTTTGTTGTTTTATAACGGAACACTTCACACATATTGAGTATTTAGCGGAACACTTTGCTTATTTTTTTAGACAAATTATTATACGTGGGGTGGCCTACTAGTTAATTAGTCCAGTTTGTCGAGGAACATCTTCAGGACTCGCGGAACACTAGGGTTCCGCGGAAAACACTTTAGGGAACACTGATCTATGTACTAGATCAATGTACTTAAGGGGTGCTTAATTTAAAATATTTATAAAACTCATCTAAACGATATAGTTTATCATAAAAAAAGGTAAATCAGTTAAAATTGCACTCATATTGGAAACACAGAACCTACCTTGAGAGAACCCATACATCGAACTGAAGAAATGATTGCTGGGACGTCAGGTATGACACCTCAGACTGCCAAACGACTGGTAGTAAATCATTTCTTGATTGATTTTTATATCTCTACCTAGGGGTGATAAAAAAAAATGTCGATTAAAAAATGCGAAATTAGGATCTTATCTTCTTATCTTATATAATGCAGACGCTACTTCATAAAAGAAGATGATTACGTCTTACGCGTCATGCATCTAGTCATGCATGTTAACCAATGAGTTAAATTCTGCCAAATCACTGGTTTTCCTGGCTGATTCAGGCAACCCATTACATGCTCTAATAGCACTAGGGAAGATAGAGCATTTGTGAAAATGTGTCCTATCATATGAAATGGAATGCATTCCGTTATCTTTGTGTCCTTCTGAGTATTTTATTAAATTTTGTTTTTGTATTTGAAGATTATGGTTCAGTGTTTTATGTATAATTGTTACTTTACTTTTAAGTCTTCTATCCTGAAGGCTTTCTAAATTTAGTGATTTTACTAAAGGTGTTACTCTAGTCGAATATGAATATTTGATTGTTATAAATCTCACAGCTCTATTTTATGTATGTTCCAGTTTCTCTATGTTTTTTTGAGTTGAGGAATTCCGAACATCGAATGCATATACTATTTTTGGCCTAACCAAGGTTTAATAATATTTTCGTTTTATATTCTTATTTGATTCATAGAAATTGTTTTTAATAAACCCTAATGCTTTGTTTGATTTTTTTATAGTTTCATCAGTATGGGGATTCCATTTCTCAAATATAAATCTAGCGGAGGTCTGTGTCTATTAGCCAAGCTCTAAGTTTCTACTATAGCTCATGGTTTATTCGTGAATGTTTAGATCTACTTGTCAGACTACCCATGTTAGAAGAGCCTTCCTTATTCCTATAGGTAAATATGTCAATACGTTATTTAGAGTCTGATGCATCAAAACGCAAACAAACAGCAGAGAATGCAAAGAGGTACTTTATTAAATTTAGTCAAAGGTCAACATTGATTGTTTTAACCAAACAACTGAAATAGGGTTATTTTATTTGTAAGTGTCAATTTTTTTTTTTTTTTTTTTTTTATGGCTACCAAATCCACTTCGCCTAGGGCCAAGGCTCAGATTATCTAAGGCCGGCCCTGTTATGAAGATAGCAAGCGAAACATTCGTTCATACACAGTTTCACCAACATTTAAATATGTGAAATTTACTTCAGAATTCGGATTGCATTCGATGATTTAATTGCCAAGAGAACAAAGGAATAGTGTCTGTTTATAGGAGCTGTTAATATCAAGAACTAAAACCATCAAAATATACAAAAAACAAGGTTACAAAGACAGTTTGTGTGGAAACACAAACTCAAAATCGGCCTCGGAAGTGGTCCACCCGGGCAGGTAAAAAGACAGGTTTCAATATTTTCAGAAAGAATATCACAATGAAATTCTAGCAAAGAAAAATGACAGAGAATAATGGAGAAAGAAGGTTGACAGATCTTGTGTGATGTCCCAGCGGTCCAGCAGACCAAAGGATAGGCGAAAGTGAATGAGAAGTTAGATGTGAACCGCGCCTAACATTTCCGTAAAAATTTTTTTTTTTAAATCCTTTACTTGTGTGTTCTATAGCTGTGTAGAAGCACTACAGTTCACGCGATAATATGAAAAACTACTTATTGTTTTAAATTATGTCCAACTTATATGCATACTAGATATTTTCTCTTTAAAAAAAGTAAACATTTTTGTGTGTAAATGTAGTAATTAGTATAACAGAACTTACTCAACTTAGCAATGCAAATATGAAAAAAAAAAGATTTTGACAAAATATGAAAAAACCGTTAACAATATGGTAAATGGATAATTCCCCTATTTAAGTGTCTATTATGTTAGTTACTATTAATAGTGAATAGTTGATAAAGTGGTGTATTTTTGTGGAAAAAAAAACTGCTTGCATAAGTGATTTAAAAAATTAGATTTTTCGCTTTCAGAAAAGAAAAAAGTAACTATTGCATCAGAACTTTGAATGGTCTAAAATATTATGATGTCGAATTTTCACTATCTTTTCTAGTTTACGAGATCTAAACGGGACGGAAGGACGGACGGACAGACAGACATTCCACACAAAACTAATAGCTCTTTTCCCCTTTTGGGGGCCGCTAATAAAAACAAATTAACAATATAAGGGAAATAACAACATAATTAGTGACATATCTCTCATTACAGTAAGATTTATTTCCCTTTCCTATATAAAACAAAAGTAATTGATTGCCACTACTTAATTACTTAATTGGTTATATTTTTGATTGATTCATGTATAGTCTTCGACAAGAAAAAAAAATTAACATGTTTCAAGAATGGAAAGTCAGAGAAACAGAGTTTTGTACCAGACAGACAGACATAATGAGTTGATATATAAACTTTGTAAAAAAAAAAAATAGGGAATCTTCATACGTGGGTACAAAATAGTACACATTATCGATAATTACAATCCTTTAAAATCTCCCTGTATACAAATGTACATTTAAACTTTATATATTGCAGTGGTTCTCAAACTTTTCTTGCCCACAAACACCCTGGTAAAAATGCTTCATAAATGCATAGCATAGAACTAGCAAATGTTCACAAACAAAATGTTGAAGGAATGTTTTTAAAATAATAACTATTAATAACTTTTGTTTGTATAACTTTTGTTTGTATAACTTTTGTTTGTATAACTTTTGTTTGTATAACTTTTGTTTGTATAACTTTTGTTTGTATAACTTTTGATTAAAATGAAATTTTATAAAATTAATGACTTGGACAATGTTGATAAGAGTTATCAGTGTATTTATGCCCGGCTCAACGAACACAAATCTCTAGTCGATTTCTTTTATCTGTGTTGGGTTTCAATACGGCAACGAATCCATGTTGTACGCAATAAGAAGACGGGAAAGCAAACATGCAACTTCTTTACACTGACCCATAATGCAGGATATATATTTGGAATATGTTTTTGTAACCAGAATGTTTGGTATCCTTGTTTAAACATTCGTTTATCGGATAAACTGGTTTTTAATTGTATTTTAATTGTATACAATTTCATTTTTCTGCGACCCCTTTCGGTCGTCTCGGGGACCACATTTGAGAACCACTGATTTATTGCATTCAATCTCAATATAGAGGAATTTATTTTAAAATATATATTTTATATTTTAGTCACAGGCAAAATAGTAAACTTGTTGTTCCTTATTGAACTTTGGTACATTTTTATGAATACAGAGAGTGGAAATTTAAATAGTGAACATGAGGTAGGTACAACCGGAAGTAAGGTCGTAGAAGAAGTCAAGAGTTTAAGTTAGTCAAGTTAAGTCAGAATAGTTAATCAAGTACAGTAGGGATAGCAAGACAGTAACAAGACATTATTCGTACCAAGATAGTATGTGGTAACAAGACAGTATTCCTACCAAGAAGTATGTGATAACAAGACAGTATGTGGTAGCAAGACAGTATGTAGTAGCAAGACAGTATTTATACCAAGACAGTATGTGGTAACAAGACAGTATTCCTACCAAGAAGTATGTGATAACAAGACAGTATGTGGTAGCAAGACAGTATGTGGCAACAATACAGTATGTGGTAGCAAGACATTATGTAGTAGCAAGACAGTATTTATACCAAGACAGTATGTGGTAACAAGACAGTATTCCTACCAAGAAGTATGTGATAACAAGACAGTATGTGGTAACAAGCCAGTTGTAGTGACCTAACAAAACACTACAGGAAGACATGTTGCGAGTTATATGTCACAGAATGTTTCTGTGCCATCTCTACTTCTGAGATTATACGAGTGCTGTAAGGGCGTATCACTGGCAGGTGAATTGTGCCCATTTTCAATAATGTTTTCTTCTGCTCTTAAAGCAGGTGGAACCATGTTCTCTACAGATGTCTCTATGTCACCCCTAGAAGCCACTGAGTGTTGGGAGACACCCGGAGAAGTCTCAGTGTTACCAGGAGCCAGTTGATGTTGAAAGACCTCAGAAGATGTCTCAAAGTCTGTTGGAGCGAAATCATGTACTACGGCCTCTGAAGATGAGTCATCTCTCGGAGCCAAATGGTGTAGTGAGACAGTTTCTTCCCGTCCATTTGGAAGACGTATGTGGGCATAGTTCTGATTAGCTTCAATAAGCTCCACTTCATCTACCAGCGGATCATATTTGCTTTGCCTTGCATGTCTTCTTATCAGGACAGGCCCTGGAACAGATAGCCAGGTCGGCAGAGAGACACCACAGGCGGACCTTCTTTTATAGGAAAATAGTCTTTCGTGAGGCGTCATGTTTGTAGCAGTGCATAGTAAAGATCTAATTGAATGGAGAGCGTCGTTTAGGGCTAGCTCCCATTGTGTATTAGGTAGTCCTCTTGACCTGACGACAAGAAGAATTGACTTCCAGAGAGTCGAGTTCAGTTTTTCAACTTGCCCGTTTCCTTTGGCATGATATGCTGTGGTTCTGCTTGTTACTATGCCTTTACCTCTGAGGAAAGATCGTAGCTCTTCAGACATGAAGGCTGATCCCCGGTCGGAATGTAAATACGAGGGCGTGCCGAAAATGCTGAATAGGTTTGTGAAGCATCTAATTACTGTTTGAGTAGACATGTCAGGACATGCATATGCAAAAGGAAACCTTGAGTACTCATCAATAATTGTCAGTAAATATTTATTTTTAGTGGTAGAAGGGAGTGGTCCCTTAAAGTCAACACTAAGTCTCTCAAATGGTGATGTGGCTTTTACTAAGCTGCCGGCAGATGGTTGATAAAAACGAGGTTTTATCTCTGCACAGATGGGGCAATTGTTTACTACAGTACTTATTTCTTCAACTGCATACGGAAGATTCTTTGACCGGACGAAATGGAGCATTCGCACTATGCCAGGATGACAAAGAGTGTTGTGAAGTTCTTTCAAAGACCAAGGGGTGGTTGTACTTGCACAGAATCCACGAGAAAGAGCATCGGCGGCCATGCTGTCAGCCCCCGGCCGGTAACACACATCAAAACTGTACATTGATAGTTCTATTCTCCACCTCTGAATTGTGTCGTTTTTTATTTTACCGTGATGGCGAGAGTTAAACATTGAATGATACGGACCTTTGATCCGTGGTGAGTTTGAAATGTGACACTAATAGAAAATGTCTCCATTTCTTGATTGATTCCACGATAGCCATTGCTTCTTTCTCTACGGAGGATTGACGTCTCTCGCTAAGAGATAGTGTTCTGGAGAAGAAGGCAACTGGTCTTTTGTTCTGGGATAATGTAGCAGATATAGCGATATCCGATACATCTGTTTCAACCTCCAGCGGCGTTTTGTGGTCTACATTAGTAACAAAAGCCATTTCTAGTTCTTTTTTTAACGCTTGAAATGTATCTTTGACTCTCTCAGGGATTGGGAAAGTTCTGTTGTGTACCAAAGGATGGATCTTATCTGAGAAATGTCCTATCCAGTTGGCATAGTAGGAGAATAGACCAACAGCTCGCCTTTGTGCATTTAGTTTCTCGGGTAGAAGAAGTTGACGCAAGGGCAGTAGTCTGTCGGGGTCTGGCTTCATCTCATTATGGGAGACTTCATAACCTAGTAATCTTAGTCTTGAGGATGCGTATGCACACTTTTCCTCATTAAGAGTTAGTCCATATTTTTTTAAAGCCCCAAGAAATTTCTGCAGATTTTTATCATGCTCTTCTCTGTCCTTACCACAAATGGTAATGTTATCAATATAAGCATATGTACCCTCCAGTGACTCTTGTTCTATGATCTTGTCGATTGTCCGTTGAAAACAGGCTACCCCGTTAGTTACTCCAAAGGGTATCCTACAGAATTGGTATAATTTCCCTCCAGCTTCAAAGGCAGTATAAGGGCGATCAGTCTTCCTTAGAGGGATCTGGTGGTATGCGTTGCGAAGATCAAGGGTGCTAAATATTTCACATTTAGCTATTTTAGAGACCATATCATCAATGCGAGGTAAGGGATAAGCATCCCGAAGTGTGAACCGATTAACAGTTTGGCTGTAGTCCACTACCATTCTTCGTTTGTGTCGTTCGTTAGCTGTTATTAAGACTTGAGCCCGCCATGGAGACGACGAGGGCTCAATGATGCCATCTTTTAAGAGTCTCTCAACTTCTCAATTGATGAATAGAGTGTCGT
This sequence comes from Biomphalaria sudanica, assembly GCA_036873155.1. Classification (NCBI taxonomy): domain Eukaryota; kingdom Metazoa; phylum Mollusca; class Gastropoda; family Planorbidae; genus Biomphalaria; species Biomphalaria sudanica. Next base: position 993,581 of record JAZGLO010000202.1, on the reverse strand, counting down.
TAGCAGAATATCGTCTGGATTTTGTGGCGATAGGTCGACACTCTTTAAGCATATTTTGGAAAAGAGGAGCGTGTTCGACATTAGCAGCTTTCATCCCATTTAAGACCATTGTTGGTTTAGGCCCGGAAAAGTGATCTGTACACTCTCATGTTGTTCAAGGAAGTCATGGCCTAAAATAACATCCTCACAGAGGTTGTCAAGTATGTGTAGCTTGAAGTCTTTATAAGTGGAGCCTTTACTCTTAATGTCAGCATTAACATGGCCTCGAGTATAACCAGTTAGGTTCGTGTTGGCCATAGATATATGTTTTGATGAGTGAAAAGTTTTGAATCTATACTTTCTGACAGCCGATGCAGAAATGTAACTGTCCGAATTACCTGTATCGATGAGGGCATCAAGGGTAATGTTGTTAACTTGTATTTTTATTACAGCACGAGATAGACAAAACGAAGAGGCGGCTGTTATTGTATACGCCGCTGAATCAAAGTTATGTCTGTAAACTGTAGAAAGTTTTGATTTGCATACCTTTTTGTAGTGTCCCTTTTTACCGCATTTATTGCAGGTTGCATCTTTAGCGGGGCATTTGCTACGAGAGTGAATAGCACCTCCACCAAAGTAGCACTTGCCTTGAGCTGCAGCTATGGTACCGGGTGTCGAATCAATCGTGTCCCCTACAGCAGAGCAAAGTGGCAATTCCGACGTAGTGGATTGTTGTGCTTGTGGTATTTGAAAAGTAGTGGCTTGTTGCGAGTTATATGTCACAGAATGTTTCTGTGCCATCTCAAGAGATCTAGCTACCTCCAATGACTTTGCGAGATCCAGAGATGAGTACTCTAAAAGTCTCTGCCTAATCTCTGGTGATGACATGCCACTAATGAATGCGTCTCTGATGGCCTCGTTCTGGTTTTCGAGGGCAGTGACTGCTCTGAAATGGCAGTCTTTAGCTAGCAATCTCAATTTTTGAATATAACTGTCAACACTCTGTCCTGTTTCCTGTTTACAATTGGATAGGAGATAGCGAGCATAAACCTCATTGGTTTGTTTGACATTGAGTCCGTTTAGTGTGTTTACAGCAGATTCAAAGTCAGTACAGTCAGATATCAATTCGTATACAGCATGTGAGATAAAGTTACATAGTAGATCGAACTTCTCACCTTCTGATACTGCAAGTTTTAATGCGAATTTTTCAAATGTGTGAAGCCAGTGCTTCCAGATCCTTTGAGCGTCCGGATCATTTGGATCCACCACCAATCTTTCAGGTCTTAGAAAACGATCCATACTTAAGGTTAGAAGCACAATTAATCCACACGATTATTGTACAATAAATTGTAGTGACCTAATAAAACACAACAGGAAGACATGTCTTGAAGCTAGGCTTTATTGAACAAGAATGACAAAACAGTTCACAATAACACAGTACACACACACACACACACAAGCTGACCTGGACATCATGACATTTTGACAGACTAGAAAAGATCAGTTCACAACACACAACAGGAAACATAAATACACAACACCAGTTTGTGGCAACAAGACAGTATGTGGTAGCAAGACATTATTTAGTAGCAAGACAGTATTCGTACCAAGACAGTATGTTGTACCAAGACAGTATGAGGTAACAAGACAGTATGTGGCAACAAGACAGTATGTGGTAGCAAGACATTATGTAGCAGCAAGACAGTATTCGTACCAAGACAGTATGTTGTACCAAGACAGTATGTTGTACCAAGACAGTATGTGGTAACAAGACAGTATTCGTCCCAAGACAGTATGTGGTAACAAGACAGTATGTGGTAGCAAGCCAGTATTCGTACCAAGACAGAATGTGGTAACAAGACAATATTCCTACCAAGAAGTATTTGATAACAAGACAGTATGTGGTAGCAAGACAGCATGTGGTAACAATCCAGTATTCGTACCAAGACAGTATGTGGTAACAAGACAATATGTGGTAGCAAGCCAGTATTCGTACCAAGACAGAATGTGGTAACAAGACAATATTCCTACCAAGAAGTATGTGATAACAAGACAGTATGTGGTACCAAGACAGAATGTGGTAACAAGACAATATTCCTACCAAGAAGTATGTGATAACAAGACAGTATGTTGTAGCAAGACAGCATGTGGTAACAATCCAGTATTCGTACCAAGACAGTATGTGGTAACAAGACAGTGTGTGGTAGCAAGACAGTATGTGGTAACAAGCCAGTATTTATACCAAGACAGTATGTGGTAACAAGACAGTGTGTGGTAGCAAGACAGTATGTCGTAACAAGCCAGTATTCGTACCAAGACAGTATGTGATAACAAGACAGTATGTGGTAGCAAGACAGTATGTGGTAACAAGCCAGTATTCGTACCAAGACAGTATGTGGTAACAAGTTGTTGTAGAAAGTTATAGTAAGTTGAATGTAAGAAGTTGAAACAAGGAGTTGTATTGATGAAACAAGGTCACGTGAATTCAGAAGTCAAAGAAAAGTCCATGATTATATGTAATTTTTTTTTTGGTGTGGTGACTGGGGAGGGGTATACTAATAAATGAAGAATAGACGATGTCGTTAATTACTAACAGTTACAAAACACACACTATGGAGTCTTGTCTTTAGTTCCACCATTCCTTTCCTACCCAAACTTTAATACAGACCACACTTCATAGTGACGCTGCAGGTCCTTAATTCATAGTGACGCTGCAGGTCCTTAATTCATAGTGACGCCGCAGGTCCTTAATTCGTAGTGACGCTGCAGGTTCTTAATTCATAGTGACGCTGCAGGTCCTAAATTCGTAGTGACGCTTCAGGTCCTTAATTCATAGTGACGCTGCAGGTCCTAAATTCGTAGTGACGCTGCAGGTTCTTAATTCATAGTGACGCTGCAGGTCCTAAATTCGTAGTGACGCTGCAGGTCCTTAATTCGTAGTGACGCTGCAGGTCCTTAATTTGTAGTCACGCTGCAGTTCCTTAATTTGTAGTCACGCTGCAGGTCCTTAATTTGTAGTGACGCTGCAGGTCCTTAATTCGTAGTGACGCTGCAGGTCCTTAATTCATAGTGACGCTGCAGGTCCTTAATTCATAGTGACGCTGCAGGTCCTTAATTCGTAGTGACGCTGCAGGTCCTTAATTCATAGTGACGCTTCAGGTCCTTAATTCATAGTGACGCTGCAGGTCCTAAATTCGTAGTGACGCTGCAGGTTCTTAATTCATGGTGACGCTGCAGGTCCTAAATTCGTAGTGACGCTGCAGGTCCTTAATTCATAGTGACGCTGCAGGTTCTAAATTCGTAGTGACGCTGCAGGTTCTTAATTCATAGTGACGCTGCAGGTCCTAAATTCGTAGTGACGCTGCAGGTCCTTAATTCGTAGTGACGCTGCAGGTCCTTAATTCGTAGTGACGCTGCAGGTCCTTAATTCGTAGTGACGCTGCAGGTCATTAATTCATAGTGACGCTGCAGGTCCTTAATTCAGTTTCTGGTAGCACGAAGGACACCTCTTAGTTCAAGACAGCGCAGACTCCGACGCGGAACCCTAATGTTCCGCGAGGCCTCACATTTTAAGGCGTCCCACAAGCTACTGGAATAATTAATTACTGGAATTAATGGAATAATTAATTACTCGTGAATGAATAATTAAGTAGCCTAAATATATAAACACAGGAAGGAAAATGATTCTTGGTAACAAATACAATTCTATAAAATCACTATAAACTTTGAACTGAGTTTGAACTGATCTAGCATCTGCGACTATAATTTTAAACAAAGATATAATAAAAGATCAACCATTAAATGATTTCTGGACAAGTTTTTCTGAAGAGTAGACCTTCCACACTATTTCAAAACAAGCTGCATGGTCGTGCGGTTTGCGAGCTGGACTGTCGTTCAGATTTATCGATGGTCCAGGGGTTCAAACCTTGCCCGCTCCCATCCCCCGTCGTCCTACGTGATGTTTGGACTAGGAAGTAATTATCTTCAACTCTGAAGGAACATCCGAAACATGTAAAACATTTTACAAACAAACAAACAAGCTGTCGTTATTTTAATTTAGTTTCCTATAACTTAATTTTTTTTGCGAAACAGTTTTGACGCCATAATAATCGTGCCTGATATCAAGAAGTTATGCTCTTCAAGGGCACAATAACATAAGTCATGACATCTTATATATATGCTATATATAGGCCTATATATAGATAGATACTAATAGATAGATAGATAAGATAGATGTAGATATGGGAAAAAATGCTTTATTTAGAATATTTATTTTTTTACATTTAAATAATAGAAACAAAATTCAACCTAAAGGATAATCAATGTGTTGAGCTAAATTTTTCGAAAGTGCGAAGTGTTCCGTTGAGAAAAAAAAATTTGGGGAAACACTGTTCTTATCAAATGTTTGTTATCAATCTGACGACGCCCCTGTTTATATTTGTGTTTGTTCTATAGTTTCTGTATGTTTTCTCAAGTTGAGGGGGTTCCAAACAGATTTCAGACTTGTTTAAAAGTAGGCCTTTAATATAGTGTAAAATGCTTCTTGATTATTTTCTAGACTTTGAATGAAAGAAATTTAATCTTTTAATTATACTTTTTTTTTTTACATGTTTTGTTTTGCGACAGTTTAAAGAATTCAATTGCGACATCAATTTCAAGGTCGGGTCACTTTGCTTGTTCCTAATGTCAAGGTTATTTTGATTTTTAGATCTGTGATGAAAAAAATATTTTTTGAAACGCTCCTTATTTTTTATTTAAGCATCAAAATATATTTGGTAGTAACTGGCATTATTGTTTATAGTTCTGACATGTTTTATAAATAAGAATAAATGTATGAAAAAATTTTAAGAACGCTGACATAGATCAAGTGCGCATGTCAAGATACCTATTTCCTCCAAACTATATAACGAAAGTAAATGGCGTCAATGGCAAATCTGTCTGTCAAAGTCGCTCGAAAAGCGGCTGCCAGTAATATTGTAAGTATAATATTAAGATGTAGAAAAAACATTTATTTGTAATCACTTTTTTCTAAGCTATATATCAATGCTACGTTATGTTATTCAAGTGATTGCTAAGCACGAAAATTTCTAAGTCCTGTCAGTTTCTCCTTTAAGTTCAATCACAATCACTGAATCAGTTCAACATTTGAATGAATCCCGATAAATAATACAAAAAGGGGGGGGGGGAGATTGTTATGTAATCATTATAAATCTGTATTTTCGAATTTATAATATATCTCTAGATATAGAGTCTAGATCTACTAATTTAGACTAGGCGGTACCGATTAGGCTTGTTAAAACTTATAACTTATAGAATATAGATCATTTAGGATTATCAAATAAGACAAATTAAATACAAAACTAGACTCTACTCTACTCTAGATTTAAATTTGTTAATTAGATCTTATAGTTATACTAGTTATAAATCATCTAGCAGCTAGCTAGATCTAGATCTATCACTATCATCATCTACTAATCATGAATCATTCATAGAATAGATCTAGTTAAATCTAGATTGAAGTTATAGATCTATATAATTAGGTACTTCAACATCGCTATTTTAGTGCGCCGGAAGTCTGCTTAAAAACTGGTCCTCATGGTTTTGGTAGCGTCCCCGGTTACTGTCGGAAAAGTGCGTAAAACGTCATTATTTTTTAACCGATCTTCTAGATTAGAGTATCATTTTGTCGGGGAGAAAATGGCGATTCTTTTGATACCAAATTTGACGGGATTGGCTTACTAGATCGTTTTTTTTTTTAGTTTCCAAAATTAGGGTGTGTTCCAGATAGGATTACTTTTTTATTTGTGTTTTGTAATTATTTATATTGGTTAGTAATTTGTAGTATCCATATCTACATAAGAATCACGTGTGATTATTAAGCTATTTTGGATGGCGCTCTTGGTATATGAATGCCAAAATGACCACCAAATCGAAAGTAGCCATTTTGCTATCAATTCTACCGGAAGTAGTAATAAAATACTTATAAAAGATTATTAAAACGAAGTTTTCTTGTTTATTAATATAGATAATGAAGCAAAAAACTCGTATTAATGTAGATCTAGATTTATTTACTAATAGATCTAGAGAAGCAACAGATAATGTAGAAAAATCAAATTATTGTTTTAATCATACACTAGAGTGTAGATCTAGGTCTAATACTTAGATTTAGGCTTAGATCTATTTTCTAGAATAGGAACAGAGAATGCATAGCATGAAATCTAGAATTAGATAAAGATATATAATTGATTTGATATATAATATACTAGTTTAGTCTATACTTAATTGTCTTAATAAACTAATACTAGTTTCTAGATCTAGAATGTTGAGGACTAAATTTTTTTTTTATGTGAAATTTAATGGGAGAAAATCTGAGAAATAGCCTAAAAACTAAAACAGCTTTTTAATATCATCATGAATATGTATATAAATTAGATCTAGCATTCTAGATGTTATAGGTTTGTTTAGATTATGTCTGTATATATAATATATGTATTAACTTTATAAAAGAGACATTCTGATATCTAATCTAGGCAATTTGACTCATAGTATTGATTTCGATTGCCTCTTGCCTTGCTCTCCCCCCCCCCCCCAATATCCAAATATTTTGTAATTTTACATCTGCGTTTTTTGTTTTGTTTGGTAAAAAAAAAGGTCAATATTTTAAAAATGTTTTTTAAAGATTAATTTTTCATACTCCAGCTGTTTAAAGTCTCCTTTTAATTTTATGATTAACTATTAAGAAATAAAAACAAGTTTTCGTCAATATTTGAAAAAAATCTAGCTGTTCCCGTTGTACAATTTTTAAAAATAAATGTCACAATTTTGAATTGCTATTTTTCTTAAAAATTAATATTTATTTTTGTAGTAAATAACATGTTTAAAGTTTCTTGAAAATTTGAAATGGTAATATTAATAAATAAACAAGTTGTGCATGAATAAGTCAAATTCCGACCAAATTTTTTTTTTCTTTTTTTTAGCTGCGTCTGGCTGTAAAAGTATAAAAAATAGATTTAGATGAAAGATTTGGGGGTTATAAAATGATATAAAGAACATGTAAAGTCTCCTGAAAATTTAAAATGGAAATATTGAGAAATAAAAAAGTTGTGCATGAATTAAGTCAAATTTTGACCAAATTTGTCGTCTCTATTTTCAGCTTTGCCCGGCTGTAAAAGTATAAAAAATAGATTTAGATGAAAGATTTGGGGGTTATAAAATGATATAAAAACATGTAAAGTCTCCTGAAAATATGAAATGGAAATATTGACAAATAAAAAAGTTGTGCATTAATTAAGTCAAATTTCGACCAAATTTGTCGTCTCTATTTTCAGCTTCACCTGGCTGTAAAAGTATGAAAAATCGGCTTAGATGAAAGATTGGGGTCATATCACACTTTAAACAACATGCATAAAGTCTTCTGAAAATTTGAACCAAAAATATTGAATAATAAGAAAGATATGCATGCTTTAATAACAAAAAGTCAAAATTCGGGTACCAAAATTTTTTATTGAATACAAAGCCAAAGAAGATAAAAAAAATAAATACAAAAAAAATCATAACTTTGCTTCTACTTATCATAGAAACATAAATTTGATATTTTTGTAAATGGGACACCAAGCTTTATTTAATGATATCAATTACAAAACAATATGATGAAAAAAAAATTTTTCGTTGAAGTGCCTAATATAATATCTAGATTCTAGATGATTTAATTTTTATTAGTCAGATCTAGATTCTATTTATTGGAGGTCATTATTGACACTGCCATTACATTACTAGATCTAGATCTAATACATGAATTTAATTATTTAATTGTTTTTGTTTGCAAGTTAGCATCAAAATTTATTTAGGTCAACTGTTATTACTTTGCTGAGATATATGATGTTTATATTTTTTTTTTTTTCTTAGCTTGGAAGGATAGGTCTACCCTTAGTGTCAGTAAAAAACTTTCATTTTCGAGTCCATGGTAGGAATACTGATGCTAAAGTCTCATCCTCAAGTGTAAGTAGCTTGCATTAAATAGTTGCTTATTACTGATAACCTTTAATTAGTCGTTTAAATAAGTATCTTAAGAAAGTGTAATTATTAGCTTAATTTTTTTCTTTTGTATCTGACGTTAGATTTCCAGAGACTATCCAGTTGTAGATCATCAATATGATGCTGTTGTGGTAGGAGCTGGGGGAGCTGGCCTCAGGGCGGCTTTTGGTCTTGCCAATGATGGGTTCAAAACAGCCTGCATCACTAAGCTGTTCCCCACAAGATCTCACACAGTGGCAGCTCAGGCAAGTTTTAAAATCATTAAAAGTCAGGTTTTGAGAATAATTTTTACAAAGCTTATTTATCAACTCACTCTGTCTGTCATGCTGCTAAAAAGTTTGTACATGTATATATGTTATTTCTCCCACACCCAATCTTGGATCAAGCTGAAATTTTGCAAAAAATTATTTTTTTTACAGGACAGCATAAAAATAAATGAAAAAAATATTAACCAATTAGTTAATTTACTATTGGTAATTAATTATTTTGTTTGGTATCTCGAACAAGGGAAAGAAATTGCATTTGACTAAGTTAGTCCATTTTTTTAGGTCGTCGTCTGAGACTTAGTGAACACAAACATGAAATAGGACGATTCTAAAGAAACAAGAGATAAATATACAATCTTTCATGTTCTTAAGCTTTTCACTAGCAGAGTGGTTACCTTGTTGGCTTGAGAAGCATGAGTAGGCTTTAACCCACGAGTTTGAATTCAGGTCTTTTCCCTTTTTTTTTTTAATAAATACATTTAGAAAGCAATCATCTGGATGCCTCGTTCTTTCTCTTCCCCACCCCTTTCTAACTGGTCCACACAACTGAAAGGATTGTAATATATCAAGAAAGCTAAAAGCATGAAATTTGGCTAAACAAAAGAATTGGTAAAAGTATTTCTAATCGCAGATTTATTATTGTTAGTCTAGATGTATTACCTATTTAATTAAATGAATGATCTAAACTAATTAATATAAGGTTTTTTTTTTTTTTTTTTTTTTTTAAGTTTAAAAAAAAATTATTTTGCTTGTTTTTGTGTGTGTGTGCTTTTTTGCACATGGTTGAAATCTATTAGCTCTGTAGAAGTTTTTGAACTAGGTTTTATTTTTATTCTTTCTGATCTGCGACTAAATAGGGTGGAATCAATGCTGCTATGGGACACATGGAGGAAGACAACTGGCAGTATCACTTTTATGACACAGTGAAAGGCTCTGACTGGCTTGGAGATCAGGATGCAATCCATTACATGTGTGAGGAAGCTCCGAAGACTGTGATAGAGGTGAAAACAATAGATTAGAGAATTTTCAGGGCTTTTCAAAATTGAAGAAAAAAATTTATTAATTGTTTAATGTAAGGTATCCCTTTAAAGCTCATCTGTTTGTGGCCTTAATTCTTCAAGGTATGTCAGTTACCCATTAAGGTTGAGTGGATTCAGGGACATTCTAACAATTCCAGAACTCAAAATATCAGTCTTCACCAGGGTTCTAACTTGATACCCCCCCTCGGTTCTGAAGCCAATCTTCTACCACTCCCTCAGTTACCACACGCTCCGTTCAATTTAATGATTCAGTAGAATCAGACAGCTCACAAAATACAATAAAATTATATCAGTAATGCAATTTAAATACAGTAGCACTCAATATTAACCTAAACTACTGCCTTAATAAAATCCTTGTAATTAACTGCAATATCATATAAACAAACAAACCCTAATTATAAACATTACTGACTTCCACATCCGCAATCAAGCTTTAATCCTCTAACTCAACTTTTTGCACTTAAGGCCTACATTGATTTCAATGAAAACCAACTTTTTTTTCTAAATAAAAACCTTAAAATGTATCTCTCTGTTCTTTTCAGCTGGAAAACTATGGTATGCCTTTCAGCCGCTTGGAAAATGGTAAAATTTATCAGAGAGCTTTTGGTGGACAGAGTTTAAAGTTTGGCAAAGGTGGTCAGGCTCACAGGTGCTGTGCAGTAGCTGATAGAACCGGGCACAGTTTGTTGCATACTTTGTATGGAAGGGTGAGCTCTTAATAAAATTAGTCAATTAAAAAAAATTAATAAAATTAGTCAATTAAAAAAATCAACAATGTAATGTGTATCTGCTTTAGTGATGTTGAAGATATTTTTAAAAGATGTCTTATGTATTGGGTAATCTGTTTGTTTTTATTTATTTATTTTTATTTTAAATAATTCTAACTCAAATGACCAAGATACTGTCTGTTGACTACAACAGGGTCAATCAAAAATTTTTAGTAAACACTATATGATTTTGTCACTTAGACCCTTATATTATAATTATGCTTTTAAATAAGAATACAATTGCCTATAAATTATATTTTTCTGTTATTTTTTTTTTTTTTGTACACATTTTGAGTGTAGAACATCTTTGATTTCTGCCAAAATATAAGAATAAATTATAAATGTCAAGAATGAATTATGATCAAAGATGGATTGTTTGTTTATATTTCTAGCATTTTTTCACTGTTATCACTTTTCAAGTTTGATTTTCTTTTTGTTAATTGTGTGTTTTTTTGTTGTTTTTTTCTCAGTTAAAATATTTTTTATTTTTATACTGATAAGTTATAAACAAACTAAAATGATTCCAGACAAAAAAAAATAGCATTATGATGACCTTTTCTTTCATTTTGTTTTGACAGTCCCTCAAATATGACACCAAGTATTTTATTGAATACTTTGCCCTTGACCTCATTATGGAAGATGGTGAATGTCGTGGTGTTACTGCCCTCTGTCTAGAAGATGGATCCATTCATAGGTTTCATAGCAAGAACACCATCATTGCCACTGGGTAATTGTTATCAAAGTTAAATATTATTATGATACTTATTATATTCTTATTTAAGCTAACTTGACAATGTTAAATGAAAATGAATATTGTTCAATATATATATGCACTATGAGAATATAAGACATTCTTCTTCCTCAACTAGTCAGCTTTCTGCTACTGAGCTGTAAGCTCTATTTCAGTCTGTGCTATGGAAAAGTAGCATGCTGTAAACAAAATTGGGCATTCAAAGAATATTGATAGTTTCACAAGGTTGGGTGCAGTTTCTACAGAGGTTGGGGGAGGGGGGTTATATATAAAACAAGAGTTATTATTACAAACTATCTCAAAAAGGTTGTGAACCTGTAAGTCTTAATTTTCTTCTTGAATGCAGTGAATCCTATTTTAAACATTATTTGTGCACAGTGGCTATGGTCGTACATATTTCTCCTGCACATCTGCTCACACATGTACTGGTGATGGTACAGCAATGGTTAGTCGTGCTGGACTGGCCAATGAAGACATGGAGTTTGTTCAGTTTCACCCAACAGGCAATAATATTTTTTTTATAAAGTTTACTTTTTATTTTATCTCCAAGAAATTTATTGTCTACTTACAATTTTTTTTTTTTTAAATAAAGAAAACAAAAAAAGGGGGGGGGGGTGTATATATTAGATAAATTTGTTTTCATATCTTTTAATAAGAAATATTTTTTTGAAAATTGAAATTTTTGTTAAAATGTGGATGTTATTTAATGATAAATGTACCAATGAATAATGAATTAAAGAAACACAAATCAGTGAAAGTTATTAGGACATTGAGAGTTTTGTAAAACAACTAAACAAAAAAAAAAAGAGATGAAATAATGGTTTAACTGAAATGTTGTCTTCAGTCGTGTTGTAACTTGAAATTAAGAATTTATTAGATTATCACTGAATGAAATGGTACCAGAGAAATATTGGACCTGGTTTTCCTGTTAAAATAAGAATCTTTTTTACCATGCAGGTATCTATGGAGCTGGGTGCCTGATCACAGAGGGAAGCCGTGGTGAAGGCGGCTACCTCATCAACTCTGAGGGAGAGAGATTTATGGAGAGATATGCCCCCAATGCCAAAGATCTTGCTTCCAGAGATGTGGTCTCTCGTGCCAGCACAATTGAAATACGAGAAGGAAGGTTGGTACATATTTTAGTATTAACATTAAGTATTCTTGTTTCAAGTAAAGTTTTTCGTTATTTTTTAAAACTGTAATGAACAAAAGTATTTTTTATTTAAAGTAAAAAATTTAAAAAAAAAAAATTAATTACTCTAAGTTAATATTTATTTAAAAAAAATGGTTAGAGAATTATAAAAAGTCTTGTTCAAGTTATTTCATATCAATTGTTATTGGTTTCAGAGGATGTGGTAAAGAGAAGGACCACGTCTATCTCCAGCTTCACCACCTTGACCCACAAGTATTGCACACACGCTTGCCAGGTTAGTTTTACTTTAGTAGTTACAGGTGGTTATGTAAAAAAAAATTTTCCAAAATATTGTCATTTATTTCTTGCTATTTTACTAGCATTCATTCAAAACCATTTTTCCCCCACATGGAATTCTAAAATATTTCATAAAGTATTCCAAAAAAAAAAGACCATACAATAATATTCTCCAGGTATCTCTGAAACTGCCATGATCTTTGCTGGTGTCGATGTGACCAGAGAGCCCATTCCTGTCCTCCCAACTGTTCACTATAACATGGGAGGCATACCTACCAACTACAAAGGCCAGGTGAGTCAACAGTTTGCTTATTGTGGTTTTGTTGATAAATTCATTTTTACATGACTGACCTTTTCTTTTTCAAAATCTATTTTTTACTTTGCCTTTGGAAAAAATTGTTTTAATGATCCATGTTCATAAATACAGGCTTCTTTTTTAGGTTAACAAAATATAGTTGTAGTTGAGTCAATGGCCTTTTTGTAGTTTATTTTGCAAACTTTAAAAATTCATCATCTCTGGCTGTGGTCCTATCCACGGCATAGGCCACCAACCAGCTTCCTCCAGGCGTCTCAATTCTGGGTCATTCTCTCCAACTGTCCCCACATCCTGCCTATCTGCTTGACATCTGCATCAAACTCTATGATCCATTAAAAATTTTAAAACCATTTCATACATACATTCCCAAGCATTTCTTTATATGATATTGTCATTTATTTCCATATAAATATAATTTTCGGTGAACTGTCACTTTGGATGTCTTTTCTAGGTGATTAAGTACAGCAAGGCCACAGGAGATCAGGTTGTTCCTGGACTCTATGCTGCTGGTGAGGCTGCTTGTGCCAGTGTCCATGGTGCCAATCGTCTTGGGGCCAACTCTCTCTTAGACATTGTAGTATTTGGCAGAGCCTGTGCCAATACAATAGCAGAGGAGAACAAACCTGGAGAAAAGCTTGCACCTATTAAACAAGTAAGTATACTTTCAACAACTTTAATTACTAATAAATTTTTGACAAATGAACACTTTATTACTATAAAAGGTATGTTTACCTTTTTGCCATTGCAAATGTTCATTGCTTGGTGGGTATTACATATGCACATTTCTATAATTAGATGTGTCTTTTTGTCCATTAGAATGCTGGAGAGGAATCAGTAGCCAACCTTGACCGCCTGAGACATGCTGATGGAAAAACAACAACAGCAGATCTGAGGCTTCTAATGCAAAAAGTTTGTAAAAAAAAAAACTGACGTTAGATTTGTTAACATGTTTTATAAATTTATTTTCATCTATTTCTATTTCTAATTCACTAAAAAAAAATGTTGGTATTTTGAAAAATATTTTCACACCTTTTTTTTTAGACAATGCAAAACCATGCTAGTGTTTTCCGTGATGGCCCTACTCTGAAAGAAGGCTGTGAAAAAATGACTAAAGTTTATCAAGGCTTAGAAGATCTGAAGGTAGAGCAAAATAGACTTAGTTTCTTCTGTCTTCCAATCTAATGAAAGTAAAAAAATTCTTTGGATTTGATAAGTTACACTTTGTAATTCTGAATTTGTTGGTTGTTCTTATTAAAAATGTTTTTTTTTTGTTAATTTTGTCAAATAAAATTTTTATTTTTCTATCTTATAAATAACATGTTCATTCAAAACATAAATTAATTTGTAAGTGTATCAATGTGTTAATTAAGTTGTGTATTTAAAGACTTAAACTCATAAATTTGATCATTATGTCATAAAGTGTAAAAAGCCTGTTAGAACCATATCATTTAAAATATTATTTTTTCCTTTAGGTCACCGACCGTGGCCTCATTTGGAACAGTGATCTGGTTGAAACTTTGGAACTTCAAAATCTCATGATCAATGCTGTGCAGACCATTGTTGGTGCTGAAGCCCGCAAAGAAAGTAGAGGAGCTCATCACCGAGAAGATTTCCATGTGAGTAAAATTGGATTCTTTGTCATGTATAAATGAAAAAACAAATCATTAATTTTGAAATATTTTTAAGACTTTCACTTTCTGTCACTAGAACTTTAGTTTACAATATCATTGATTGAACCCGATTGGCACACAGAATGTTCTGAATTTTAATAAACTAAAACAAATTAACTTAAAAATAATTTTATTACAATGGTTCAATAAATCAATGTTTCATTACGACTTACTTATGAAATATATTGAACATGTTCTCAATAGCAATATTAAATGCAAATATATTTTATGTTCTGATTTTGTTTTTATAATTTAAAATTTCATACATTTCTGTTTGACTCCTATTTTAAGTTCTGAAATTGTTTTTATTATTTAAAACCTTTCTATTTCATACATGACTGTTAGACACGTATTGATGAATACGACTATAGCAAGCCTTTGGAGGGTCAGCAAAAGAAAACATTTGAGCAGCACTGGAGAAAGCACACCCTTGCTTACGTTGATGCTAAAACTGGAAAGGTAGAGAGAGAAATTTACTTCTTTGCTTGCTAATATAAAACCTGCTATTTCAGTCATTCTGTTTATATATTAACTTTTTTTTTGTTTTGGTATTTGGTATTGTTAAGCAATAAATTTAGTTTTAACAGCATGAATTCTTGTTTAGTACTCGGGATCAACAATTATTTATTTATTTTACCCCCAGGTTACACTTGACTACCGCCCTGTGATTGACAGTACCCTGAGTCCTAAAGAGGTGGCTACAATTCCGCCTGCCATTAGAAGCTATTAGAACCAGGTACTTTTTATTATAAATTGAATGCTGATTGTTTTTATGTTTTATGGAAGCAGGATTGTGACTATTTCAAAGCAGTAAACTTGGAAGACATTTATTGTACCAGAATCACATGAATTTCAACTTTATTAGTAGTAGTTAAAACCAACAGTGCAAATCACTTGGCCAGGTTTGATTCTATTTTAATTTGATTTTCTGCTTTTGAAATAGTCTTATTATATCAAAATCAATATCAGTTGTTGTTTTTTTAAAAAAGGTAGTTACACATTGTAAAAGTATTTCAGCATATAGTCAAAAGTAACTTAATAGAACAAATAAAAAAAAAAATTAAAAAAAGCATTTGTTAAACTGTTTTTCCTTTGGGATATTAAAGTAAATTTTTATGAAAGATATGCCTGAGATCAAGTAACTGTCATAACAAAAGAAAAGTTTTATTAATTTACTACTAATTTGGTTCACCTGAATGACAGAAATATTTTGCAATGTATAATGTCATTCAGCATCCACTACATAAATAAATATTTTAGGGCTTTAAGAAAATTAAAAAGTTGAGAATTTAAAAAATGATAAATGTCAACATTTTTTGGAAAAAAAAAATTTAGTTTTTTAGCATTCATTGAGAGCAGATATCTTCCTTGTGCTAGATTGTCAGTTTTTTATTTTTCTATTGTTTTAAAAAATGAAAATTTAAACTTACGAACAATATTCCTATACAACCAGATCTAGTTTATTTTTAAAAAGAAAATAAATGTATCTGTTTTAGTATTTTAAATTTGTTAATTAAGGAAATCAAATTTATTTTAAACTTTAATAATCTTGCAAATGATTGGTAAAAGTCAGGAATTCAATCTTACAAAATGATATGAAATTGAATTGTGAGTTACGCCTTTTTTTATTCATCAGTTTCTGTATCTGATAGAGCAACACATAGGTATGAATTCATATGATTTATTCATTTCTTTGCATTTTGTAGTCCTGACCAAAATGTTTGTATTTAATCTCTCTTCTCCAGGCAAGTTTTGTTGTGAGACTTCAGAGTTGTCTGACAGACTAGCAGCACGAAATGAACTGATCATCTTGTTCTTCATGTTATCAGGTTTTAATATGATATTATTTCCTCAATCTCATTCTGCTCTCCCCAACAAAGGGGTCTTAGACATTGAAGCTCATTTTAAATAAAAATCTTTCTGGTTCTAGAGTAGTTTTGATTGTTACAGGCACATTTCAGTAAGGGTTCAACTATGCTCTGAGCTGATGTCTTAATTGACAGAGCAACAAAATGTTTAAAGAGTATTTGTATTTTGTTTTCTTTTTCATGTTGTTTTTTTTTTGTGTTTGTTTCTCTGAAATGCTTTATATTGAAAGACGTGTTTGCATTTTGTGTTTTTTGTCTGTCCGTCTGTTGTATCAGAACCAGGTGATGATGGCTCAAATTAAACTTTAACTGTTGTGATAACTTTGTCTGTGTAATGAATTCTATATGATGACCTGAGATTAAATCACTTGGTCTGTCTGTTGTGTATTTACTGACTAGAATGTGATCTTCATACTGACTCACCAGTTACTAATGTATTAGTTTTTAGACTAATGTTAGTTCATCATCTGGCTAGTGTGGCCTTGACATGTCCTGTTGTGTGAATTGTCTTAAGTACTTGATGCTTTATACTGAAGCCATATCGATTCTCACAGATGTGCATGTTATTTGGTTTTTATGTTTATTTATGATTATGTAAATAAAAAAAACATTTGAAAAGCAGCTTTTTAAAATCTTATTTTTCTATTCCAGCAAATAAATTTAGTAAATTGGAAATTTTTTTTTAAATGTGTAATTTGTTTTTTTTTTTTTTTTTTTTAAATTGTAAATTGCTCCTTTTCTTAACCAAGCTTATATCAACTGACTCTGTCTGTAAAAGGTTTGTACACATTATTTCTCCCAAACTCAATCTTGGAGCAGGTTGAAATTTTACATACTTTACCTGACAAAACAATAATCTATTTTTAAAAATATAAAAAATAACCAATTAGTTAATATTGGTAAGTAATTATTTTGTTGGGTATCAAAAAAGGGAAAAAAAAATGTACTAGATAGATGTGGTGGTATAAGTTTAATTAGTTCACTTTATAAAGGGTAAAGTTCACCCTAAAGACCTTGCGATCTATAGGATGTAATGATCAACTGTTTCTTTGACCAATGCTTAATGAGCAAGGTGTCATATGACCTGCACAACTCACAACCACCTTTACTTTCCCCAACTAAAGTCAGGTTCCCATTACATTTGGGGGAACTCAAGGACGCCCTAAAAATCCAGAAATTCAAAATCCCAGTCTCACTGAGATTTGAACCCGGTACCCCAGGTTCAGAAGTCAAGCACTTCATCACTTAGCCACAATGCTCTAGTCCCCTGTATACAATGCTTTAAAGTTTGAAATGAACAATAGATAAGTATAAAACCTAATTTCTTAACTACCTGTACCTCTGTTACATGAGGAGACCTGAGCCCTCGAGTTAGAATCCAGGTCATTCAGCTTAAAAATTTTTTGTAATTAATGCATTTAAAAAGGGATCAAGAAAATATTCACCCAGGTAACTCCTTCTTCCCAGCCCTTTCCTAACTGGTACAGACGAATGATAGCGTCACAGTGTATCGAGAAAGCTAAAAGCATGAAATTGCACTAAACAAAAAACTATTGGTAAAAATATTTCTTATGGCACATTTATTGTTTTCAGACTAGCTCTAGGTGTATCACAAATTTAATCACATGACTAATGCAAACTAATTAATACAATAACATTTAATGTAAGATTTGTTGCTTTTTTTTTTTAAGTTATTTTTTTTTATTTTTGAAACATATCAAACATTGCATTTGAAAGGGGATTAATTTGTTCATATTTTCTTTGGTCCTTTG
Organism: Biomphalaria sudanica; assembly: GCA_036873155.1. Taxonomy (NCBI): domain Eukaryota; kingdom Metazoa; phylum Mollusca; class Gastropoda; family Planorbidae; genus Biomphalaria; species Biomphalaria sudanica. The sequence continues at coordinate 975,689 of JAZGLO010000202.1, read as the reverse complement.
CCCATAAATTGGCATTAAAACATTTTTTTTTTCCTCCCTCAACTGCATCCTCCAATGTTTCAATTTCATCTTTTCACCAAACAACAAACTTTGAAGATATTACTCTGGAGTCTGTCTAGCAGAGATTGCAGGCAACATGGAAAATCAGAAAAATAAAGGTCCACTGTGTTACAGCTTAAAGTCTATCAAAAGTGTATAATCACCTCCCAATAGCACACCATGGCACTAATAGTGCTTCCTGAATCAAATAGTCATATCACATTATTACACATGTACATATATTAAATCTTTATACCGGTAAAAAAAAATCTATATAAGGGATGTAATCCATGAGGTGAAATAAACACATTTTTTTTCAATCCCTTGTAATCTGACTTCTACTCGAACAAAACGTAAGATCTTGACATTGTCTTGTTTCTCTTCTCTGGTTCAGTATGAACTGAAATGTTTAAAAAAAATACTAAATATATATATATTAAACAAATTGCAGGATATGTTGCTATGCTATTGATCTTGGTAATCCTCGGACTCGAAGACAAGTCTTATTATTATAGAGGTAGGGTACACGTTGAAACTATTACCAATAGACACATTGAGACCAAAGAAATTCCGTTTTCCGAGGACATTTGTAGACGCAGAAGAGAAATTCTAAAGGTGGACGATGCTTATGCCTACGCTGCATATGGCAAAATATGTAGGTCATGGCTGGGACCACGTTGCCACGGGAAATACTGCATTTCTAAATAATCTTCGGACACGAAGGTAAGCCTTATTATTATTAATTAATCTTGGTGTTTAATCTCTCTAAATCTATAACCGGGGGTGTATTTCCCGTTTAAACCCATGTTTCTCAAGACTTCAAGCCCCACCAAACTAATGTGTTACTTCCCTTGCAATGTAGAGGATCTAGAATACTTCTTTTTTTTTTTTATCTCAGAAAATATTCCCCCCCCCCTCCTCCTTTTCCGTTTTGTTTAGCTCCAATAGATTTTAGTAGCCAAAAAGGTGGTGGATAGAGTTAAAACTCGACTTACAAGTTGAACATTTCAATAACTTGCACTCTCATTTTGAAATCCTGTAAGAAATATGAGGAGTTACCATTACACATATAGATGAATCAAGGACTGGGGGCTCCCCCCCCCCTTTTTGTTTTGTTTCACTTGTAGCCACATTGAATCCTGGTAAATCTGTCAATAACCTGCTGAACACTTGGATATTCAAATATTTGTCTCTTCTGACTGAGCGTTACTGGTTAGACAAAATAACTTCCTAGCCTACTTGTTATGTTGCACTCATAGCTGCCTGTTCGTGTGTCACGCGCCCTGGACTGGTGTCTCGATGGTCATGGGTTCCATTTGGCCCACCGATTTATTTCGGGAGGTTTGTGATAGGATGTAATAATCTTCAATTCTGGAGTGTTTTTTGTTTGTTTATTTTGTTTTCAAAGTTAATAGAACCGTCTGTAGGCCTACCTTCTATATATGTCAGTTGTCTCCGATGAGAAATGGGTCATCAGTACACACCAATTGACACGTCATACAACCGTTGGCATCTGTGGTATAGTGACACCATGCAGGTGGAGCAGCACATCTTGGAAGTAGGAGACTATTCCCAACTGGAGGGGGGAAAAAATGAAAATTCGTTTTATATCAGGTATACACGGAACGTCCTAACTGATGCCGCACTGGTTAAGTTTCGCGACCGTATATTTGTAGTGTAACTGAAAGTATTTGTTTTTTATTAAGGCATTGTCTTCGAATCCGACTATTTCTCTTGAATGATTAAAAACAGATTAGGGTAATGATAAAATGGTAATGCGTGTTTAAGATACAATTCAATTAATTTACATGAGATATGCAATTTACATGAGATATGCAATTCACGCGATATATGCGATTCATGCGAGATATGCAATTCGCGCGAGATATGCAATTTACGTGAGATACGAAGTAAGCAATTTACATGTGACACGAAGCAATTAAGGAATTTACATAAGATTATTTGAAGCAAGTGATTTACATGAAAGGCAAAGTAAGCAATTTATTTACATTTAATAAGCAATCTTCATGAAATATGAAGCAAGCAATTTAGGTGAGATACAAAGTAAGCAATTTTTCATGTCATACATCAGACAAGACGCAAGCAATATACGTGAGATACGAAGCAAGCAATTTTCATGATACCAATACATGAATCTAAATACACAGTTGTTTGATTTGTATTATGATTATTTTCATATTTTTTTACACAGTCCAGATGTTCATTAAAAAATATAGATCTAGATCTGGGCCTACACTTGAACAAAAAAAAATAAAAAAAAGCAAAGTTGACTTTCAATGACAAAGAACTGAACTGACCTAAATCTATAGCGGCCCCGAAAGCCACGTAAGAGGTCAGGAATACCGAAAATACGATCAAGGTCCTACATTCATGCCTATAGTAGCCTACTCTAAAGGCCTATAGATCTAGGTCATAAAAAAATATTTTAAGATTAATTGCTTAAAAAAGGTCAATCTTCATTAAATTGTAATTCGCAAAGTAAGCAGTTAAAAAATGCAATATAAAATATTGTTTTTTATTTTATCGAATTATCAAACAAACATCGCGAAGTTTGTTTATTAATTAGGCCCTTCAACAGTTAACACCAAAAATCTTATTCGAGGTTGCACATTATACTAAGAGAGCACCATTTTTGACCCACTCCTGACCTGCCCTCCTCTCTACCCACACCCATACCAGAACTCTTTTCCATATAGAAAAAGGGAGAACCGAAAGTTTCGAACAAGTCAACTGTCAATGGCTGCCTGGTCGTGTGTTATGTGGTCTGGATTAATGCCGTATTGATGTCGCGGATTTGAACCCTTCCGGATACGGATGCAATAATCTTAAAATCAGAAAGAACATCCGAAACATGTAAAACAACAATCCATATCTAGTGTAGGCCATACGCCACAAATATCTATCCCACTGTGTGTTTAGTGACAAAAGATCGGCTGTTACTTTACAAAGATAAGAAATGATTTGTATCAAATTTGTTGAAAAGCACACACCAACAGATGAGGGGCTTCCCATTAAAGGCGGCACACACAAACAGATGTGGGCACTCTCATCAAAGTGGCACGCGCAGATGTGGAACGTCTCATTAAAGGCGGCGCCCACAAAATAGTTAAAGCAGCGGTTGCATAATGTACTAATGTACTTAGAGCACTTCAGAACGTCAGCCACAGATTTCAAAAGTCGTTTTTTTCTCTCTTGTCAAGGTGCGTTTTGGTCTAACCCGTATGTTCTTTTAGTGTCAGCCGGAAGTGTTCTCTAGGTGACTCTTCCATAGAGTCTTTTCACTTTTAAGTTGAGCTTTAATTTTATTCCTGTGAGGTCATACTTATTGACGTAATATAACACCATGATCTATATGTTCAGCAGTTCCCCTTTCAGACCTTGCAATCTATGGGGCAGATGATGTAAAAGTCATCTGTTTCTGTGGCCCACGGTTAACGAGGATGTCATGTGGCCAGCACAACGATCAACCACCTTTAATTTTTCTCAACTTAAGAACGTGGCGACGCAGTGTGCTAGATGAAGTCGAGAGGACAGGAAAGAGCTGGGAAGCCATTACAAAACTAGCAAGAGACCGTGGAGAGTGGCGCGTTTTTTTACTGAGGCCCTATGTTCCATGAGGAACGCAAAGGAAAGATGATGATGATGATGAATGTCAGATGGGTGGACTCAGAAGCACCCAAAGATCCCGAAAGTAAAAATCCCAGTCTTCACCAGAATTCGAACCGGGACCCCTGGTTCGGAAGCCAAGCGCTTTACCTCCTCAGCCACCGCGCCTAACGAAGTCATCCAAAAAATATTTATTTCCCCAAATGTATTTTTTTTTTTTTTGGTGATTTGGGAAACAAAAAAGACGCAGGTTTAAAAATCAAAATGCGGAGCTCTGACTCTCTGATGAGTCTATTATACATTTGGGTCTATCTTGTAAATAAATGTTATCCTTGAAAGCTATGACATCCGCGAGTCTCTTGTTGAGGATCTGCCATGTTGTCAGACAACATCTTGTTGGGATGTGTTCATCGATCGTCTAATCACAGCACGAAACCAATGCAACAAGTGTTGTTTGCAACTTATAGTTTACATTTCTTTGTTGAAACTTAGAAAGTTGGCTAGAATCTAAAATGTATTTTTTTTAAAACTTTGAATGGCATTAACATTCTTGATTTAAAGTTAATTTAAACCAATAGACATATTGTCACGAAACACGAAGAAGGAGATGGGCTCCCTATAGAACACTCACAATATAATGGCGTCCTTCAAAAAGATGCAAAAGTCAGTTGTTGTTTTTTATATTTAGAGGACGACCAAGATCTAATTATTGAGGAGTGTGAGTTCAATTAATTAAAAAAAAAAACAGCCCTCAATTTTAATCTCAATAGGTCTACAACATGTTTTCTTTTAATTTTTTAATAGCAAAATGCTAACGTCGGTATTTGCAAAAGAAAAACAACTTATCAAAGTGAAGTTAATAAGATCCAATGTTTATTTCAAATAATGCATTAAAAAACAACAACATTTAATACAGTTCATTCATTAAACAGTAAGCCCTACAAATGAATTAAAGTAAACTCATATTCCATAGTTGCATCTGAAAATAAAAAACAAACAAAAAACTTTTGTAGTTAAAAAAAAAAATCAAATTTTACCAACACCCAAATGTTTACAAGTATTTATCATACAATTTTGTCATAAACCACCTCTATATAGGTGCTGCTTGGGTGGCTGTGCAGGCTCGTTGTCTAGGGGTTGAATCGCCGGCGAGCCATTCCAGGCCCCAGTTGAGTCTTTTGCCAAGAGTTAGACAGAAACACATGAGACACTATGCTCTTACCGCACACAAACACACACACATACACACACTTTCTCTCTCTCTCTATCTCCTCTCTCTTAAAGAACGGAACAAACTAGTACTTGAAACTAATAAAGCTGCACTACTTTTATATTCCAAATGTATGTACATAAGAAGCAATATCTATCCTCAGATCAATCAAAACAAATTGTCGCACACAACAAAGTACCAGACGAACTTCTTACTCTACCCTCTTTTTTGTTCTTCTTAAATTCACTGACACACATTATATAGCCCCAATACTATTCCCGTGAATCAGTTGACCAGAATCTCACCCCCTCGTGGTACCTGTGGTTAGCTTCACGTTTAGCTAGGTCTTCTAAAATAAACTAAATTTAGCCGGCAAAAATGCGAAAAAAAAATGTTGAAAAAAAAAAAGAATATTTTTAGGTCCGTCGATATTCGGATACTTTTCAAAAATAATCTCGTGGTATGCGCTTCAGATTTTCGACACGTTGGTCATCTGTTGTACTGCAGGAGGTAGGCCTAACCATCTTCATCTTAAAAGAACGTCTGATACTTCTAAAACAAAAACTCAAAATAAATTGTTTAGTTAAGTATTTTTGATAATTGTAAACCAGTTGCGGAAAAACTGGTTATACACTGACCTATGGTTCTATACTGAACTATGGTTCTATAATGACCAAGGGTTCTAGACTAACTTATGTTTCTATATTAATCTAGGGTTCTATACTAATCTATGATTAAATCCTGACCTATGGTTCTGTGAGCAGGTCAGGGGAGGCGGCGCACTGCTGGGTGAGGCCCTAGGCTGGTTGTTACTTGCTGCTCAACATTTGTTCGTTTTACAGTAGGCAGATGGTAGCTCTACCGGGTGGGCCCAATCTGTGCACCTCGGTATGGTGACCAAGGGGCTATAGTAGCCTAAGCAACCAGACAGCACAAGCAACTAAACTAAACTAAACTAGCTAACTAAAAAACAAACTAAGATTAAAATGAACTTATATAAACTTTATTTACACGAGAAAAAAACAAATCAATAAAAATATATATGCAAAAGAAAATGTACGTAAACAACTAGATAAACAAAGAACCAAACGACTAATCAACTCTACTTAATTTATACTATTACAAATAAAGCAGCTATTTGGCAGGACTACAGCCCGTGAGCTACTACACAGAAATAATGGCAGCTGTACAGCAGAAGTAAAACAACAGCTATAAGGCAACAGTAATAACTGCGGCAGACAGTTAGGCAGAAATTATAGCAGCTAAGCAGCAATGCAGTAGCAACAGCTATGCAGCTGCAGCAATGCAGTAGCAGCTAAGCAGTTATGCGGTAGCAACAGCTATGCAGCTATGCAGTGGCAGCTAAGCAGTAGCAGCTAAGCAGGAATTATAGCCTGCAATTACAAATACATAAAACATAATTATTCATAATAATTTATAATAAAACAAAATAATAATGAACTAGACCTAGTCTAGCACATACACATACCTAAATGCATGAGGTAAGTACTATTACCTCCAGTTTGCTAATAAAAAGCCATACATTATTATTATTATGATACCTACTTAGAAGCTTACGCCACAACACATGTTGGGCCAGATAATAATAAACATAAATCTAGATTTGGCTTAACAAAGCCGCCATCATGGAGCGTTGAGTAGAACGCAGCCATCTTCTACATTAAAAATTAAAATCGGCAACATGCCAACTTGTTAGAACCGCTATCCTAACAATATTATAATATTAATAAAAATACTTTTAGAAGACATAAAATAATAAAATATTTACAAATAGACAAACAATAGAAAAACAATAAGGGGATCATTAAGGATGGCTTAAAGGGGTGCCGGTACCCAAGTCTACAGAGCTTCCGGCTCCATCAGAGGCAATCATGGCTAATTAACTAGCCAGTGACGCCACTACACTAATCAGTCTGCATCTAGACTATAGCAATAGATGTAGATCTAGAAACAATTAATACAAATACGAACTAAAGAAAGTAAAAATAAAAACAATTTACAACTTACAGGCGGTCCCAGCCGAAATAGCACTACACAAACTAACTCTATACAAACACTACTGTCCGCACTGACCACTGGTCGAGACAAAAAAAATTCAACGTGGTCCCGGAGCCAGCTATAACTGGTCAGCGCGAACGTATCGGAGAGCATGACGTCACACTAATTATTTAAAACTAAACTTGACTACCTATTTCCCTAATTTGTACCTAGCCGTACACAACAATAAAACCTAGCAAATTACTACAGACACGGACTACAAAACATTATATACCAAATTAAACGGCATTAAAAAGAGAATCTTAAAATTTAAACCTATTAAAATACAAAAAGGAATATAAAAAGTTATTTCTATTCTAAACTCATCTGGGGGCTCTATACCGTCTACAGACCTGCACATAAACTGATATAAAAAAATAACAACTATTCCAACACTAATGCCAAAGACAAAAATAAGCAGGACTGACCTGGGACAAAAAATAGAAAATAACATCCACAGCTCCAAGGCTAGTTAACTATTTTAAAAACTACTTTTCCTCTACGAGTAAAACACAAATAACAGAAAAAGACTAAAACTAGCAGAAAGTTATAAATAGCGGAAACTACAAAATAATCAGCACTGAACTATAAAAATTAAAAAGGACACTAAATAACAAACATCATAGCCCTGGCCTATGTAAATAATATAAATTAAATTAGATCTAGGAGCGCAAGCTCACATTCACCCCCGCCCAAAACTTTTGCGTCCCCGCAAAACAAAATACACAAAATGCAAAACATAAAACATTGATACTGTAGGAAAAAATAAAAATGAATTCATACAAGAGAACGGAGAACTATAACCATAGCTCTCAGTACAAAAAAATACATTAACACTAATAAATGGCTTCACAAGTGGCAAAGCTTACAACTGAAAACAATCATAAATAATAAAAATACATGTAATGCAAAACATAAAACATTGATACTGTAGAAAAAATAAAAATGAATTCATACAAGAGAACGGAGAACTATAACCATAGCTCTCAGTACTAAAAAATACATTAACACTAATAACTGGCTTCACAAGTGGCAAAGCTTACAACTGAAAACAATCAGTTATAAAATGAAACTGAAAATACATAATAAAAATACAGGTAATGCAAAACATAAAACATGACATCTTAAACAAATGGAAAAAAAATAATATAATCAAAACTATATGGTTAGAGCAAATGACGCCCTAGCCAAACATGACACATGATACTCTTAGTCACACAGACCAACAGGAACTCTAAGAGGCTTAACTCAGTTCCTTAGCCACACAGGCTAAAACAAAGTCACACAGACTTACACTAAGCCACCAAGGCTTCAAACAGGTCCATAGTCACACAGACTTATGGTGAGCCACTAAAGGCTTTTCTAGGGTCACACAGACCAGAACAAAATAAAACATGACATAGCTGACATGCTCAGCCATATGGCAAACCAAAAAAAATAGTAACATACAAAGTGACATAACACTAACCTGAGGTTAATGTGTTATAACTCAAACACAGGGCATCTAACATAGTGGTGGTAAGACATAAAAAAATAAAAAAGACAAGGACCACTGTCAGACAAATCAGCCTAACACGACATTGATGAGTACCTTAAGTACTTCAAAAAAGTCAAACAAATTAACTACCTATATAAAAACATTAACTGCCTTCCAAAGGCAACTACAAAAACCATTACATGCCTCCCAAAGGCAACAACAGAATACTGCAATATACCATTATCTTCAACTTAGTCATGGCCTCCAAGGCAAAATAATATTATCGAGTACCTTGACGGCAACATCGAAAATTAACAAGACTAGTAAAAGGTACATTAGCATACCACAATCAAGCACAATATTGGCTCTTGAGCGCCCAATAAAGACTTTATACTATCAACTACTGGGTTGCAACACATGCAAACACCACTAGTCAGCATACATGGAAATACAAAAAAATATCATTATACAAAAACATAAGCATAAGACGTGATAAGAACAAACTAAAAATATTATGCATCCATAATTAAGCATGAAAAGACATAGCCACACAAAGAAACAGTGTAGCTAAATCATACACATATAAAGAACAAAACATAATTAATAAAAGAGAAAAAAATAAATTACAGGTCCACTCTGTACACTGTCTCTTGACGGACTTCTACCGCTGCCCAGTAGAAGTAACCAGTGGTTGACCCAGAACACATGGCACCAGGGAGTGGTGGTTCAGGTAGACTTGATAGCATTATGTTACAGGAAAGGACCTTTCAGGGTGTGGCAATGGCCACAAAACTGCATGTTGCAACTGGGCTGTCAGATGACCTAAATGGACAAACTGGCCCAGTTGTCAATATAACACAGAGGTGGCTGTGTAGTGTTTCACATCAACACAAATATAGTCCAAATTCACCAACCAGATGATAAGGACTGTAAGGCAGGTCTCCCTCCTACTATCTGGTAAAGTTGAGGCGCTTGTTGGGACTCACTGCCATTAATCTCCACACAGCTAATTACAACAAAAGGGCATTGTCGTCTGTTGATCTGATTTGTAAAAGTTGACCACTATCACTAGACAGATGGCCAATACTTGTCATCTTCTGATGCTGGCTCTGGACATGCAATTTCATCTACTGAAGCTGGGCTGGCATCTCTCTGCAGGCATGGGGGTAGCTGCAGACTTCTCGGATCATGCCCTTCCGAGGCCCCTCAACTTCAGACTGGGACCGCTGCATCCTTCCTGCCACTGCTGCCGACCTAACCTAGCAACCCTAACCATAACAACAAATACTACGCATCTACAGATGCCCATACCGACAACCTCATAGAACTACATACTTAGCATTCTATCAACTTCTAGGCCTAACACTTCAACGACAATAAAAAAACTTTACCGACTATAGGGAAACCACATAAAACAAAACCCAAAAACAACAACCTAAACTATCCATATCCTAACAACTTCCTATCAACCTATGCAATCCTTACAATGCACTAATGAAGCCTATCCAAAGCCTAAAAGAAACCTAACCAAACCTAAAGCAACCTAACAAAAGCCTAACCCCTAAAATAAATAATGCGTGTCTGATCACTTAAGCACAGATCCCACTTCTGACACCAAAAATGTGAGCTTATATAAACTTTATTTACACGAGAAAAAAACAAATCAATAAAAATATATATGCAAAAGAAAATGTACGTAAACAACTAGATAAACAAAGAACCAAACGACTAATCAACTCTACTTAATTTATACTATTACAAATAAAGCAGCTATTTGGCAGGACTACAGCCCGTGAGCTACTACACAGAAATAATGGCAGCTGTACAGCAGAAGTAAAACAACAGCTATAAGGCAACAGTAATAACTGCGGCAGACAGTTAGGCAGAAATTATAGCAGCTAAGCAGCAATGCAGTAGCAACAGCTATGCAGCTGCAGCAATGCAGTAGCAGCTAAGCAGTTATGCGGTAGCAACAGCTATGCAGCTATGCAGTGGCAGCTAAGCAGTAGCAGCTAAGCAGGAATTATAGCCTGCAATTACAAATACATAAAACATAATTATTCATAATAATTTATAATAAAACAAAATAATAATGAACTAGACCTAGTCTAGCACATACACATACCTAAATGCATGAGGTAAGTACTATTACCTCCAGTTTGCTAATAAAAAGCCATACATTATTATTATTATGATACCTACTTAGAAGCTTACGCCACAACACATGTTGGGCCAGATAATAATAAACATAAATCTAGATTTGGCTTAACAAAGCCGCCATCATGGAGCGTTGAGTAGAACGCAGCCATCTTCTACATTAAAAATTAAAATCGGCAACATGCCAACTTGTTAGAACCGCTATCCTAACAATATTATAATATTAATAAAAATACTTTTAGAAGACATAAAATAATAAAATATTTACAAATAGACAAACAATAGAAAAACAATAAGGGGATCATTAAGGATGGCTTAAAGGGGTGCCGGTACCCAAGTCTACAGAGCTTCCGGCTCCATCAGAGGCAATCATGGCTAATTAACTAGCCAGTGACGCCACTACACTAATCAGTCTGCATCTAGACTATAGCAATAGATGTAGATCTAGAAACAATTAATACAAATACGAACTAAAGAAAGTAAAAATAAAAACAATTTACAACTTACAGGCGGTCCCAGCCGAAATAGCACTACACAAACTAACTCTATACAAACACTACTGTCCGCACTGACCACTGGTCGAGACAAAAAAAATTCAACGTGGTCCCGGAGCCAGCTATAACTGGTCAGCGCGAACGTATCGGAGAGCATGACGTCACACTAATTATTTAAAACTAAACTTGACTACCTATTTCCCTAATTTGTACCTAGCCGTACACAACAATAAAACCTAGCAAATTACTACAGACACGGACTACAAAACATTATATACCAAATTAAACGGCATTAAAAAGAGAATCTTAAAATTTAAACCTATTAAAATACAAAAAGGAATATAAAAAGTTATTTCTATTCTAAACTCATCTGGGGGCTCTATACCGTCTACAGACCTGCACATAAACTGATATAAAAAAATAACAACTATTCCAACACTAATGCCAAAGACAAAAATAAGCAGGACTGACCTGGGACAAAAAATAGAAAATAACATCCACAGCTCCAAGGCTAGTTAACTATTTTAAAAACTACTTTTCCTCTACGAGTAAAACACAAATAACAGAAAAAGACTAAAACTAGCAGAAAGTTATAAATAGCGGAAACTACAAAATAATCAGCACTGAACTATAAAAATTAAAAAGGACACTAAATAACAAACATCATAGCCCTGGCCTATGTAAATAATATAAATTAAATTAGATCTAGGAGCGCAAGCTCACAGTTCTATACTGACTCATGATTCTGTACTAACAGTACAGTACTAACAGTGCTAACATATATCTGTATCTTCTTCATAAAGAACTGTATTTATAAATATTATACAAATTTTTGTATATTTCTTTATTACAACATCCTATAATTCTTTGTATTTGAAGCTTACCTTCGATGTTTATCATCCTATAACAAAAGGGCACTTAATATAACCACATGTCACGCAGCCATTTTCATCCATCACATCCTCAACGTGACAGCCTTGGGGTGGGGGTAGACAAGGAGGTACTGGGCCGCATGTTACAGCTGGACAGAAAGTAAAAAAATGTGAATGTTCAGGAGTAGTTGCGAAGTGGTAACACCAACAAAAACGTAAACCACACTTCGTCGAATCAGCGTGTTATATAGATTCATTTTATTTCTTGTCCTGACGCATAGGCAAACTAAAATTGTTTATCAAGAGAGTGAGTTTAGTTTTGACAAAATGGTGGTGGCACTACTTCCGCCCAAATGGCCAAGACTCGCATTATCGTTGACAGAAGTCTAATCTTATCTTATCTTATATAATGCAGACGTTACTTCAGAAAAGAAGATAATTACGTCCTACGCGTCATGCATTTAGTCATGCATATTAACCAATGACTTAAATTCTGCCAAGTCATTGGTTTTCCTGGCAAGCTCAGGCAACCCATTCCATGCTCTAATAGCACTAGGGAAGAAGGAGTATTTGTACAAATTTGTCCTAGAATATGGGACGAGGAATGTGCCTTTATCATTGTGTCTTTCAGAGTATTTTATTAAATTTTGTTTTTGTATTTGAAGATTATGGTCCAGTGTTTTATGTATAATTGCTACTTTACTTTTGAGTCTTCTGTAGTAGTAGAGCTTGTTGTTTAATGTCAACAACATCAAAGGACAAAATTTCTACTGGGGAAGGGGCGTAGCTGGTGGAGAGAAAGAAAAACGCCAAAATAAAAATGATAGAAGCAGACAATAAAAAGAAAAAGTGAATTTCTCTGAATACAACGCTAAGGTAAAATTGCAGAATTTTCTAACTACTTGGCTACAAGACCCCGCTACGACCAACATATTTAGCCAAAGACTGAATCTGACATCTGGCTCGTGTTTAAGTTCTCACTTCATCTTCTGCGACTCTCATTTTTAGAGGTGTGATTTCTCAAAGGTATGTCCCATGTCTCTTTTATTTGATACCAATTATTCTCGACACCAACGAAGACAAGCCTTCGGCCCGCGGGACATATCCGACCCGTTGAAATGTGTGCTCAAAGTGCAGTGCATATAAATCTGCACAGAATCCGTTCCATTGATTTCAAACATTTTTTATTGTCATGCCTGTAACACGCCTGTCGGAAATATCAATGACCCCTGGGTCGAAAAAGGTTGTACAGCACTGCTTTACCCCATATGATCTGCTTTACACCAAATGATCTGCTTTACACCTTATAATATGATTGACGTTTTATCGTATTTTAAAAACGGCCCCAGACAGTGAATTGCACAAAATATTTCGCTACATAAAAATATAATAAAGTCTCTTGAAAGTAGGATAGACAACAATATGACAGAAGGGCTCTTGTCTTGTCCAGCCGTCTTCTTCACATAGTATATTGATTATGGCTGTCAGTTGCATTGCAGAGTAAATAGACCACACGCCGAACTAATAAAACACACATTTAAAGTATGTAAATAAGTAAGTAGGCTAATCTATATTAAAAAAAGTTCTATATTAAATAGCTATACAGTATCATCAGCAGAATATCAAAGTAAAGTAATTATTTAGCTTAGATTATTAATGCAATGGTCTGTAAAGGCCTACATTTATAAATAACTAGAACCACTGGAAGATTGAAAGGTTAATACATAACGAAGGGAACATAACAGAAATTATTAAAACAACAAACAAGGCAGCAATTGAATGTAGTAGGTAAAAAATGTCAACATTACGTAATATAGCTCCTAGTACAACATAGGAGCTCAGAAAAATGGCCGAAACTGTCAGAAGTAAAAGCGCCTTCATGTCTGCCATAGATGAAAATTAAGCTTTGAACATATGTCATTAATTGTGTGTGTAAGACACTTCTAGTACTTAATCTATGACTTATTTTTTAACCTCACACTATCAGTTATTTGATAGCTTTTATTTTTAACTATACCGATTTGAAGTATTTCGACAGAAGATTACAAAGAGGAGTTTTGTGGAAACACAAACTCAAATTGGACCCGGGCAAAAATGCTTGAAAATGAAAAGCTAAGAACTACAAAGTATCCTCAACCGCAATCCTATCACCGCCAATACAAAAATTAAGAGAAATGTAAGTTTCGAAATTGTTACCGATACTGCTGTATTGTTAGTCCCACTGATGTCATGATACCATTGGATAAGAAGATGTATTAATGTTATTATTATTTTAGTGTTAATATTCATTTGTATCCAATGAACTGATTGTTATTAACCTATGTTTCAATATGAACCTGATCTAACTGATGTTATTGAAGGATTATCTAATTGATAGTTTTATAAAGAGCCGATCTCTCGTTCAAGGCCATAAGAAAAAAACAACAAGTACCAATGTCAGAGGCGTAGCTAGGGGGAGGGAGGGGGAGAGTTAAAAAATCCCCCGGACCACCAAATGAGTGTTTCTTACATCAAATAAATATTACGCAAATTACAGGGATCCCCAAAGAGGTCAAGCCCCCAGGACCCCCAAATGATGTCGAATTCCTAGATGCCACTAATCAATGTTGCAAGTAGGCACTTGATTGGAATCCACAAGAAAAAAGTGGGCAGGCCCAAGTAAAACTGGAAGTGGTCAGTCTTCAGCAAAGCTGAGAATGACATAGAAGCGGATAAAGAAAGCTTCTCAGAACCGAGTTCGGTGGAGGTGTGGTTGCGACCCTGTGCTCCCCTGGGGTTCACAGAAATAAGTCAAAACCATCATCTAAGAGATGAGCCGGGAAGTTTTAGAAGTAACAGATACTGTAAAGACCACAAAGCTACCCTACGTATTATAGTGGAACAGTGGCTGATTTCGATTTCCCATTGAATTTTGTTTAGAGGACTATGTCAAGGCGTTCAAGAGTGTGGATCGGGCTACTCTCTAGAAGCGAAATCGGCATTATGGAATCCACGAAAAGGCATATTATCAGAAACTCTTATAAAAATAGGACATGTAGAGTAGTTCAGTAATGAAAGTTTACAAAAATCTTCAGACAAGAATGTTTGTTTTTACAATTTCTCTTCTTCCTCGTAGAAGACCATGAGAGAATATTTACCAGTAGCAACGGAAACAGTATCCAAGAAACGTCAGGGAAACTTCTTGATGATTTAGAATGAGCCTTTTGAGAAACAGAACAGGACCTTCTATGAGTGAATATAAATTCTAGTTCATTGCACTTAAAGTAGTAAAAAAGTTTCCCTTTCAGACCTTGCGGTCTTGATGTAAAGGTCATCTGTTTCTTTGGCGGTTAACAAGGGTGTCATGTGGCCAGCACAACGACCAACCGCCTTTACTCTTCCCCAACTAAGGTATGTTACCCATTAGAGCTGAGTGGACTGAGAGGCGATCTAAAGATTCCGAAATTAAAAATCCCAGTCGAACCCGGAACCATTCGGTTCGGAAGCCAAGCACTTTACCACTCAGACTTCGCGCTCAGTGCACTTGGCAAAAAAATAAAAGGACCTCAGCAATAATGTAGCACGTCGTTCTTAACTTTCCCTCTCACAGTCGTTCTAGTCTCGATAGGTTCTAGTCTCGAGAGGTTCTAGTCTCGAGAGGTTCTAGTCTCGATAGTTCTAGTCTCGATAGTTCTAGTCTCGAGAGGTTCTAGTCTCGAGAGGTTCTAGTCTCGAGAGTTCTAGGGTATACAGTTGTAACGAACTGACATCTACTTGGAACCACCTCAAACTGAAAGATAACTTTCATCCAGGCTAGAGTGGAAGCCCAAATGATTAGCCCAGAGTGCCAAGAGACGAGGTCTCGAGTCTAACAAAAATCAGTAATCTGGTAGAACTAACTTCTTACCCAGAAAGACAAATGCATATTTCTTATTCCATATACTAGGACAAAGTCGTAAAAGTTCTCCTTCCCAAACGTCATTAGAGCATGGAGTAAATTGTCTAAATCAGTGTCTTAATAAAGAAGATTTTGATATTGATACACTTCAGATTTGAAACACAAAGATGTGACAAATATTTAACAAACAAACAAAAATACAGACCAGCAATAAAACAGGGTTCAATAAGTTTTATTGAGTCATTTGTCAAACCTTTTTCGTTCACAATGTATAGAACTACATACAATAAGACAGATGGCGGTGCAGTCAGATAAGAAGATTTAACCTGGTCGATGTACCTGAAATGAAATTTTCATATATTCATTATTTACAAGGCTATCATTTAACACCGGTTGATCCATTGATTTCTTCACAAGGTATATAGCCTACTGTTTATTATCTTATCTTATCTTATATAATACAGACGTTACTTCAAAAAAGAAGATGATTACGTCCTACGCGTCATGCATTTAGTCATGCATATTAACCAATGACTTAAATTCTGCCAAGTCACTGGTTTTTCTGGCTAGCTCAGGCAACCCATTCCATGCTCTAATAGCACTAGGGAAGAAGGAGTATTTGTCTATGATAACTGTAAACAGGGAGCAGCCATCTTGTCAAGAGCGCGTAACTTATGACCACTTCAACCACCCCCCTCCATTTTATTTTTCTTATCCACTTTGAATACAACGTTATTATGATGAGCTTTGGAGACAGATTTATATCTTTCGCTTTTACGCTACATTAACGGCTACATGAACTGTACATACGTTCAGTAGCAATAGAGTAAATAAAAAATCTCTCTCTCTCTCTTTCTCCCATCTCTGTATTAAGCCAATCAGACGATAGGATAGGCTTACAACGCGAGCAAGCAAACCAAACGTGTGAGCGGGCGCGTATAATTAATATTCTATATATTTTTATACATTTTGACATTTTTTATGCCAAGATCTCGATTTCGATCTATAAATTTTCATCCGGTTGAATTTCGCAGAAAATCCCCCTGAAAAGCGAAGATCCGCGAATTATTTTTAAATAGTGAAGCGGCAAAACAATATTAAGTACTCTTTTAAACTTGATCGAGTAGCTGTTCCTTGGTCGACATCCTCATCATAAAGGTGCATAAATGATAACTATCACATAGGGTACTTTGAAATATTTGAGACAGTAATAGTAAGAACAAGAAACTTAGACAAAAGTATTTATGGCGGACTGCCAGTCAGTCATCTTACATGTAAAGACGACTATTAACATGTCCCCCCCCTAGACCTGTACAATGTGACTCACTTAAGTTAGTTCCTCCTAAAAGAAAAGGGTCTTGAAAACACACCAAATGACCACTAGACCTGTACAATGTGACTCACTTTAGTTAGTTCCTCCTAAAAGAAAAGGGTCTTGAAAACACACCAAATGACCACTAGACCTGTACAATGTGACTCACTTTAGTTAGTTCCTCCTAAAAGAAAAGGGTCTTGAGAACACAGTTCTTCCTAAAAGAAAAGGGTCTTGAAAGCACCCCAAATGACCACTAGACCTGTATGTTACGGTCGTAGCGCAGCACGGTGTGCATGAATAAAGGTGCGAATTTGTGTCATGAATGGAAGGGAGGTTTAAACTGGGAAGCCGGGAGAACTGGACAGGAAGAGAAATGAAATGTTCGTATTTACATAACTTGTTGTAGTATTAAAGTATTTATAGAGTAATAACCTGAGAGTGTATTATTATTTCGAAGAGTCTTGTGTTGTAACACTGTACAATGTGACTCACTTTAGTTAGTTCCTCCTAAAAGAAAAGGGTCTTGAGAACACAGTTCTTCCTAAAAGAAAAGGGTCTTGAGAGCACACCAAATGACCACTAGACCTGTACAATATGACTCACTTAAGTTAGTTCCTCCAAAAGAAACGGTCTTGAGAACACACTAAATGACCACTAGACCTGTACAATGTGACTCACTTTAGTTAGTTTCTCCTAAAAGAAAAGGGTCTTGAGAACACAGTTCTTCCTAAAATAAAAGGGTCTTGAGAGCACACCAAATGGCCAGTAGACCTGTACAATATGACTCACTTAAGTTAGTTCCTCCAAAAGAAACGGTCTTGAGAACACACTAAATGACCACTAGACCTGTACAATGTGACTCACTTTAGTTAGTTCCTCCTAAAAGAAAAGGGTCTTGAGAGCACACCAAATGACCACAAGTCATACAACCGTTGGCATCCACCATACTCTCGTAATGACACCAAAATGGCGGGGCAGCGCATTCTGGGATTGCACACAATCTTCCAGCTGGAAATATTGACATTACAAAAAAATACATTAAAAAAAATATTCCTCTTAGGTCTCAGAACACACACACGCACACGCAAATATTTTTACCTAGCTTACAGGCCAGACTAGCAGAGCCACTGAGTAGGATTTCAATATAAATTTACTTAAACAGAGTATTTGAATGCCAACTATTTCACACTGTTTTTCAAGGGAGAACGGTGGAACAAGGGGATTGAAGGGTGGAAGTTGCTCAGAAGACACAAGTAAATAATTGAATCATTTATTTCAGCTAAAATTTCGCACTAAGTTGATTTAGCGTTGCGCTACTAACGCGAAAGTGGTGGATTCGATCTCCATACTGGCCACTACTTTCTTTCTCGTTATTTCCGATGACCAATGAAAAGTAAATGTTTAGTGGACTACATTATTTGTACGTAAAGTAGGGATGGATGTTCAACATTGTTACATAGTTACATTCCTTGTGTTGCTTACCCCTGTGGAAAAAAAAAAGAAAAAAACACAAACTAAAATTGTATGGCCATATCGCAAGGTCCTCTGGGCTCGTAAAGATCTTCCTCCAGGTAAAAGACAGAGAGGAATGGAGAAAGACGGTAAACGAATCATGAGTAGTGCCCCAAGGGTTCAACAGACTAAAAGCGTCACTAAACGATAGGTAAAGATTAAGGTGAAAGTGGATAATAAGCTGCATTAAAAATAGGCTCGAATTGAGACATAAAACATGAAAAGATGAAAATAGCGACATTAGTGCGAATGTAAACGAACAAGAGATGTCGTGAATTCTGTTGTTTACTTCAAACATAATTAGGAATACCAACATTGTTTTAGAAGCCAAGCGCATTACTTCTCGTCCACCAGACAAAAAATAGCTTGATATACTAACTTGATATAGAATCTTGATATAGTAATTTGATATAGTATCTTAAAATAGTATCTTGATATAGTATCTTGATATAGTAATTTGATATAGTATCTTGAAATTATCTTGATATAGTATCTTGATATAATAACTTGATATAGTATCGTGAAATTATCTTGATATAGTATCTTGATATAATAACTTGATATAGTATCTTGAAATTATCTTGATATAGTATATAGATATAGCATCTTGATATAGTATCTTAAAATATGAAAAGACAAAACCACCATGTCTTCTATATGTCTCATAAAGTAAGGTAAACAATAAAATTACGTAAGACAGCTCCTAGAATGATGTAATAACTCAGGCAAATGAAAAACACAGTCAGAAGTAAAACTGTCTTCATTCTTCAGTTGTGTGTCGACCAAATTTCACGTAGAAGAGGAAGATAGTATGACCTGTGACCTGTATCAATTTAAATGAAACCAGTTTTAACTCCAAATTAATCTGCTGTTCTTTTATATTTCATATTAGAAAGCAGACGCATATGATCTAAAGCACATTAACACTAACTGGGTCAGGACATCTCGTGCCTAGAACGCATAATAACTGATAAAAAGTGACCAATTAGAATTATTATTCAAGCATTTTTAGCCAATCATACATTTCTGCCTGAAATTAATGGAAAAGGAAGAGGGTAGCATTCAAGGCGTCAGATTAATGGAAATTCTTCCTGGACGCATTAGACTGGAGTTTGAATCCAGGTGCGACCATATGACACCTACTTCCCTGATGCTACGTTAAACTTTTGCATTAGCAAAACTAACACTGCACGAAGTATAAACTAACACTGCACGAAGTATAAACTAACACTGCACGAAGTATAAACTAACACTGCACGAAGTATAAACTAACACTGCATGAAGTATAAACTAACACTGCATGAAGTATAAACTAACACTGCATGAAGTATAAACTAACAATGCATGAAGTATAAACTAACACTGCACGAAGTATAAACTAACACTGCACGAAGTATAAACTAACACTGCACGAAGTATAAACTAACACTGCACGAAGTATAAACTAACACTGCACGAAGTATAAACTAACACTGCATGAAGTATAAACTAACACTGCATGAAGTATAAACTAACACTGCATGAAGTATAAACTAACACTGCACGAAGTATAAACTAACACTGCATGAAGTATAAACTCATTCATTTTGTAGATCCTTTCTATTTACAACAAAATCATTGCACGTTGTTGAGTAGATTCACCTTTTGAGATTCTCTGTTACGTGGTTGGATTAGATTAAGGAGCCTCTATAATTGCGGGCAGTGTTGGTAACTTAACTAAAGGGAAAGACACAAAAATAAAGGCACATTCCTCGTCCCATATGCTAGGACAAATTTGTACAAATACTCCTTCTTCCCTAGTGCTATTAGAGCATGGAATGGGTTGCCTGAGCTAGCCAGAAAAACCAGTGACTTGGCAGAATTTAAGTCATTGGTTAATATGCATGACTAAATGCATGACGCGTAGGACGTAATCATCTTCTTTTTTGAAGTAACGTCTGTATTATATAAGAAGAAGAAGAAACTTTAATTAACCAAATGGGAGCTACACAGCTTCTTTAGGAAAACTTCTGCTTCTACTTTTACTCTACAGTTCTTGTAAAGGACATCGCATAGGGAACAGTGCCAGGTAGGAAGAAGAGGTAGACAAGGAAAGCAATATGAGGCAACATCAACAATTGGACAAGGCCGGTTAGGAACTTGGAGGCCCTAGGCGAAGTAAATCTGGAGGCCCCAAATGAAATATAACAAGTATTGTTAAAAGTTGTTTTTTTTTTAAATATGATTCCTCCTTTGTATCCGAAGTTGATTCTGCCTAATGTGACTGTGAAGTTGATGCTGCCTAACGTGACTGTGAAGTTAATCCTGCCTAATGTGACTGTGAAGTTAATGCTACCTAATGTGGCTGTGAAGTTGATGTTGCCTAATGTGACTGAAGTTGATGCTGCCTAACGTGACTGTGAGGTTAATCCTGCCTAATGTGACTGTGAAGTTAATGCTACCTAATGTGGCTGTGAAGTTGATGTTGCCTAATGTGGCTGTGAAGTTGATGCTGTCTAATGTGGCTGTGAAGTTGATGCTGCCTAAAATGACTGTGAAGTTGATGCTGCCTAATGTGGCTGTGAAGTTGATTCTGCCTAATGTGACTGTGAAGTTTATGCTGCCTAATGTGACTGTGAAGTTGATGCGCCTAAAGTGACTGTGAAGTTGAAGATGCCTAATGTGACTGTGACGTTGATCCTGCCTATTGTGTCTGTGAAGTTGATGCTGCCTAAAGTGATTGTGAAGTTGATGCGCCTAATGTCCCTGTGACTGATGAGTAACAAAATGTAATAAATCCCATCTTTGAGTTGTAAGACACGTCTCCTTCTCCTCACTAGACTGTAAATAGCATCTCGACTTTTTCAACAAAACGTCTTCTGGCATAGGTAGTTTAACAAGTAGATCAAAACATTCTTGGAAAAAAAAACTTGGGTCATAGTAAGTAGAGACTAAGAACGTGATTAATAGACATATAGATTAGATTATGGGATTAGATATTGATTGGAAAAAATTTGTTTTAGTCCAGTGAGAGGCTTCCACCAATCGGAGGCCCTAGGTGGTTACCTAATTTGCTTATGTCTAAAACCGGCACTGGAGTGGAAAGATTTGTTCCTGGAAGAGATTCTACCTAAGGCGAATGACAGAGAGATATGGAAGGGGACGGTGGACAGATTATGTGTAATGCCCCAACGGTTCAGCAGATTGATTCATGAAGGCGATGACACAATGATCGTAAGCGTTGAACTCAAATCTGTCACTTGATTAATTAATCTTCTCATTAATACAATACCTGTGCAGAATCACGAGGGGTAAAAATAAAGACTTATTGTGCCAGTGACACAACTCGTTTGAAAGTAATATTGTCTCTCAAATAACATACGCGAGTCCGGAGGTGTCTCAATATAAGTAACAGCTTGAAGAAGAACGGGGTAGGATATGATTTTCTTGACTTTAATGTCTTCAAACTCGATTCAATAATACATTAATACAGCGACGAATAAGCGGGTGGCTGACTTTATTTGGTGAAAGTAAAGATGGTTAGTCGTTGATATGGCCACATGACAAACTGCTAGTTAACAGTTGGTCAAAGTAACAGATGACCTTAACATCATCTGCCCTTTCGATCGCAAGGTCTGAAAGGGGAAATTTGCCTTTTTTTTAAAGGTGGAAGTGCGAAGAATGCGTCAAATGACTTTCTATGTCGATTTCTTAGGGGTCAAGATAATGCATGCCCAACACATTCCCGCCACCTCTACTGACGCTTCCTGTATACCTGTGTGGGAGAAAAATGTTAATATACTGATAGAACATATTATTTTTTATTGGTGCAAGGGCCACTGCATTCTATGCTGTCACAGCGGCCACGCACTTTCATAGGCCATGAGCTAATTCTAGGTGTAAATTATTTAATTAAACTATTATAACTTATATATAATAACAGGTTTTCCGCGGCCTCCCGATTTTCCAGGCCCACCTGGAAACCTCTTGTAATTGCAAAATATATCAAAAAGTCGTGGAAATCGCCTGAAAACTCATGAACATCTCCTGAAAAATAGACAATAATGTAATTTTGGGTTGCCAATCCTACGCTCGATAAAAAAAAGGGCATTGTCAGCTTTCACTTAATACAAATTTATTGCAAAGAAGAATGTAATTTCTAAGACAAAATCTTAACTTTTACATTATGTTTATTCTTACCCAGACTGGGCCCCGCGCAATCCGTTTTGTTAGGACCGGCCCTGATTGGTGGACATGGTTGTGAAATCAGCAAAACTTTTATGTGCGGCAAGAGATGCAGATGCAGATGCATAATCTCTATGTCGATTCTCTAAGATCTGTATCAAAGATAAGGTTTCTGGTGTCATATGTCAAACAGTTGAAGGCTCTATCAGGTTTCACACAACTTCATTCATTTTGTAAATATCTTTGAATATCAAACAAAACAAAACAGCAACAAATAGATTAAAAAACAAAACAACATCGTGCAAAAACAACAATAACCATCAAAAACAACAAACAAATAACAAACAAACAACAAAGACTTAAGTTTCTTTTATTTTATAAACATTTATTAACATCATTTTTAAGGAGTACATGACTACAACATTGCTGCTTTGTACCATAGAATGAAATCAAGGGCTGACATAGAGAGCCAAGTGCAGCAGCATCTGCAAATAGAACATTCATAATTTTTTTGATGATTCTGAAAATTCTTAAACAGAATGGTTAAAATATATATATATATATATAGTCAAAACCATACATTTTCAAGATGTGCTTACTTTAGTTAGACTTCTCCTATGAGAAAGGGGTCTTGAGTACAGACCAAATGGCCACAGGTCAAGCAACCATTTTCGTCCCTCATGTCTTCATAATGGCACCAAGGGGGTGGTCGAGCACACGGGGGTGGAGGGCCACAAGTTACAGCTGAAATACACACATTAAGAAACTATTATCTGGCTTTTAATGGCTGTAGTAGTTTTAAAACTGTGCTAACACTGTACTGTACTGTCTATCTTTCCCTCAAGATTGTCCACATTATTGTTTGATAGCAGAATCTAACTATACACAACAGTAGAGATATCCAGTGTAGTGAAAGTAAAGGTAATGACAACATTACATAGAACAGCTCCTCCAGTGATGTAACAACTCAAACTAAGTGCCAAAATTGATAGAATAAAAAAGCACTTCATATTTTCAGATTCGCAGTGTGTAGTCGACTCAGTGGCCAGTGTGTGGGAAACAGATGGTTCTTTAAGCGTGCATTTGTGATAGTAAATATATTGACTTAAAAAAAAAACTATTGCAAGTTCTATGAAGGACACAGTATGACACAGTCTTCAGCTTGTTATTTGATAAGCCAATCAGAAATGTCGTCCCATGAAGATTGCAGTTCTATTTATAAAACGGCTTGTCTTCTGGTCCAAAGATAACTGAGGTGCGCAGTAGTTCACCTGACTTCGCAGTCCCAGCTGTGACATACATATTTTGCCACACCAAGCGCTGACAAAACTGTTGTCCGCCGGTGGTCGATTTAGATTCTCTTTTGCCGTCTGCGTCTGTCGTCGGCAGTTAATTTGGTATTGGTCTCAAAAGTGTATCTAGCGGCCTTTGTAAAAAAAATCGTCAGCTGTCTCCTTCCGAAGCCGCCTGCTGTCAAGTGCTCTTCTGTGTCATTCAAAGCAAGCTGGCGCCTGACGTGGTCTTTAAAGCGTAACATTAAATTAACAATATTCGAGTGTTATTTGTTATTTGCGTTTAAAGGTGAAAGAAATGACAGTAAGGTGGTCTAAGTGACATTATTGTATTTAACATATATAATAATAACAACAAGGCTTGTCTTCGAGTCCCAAGATTGGTGAGGAATACAGTATTTCTCGTGGATGCGCAGCCGCAGCTGTGACCTACATATTTTGCCACATCCAGGGCAAGCATAACCATTGTCCGCAGGTGGTCGATTTAGATTTTCTTTTAGTCGTCTGCGTTTGTCCTCGGCAGCAGATTTTTTTTGGTCTCAAATGTGTACCCCGCGGCCTTCGCGAATGACCTCCAGCTGTCTCGAACGACGCTGCATGCAGCCAGGTGCTCTCTTCTATGTCAGCCAAGGAAAGTTGACGCCTAATCTGGTCTTTGAAGCGTTTCCGTGGGGCGCATCTGTTATATTGCTAGATTATTGTATTCTTGGATTTTAAAACAGTTTTGTCTCGAGAGAATCTGGGTGCTTGCTTGTAGCTATTGTTTGCACACAGAGAGGGATGCTGTAATTTTAAGCACAGCGGCTTTATTTAGGTCAGTGCGTAGAACGCAGACAAATGAGCTGATAAATAAGTGGCTAAAGAAGTGATGAACTTCAAAGTTTGTGGCCTATCATAGATGCTTAAAATCTAATATTAATGGGTTAGGGTTAGGCTTAGCAGACACTTTTCTAGAGGATAACAAAAAAAGGAGGACAATACTTTACAAAGGACGAAAACTAAAACTAGAATGAAATGCATTTTATAAAACAATGCCAGTAAATCACAGTCTTTACAACTAGAATATTAATCGAGACATTTCTCAGACAAAGCGACTTTTCTTGGTTAACGCGAACATTAATTATACGTGCATCCTCATGGATGACATTTTCTTTGAATACTTTGTGATTTAAAACAATGAACTTTCATTATATCGTTGGAATAGAACTTTTTGTTTTGTCCACTCTGCGTTGAGCAGTGAAAATGCTCAGGACCTATGAATAAAACGTTTCTTTAGAACTGCCTTAGCCCGAGAAATGACTAGAATATATATACAAACACCTGTTAAAGAAGTCGATTTAAAAAGAAATGAGTCTGTTTAAGCCAGGCACATGGGGGAGATTATTGCAATGGCATATTAATCAACAAGACCTCAAAAAGGAGGACATGTCCTCCATGGGCGTAGCCAGGATTTTTTTTCGGTGGGGGGGGGGTTTGGGAGGGGATTTTTTTTGGAAGGGGGTTAAAAATCAATATCTTCCTTAACTGTGCTTGTGAAATTTGGGGGATTGTCGTTTGCATTTTTTTGTTTTGTTTTAAAGAAGAGGGGAATTTAACTGCGAAAATCCCTGGTAGGGGGGGGGTTTAAACTTAAACCTCCTTTTATGTGCTGGGGCAAGTGATAGTTTAGTATTAGAATCTTACCTAAAATAAACAAAATCAAAGCAAAAAATCAGTCGCTAAATTCCGATCCCCCCCCACGCAGGGGGGCTTTGATTATGGGGGGGGGTGAACCCCCCCAACCCCACCTCGCTACGCCCATGATGTCTCCTTTTGCTCGACGTCTACAAAATTTTAAGTGTGTGTGTGTGGGGGGCGTCAAACTACCTGAGCTTCTAGTGAGATTTACTAGGCTAGAATTTGAATCTGGCCTAGGTGTGATCACGTGGGAAGATTTTCTATGACGCTATTTATTGCATTACTCAGTATTATAAGTTTTGGACGTTCCTCCAGAAATGAAAAATTAATACGTCCTAGACCACACTTCTTGCAGGCGATAGAAGCGTTCGGGGTTTCGAGCTCAGGACTATCGTGACGACTCGAAAGCGCAATCCACTCGACCAGGCAACTACAGCTCAGGACTAATTGTTGGCCGTGCTCATTGCACATGGTAGTCAAAAGAAACGATTACAAGCTTCATGAGTGAGATACAGTGGGGGGGGGGCATTATAAGGCAGACTTCACCCATATCGGGGGGGGGCATTATAAGGCAGACTTCACCAATATCGGGGGGGGGGCATTATAAGGCAGACTTCACCCATATCGGGGGGGGGGCATTATAAGGCAGAGACTTCACCCATATCGGGGGGGGGCATTATAAGGCAGAGACTTCACCCATATCGGGGGGGGGCATTATAAGGCAGAGACTTCACCCATATCGGGGGGGGGCATTATAAGGCAGAGACTTCACCCATATCGGGGGGGGGCATTATAAGGCAGACTTCACCCATATCGGGGGGGGGGCATTATAAGGCAGACTTCACCCATATCGGGGGGGGGGGCATTATAAGGCAGAGACTTCACCCATATCGGGGGGGGGGCATTATAAGGCAGACTTCACCCATATCGGGGGGGGCATTATAAGGCAGAGACTTCACCCATATCGGGGGGGGGCATTATAAGGCAGAGACTTCACCCATATCGGGGGGGGGCATTATAAGGCAGACTTCACCCATATCGGGGGGGGGCATTATAAGGCAGACTTCACCCATATCGGGGGGGGGGCATTATAAGGCAGAGACTTCACCCATATCGGGGGGGGCATTATAAGGCAGAGACTTCACCCATATCGGGGGGGGCATTATAAGGCAGAGACTTCACCCATATCGGGGGGGGCATTATAAGGCATAGACTTCACCCATATCGGGGGGGCATTATAAGGCAGAGACTTCACCCATATCGGGGGGGGCATTATAAGGCAGAGACTTCACCCATATCGGGGGGGGCATTATAAGGCAGAGACTTCACCCATATCGGGGGGGGCATTATAAGGCAGAGACTTCACCCATATCGGGGGGGGGCATTATAAGGCAGAGACTTCACCCATATCGGGGGGGGGCATTATAAGGCAGAGACTTCACCCATATCGGGAGAACACTTTTTTTTTTACATTACCTCTATATTTATACATGTTAAATTTTTATAGTTTATTTAATTGTAATTTTATTCATATCCAATACGTTACACTTTTTGTCATTTAAATAGAAAATGAATCTATAAAATATTGCTCATTTCATTATTTTACAATTACTATTTGTTAGATAAAATGATCAGATGATGAAAATAACAGGAGATGAAATGACCAGGGGATGAAATGACCGACGATGAAATGATCGGGGATGAAGTGACCCGGGGATGAAATGACCGGGAACCTATTCTCGGAATCCTTTAACCTAAATAAAGATCTCGTGCAATAAATGGACATTGGTTTATCATATCTGATTGATCTTCTGGAAACGTATCAACCACAAAACATGTAACACATTATTTCCCTTGGCATTGAGCTTATTAACTTTGAAATTAAAATAACTTTCAATGGATGTTCTACAAGACCTTGGGTTATTCTTGACTGGAGATCGCAAATACTTAATTAACTACAGTACAACTTGAATCATATATTTCTACAACAAACAAACAAACAAAAAAAGACAAAAAAAAAGGCTGATGTTTTTCATATTTGAAACATTTATTGCTAAGCAAACGTACACAACGGCTCTATGTTGTACACAGAATCGAACTATTGACAGAGATACCAGGATTCCTCACATCATCTAAATAACAAATAAAAGCATGCATTATTACAGCTCTAACTTGTATTATGGTTATCAAAATTTGAACATTAACAGAATGGCTTAGGGAAATAATGCTGCTTAGCCATGCCACTATAAGCAAATAGTGTGGTCTAATCATTTGAAAAGAAGCTTACTCTAGTGGGACTTCTGAGGGTTCCTGAGGGCAGACCAAACGACCACACGTAAAGCAACCATTTTCATCCACCATGTCCACATAATGGCACCAAGGGGGTGGGGCAGCACAGAGAGGTGGGGCACCACACGCATCAGCTGAAAAAGAAAAGAAAAAAAAAGCTTACATTACTTTCCCTGATGGTACTATTTTTAGAGTTAGGTCACACACCGACCAGGACCGATATTGAAATAGAAATAGAAGAGATAGACAGTTATTGTTGTTGCAAGTCACGCTGCCACCCCTTCCAAGTGTTGGAGTCCAATATCGGATGAACTACTAAACGGTTCGTTTAAAAACGCTTCTATCAATTCTTTTTGTCGGGTACAATTTTTGTTCATCGTCATTTCCTTCCACTTCCCAAGTCTCGAACCTACGCGGTGAAACTTTGCACAATTATTTAGTGTTCCTAACAAAGAAGAAATCAGTCAAAAATTGACTAAATAATTAATTCACATAGTTGCAATTAATTGTTTTAGTTTGAAATTGATACAAGGAAATCTACATCTATGGCCTCCTTCAGTCGCGAAGCGACTATGGATCATCCCATGGAAATGAGATGAATGCCTGGGCATTAGCTGTGGTCGGAGCGATGTCGCTCACACATCAGTTCCCCCCTCTCCACGCAGCTGATGTATCCAAAGGCAGGTTCTACCAGGGTGTAGCACTGAGTGCTGCAAACAGCCTTAGGGTCGCAAGCTCCTGATTTTTCCTCAGGGTTGACTCCCAAGCCTTTCCCATGATTGGGTATAGCTGCAAGGCAACAGAGGTTTGAATTCAGAGTTTTCCTTCTCCTAGGTGGGTAGCCAGCCATGGCTAACGAGCCCCTCCTGCCCGAAACTTACTGGTTAAGGCGCCAGTTACTCGCCTTTGCCCCTTCTCCTGTTAGTGAGAACAGTTCCGCCGGACTCAATATCTGAGCCACACGTGAATTCCAGGAGTTGGACTGGTTGCCAGAGGCTATTTGAGACGCATGCCATTAGGAAGCATTTTATAGGTAGTGGAGTGCTTACATACATTACCACTTCCGGCAAATGACACCCTTGCGGAACCTAAAAGGAAATAAATCTTACAGTACTGATAGATATAGGAGGCGTGGTAACTTTCGTGTTTAAATCCTAGTGAAGAAGACTGGTATTTTTAATTGTGGAATAATTTGGCGCCTGATGGGTAATTGACATTAGTTGGGGAAAATAAACGCGGTTGGTCGTTGTGTTGGCCACATGACACCCTCGCTAACCGGTGGACACAGAAACAAATGACATTTACATCATCTGCACTATAGATTGCAGGGTCTGATTGGGGAAATTTAACATTTTACTTTACTTACTGACAGAAAAGGTTAAAAAAAAAAAAATTCTTCCTCTGGGTAAGCTTTTCTTTAAAGTATCTTTTTTTAAATTGCTTTTTTTTTTTTAATTAGTGCTAAGGCCCAAAACGGTGTCAAACTCAACCCCCCCCCCATAATAGGTCATATCGGTCACACATTCCACCACTCTAGTGTCAATCAATTTCAGAAGTATCTGTTTTTACCTTATTGGAACTCCTGCATCAACCAGAAGATGTTAGTAATACCTGTTCACAGTTATACACAGGGCCGGCCCTAACAATTGCGGTACCCTTTGCAAAACGGTTTGCGAGCCCAAGATATTAAGGAAAATTAAGATTTTGAATTAGGAAAAAAATTGGTCAATACATTTTATTCATTCTTTACTAAGTACGAAATCACGATCAAAATAACTTTACTTTATACGAGCCTTGTGTGTAGCGAAGTCATACAGTATATTATCAAAATTCTGTTTCTTACATAGATCATGTTCAATAGCTAGATTGCCAAATTGTTCAAACTATCTTTGTAAATTGTTGAACTCAAGTAATACTTGATTGGCTTGATACGCAAACAAGCTTCTTTCGACAGATGCCACAGTGTTTTGTATTGTTAAACATATTGTTATAACTTAAGTGAGGCAACTCAACGAGGCATAGACGTTTATTTACACGACATTACAGGTACACAAACAACTACTATCTTAGGCACAGTTTCTCCATATTGGCTCTCTACTTGAACGGAAATCGTTCTCCTCTCCTCCTAATGTTGACATCATTTCCAGTCTAGTTTATCACAGTGCGCACCTTCTAGCTTAGATGTCGGTGCGCAGGGCAGAGTTATAACAATATTCTGAGTGCAACAAAGTAGTTTGGGAAAGCAGTGTATCTTTCATCAGTGGATTGATAAGCTAACATTTCTACCAGGGTTTTGGCGGTATTTAGTAGAATATGTCTATTTTTCAGGAGATTTTTATGATTTTTCGAAAGATTTCCAGGAACTCCTATTATAAGTTATGATGGTTTAATTTATTAAGTTACACCTAGAATTAGCGCGGGGCCTATGAAAGTGCGGAGCTCACTGCGGCTGCATAGGTTGCAGTGGCCTAAGGCCGGCCCTGGATACACAGACATTTTACGACTAGAATGAAAAAACAGGCAATCGTGTACTAATATTCGCCACATTTAATGCATGATTAGAGATAGTCAACATACATGAAGTAGCTAGAGTATTGCAATGTAGGCAGATTACATTACCTATGTCATTAACTATGACAGCTCCTAAAGTGATGCAAGAGCACAAGGAAAGTACCACCACACTCACAACTATAAACGACTTCATGTTTCGCAGTCAAACAGTGCATAAACTACCTAGTAGAGGACCAATGTATGGTGAACAGATGTCATTTTATAGAATGCGATATTGATTGTAAATTTATTGACCTTTGTGTGTGTTTATTCTAAGCGTTACACTATAGGACACATCTAGAAGTGTCGGATGCTTGAGAGTGCCTAAAAGAAATGTAGTCTTTTGAACAAGCTTATAAGAAATATAGTTTTTTGAACAAATGGAGCTTCTTGAACAAGCCTATAAGAAATGTAGCCCTTTGCACTGAATCTCATCAATATAAAATCGTATTACATCTATAGAATTTTGTTTTTCAGACTAACCTTCTCCGTTTATTTATCGCATTAGAAAATGTGTCTCGAGAACAAGTTTCCCCATCGACTCAGTGACAAATACTGAGGCTACCCCTTTTCCAGGTTAAGAAATGTTTCCTATAGAAGCTTGTCAAATAAACATTTCGATGTTAGTGAAAAAATGCAATTGTCAAATAGTAAAATGGGTTAGCAATATAGAGATTTTTATCTGTGGTGGAAAACAACTATGAATAGCTATTTAGTTTGTAGCTCAATTTTAAAATGTAGTTGGCAACATTAAAAGTTCAATGTAGCTTCCTAGACAATGGTTTGTTGTGTACATCTCCAATACTGGCAATACGAAATGATAAAATATGTTCGTCTATTGTTTCAAGTAAACAAAACTACTTCTGAGTAGCTCAATCTGATCATCGTAATGATTAGAGAAATGAACAAAGTTGCATTCGACTAATTCTAGGCTGATTTTGTGATCGTGTTCTCACCCCTCTAGACGAATTTCTTAGAAACTTTGGCATTCATATAAGAATGTCGCCTTGACTGCTAGTACCAGCTAAGCATACTTATTTGTTTTATTTCGCTGGATTTAGATCTGTATGCCCGCCTAAATTCCCAGCTCTTGTCTACAACATCATTATTAACTATCATTTGCTTTCCCTTTCGCTAAGCCGATGTCAGGACACAACAAAATAAAACAAAATTTGTGTTTCAATTTCAAAGATTGTCATAGAGTAAATGTAATAATCAGTATTCATTTCATGTAAACTGTTCTTGGCTTTTAATTTTTTAAAAAGGGGGGAGACAAGATGACAACACACACACACATTTGTGAGTTTGTTAAATGACATATATATATATATATATATATATATATATATATATATATATATATATATATATATATATATATATATATATCATGGGCGTAGCCAGGATTTTTTTCGGGGGGGATTTTTTTTTCGTCCCCCCCGATACCCCCCTCCCGAAAAAAATTATATGTATTTATGTGTGTGTGTGTGTATAATCTTTATTACATTCTAACCCTTCATTCTTTCGGAAGACGTTTATTGTGCCCTACAATAGGTTCTTCCTGAAGTTAGTGGAAAAATTGTAGATTCCCTGCCTTTGTCAGCAAGGGGTCTAGGGGAGCGCTAGGAGCTCCCCCATCGCGGGGCGGAGCTTGCCGCCAAGCACTATTTCTGGTATTGAAAGCCAACAAAATGCATATTCTGAGGTATCTACAGTGCATTTTCCTGCTATTAACAATTTTTTTTTCAAAAACCTAATCTGCTATTCTTACTGACTTAGACACTCCCGCTCCGTTCGGAGCATTTGACGTCAAGCTGTTTCCACAAAAATCTGTCACTGGTAATGTCTGAAGCCTCTTCCCACCTGCTCCGAGGACCTCAATGAATGTGTGGCGCTAAGTTGTACTAGGATGTCATCGCAACTCTTCTTATGCATGATTCATTTTAACGGTGAACATGCCCCGCAAACCTCATGCGACGCTCTGTTACAATCTTACTAAGGGGTTGACTCCAATTTCGGCATAGCAATTCCTTGATTTAGAACCGATCTCTATAACTGACTTTTTAAATCTGTCTTAGCCATGTTTGTTGAGACAGATTTAGTGTTTTTCCATTTCGGCAGATGACTATTCACTTCACTTTATTAATGGAGCCCCGCCCCTGTTCCAAATGTGTAACCTATCTTGAATACGCTCTTGGAATTAAGTGACTGTAGTTTGCTTTAGATTTTATATCGAAAAGGGAAGGTTTATCGTCAAAATCATCTGTTGGGGTTTTAAACTGAAAAATCTCTGGAGTTTTTTTTTTTTTAAATTCAAAACCCCATTTAGCTACGGTAATAGAACTTAATAACTGTAGTTTGCTTTAGAATAATATTGAAGAGAGGTTTTCCACCTCAAAACACTCTGTAGGGGATTTTTAAACTCAAAACCATCTGGAGGGGTTTTAAAGTTTTAAAAAGCCATCTGTGTGAGAGGGGTTTAAACTCAAAAACCTCAATAGGATTGGCTACGCTCAAATAATTTTGGTGTTTACTTTGCTTTTTTTATATTGAAGAGGTATTTTTTTAGCATCAAACCCCTATGAAGGGGGGTTTAAACTCAAAACCCCTTTTAGCAACGCTCATAGCATTTAGAGTGCGTAATTAGCTTTTTTTTTATATTGAAGAGGTATTATTTAGCTTCAAACCCTACTGAAGAGAGAGGGGGGAGGTAAACTCAAAACCCCTTTTGCTACGCTCATAGAATTTTGAGTGTGTAATTTGATTTTTTTGATATTGAAGAGGGGGTTTGTCGTAAATTTTGGAAAGGGTTTTTAAATCAAAATCTTCCTTAACTGTGCTCTTGGAATTTTGAGATTGTCTTTTGCATTTTTTTTGTTTTGTTTTAAAAAAGAGGGGTTTTTAACTGTAAAAATCCCTGGTAGGGGGTTTTAAACTCAAACCCCCCTGGAAGGGGGTTTTAAACTCGAACCCCCCTGGTAGGGGGTTTTAAACTCGACCCCCTGTTAGGGGGTTTTAAACTCAAAACCGCCTTGGTTGTGCTGAGACAAGTAATAATTTAGTATTAAAATCTCACCTAAAATAAACAAAATCAAAGCAAAAAATCAGTCACTAAATTCCATTTCATTTCGGGGGGGGGGGGGTTTGGACAGTGGATGTCAAAAATATAAAAAAGTTGTTTAGCCTGTGAACGATCTCTTAAAGATCTGTTCATACCTTGCTTTTATAGCTTAGGAAAAAAAACAACAACAGGCTGGCTGCCTGGTCGCGTTGTATGGGCTCTGGACAATGTTCTTGATGTCCCGGGTTCGATTTTTGCCGGTCACTATCCCACGCCATTCAGTGCGAAGTTTGGGCTAGAATGTAATTATCCAAAACATGTAACAGAAACAAAACAAACTCAAAGCAATAATTAAATGAACAACACTAAGGTAAGTACATGTTTTATGATTCTATATTGTAATCTACAAAGCTACAAAAGCTAGATTTAGTTCTCAAAAGATGGAAATGATCCTAAATAGTTTTATTTGTTGATATACTAAAAGTGTCCTGTGACGAATCACTTCCGGAGTCGTATGGACGTGAGGGAGTCAAGTCTGACAGCACTGGTGTGTTCATTCGTCTAGTTCTTTCTATAATTAGAATTAGAGCAAATATGAGTAATATAATTGAAATTTCAAATCAATTCCTACTTTGCTACATCCAGTAATGAGTATTAATGTCAGATTTCAGTAATAAGAAAGATACAATATAATTGTTAGTCCCCTATCTCGATAGTTGGAATGCTGCACTTTTAATGGTCAACCAATTTATTTTAAATGTTGCTATGATTTTTTTACATTATAGAATCTGTATGAAATTGTTAATATTAGCACGAGTTTATGTGTGGAAATCTGAATGGTCATTTGATTATGAAAAGTTGACTTCATAAATTATTTATTTTTTTTGTGGACGAAAAGCTGGTGTACAGCAACGAGATTTCGGACATGGAAACGAAAAGCAGAAGAGAGATCTGAATGAAAAGATGTGTTGAAGCTGGCCATGGGCTATCCATGGGCCGTAGCGCCACTGGCGTGGATAGATGACGAACAAAAGGTTGTAGGCCCTAACCTGTTATATTGCGATGAGAGGATTTACCGATAATAAACAATTACCTCCCCTACAACTATGACCTATATTGCTCGTCTGGATCAAGACTTTGTGTGTTCTGAAGGTAGATCTCCTCTTCGTGTAAGTTGGCAGCGCTATTCATTTTTTATACACTTATTGCTACATAGGTATGTCGCCCCTGGACCTGTATCACTTCGCCCTTAATGTTATTTCTTGATGACACTTGTATCTTTATTTAATTTAGAACACTTCAATTATATCAAAAAATATTTGTACTGAGAAGAGGATGTGGAAATCGCTTGTTACCGATCTCTATCGAGAGTATGCTAATCTGCAAAGCAACGAACGTCGCTGTAGAATCTAAGTAAATATATTCCAGTTACTTAGGTAACTGACGCTACGCAAGAAATTGTGGAAGTGTCCGACTTTATAATTTGAATGACCTTTGAATCTACATGTCAACGCTTCACTTTTGGTATGCATTTTTAAAAATTTCTTTTTCTAAAAATAGTCACGTAGAAAAGAATCCAAACACGAACTCGATAAGAAATGACCTACTTTGTAAAACAATAATTTTAAGTCCACATGAGTCAAAAATGGTCGCGTCTTGAATCTGTTCATGGGTTATCGGCTCCTGTATTGGAAACAAGAGAAATTAAATAGTGTACATATTTGACTACATATCAGTGTCGCGCTAATTCAAGGTCTAAATATGACTCTAAATATAAGTTTAAATATGACTCTAAATATAAGTTTAAATATGACTCTAAATATAAGTTTAAATATGACTCTAAATATAAGTTTAAATATGACTCTAAATTTGACTATAATTTTTATTCTTATATTTTTTTCTTTGTTAATTTATTTTAGTATTTTATATTTTTAGTTTTTAACGAGCTTAATCAGAGGGGGTAATTTAATACACGCGAAGAGAGATGTGACTGGTCAAGTGTGATCAGGCCATATTGAAAATGGGTCCAATGTGAGCACGCCATATTTGAGCAGATCAGATATAGTGTAACACCATCTACTGGTTAAACTCTCAGGACTGTTACATAAAGTTACAAAGTGTTTGGGTAGCACATTATTGTGTTTAGTCAGTGAATAGCTTTTAAACTAGTACTACGTTTTGTTTGAAATTTAAATACAAACTTACAAACTTACACTGTTATCTTCCTGGATGGGCTGCGGAAAATAAAGAATTATATCAATTAATATTAAAACGATAAATGGGAAAACTCATTAAGCAAAGACACACAAACAAAAGACTCCTAAAAGTTGCAATGAAATAAATGACTGTTATGAAAATTGTATTCTGTATCGGTTATCGTTCTTATGTTTACTCGTCCGTGAGAATGTGTTGTGTAGTCATTCAGTGTATTAAAGCCATAATATACAGACATGGTTTTTGGACTCTCTTATCTTTATGTTCATAAAAATTACCCCTACGCTCACTGACTTTGACTAATCTCGAGTTTTAAATACATTCACATAAAATGCGAAACGAAAATCAATAAAGAAAGGAAACTAACTTCTCAGAAGAACTGTATACTTATACTACAACATTATGGTCGAAGGATAGGCCTACAATTATGTAAATCTCTATGCAACCTTCCAAATGTGAATTTTTAGTGTTTTCTTTTCAAAGCTGTGCATTGATTGTATGCAAAACCTTTCTTTTTTCTTAGAAAGCTTATTTCAACTCACTCCGCGTCTGTCTGAGATAAATTTTGATTACGTACTTTCTCCCTTTTCCCCTGCTAGGGTCAAGTTGACACTTTGCATAACTTATTGTCGAAGACGACACACGAATCAATAAAAAAATACAAACTAAATAGTTATCTAAATAGCGGTAAATAATTAATTTTGTTTGATATAGAAAAAAAAGGGATTTATTTTACAGTATTGAGAAAAGTGGTTGTAAATGTGGAGCTATTTCCCTTAAATAAACTTAGTTTTTTTTTTTTAAAAGTATTTTTTAACTTCTTGTTTTATGTTAAACTTAACGAACATATTTTTAAAAAAATCAACTAATGATTTAAAAAAATAAAAGTCAATATTGAAAATATTGCTTTCCATAGATATGTTTAGTGACATGCTCTAACAAGTGTTTGTCCATACAGATAGACAGCGATATTTATTGCATCCTAAGTGGCGAACCAACTAATGGATCATCTAACAGAAATAAGATGAACGCCAGCTCATTTGCTAGGTGGAAAGGATGTCCCCCAAACAGAAGTTAACCCTCTCTACGTAGCAAAATGTTTCCCTCAAGATTGACTCCCGAAGCTTTTCCCGTGTTTGGGCATAGCTGCAAGGCAGCAGAGATTTGAATTCAGAGTAGCAACCAAGAGTAATGAGCTCCTCCAGCCCAAAGCTCACTGGTTTAGACTCACCTTCCGTTAGTGAAAACAGATCCGCCGGACCCAATATCTGAGTCACACGTGAAGGCCAGGATGGTTGTCAAGGGCTGTTTGAAACGTTGCCACTGGAAGCATGCTATATGTAGTGGAGTGCTACTATACATTACCGGTTACGTAAAGAACAGTGATAGACCTGAAGCTAGTGCGATTAGCATCACGTGACACAGAACAGTGATAGACCTGAAGCTAGTGCGATTAGCATCACGTGACACAGAACGGCGATAGACCTGAATCTAGTGAGGTTAGCATCACGTGACGCAGAACAGCGATAGACCTGAATCTAGTGAGATTAGCATCACGTGACGCAGAACAGCGATAGACCTGAATCTAGTGAGATTAGCATCACGTGACACAGAACAGCGATAGACCTGAATCTAGTGAGATTAGCATCACGTGACACTCACCATGATGTCCCCACGGAAGACGGCGTAGTTGAGAAAGATGAAGCAAGCTAACTTAAGACCAATCCAGGTCAACTTCGCCAAGGCCACTCCAAGCACCATCAGTGATAGAATGAAGCAGTGCAGAGTTAGACCTATGATGTGGTCTGTGGTGGAGCAGCTGCTCCAAAAGGAGAGTCTTGGCACGTACGGAAAAAATCTGCAAAGAAAAAAAAACGATTTTCTCTCTGAATCTCATTGATGTATAGACTAGTCTAAACAAGACTTAATTGCACGGTGCTGCCATGCAAACATGAATAGCATAAATAACATATTTGATTTAGCTCCTTTATATACGATTGAAATAAACATTGTCAAGTTATTTACAAAAAAACAACACATCTACTGTAGATGGTTCGTAAAGTTAATTTGACAGTGATTTTGTGGTTAGTAAAGTATAAATAAAATGTAAAGACGAATTTATTTTCTAATACAAAATCTTAATTTTCACTTATTATCCTTATCACAACTCAAATTAGGCCCCGCGCAATCCGTTTCGCATAGGGCCCCGCAACCCGTAGGACCGGCCCTGGCACAGAGAATGCTGTAAGCATGACAGATGCGCTAGAGAAAAGCAATTTAAAAAAAAATGCTTTGGATGGGTATTAAACTGTAAAATCTGAGATTTAAAACTTACAAGTAATTATGAAAAAAGTGAATCACGAGGTTAGATTCAAGCTTAGTAAAAAATACCTTACATTTGTGCTGTGAGAGCAAAGTACAGCCAGTGGTTGTGGCTAGACTAATACACCTACCATCTCTGTGGCAAAGGCTCAGTCAAATCAGTCATTGTTTTGCGTTTATCAATTACGCTTCCTCCCCCACAGTACAACACTTTTAAGCTCTAAGTTGGTTTAAGTACGAGTGGCTCCTTGTATCGTTTCCTTAGAACGAGACGTCCTCTCTGGGCCGAGACGTCCTCTCTAGGCAAAAACAAAATATTGGCAGGCCCCTGTGGCCTGCTGTGCGGCAACACTTTTGCGCACATCCATGTCTGGGCATGCATAAGGAATAGATCTATATAGCCTATCTACTTATTTACATTGTCCAATTGCTGATTTTTTCCCATGTCTGTTTCAAGCGAGAGATGGTGCTAGTTTGGCTCTCATTGCTTTCTGTAGATTTCTGAAAAACAGACAAATCATGGTATGGCTTAGAATGCCTGGCGTTCCTGCTTATGAGAGGCATCTCCTGCTCAAAGTTTTAGGCTGGAGCGAATGTCGTCACACATTACAGAAAGACTTTGTCCACTTTGATTCGACATCTTCTACAAACGTATTGGGAACTTGTTTCGATTTGCGGAAGTCTTTAGGCTATACATTTTGGCGCAAGTTTCAATGACGCAATTTACCTTTTTATCAATTTGTTTCTAAAAATTTATAAAATCAAAAATATTTCATGGCAAACTCGATTAAATTTTTTGTTCCACTCTTATCTGTAAAAAAAAAGGCTTGAAGCAAAGTTCCCCTTTCAAACCTTTTTATCTCTAGGGTAGATGATGTAAACGTCATCTGTTTCTGAGGATCACGGTTAACGAGGGTGTCAAGTGACCAGCACAACTATCAACTCAAAGGCACCCTAAAGATCTTAAAATTGAAAATTGCAGTCTTCATCAGGATTTGAAGTCAAACGCTTTACCGCTCAGCCTTCGCGTATTCTCCCACCATTAAAAAAAGGCATGATAAACCATTCTTAACCAATTCTTATAATGGAATACATTTCTAATATAGGCCTATCATTTCAGGACAACCACAAATATTTCTAATATAGGCCAATCATTTCAGGACAACCACAAATTTTAATTTATATTAATTCGATTGAGCAGATTATGCAGTTTTGAGCTACATCTATTAATATTATCAGAGCGAGCTTTTAAAATGATCTAATTGTTATGGGTACGTGACTTATCGCTGAGTGAGACTGAACAGTTTATACAAGATTTAAAAGCGATTTAATTTTAACAAGTTTTCTTAGTTAACTTACTGTCTACTATTTAGCACAAAAGCAGATGTGTAGTGACTCTGATGAGTAGGCCTATCGTTATATTGTCATCCTTCCAATTTCTACAATAAGAAGCTTACCTCCCTTGTTCATGTTACATTGTCAATGAATATGGTTGATGCCTAGATATCTGCAAAACCACCCGAGGAGTATCTGCGTAGCCATTCGGGCAGTACTGATGATATGCTAAACCATCTGGGCACTACAAATATCTGCGTAGCCATTTGGGCACTACAAATATCTGCGTAGCCATTTGGGCAGTACTGATGATATGCTAAACCATCTGGGCACTACAAATATCTGCGTAGCCATTTGGGCAGTACTGATGATATGCTAAACCATCTGGGCACTACAAATATCTGCGTAGCCATTTGGGCAGTACTGATGATATGCTAAACCATCTGGGCACTACAAATATCTGCGTAACCATCTGGGTACTACAAATGATCTATTGACCATCTGGGCACTACAAATGATCTGCTTAACCATCTGGGCACTACAAATGATCTGCTAAACCATCTGGGCACTACAAATGATCTGCTTACTTATTCTCTCCATTTCATTCAGAGTAAGGAAGCATTTACTTTATCTGACAGTTTTCATTTCAATTATTTTCTTAGCAAGAAGCTTATAGCAAATAAATTTAGATAAAAGAAAAAAAAGCAACAACCAGGACAAACAACATTCAAGACTTGAACATCACAACAATAAATAAAAAAGTCGTGAACTAAATATTTCATGGTTGTAGCAATTGTCACAAAGTTCCTCAGCACAAATAGTGCAGGCATAATAATATACACCCAATAACATGAAAGAAAAAAAGAAAACTTAAGCACTAGTCACTTTTCTACATTTAACTATGGACCAGTCATTTAGGTAAAAATGTTTTACATATTTAGGATGTACCTTGAGAT
This sequence comes from Biomphalaria sudanica, assembly GCA_036873155.1. Classification (NCBI taxonomy): domain Eukaryota; kingdom Metazoa; phylum Mollusca; class Gastropoda; family Planorbidae; genus Biomphalaria; species Biomphalaria sudanica. The sequence continues at coordinate 935,191 of JAZGLO010000202.1, read as the reverse complement.
TAGAAGATAATGACATCCTAGCCCAATCCTCTCACAGGATGAGGGGGGATGGCAGGGGGCAGGGCTAAAACCTGGGACCATAAGAGCCCCCAAACATAGGGTCTGCTTTAGGTCATTTCAGACCTAACGCCCCCCAAATTACATTTAGCATATCACTGTAAGTCAGGGCTCTTAAAGATGTAGGACTTAAAGTGTTAACATATTGAGTGTATTGTAGGATTGACATAACTTATTAACCAACTGGCGCCTCTTGCGATTGAGTTGCTTCCTGTGCATGTTGTATAATACATGTTGATATAATGATCTAATTAATAGTGATAGTTGTTATAGTGAAAAAAATAATTTAGAAGAGGTGCCTCACAAGCAGCCATTTAATTGGGCTCTATCAGACAGTATCATTGTCATATTTAAAAGAATAATTTGTAATCTTTGTAAAAGTTCATTATTAATTTTAAAAAAAAATACTATAAGATGGCAGACCTAAACAAGATAATTTTTTTTTAGACTTTTCTTTTAAATCAGTAGATTTACTATGGACTTGAACCATTCATTGTCATCAAACTCTATGTGAATGAGAGTGTCAGACAGTCATTTCTTCTCTTTTCAAAAGCCCTGAACAAAATCCCTGCAGTTGTGTGCCAGGCCTGCTGAAACAAAATTCAGCCAGTTGGAGACAGTTACTTAGCAAGTTAACTCTTTACTGCTCAGCCACCACACCCTAGGCTCATAAACATTTGGATTTTTTTTTAAATTCTTTAAAATATTAGATAAGGTTTTACAGTAACTAGAAAGGAAGAAAACATGATTATAAAAACTTGACACATTTAGATTCATGTATTACTATGTCTCCAAATCATGCATTCTATCAAATTATTGGTTCACATAAAAAAAAAAAGTCCAAAACAATTTATGTTAAATATTTTATTTACAATTTTTTCACCACTTAGATAAATGCTAAAATGTTACTAACAATAAAATAATGGCTAAATGAGATTTGTCCACAGATGGAAAGATTTCAGTCAGACAAAAAAGATCCAAGGTAATATACATTATCATTTATGTTAGATAAAATATTTACATTTTCTTTCATAGCCGATACATTAATATAATGATTAAAACTAAGAATAATGGAACTAAACTCACATAGATGAAGACAAAAAATTTACTCAATTATTCTAATCTAAAAACTGCAGAAAGAGTTGCTAAGTACCTTCCATCAAATGTCTCAATGTCTTCATAATGCATGTGTAGCGTGTACTTGAGCTGGACTTTTTTTTATATTCCCAGGTTAGACTTTGAAGATACCGTAGATGTAAGACTAAAGAGATCCCTGCAAGACTAGATGTAAGACTAAAGAGATCCCTGCAAGACTGTAGATGTAAGACTAAGAGATCCCTGCAAGACTGTAGATGTAAGACTAAAGAGATCCCTGCAAGACTGTAGATGTAAGACTAAAGAGATCCCTGCAAGACTGTAGATGTAAGACTAAAGAGATCCCTGCAAGACTGTAGATGTAAGACTAAAGAGATCCCTGCAAGACTGTAGATGTAAGACTAAAGAGATCCCTGCAAGACTGTAGATGTAAGACTAAAGAGATCCCTGCAAGACTGTAGATGTAAGACTAAAGAGATCCCTGCAAGACTGTAGATGTAAGACTAAGAGATCCCTGCAAGACTGTAGATGTAAGACTAAGAGATCCCTGCAAGACTAGATGTAAGACTAAAGAGATCCCTGCAAGACTGTAGATGTAAGACTAAGAGATCCCTGCAAGACTGTAGATGTAAGACTAAGAGATCCCTGCAAGACTGTAGATGAAAGACTAAGAGATCCCTGCAAGACGTACAAAGAGTAGGACCTGAATGTTCCACAATGATACTATGACATCCACTGGGAGAACGGGCTAAATGTCTATTATCACAAATACATCATGTGTGGGGGAGTCACTATGAACTTGCATGTTGGAGTAAGTGATAGCCTTGACCTCAGTACCCTATAAAATAAGACAAGAAAAATTATCATTAAAAATAATTAGTTAATTGGTTCTATAATTTTAATTTTAATAATCATTCAATGAAAAAATGTTTGTGCGACAAATCTAAAATTAGTAATGCCCACGACCAAGCTATTAGGCATCTAATCATTTCACCTTTTGAACCCTGTATATCTCACCTTCCCTCACATATAACTATATCATGCGGGTAATTGTGCCTATTGACCATGTGGACAGATTATTGGCCTTGGTGTATTCAACAGAACAACACAATCTACTTCTTTTTCAAACAATCTGGTCCATGTGTTAATAAGGAGTGCAGTATTTCATCTGGTTATGCAGCCCCAGTTGGGACCTACATATTTTGCCACAACCAGCACAGAAATAAGAGCTGTTAAAGCAAAAGCACAACTGCTACCTCTCAGTTCTGCCAAACCCTTATGAAACTGCAGTCAGCTCTCTCCATCTCTAAATCTGTCACACTCAGCAGACATAGGTCCAAGAACTATAAAATAAATGGTGGCTTGAACTGTCTGTAAACATGCAGGGGACATACTGATGCTGGTTATAAATAGAGAGAAAAGTTGAACAGTGTCTTTGTATAAATAACTGTAAAGACTTTGTATTAATAACTGTTAAGACGAGTACCACAATCAATATGAAGATTTTCCTCTAAAACATTATCAGTTGTGAAGAACTTGATGTCAAGACCAGATTTGGCTAGATTGAGAATGAGAAGGGAGTGGGGATAACCATTTGAAAATGGAGATGTATAGCAGTAGATGTACCAGCAGACTGAGATCAAAACCAGAAATAGAATGAAACCGTGCCTCATGCATGCAAAATGTCCAACTGGGTAGTAATAAAATGGTGTTGTAGCTGAACATTTTACACAAAGAAACCTATTGTCAATCTTTGACTTAAAAGTAAAATGTAAAGTGGCCAAGGTTAATGCATTGATTGCTAGTTCCTTTTTGATGATGAGGACCATCTTTATACTCATGCAGGCTAGGAGTTAACTACGGGCATTATGTGCCACTGAGTGTGATTCAAAAGAAGTTTAATCTTGTGAGGAAGTTCAAGTATAAAAACCTCAATATAGCTAAGTTCAAAACCACAGTTACTGATGACCACATAACATCAATATGATCTGGCTAACCATAACATCAATGTGATCTGGCAAACCAGATACATCAATCTGATCAGGCGAACCATAACATCAATCTGATCTGGCTAACCATTACATTGATGTGATCTGGCTAACCAGTGGTGTAAATCATCATGAGTTTTATAACAAGACAAATGAAAATTTCCTCCTCTACTACAAGAAAATTCCTTCACTTCTACAACCAATGCATATAAAGGGTTTGTGTGGCCATCACATGGAGATAACAGACAGTGGAACTGTTCAGGATCTCTGAAAATTAACACAGAAGAAAAGACCAAGCAGAAAAATAGAGTATCTTTACTCCTACACTCAAATTGGGGGCCCTACATCTAAGAAAACACAAATTAAGAAAACTTACCATTTGTGAAATCTTTCAGAATAGCAGTAGGCAAAAGCCAATAAGAAAACACAAGGAATATCATTTTGAAAAAAAATATGATGCCCTACCAATTCGTTTATTCAAGACCAATAATTTTACCAGCTATGAGTGTCATCAAAAATGGAGATTATTTATTTAGAACTATCTTTACAAAACAAGTGTAATTTGTTTCTAGGCAAGTCCTACTTCACTAGCATCTCTTCCCCCCCCCCCCCCCCAGGTATTTGTACTTCCAAATAGATTAGAGAATGAACAGATGACATTTAGAATATACTATATACAACATATAATTCTACAGGCTAGGGAATAGTAATATAAGTTATTAAAAATATTGCAGAAAATTATTTTTTTTATATAAGACTAAATTTTATTACTTGCTCAATAATATTGATTTTTTAAACAAATAATTTAATTCCTAATTTTAAGAATTGTAATTGCTTTAAGTTTAACCCCATTGCTTCTGTAAAGATGATCACATTTAGCATTATACTGAATTAGAGCAATGACAAAACCAGCTGAAGCTACAGAGAAAGAGAAGGATTGACTGAGGCAAACAATCACAATATTATAGTACAAAGAAATCCTTACACGTAGCTTAAGGCTATTGACTACACAAACTGTACCTGAGGATGTTTAGCTATGTCAAAAGGTTCACCAAATCTGTGAGAACAAAAATCAGGAAAACATTATTACTGGGATATTTAAATCAACTTGCATTATAGTAAACATGTTACCAGACCAAAGAACACAAAAATAAAACAAATAGAGTTTCAAATGACTGCATAGCAGTCTTACCCTCTAGCTTTTATTTTAAAATTATCCAAATCCATCTCTGTAATCTGTACCACCTGGGGATAAAATACAAACATAGTTTAAGTAGAGAAGATTTTGTTTATACATTTCCATCAAGCAGAAAGTAGATATCAAAAGCATGAAAAAGCAGAGAAAAAAAACAAAAAAAGAAATTGGATTAATTTACATACTATTATATTGTGATCTACACACAGATTCATTGAGATGTATGAGGCAGTCATGTACCATAATGAACTTTCTCAGTGATGAAAACAACAAAGAATGACATTGTATCCCAAGCCTAAGTGGTGAGCTAAACCATGTGTGGTATTTCTCAAAAATAAAAGAACTAAATCACTAGAGTTAAACCTTTCACAGTAATAAATGATACTACAGTCATGGTGAACAAATAAACATGAGAGTAATGCCAATGAAAAAAGTACTTTAATCATCTTCATTTCATATACCTAGAACTACATTGAACCCATTCTAATAGCTGAAGTTAAAACCGCCATTGAAAACTATTAAGTATCTCTAAAGGTCATCAATGCTTTTGGTGAAGATTTCATAATTATTAATTTAAGAAAATTATGTCAAACAAAATCAACTAGTGACACAAATCTTGTAAACAATGTGATACGTCAGTTGTCTAAGAGTCTACTGAGGACTAACATTCAATGAGAATTTGTGACATACAGATTTACCATATCAATACAAATGTATATAGATGACTTATAAAGGAAGTCTTTAATATTTGTTTTCTTGCCTTTTCATTATGCAATACACAGCATTTGATTGTAAAAACAAAAGCAGACAACAAATGGTTCTTTTTATGATTCTGATAGACAAATCTAATTACCCGTGGGATGATAAATGGTTCTGCAGAAAACAGAAACAAAAATTCATCCAGGAAGTGATAGAGCAGTGAGAGGAGGTCATCCGCTGTAAATAATAGAAACTAGTTCAAATACATACAAAATGGGCATTAATTAAAATAAGATTTAAAGCAGAGAAAGAATTGGAAATTTCCTCAAAATAAAGTATGACTAATTATACAAAAAAATAATAATGTAAAGAAATGATTTGTTAACCTTCTTGAATATGACAACATTTTAAGAGTTAAGCATCTCTAAGTACAAACAGAATGAGACTTCTAATTAGGGCCTTATAAAACATTCAGTTACAATCAGTTCAATACAGGTTGAGTAACTTTAATCTTAAGGTAATTATTGGTTTATGCTCAGACTAATCTACCATGGTCATACCTGAAACTTCTATTTCATGCACCTCTTTCATTTCCACAGTGCTATAGTCAGTGGTCATATAATTAAACATGGCTGTAGCTACCTGTTTTAAGAAAACAAAAATGAATGAGCATTTATAAATATCTATTAATATCTAATTAAAATTCATGGCTAGATGGATATTCTTTTTTGAAGGAAGGTCTGCAATTTAAAAAAATATATTATTTTAATGATCTTATTTTTACTTTCATTTTTAAGTCTGTTGCATTTTCTTTCAACTGACTTCATAAATATATTTAAAATTTAAATTCTAATAGCAGCTTCCATTGCATGAAATGAAAATGGCTACAAATAAATATGAATGTATTTATGAGTTCAAGTATGTTTTTAAACCAGCTTTTTAGTTTTAACAAGCAAGGATTTAGTAATAAATGCAAATGTTGTATAGATGAAAGAACTGAAGTGCATCACTGAAGAATGATCTCATCCTAGAAAAATCCTGATGTTAATTATTAATAATAATAATTGTTATTATGAATTGTTATTAACTAATTTGTAGGCTAATTACTGTATTGCCTCCAGCCTGCACAGAGCATTTTTAAAGTGATAATTGGCTCGCGCAGACCAATACCACTCTTTAAGCTAAATGCAGTTCACAGTAGCACAGAAGTCTGAGACGGCTGTGAACAACAGATACCTAATACCACTTATTAAAGTACACACATTTTATAACAAAACTGTTTCCACAACAAAATAGTTTTTGTGTGGTTTACTTTCCCAAGCTAAATGTAAAGTGCTTAAAGAGTTAAGAAATTACTCTCTAAGTCTTTGAGCCAGGTGTTAAACTAAAAGTGTCTTAGCCATTAATGTTTGATCATTTCAAATGACTAACCTGTTCAAAGCTTTCTTTCAAACTTGAACCCCCTTGTCAAGAGTAAAGGTTAATAAATGAAATGAATAGTAAAAAAAAAAATAACTAGAATGCATATATTACTGTATAATTTATAAGCATGACTATAGATTTTTTAAGAAGGTTTTCAATATCTGTATCAACTTTTCTTAGTGGGGATTTCCCCCATGATTTAAATAGGCTTGTTGATATAAGATGTGAGAAAAATAAAAAGCCAAACAACATAAATATAAATTATTGTTGACATAAACCAGGATGGACATAAACTGTCAAATGGAACCTTTAAGATCTAAAACAATGAAAAAAGCATGGTTTAAATAATTTGGATAAATATTTAATTATCACACCAAAAGGATACAAGAATGAAGTCTGAAAAAAAAGTGGGAAAAATGAATGACATAATTTGTAGATCCTTTAAATTACAGAATTTAAGTATGGTTGATATAAATATTTCAGAAATCCAAAACTAAATATTAAAATAATACAATATGATTTATTTTACTTGCATAATCTAGTTTACTTTAATACATGAATAACAAACAAAATTTGTTTAATGTGGTATCTCATTTTAAACTCAATTAATTATCCCGAGGCCTTTTGGACAGCTGAGTAACAAATTTGTTCTGTTGATCAGTTCCCTCCATTATTATTTTTGCTGTCTTCATGTCTCAGTGTGAGCCCTTTTGAAACTGTCTTCTATACAGAGATTTAGCCTGCCTAGTTTCTAATTTCCCATTACTGTAAACCCTATTGGAAGGTCTTTGCAATTTATAAAATATTGTAATTGAAACAGAAACTGCCTGATGTGACACAGTCTAGTATTCATTAGAGGGCAAGAGGCCACAACAAAGGAGTGCACTACTGTCACAGTCTCAGTTGACATTGCCAGTTAAATGTTCACCTAGGGTTAAGAGGAGGAAAAGACATGTGAAACTCCTGATATAGAAACAGGAAGTAGAATGACTAAATTGACTTTTAGTTCAGTCAGTCAGTCAAGTAGTATCTTTTGGTCCGGTACGGACAGTAGAGACTTAGAGAGTCGAATAGTAACTTTGAGTTAAGTAGTATCTTTTGGCCAGTTGAAATTCAGCCAGTGGTCTTTTTTATTCTCTATAGAATAATATAAGATCCTCGTAAAAGACTATAAATGAACTCTGAACACCAGGGTCTGGAGAACAAAAAACCTTTGCTCTGCACACTTATCTTATATAATACAGACGTTACTTCAAAAAAGAAGATGATTACGTCCTACGCGTCATGCATTTAGTCATGCATATTAACCAATGACTTAAATTCTGCCAAGTCACTGGTTTTTCTGGCTAGCTCAGGCAACCCATTCCATGCTCTAATAGCACTAGGGAAGAAGGAGTATTTGTACAAATTTGTCCTAGCATATGGGACGAGGAATGTGCCTTTATTTTTGTGTCTTTCAGAGTATTTTATTAAATTTTGTTTTTGTATTTGAAGATTATGGTTCAGTGTTTTATGTATAATTGCTACTTTACTTTTGAGTCTTCTGTCCTGAAGGCTTTCTAAATTTAGTGATTTTATTAATGGTGTTACCCTAGTCAAATGTGAATATTCGTTTGTTATGAATCTCACTGCTCTATTTTGTGTTTGTTCCAGTTTCTTAATGTTTTCTTGAGTTGAGGGGTCCCACACGGTGGATGCATATTCTATTATTGGCCTAACCAAGGTTAAATAACATTTTAGTTTTATGTTCTTATTTGATTTATAGAAATTTCTTTTAATAAACCCTAATGCTTTGTTGGATTTTTTTATAGTTTCATCAATATGTGGATTCCATGACAGTTTTTCATTTATTATAACACCTAGGTATTTTGAGTTTTTAGTCTGTGTTACTGGTTTGCCATGAATAAGATAAGTGGAATTAATTTGTTTAATTTTTTTTGTTACTCTTAACAACTGACATTTTTCTGGGTGGAAAGACATGCTCCAATTTGATTCCCATTTCTGTAATTCATCTAATTCTCTTTGTAAAATATCTGTGTCTTGTTTTGTTTTTATTGTTCTATATATTATGCAATCGTCTGCAAATAATCTGACTTTTGTTCCTGAACTAATGCAATTTGGTAAATCATTTATGTAAATTAAAAATAGTAGTGGACCCAAGACTGTTCCTTGAGGTACACCTGAGTTTACTGTTATTGGTGTTGATTTAGAGCCATTTATTATTACAGTTTGTTCTCTCCCTATCAGAAAATCTTTAATCCACTGATACAGTGGACCGTTAATGCCGAAATATTTTAATTTTTTAAGCAAACTATGGTGGTGAACTTTGTCAAAAGCCTTGGAAAAATCTAGTAAGATAGCATCTATTTGTTCACTATTATCTAAACCTTTTGAGAAATCATCAATTAGTCCTATTAGTTGTGTTTCACATGATCTATATTTCCTAAAGCCATGTTGGTATGGGGTGAGGACATTATGTTTGTCTAAGTGGTTTATGATGTTGCTACATATTATGTGTTCTAGTATTTTACATGTGATGCTGGTAAGTGATACTGGTCTGTAGTTTCCTGGATCAGATTTTTCTCCTTTTTTAAATAGGGGGGTGACATTAGCTTCTTTCCAGTCCTTTGGTACTCTGCCCTGGTTAAGCGATGCCTGAAAGAGTATTTTGAACACTGGGGCTAGCTCATTGCTTAGTTCTTTGAGTAATCTAGCTGGAATACCATCAGGTCCAGACGCTTTATTTGGTTTGGTGTTGGCTAATAGTTTTTTAATTCCATTTTCTTGTACTACTAAATCTTCTATGTTGTCTACTTGGTTCAAATTAAGAAATATGTCTTTGTCTCCTGGGGCTGAGAATGCTGATGCAAAGTATTTGTTTAGGATGTTTGCTTTAGTTTCATTATCATTATGTATTATGTTATGTTCATCTTTTAATGGCGCTATGCCTGTTGTTTCCATTTTCTTAGACTTAATGTATGACCATAGGTTTTTGTTGTTATCTTTAGATATTACATTGTTTATGTATTCACTCTGCAGCTGTCTGCTTACTTTTTGGGTTAGGTGTTTAATTTTTATATACTTTTTGTAAACTCTTTCTGCCTTGGTTTCTTTAAATTTTTATATAGGTTTTCCTTCTGTTTACAAAGCTTCTTTAGTCTATTATTAAACCAGCATTTATTTATTTTGTTTGATGTGTATTTAGTTGGTATATGATTTTCTATAATGCTTTTAAGATGGTTTTTAATGAAATTCCAGAGGTCATCGACTGACTGACATGAATGTAGCAGAAGAACTGGAAAGTTTGAGGACTTTTACTGGCAAGATGGCCTTTAAATGCCAAGAAAATTATTTTAGATTTAAGAGATGAGTTTGTTTCAAGAAAGTCCAACATAAATATAAAAATCCAAACTAAAAGAAATAAATTCATAAAATAATAGACATAAATAGCTGAGACTATTACTTACTGTACATCAGCTGTATGGTCCAAATCTAGAAAAGAATGAAACATAAGAATTATATTCATATGTATTCATTGAAGATAATACAATTAAATAGGAACTACAAGTCCATATAAATACTCAAACTGTAAAATTAAAGAAAAAAATGATTTCTTAATAGACTGATTGTGATTTAAAAGATTTATTGCCAGATTTACTTGCTGCTAAAACCTTTCAAAAAGTTTATCTTCCTCACCATGCCACAACTTAGAAATTCCCTTGCTGTTTTTATTTTTATTTTAAACTCTAATATCTGGCTAATGTTTTCTGGGGGGTTTTTTGGCCGGGGAGGGCAGTTTTTGTTTTTTGAATGGTAAATGAAATAATAAAGATAAACATTGTGCTGTTCAGTTAGGACTAAATAAAAAATCTTGACAAGTTTGACCATAAGAAATCATTTCACAGAGATTTGTCAACCACCAATCTAAATACAGATTTTACTTTGTACTTTTTACAAAGCTTACAAATATTAACTCACTCTATGACCTACCCAAGTGTAATCTTTTACACATTATTTCTTTCAGTTCCCATTTTTGGATTAAGTTTCAATATCGATGACAATAATGTTTCAATTAAAAAAATGTCCAATAATGTATACAATTAATTGTAATTAATTATTTTTTTTTATATTAAAAATGCACTAAGCTAAAGGAAAATAAGTTTTGGGTAGAGAATTAGGTCATTCACCAATCATTTTAAATAAACATTAGACCATAAAACCTTTTGTAAATACAACACAATACGAAGCTCTCTTCAAAAACAATCATGACAGTTTGCATAATATATAACGTAATGAACATACATTCATATTGGACAGGTGGAATTAAAGGAGCCTCTCCTTTCTCGAGCTGTCTGCCTTCATTTTCCTCAGCTTCATCCATACTGATGTTCAATTTAAGTTTCCTTTTAAAACAAAAAAAATAGTGGTTCATGGGCTATGTCTGGTAAAATAAAAAAAAATCTTGTGTTACAAGCAATCAATCAATAAAAGGAAGAAGTGTTTTCTTCTTCTATGTTTTTATCTGGACAAGATTGTATATAAATATCATTGACCTTAAAAAAATCAAAAAATTTTCATAATGTGTTCACTCAAACTGAAATTCTGTAAAATACTGAATAAAAACAACCTATGCACAATAATTTTAAATCAAAACTCACTCCTGCATAAATATTTATACATGTAACAATGCCCATTGATCTACAATCAAATATACATATATATATATTTTTATTGTTACGATTCTCTCCTAATCAGACCTTCTGTAAGCACTGCTAAACACAACACAACACATCAACACATCAAGAACTTGACAACAAGGCTCCAAATAATCTGGTACTTTAATAAAGGTCATATAAAACAGCCAATACGACACAATTGGCAACACAATCAACTGCTACAACGTTAGACCATATATCACTGTACTAAACTCATAACTCTACTGTCTCTTCCTGGACTCGTACGTTTCACTGGAGGACTGCACCAGGACTGACTTCATGGCTGACTAACAGTCCCGGTCTCAACACTCTCCGGTCTTGAACTGCCGCTTTTCTACACACTGTGTCTGGTCTGCGCAGGCTTATGATCAGATGATCACAACACTGGCGCTATTCACGTGCAAAGTTCATGCCAGTACTGTCCCTTGCCTTTCAATATAGCACGCTAAACTGTATTACTGGCCTGTGTCACATGTCAGCTGATCACACACAGTTAACCATTTTGCGTCGCGAATAGGGTTATAACAATATCTTCTGGTTTTATTTTTAATAATAATAATTATCTTTATTGTTTCAAATGTTCCTTCAGAGTTGAAGATAATCTATATCCTAGCTCAAATATCCCACAGGTAGGACAACGGGGAGATGCCAGAGGGCAATAAACTTGCAACCATTGAGATGATCAAACAACAGCCCAAAGCGCACGACCAACAGCCATCCTTCTATTTAAAAGCTTCCAGATACTGATGCTGCTAAGTTTATAAATTATAAGCTTCAAATTTTGGGACATAGACATATATGAATATAAATTTATAATTATATAATATATCATATTCATATGTGTAATGTGGACATAAAACTAGGCCAAGTTTCATTACTATGTTTATGTTGTTATTAACCTTAATTGCTTCAATTAATTCGAATCGAATATATAGAAAGGGCATTTTTGCAATGTTAAAAAAACTAAAATCATCTTAAGATCATCTAGACTCTAAATCTAGACTAGATCTAGATATCGAAGTTCAAACCTTGTTTACTTGGCCACATGAATCCTACCTAATACGCTTTGCAACAATAACTTTTATAATTTCATCACAGAAAACGAATTATTAAGAGTGGTTTCCCATTTCACTTGCCTATGCGTATTTTTTTTCCCTTAAACATGTTTCTGAACATAGCAGAACTATAATAATCATACTCATAGAATATAATGTACTTTTATGTAGAATTCTAGATCCTATTCTTATTTCATATCTTAGGCCAAATTCGTACAAGTGCTCCTCCGGAGTTATTCCCTATTAGCGGCATATTAGCCTACTATAGGCTACTACTAGTAGAAAAGTAGGCTATATATAGATCTAGTAGTGCCAATATAGAGCACGAATTACCCAAATCAGCCAGGAAAGCCAATGACTTAGCAGAGTATACGTATCTAAATGTAAAAAAAATAAATTATTATGTTTCGGATGTTCCTTCAGAGCTGAAGATAATCTACGTTCTAGACCAAACCTCCCGCAGGACGAAGGGGGGTGGCAGCGGGCAGGCTAGGCTACGAACGACAGTCCATCGCGCAAACCTCAGGCAGCATGCGACTTAGATTAACACTGGATACGCGTATGATGTATACTTAATAGCATCTTTTATTTTGAAGGAACTTAAATTATGTATTATAATTTATAAGATAATTGACACAGTGCCGGATTTGCCTAAAGGCTAACTAATTAATATAAGCTATTGCCGCCCCAAAAATGTCCAAATCTAATTGTCACAAATGCTTCTAATAGTTAAAAACGTACATATGATTGTCGTGCGCGCTTGTAGTTTTTCTTTGCATTTAATATTGGTGTTTTAGGGTATAGGAAGTAGTTTCTTTTAAGTGCGTTTTGTTGTCAAGAATATTGTGTGTGTGTGTGTTTACGTCATCCTTAGTTCCCGCAAGAGAGAGAGAGAGAGCTTCTTTTGTGAGCTGGGTAGCTGGTTTTTTTGGTTCCCCTTGTAAGGGTACGTAAGTACATAGTTTTATTGAGTAAGCTAATCTTTCGGTACGGGTGTCGCTATTGAAAAGTTCTTTCTTGTAGCGGCAGCGCTAGATCTAGGTTTTCTTTTCGTTTCAGGGTGTTAGGCTTTGGGCTATGGGAAAGTGTGTCGTCTTTCTGCCCTGGGAGTTGTGTAGTAACTATCGGTGTTGAGGTGTAGGGAGTTGAGCTTCTGTTGGGCGCCGAGATGGAGTGTGAGCGTGAGGGTGTGTTACGGAAATCTGTTGGTGTGATACTAGACTAATTAGTAATCAAATGCTAACTTCAATGATATTGATGTATATGTAAATATGTTTGAAAATTACAACTAAGTTTAATTAAATATTGTTCCTGTTGGCAACTGTTGTTATTCACTAAATGTTCAGTTGAATAACTGTTATGCAATGTTTGTAGTTTACATGCTATTACCTTTAGATTCTTGTGTTACTCTGTTCAGGCTGGGGATACGGGTCCGTAATATCATATCATACCCTAGCTAATCTGAAATCCCACCCTGACAATGAATACCCAGCCCAGTTGGTAAACAATCAAGCTATTATCATTTTTTTATCGAATGCCCATTATGTCGGCAATTTTACATATTTCATTTTTTATAGTAAAAATAGATCGCGTGTAATATCTTCTTTCTATCACCTAAAGACGGAGATTCTCCGTGTATTCCCCTCAATTCCCCTGTGTTGTTGTGTTACACTCTAGTATGCAAAGGATCTTTGTATGTGAGCCGGCAGACGAGACAATTATTTCTGACCTTTCATTCTGTAAATAGACCTACAGTCACCTAGTGTTAATTTTGTTGTAGAATTTGATTGTTGACTTCGATTGTCAACATTGTTGTCTTTGCATTATTATATATATTGTTTAAAATTATGTATGGGTCGAGAGGCTAAGTGCGCTTGAACTTGGCTACCTATGAAGGGGGCGCGAGGTTCTGAGCGCCTGAAGGCAGCACGGAAAAACCATCTCCTAGATACCCCCTCCCCCCCACTGGTCCACAACTGAGATTGGACCAAAGCGCTCTGAGCATGCTATAAGCATGAAAGTAGCGCTATATAAAAGCCATAATTATTTATCATTAGGCCTATTTATACAATATTAATTTCTACCGCAATTAATTTACGGTACAATGTTTTGAAAATCGACACAACAATAATCAAACTTTTCTATACCAACTTTGCCATCACCTGCTGCTGGTATGGTAATACTTCAGTGACACAAAGACATACACTAAATAGACTATATCACTCGAACACGGCTACGACTATATCACTCGAACACGGCTACGACTATATCACTCGAACACGGCTACGACTATATCACTCGAACACGGCTACGACTATATCACTCGAACACGGCTACGACTATATCACTCGAACACGGCTACGACTATATCACTCGAACACGGCTACGACTATATCACTCGAACACGGCTACGACTATATCACTCGAACACGGCTACGACTATATCACTCGAACACGGCTACGACTATATCACTCGAACACGGCTACGACTATATCACTCGAACACGTCTACGACTATATCACTCGAACACGGCTACGACTATATCACTCGAACACGGCTACGACTATATCACTCGAACACGGCTACGACTATATCACTCGAACACGGCTACGACTATATCACTCGAACACGGCTACGACTATATCACTCGAACACGGCTACGACTATATCACTCGAACACGGCTACGACTATATCACTCGAACACGGCTACGACTATATCACTCGAACACGGCTACGACTATATCACTCGAACACGGCTACGACTATATCACTCGAACACGGCTACGACTATATCACTCGAACACGGCTACGACTATATCACTCGAACACGGCTACGACTATATCACTCGAACACGGCTACGACTATATCACTCGAACACGGCTACGACTATATCACTCGAACACGGCTACGACTATATCACTCGAACACGGCTACGACTATATCACTCGAACACGGCTACGACTATATCACTCGAACACGGCTACGACTATATCACTCGAACACGGCTACGACTATATCACTCGAACACGGCTACGACTATATCACTCGAACACGGCTACGACTATATCACTCGAACACGGCTACGACTATATCACTCGAACACGGCTACGACTATATCACTCGAACACGGCTACGACTATATCACTCGAACACGGCTACGACTATATCACTCGAACACGTCTACGACTATATCACTCGAACACGGCTACGACTATATCACTCGAACACGGCTACGACTATATCACTCGAACACGGCTACGACTATATCACTCGAACACGGCTACGACTATATCACTCGAACACGGCTACGGCTATATCACTCGAACACGGCTACGACTATATCACTCGAACACGGCTACGACTATATCACTCGAACACGGCTACGACTATATCACTCGAACACGGCTACGACTATATCACTCGAACACGGCTACGACTATATCACTCGAACACGGCTACGACTATATCACTCGAACACGGCTACGACTATATCACTCGAACACGGCTACGACTATATCACTCGAACACGTCTACGACTATATCACTCGAACACGGCTACGACTATATCACTCGAACACGGCTACGACTATATCACTCGAACACGGCTACGACTATATCACTCGAACACGGCTACGACTATATCACTCGAACACGGCTACGACTATATCACTCGAACACGGCTACGACTATATCACTCGAACACGGCTACGACTATATCACTCGAACACGGCTACGACTATATCACTCGAACACGGCTACGACTATATCACTCGAACACGGCTACGACTATATCACTCGAACACGGCTACGACTATATCACTCGAACACGGCTACGACTATATCACTCGAACACGGCTACGACTATATCACTCGAACACGGCTACCATCTCTTGAAGAACCTTTTTTATGAAAGATGCCTTTCCAAAAACACACGATCCTTAAAGACAACCTGCACCCATTAAACCTCAGTTAGTCTACATCATTTCAGGATAAAACAAAACAAAAAAAAAATTCCTTTTTTTTTTCTCACTTTCAACACTGGGTCAGGGTGCTGCAGTAAGTCATCTGTCGTCACCGAGAAGTACATAGTAGCCTGAGTCGTTAAGCGCTAGTTGTGTATGTGTGTCTGTGTGAGTGTTTTTGTGCTTGCATCTATACAGTACTTTATTGTTATAGTAATCATGCTGAGGTGAAAAATGAATTTCCATTCGTTCGGACCATAAAATCATTTTATCTTATCTTATCTTATTGTGAGCAGGTCAGGCAGGCGCGAGTGGGAGATACCTATTCTTACTGCTCAACATTAAAATTTACCAACAGTAGGCAGATGTTAGCGCTACTGGGTGGGCTCAATCTATGCACCTCGGTATGGTTACCAAGGGGCAAGAGTCGCCTAAGTAACCAGACATACTAGCTATTCTAACCTAAACTAAATGAAAGCAAGATAACGAAACTTTAGTTTAGGATAAATAAACAAAACGAAACTTTATTTATGTATGCAAAAATAAATCAATAATAAAATATAATATATACACTAACTTGACTAACCACCACTACTGAACCCATCAACTAACTAAAACCCTCTAAATCTAGACCACTACAAACACTAACAAACTAACCAAACCAACTATCTAACTAAATCATTAAAACTACTACACTAGTCTAGACCTAGATCTACACAAACAAACTACAATAAAGTAGTCTAGATCTACAATATTCTACTACTACAACCAACTCATAACTAAAACTAAAACAAGAACACCTTAGTCTTAGTACCTTAATATAAGCATTCACTAAGAACAGAAACAGACTATAACTAACTAAGTTTACTAAGCCACTAAGGCTACACCACAAAAACAAAATAACATCTAGATTCTAGATCTACAGCAAGAGGTTACAGCAGAGTAATAGCAGTTATAATCAGCAGTTACTTTCAGCAGCTAAAAGCAGTAACAATAGCAGGCCGTCCCAGGTACAGAATAATAAAATAATTAGACGACAGACCACAAAGATCTTCAGCTGTCACACAGACAGACATGGTACTGACCACTGGTCAAATGTACACTCAACTGTTTTAAGACAGCATGTAGTACATCACTTTTATACTATCCCGCACTAACCTATATAAATATGCGGAAGTACAATTATAAAATCTGACACTAACCTATAAAAATATAAAAGTAGATCTAACCTATACAACAAAAATACATATAAAACTAGCTCAGGGAGCGCAAGCTCACATTATCTTATGTGGCCACACTTTTGTCATCAGTGTATCTATGATAATGAAATGCCCGTGTACCTTAGCGAACTGATCACTCCATATGTCCCCAGAGAGCCCTGCGCTCAATGGACTCAACGCTTCTAGTGGTGTCACGTTTCTCACTCAAAAGCTCCGGTCTACGGGCTTTTTCAGTGCACGGACCAAAGGTTTGGAACTCACTCCCCATTGATCTTAGACAGACAACATGCTACACTAATTTCAAGAAGAACATTAAGACCTACCTGTAAAATTTTTTTTTTAGATTAGTTTGTCATTTTAGCTCTCGTGTTCATGTTTGTAATGTTATCACATATCACAGCTCCTTGAGCCTACATTTTGTTTGTTGACAGCGTTTTATAAATAAAATTATTATTAAATTATCTTATCTTATTTTAAATAGCATAGTTGGTACATGTATAGGGATATAATTTGTCTTTGATTGCATTCTAATTTTTAAAAGAATATAAATAACGAAAACCATTTTCTACATCTTAAAGTCGATATAACAGAACACTTTGCATCGTAACAATTTGTTGTAAAAAAAAACAATAACAAACAATATGGAAACGTTTTGAACGTCGATGACATATTTTTTTCTAAGGTTTAAGTGATAAAACATCAGATACAATATTGACAATTTAGAAATGATTCTATGCCAAGCTCTGGCTGTAATTAAAAAAAAAAACAGAAATGGAAAAGTGGTTTGAGTGCTGGGACAAGTCCCAAAAAGCCCGTGGAGTCTGAAAGCGCATGAGGCGCCCTGACCGCACTTCCCCGTGGTGGAGGCTATTACAGCATAGTGCAGGACAGGCCATTGTCCTGTTGGCTCATATTTCTCTAAGCTATGGCCAAATTTTGATTCACGGTGCCCCCGCTGCGGGGAAGAAGAGGAAACCGTGCCTCATATTCTGTTTGACAGCCCCTGACTTGCTGATCTCCGTCTCGACAGGTCTGGAAACCAAAAATTCTCGACTTGTATGGGGACATTTATGCACTACGCAAGACAGCAGGGTTTCTGTCCAATGGCTTTTGCAAGAGAGGTTTGAGCCTCTCAAGCCTTCACTCAAATGGAGTTTGATGATGATGATGATGCCATGCTTCTTACGCAGACAACTGTAGGTGTATTTAAATTTGTAATTTTATTTTGTCTATATTATAACAAACTGCAATCTATTTGTAAGATGATACAGCTAGTTGTATAGACGTGTAGGACGTAATCATCTTCATTTTTGAAGTAACGTCTGTATTTTATAAGATAAGATATATAATCTACTGCAATGAACGAAGTAAAAAATATTAAGTTTTAGAAACTAAAAATAGTCCAAGCAAAGAAGATTCAGAAAAAAACAACAACAAGAAACAAGCGCAATGATGTTAGGCCATGGTATGACTCAAGTCAATATGAGTAGAAAAAGGTCCGCCAGCACTCAACTGGCTTATTTAAACAACCAAAGAAGTTGTTTGGTGGATGAGAATGCTGACCACATCCATCAAAATTGCATTTTTTATCAGGCCCGAACAAGACAGTGACCTCAAAACACCCCCATTGAAAGAAAACCACATGGAGAGCTCCCTGATTTAGAAATCACTGCACATTTCATCTCATCTATTGTGTAGTCATCTGAACGCTCCAACGTCCAGGCCTAACAACGAGAACGAGGAAGAATTGTTAAGAAGAAAGAAGTTGGATGGAGATGGAGTTTTTTGTTATTTTTTCTCAGGAAATATTTCAAGCTTATGAGTCTTTAGAAGAGATCAAAAAGTAATGAGACAAATGGACAATTTTCCGTTTTTTTCTACATATATGTTTACGATCTGTCTACAATTCTAATTATCGTAATTAATATTCATTAAAGCCAGTACGATTAATATTTTTTAAAATTTTTATATACATAATTGTAAATGTTTTTTCTACTAGAAAAAAACAAAAACATTTTCGTAGATAGAGGTCTATAAGAGAAGAAGCATGTTTTCTTTCCAGTCAGCAGTGTGGTCTGGAGGAGCACAGTACGCACTTGCAGCGGGGTCCGGGGCGAAGCTCATGTTCCATGCGTTTTCCTGCGTTCTGAGCTTCAGAAATTCCTTTTTCTAAGCGTCTACAGCGCACTGTTTCTCATCAAGAAAAAATAATATTAACAAATAGTTTAATAATAAAGGGGTTTTAGGGGTTAATGACCCTGTCTACCAAAATCTAATACAGAAGGACGCAGCACTGGTCAATACTATATTTGAGGGACATTAGATATATAGCGCAAGTAAATCAGTATTGGGCGTGTTCATCCTTAAATCATCTTCGTGTTAAGCATGAAGCCTTGATTAGATTAACGTATTGATATTATGTTTGACGCCTATTTAGATATTCAAGAAAAAGTGTGAAGTTCTGACGGAAAGTTTAATAGCCCCCCCCCCCCAAAAAAAAAAAAGAAGCCATCGTCCACATTCGAGAAATCATGGAATCAAAAACTGAAACAACTTACAGAAGGGAGCAGGTGAACCAAGCATTGAACAAAGCTGATGATAAACTCCAGGAACTGAAGAGTCTAGTAAATACTTTGCTATATTGAATTACATCATTTTGTATTCTTTTGAAATGAAAGTAAATAATCAAATGTGTTTAGTTGCTAGAATAGTTTGAAATGTTAATAAATTTCTTTTATAAATGATTTATGTAATAACTTTCATATCTCTAATCAATAACAGAAAGCGACAAATTGCCAAACACGCTGCTGGAGATATTAAAGCATTTGTTACAATTTTTTACAAAGCTAAGATCTAGTCTATATCACCTCGATCAATCTGTCTGTCTGTCTGGTAAAAATTGTGTACGTGTGGTGTAATGTACTAGTTTAGAGAGTAGGTTAGTTTTGTTAGACAAATATATTGTGTTTGTTTTAGCGAACGGTAAAAGTAGTAGACTTAGGCGCACAAGAGACCAACATGGCGTTCATCTAGAAGTAGGCTGTTTTGAATAGTAGTTGAATAGTAGTTAGAAATAGCGACGTTTTAGGAAAACTGGACGGATTGTCTACAAGCGAAACTAGTTATTAAGTATATTTCTATTTTGTAATGTTCTGTGGCTAATGAGAAGTAATAATTAGTAAGAAGTGAAGTCAGATGATTTTAGCCCACAACAGTAGTACGCGAAGGTCTAACAGACTAAGACATAAGTGAAGGAGACACAAACACACACTCATTTCTTTCACCTTTCTCAAAATAGCATGCACTCTCTCAATAACACCAGGTCACTATGCAGTGGCGTAATATCCAATCTTTAGCATGCTTTCAACCTGGTCGTTAGTGCTAGGAATGTACACATATTGTAACAGGAGTAGACATATGTCCCTCTATCTAGTGAAAAAGTAATTTAAAATACGTATTAAGTTATATAGATCTATTTTTTTAATTGATACATTCAAACTTAAACCAATTAAAATTACAACAAATATGTATTGCTGGAATCACCAAACACACTAAATTTTCTTTTGCAGGTTTTTGCTACGGATGTTATGTTTTATATGAGAATTTGTTGTTCTACGAAGTAGTCCTTAGCGTATGAAAGAATGACATGAATAAAATGTAAAAATTAAAGTCACAACCTGCTGAAATGAAATCTTTTCTCGTAGACCCCGTGGTGGATTTTTCACTTTCATTGGCCCCTTGGAAATCATCGTAGTCCACTTTGGGAATCACTGAAATAGACAAATTACTGTAGATATATGCACCCCGTACACTTTGACCTATATATGGTCACTGTCAACCTTACAATACGTCTGCTGATTGATGAGCAGTAGGTCAAGGTAATCCAGGAAATCATTCATGCAATCAATGCCTCGCCAACTCGCTTGAATAGTTCAGTTGTAGCCAGTGACACATTAATTGCACGGACACCAATTCCGGTCACGTATTGAGCTCAACTATTTCATATTTCTCTCTTTTTTAAGTTTAGCCGGTAGCCTCAAGGGATATAACTGATGTAAATTGATCAGGATGCACAAGGCATCCATATGACCCCTTGCTCTCAGTTATCTCCCTTTGATTGCTTGCGCAAATAGGAACATTATTATTGGTCAACAGGAGTCCACAATGAATATCGCCACATTTTAAGTACTAAAGAATAAAAGACGGCTACTTTTGGGTCTTCTGAAAGCAAACATTGTTGTATATTTTCATGGAGCTTCTATTAATTCCATCTGTTAGTCTGGCACAAATTGTTCACCGGTACATGTTAACGCTCCCACTTAACATTCTCGGATCAAGTTCAAACTTTGCACAATTTGTTCCTAGTTGATGACGACACAGAGATTTCAAAACTCTCTTATTCAAGTTTTAGCCTGTCGTGGTCATATCGTAGTCACCAAAAGAGCCAAATTCATCAAGCGCTGGTTCTGTGTATTTCCGATGCCTTCTGTTGCGTGTTGTGTTTTGCGTTTGTATTTTGTGATTGTAACAGTGGTCATACTGATTAGGACTTTTGTAGTCAAATTAAATTCCAAATCGGATTGACCAATAAAATAACCTTAATTTCGTTTCTTAAGTAGATCTACTTCATATTGATATAGCAAACCATACGGACAGTATATATATAATACTCCTAATATCTCAATAATTTGGACAACACGTAATGGAAAGATCACTTTTATTTTTGCAAGTCGGACGGAGTAGAGTTATTTAAGCGCGAAAAAAAAAGGGGGGGGGCGAACCCGTCACTAAATAGGAGGGCCGGATTCAACCATTGTAGATCCCTATGCGAAACGGATTTAGCGGAGCCAAAATGGAAAGTGATAGTGATAATAAGTGAAAATTAAGAATTGTTGACCTCAAGTAATTCTTCATTAGTTTGCATAATGAGTTTGTTTTTTTTTTGCTCGCAGGATTGGTGTTTTCCATATTGAACGACACCCCACAATGACAATTTTTGTCTCTTTATTTCAGGAGATTTGTAAGAGTTTAATTAAATAATTTATACACCTTGAATTAGCGCGGGTCCTATGAGAGGGTGGGGCCTACTTCGGTCGCATAGGTTGCAGTGGCCTAAGGCCGGCCATGCAAAATAGCGGCGTATGCTACGCCGCCGGTCGACTAGTATTAAATAAAACAACAGCAATAATTTTGTTCTTTGGTGAATTGTATTCATTTTTGGCTAAAAACAATGTTGCCAACATTTGAGACACATTTTGAAAAAATATAAAAGCATAAACATCAAATCATTTGCATTCAATATTGCATTAATAGATACTTTGGAATAATCTGCTAATTGTTTTTGTATTATTATTATTATATATTTTTTGTGCAAGATCTGGTTTACATTACAGGTATAAAATACGTGGCGTGGGGGGGGGGGAGGTAGGAAAAAAAAAGCGTTTTGAAGAAATGTAAGAGTGCTATAAAATTAACTAAAAAAAAAATCTTTATAAATAAGTTGGAGAAATTTTGAAATAGACAAGGTCATCAAGGTCAAGGACGGTACAATGAAAGTTCAAGGTTGCCAGCTAAATAATAAACATTTTTTTTTTAAACTGAAAAGTTTAGAAATGTTTTTCTGCAGGTAGAAACAGTGTTGTTTTTTTTATCATGTGCGTCATTAAAATACACAGCATAGCAATATTTATTATTTTGTACACCGGATACACCAATGATTCCATACATAAAAATTAATCTTCTTTATTTGATTTTGTATTCTTTGACTGAACAAAATGGAATAGTAATTTCGCGATTTAAAAAACTTTGCAAATAATAAAAATTTTGCGAAACAGAATAATTTAAAACATCATGATTGCATTAAAATTAATTGTTGCTCTTCTTTGTCCCGGTGAAGACTGAGAGTTTTAATTTCGGAATCCTCGGGCGCCACTGCGTTCACCCAGGTGTAATAAAATAAAGATAAACTGCATGTCATGGGAGGCACGGTGACTGAGCGGTAAAGCGCTTGGCTTCCTGACCGGGGGTCTCGGGCTCGACTGGGAGTTTTAAGGTTCTTTGGGTACCATTGCGTCCACCCAGCTCTAATCGTTACCTGACATCAGTAGGAAAAAAGTAAAGGCAGTTGATTGTTGTGCTGGCCACATGACACCCTCGTTATCCATAGTCAGCAGTAATAGATGACCTTTGCATCATCTGCCCTATAGGCCACAAAGTCTTAAAGGGTAACATTTTCTTCTTTGTCGTTTGAAGTACTCTTTCATATCATCTTTATTTTGATATATATTTATATGTAATATATACAAAACTTTGCGTATTGGGTGTCAGAAGTTGTCGCAAACTGTCAGCACAACAGAAGTTAAATGAACACCATCGGGTGACTCATTCTGTTTTAAATATAAGACATTACATTCAGAGTACTGTTAGGACATGATTAGAATTTAGTTATTTGTTTCGGGAATAAGGGGAAAGTTTTGCTTAGCGACAAGTCACGTGACAGATCTTTAAAAAAAACAAGAACACTCTAAGTGACGCTACAAAGAAGACGCTTCGTGTAGAGCAGTACAATAGATATACGGATTTACAGACATAGCTAACATCGACGATTCCCTTCTTGATTATTAAATATATTTGCAGAACAACATCAGCGTCGACTACATATTTTGATTGTTTCGGCCTTTCGCCGGTGTTACTGAAGTAGTTTGAGTTCAGTGTTACTTCCAGTCAGACGTAGATCTACACTAGTTAGAGTTCAAAGAATCAACACCGCGCGAAAGCCTTAACAACGTACACAGAATTGCACTTGAAGTTGAGTTTGCCCTAATTTGTCCAGGCAGATCACGTGACTCATGATTGGCTGTCTTTAAATAGTGAGCTAGATGTTCTGTCATCACGGACGTCTGTGTCCAAATGTAGAAGTACAGAAGCATTCTCGATGACCTGTCCAGAAGTAACCACGATGACCTGTCTATTTACAAACATCGAATCTTGTCATTATTATGATTTATTTATTTTACAAATGCAATGGCTGCAACAACGATCAATACTTATCAGCAACAGAATTAACTTCAGTGACATGTCTGTGCAGAGAGACTGACCTGTACAGACAGAGAGATGGATGGCTACAATTAGGATGACCAGACCACGTATTGAACTCATTTAATATAATTCGTACATAGTAACACAAGGAGAAGACAAATCTAAACAAATAATTAATACATTAAGGAGCTCACGTAATAATTATCTTTTTTTCTTTTGTCCAAACTTAGGTTTATCCGAATGTATTTCCACTAAAGACACTTAAAGCAGTATCCATCACAGTAACAAAGTTCATAGTTCAAACTAAAGAATTTGTATGCAAGTCTGCATAAGTAATTCCTTTCGAATTTAAAACTGTGTCACAGCTTCTGATTACACTTTTCAAGAAGTCTATTTCTTCATTTTTCTATTTTAGATTTTGAAAGAAACAATTAATTTCCAGGAACTCTTTCATACATTCTGTTCTCAGAAATCTAAATCCTATTTGTGCAGTCTATCGTTGGCAACTTTTTTTGTTATTTTGAATTTGATACGATAATATTCTCTTAGCGTAAAAAAACAACTTTTAAAACTTAACCTTAAAAGGGGGTTATCAAATAAACTCCTCCCAACATAGAAACACACTATTTCTGCTGAGAATAGTTAACAACAAAATCGGAATTATCTCAAGTCCAGGACAAAGATTAAAACAAAAGAAGAAGCTTAAACAGGAGGAGGATACGAGAAAAACAAAAGTGAAGGACCACTATCTAAAGCTCTAGTCTAGTGTACACAAACATTTTGGATTCACAAAAGTGAAGGACCACTATCTAAAGTTCTAGTCTAGTGTACACAAACATTTTGGATTCACAAAAGTGAAGGACCACTATCTAAAGCTCTAGTCTAGTGTACACAAACATTTTGGATTCACAAAAGTGAAGGACCACTATCTAAAGTTCTAGTCTAGTGTACACAAACATTTTGGATTCACAAAAGTGAAGGACCACTATCTAAAGTTCTAGTCTAGTGTACACAAACAGTTTGGATTCACAAAAGTGAAGGACCACTATCTAAAGTTCTAGTCTAGTGTACACAAACATTTTGGATTCACAAAAGTGAAGGACCACTATCTAAAGTTCTAGTCTAGTGTACACAAACATTTTGGATTCACAAAAGTGAAGGACCACTATCTAAAGTTCTAGTCTAGTGTACACAAACATTTTGGATTCACAAAAGTGAAGGACCACTATCTAAAGCTCTAGTCTAGTGTACACAAACATTTTGGATTCACAAAAGTGAAGGACCACTATCTAAAGCTCTAGTCTAGTGTACACAAACATTTTGGATTCACAAAAGTGAAGGACCACTATCTAAAGTTCTAGTCTAGTGTACACAAACAGTTTGGATTCACAAAAGTGAAGGACCACTATCTAAAGTTCTAGTCTAGTGTACACAAACATTTTGGATTCACAAAAGTGAAGGACCACTATCTAAAGTTCTAGTCTAGTGTACACAAACAGTTTGGATTCACAAAAGTGAAGGACCACTATCTAAAGTTCTAGTCTAGTGTACACAAACATTTTGGATTCACAAAAGTGAAGGACCACTATCTAAAGCTCTAGTCTAGTGTACACAAACATTTTGGATTCACAAAAGTGAAGGACCACTATCTAAAGTTCTAGTCTAGTGTACACAAACATTTTGGATTCACAAAAGTGAAGGACCACTATCTAAAGCTCTAGTCTAGTGTACACAAACATTTTGGATTCACAAAAGTGAAGGACCACTATCTAAAGTTCTAGTCTAGTGTACACAAACATTTTGGATTCACAAAAGGAACTACTTTTATTTCCACACTTTTTTTTTTTTTTCGCTTGGACGTCACTAATGGATGATCCATTAGTCTCATGAAGGGAGACCACCATCTACACTTGTGACGTCGCGAGATTTTCTTCCCCTTGTTAGTCCTTCAAACATGCTCTTTACCTCAGTTCTGAACTGTACATTTACGAGCCCGTACACAATCGGATTTGCGCAGTTGTTGACCAGGTATGACCTGGAGAATATGTGCACTAAGAGCTCTTCGCAGGCCGTCAGGGACTGGTAGAACCCGCGCCCCACACGCTGACGTATGCTAATGATGACGAGGAATGGAAGGAATGTCAAGATGAAGACTGCGGTAATGGCGAAGAGCATTAGCGTCGACCTGGGCACTTTGGTACGCCAGGTGTTGACCGCAGCGCAGTTGACCTGCACGCAACCAATGGGGTCGCTAGAAGAATCCGCCCGAATGCAGATCTGTTGATCAGAATTCAGAGCTTTTTCTTCTACCAAGGCCTGGAACTCATCATCCAAAATCTGTTTTTCAACACCATCACCATTTTTCTGATTAACGCCCTTGTAATTATCCATAGTCTGGTCTAAGACTTCTTGGCGTTTTCCATTAGGCGTGTCCGATGTATCAATAAGTGTAGATATTTGAATAACGCTAATTTCTTTGGCATTGATAGGAGTACTCTTAATTTGTTTATTGGGTGTCAGAAGTTGCCGCCGACTATCAGCTCTTTGGGGAAAAGAACATGTTACATCAGCACCTTCGCGTTCATCTTTTGGTGGGGCCGACGATGCAGACCTAAGGGCGTGTTTCGTTCTAACAAGCAGCATTTGCATCTTGTCGTTTTGAGGTGACGCATTAGCGGCATGCATTCTCTTTTTAAATCGCCATCTTTTCAGTATCGCCCTGCCGATGAGTATGTAAAAAAAGGAGAGAATGATAAGGCAGATGATGAAACCGCACCAGAGATAATTGAAGAACATTTCTGACATCAGGCCGCCATCCAAGCCGTTCTTCACGTTACACAGCACGCCCGTCACGTTTAGGACCTCGCTGGTGTTCGCTCCGGCGCCCCGCACGGACAGTACAACGGTCTTGTTGCCGTAGATCACAATCGCGGGCCAGGAGACCGCGGTCCCTATACCCAGCGACACGGCGCAGGCCATCTTTGCCGTCGACACTGAGAAGTTCCAGCCGTGGGGGCGACAAATGCGAAAGTATCGATCCGAGGCGATGAAAAGGAAGACAGCAGACGTGGCGTTGTTGATGAAGTACGTGACGAAACGGGAAATCATGCAGAAATTCCCGCTGGGAAAGTAATAGAAGTCGACCATCAAGCAGATCTCTGTGGGCATTGTGATGACGCAATTAATGAGATCAAGCACAGCCAGGCACAACAGAAACACTCTGTGGAAATGAGATTTTTGTAAAAGAATTAATAGACATTAAAAGCGTATGCTTGAAACGAATAAATATTATTGCAATAAGAAAAGGAAGAGAGAGAGAGAGAGAGAGAGAGAGAGAGAGAGAGAGAGAGAGAGAGAGAGAGAGAGAGAGATGACAAAGAATGGAGAAAAAAGAGTGACATACAAACAAAAAGTCTGTCCATGCGAAAGATAAAGTTACCGCCTCAGATTGAAATCTCCAATAGTTTTCATCATAGACTTTGAATATGTTACAATGGTCAACATGACGATTTTTAATTGTTACTTTTCTATGTTATCTGTTTCGATAGTGAAAAACACAATGGTCGTTAAATAATCAGTGAGTTCTAAAAGGCCACTAACCAGCTTCCCCCAGGCGTCTTTGTTCTGGGCGAGTTTCTCCAATTTTCTCATGTCTTGCCCATCTGTTTGGTATCTGCTTTCAAATCGCGGCGCCATGTATTCCTGGGCTGTCCTATGCCGGATTTTATTAATTAACTAGATGGTTAATTTTTATTGTCATTGACTATGAATAACTGTGCAGAATTTCAACTTGATTCGACAATGAGAAGTGGGAGAAAGACGTGTACAATATTTGTACCAGACAGACAGACAGACAGACAGACGGAGTGAGTTAATATAAGCTTAGTAAAAAACAAAATTTTTGAGTAATTTCTTTTCAACAATGGTAAAAGAGTGTAAATCTAGTTCTAGTAGAAATTTTGTTTTTATATATTTTATGTCCCTAAATACATTTAACTTCTTCCGAATCACCCAAACTAATCAATTAATAAAAGATAATCATTGTCCAATCTCTTTACTGTTTAAGGGTGCATTTGGTATTTCATTTTATGTTTCTGTGTTTCCTTACCTAGTGGTAGTATTCTTCCATTTCCAACCATAAATGTAGATCGCTATGGGATTACCGATCGTGCCGACGATCATCAGGACCACAGTGTACGCTATAGCCGGGGCCAGGAGGTTGGCCTTCTGTTGGCTGATATCGCGAAGGAAGAACAACTCTTCACTGCTTGTCAGCTTGGACGCCATTGTGCTTCAGGGTCTGATAGTCCACACGTAGCAGAATTGCGCTTACTAAAATTAATCTTCATTCGATACACAGACCTGGGAATCGAAAACAGATTATGTGTAAGAAAACATAGATTAAGTATAGTAATACATAGAATGAGTAGCTATCAGGAATAGCCGATTTATCCAAACTGACGAGTTTTCGGGACATTACAGAAGTATGTGGTGCTCACGTGTATGTATCTTTATTCTGACGCCATACTTATTAGTCTTTATATAATTGATTTAAAAAAAGGTGTATTTATATTCAAATAAAACTATTTAATTCAAAATTAAA
The DNA here is from genome assembly GCA_036873155.1 of Biomphalaria sudanica. NCBI lineage: Eukaryota > Metazoa > Mollusca > Gastropoda > Planorbidae > Biomphalaria > Biomphalaria sudanica. The sequence continues at coordinate 906,139 of JAZGLO010000202.1, read as the reverse complement.
ATAATAGGATTCGTTTTCAGTAAACCAAAGAGTTCGTTGCACGAATTTTAGCAGGCTACAGGATAAGGTGGATACAGATATTCAATAACGCTTTTAGTTTTTGAGCTCTAAATTTGACAGACGGAGGGACAGACTAAATAAAATTTTGAGAAGCTTTTCTCCTTTCAGGCATATACTAAAAATGTTTTAATAAGCGAAAACTATTTTTATAGTACCGACTAATACATTTGAACACAATACACAATTAAAGCACTGGATGCCAAACATCATAGTAGCATCAAACAAGAAAATGAGAACCGTCGTAAAAAAAAAAGAAAGAAAAAGAAAGATTTCTGAGTACACAGAGAAACACACTTAGAGGAGAACATGGCAAAGGGGGAGAGAAATAGAAATAGAAATAAAACTGAACCACTTACAGAGTAGTGTCCCCTGAGACGTGAAAGCATATTGTGGACATGTGTAGGTATATTTGTTTGTTTGGCTAAGTTTGAGGTCACCTAGACAACAGGAGGACGCAACTCTGCTGCCTCTATTTTTCTTCTAAGGGTTACAGTCGAGTCGATTACGTAAATGTTAATTTTGGTTGAGAAATAAAGGAAAGAAATGATTGAATTACAAAGTGTAATTAATTAACTACAGAAAAAAAAAAAAGCATTCTTCACTTACACTTTATATTTTGAGACACCCGCAGAGACGAACACTTGCAACTGCTCAAATTATATCACAAAAAAAAAAAAAAAAAACAATATGCCAAAGAATATCTTTTTTTACAGTACATCACTAGTGGTAATGAAGGTCTTCCGTAACACAAGGAAACTCCCCAAGATACAGGGAGACCAATATATAGTGACCTTTTTTTTTAAACGAATCTTATTCCCGGCAGTTCAACAGAATGACTATCAGTTCATTACAATAATTAGAATTGCTACTTTTTCTTAATCCTATAGTAAATTGTTGTACAAATGAGTTTTACACTGCTTTTCAATAAATGATAAGGCTGGTTATCGAGTCCGAGGATTGATAATGAATGCAGTATTTCCCGTGGATACGCAGCCACAGTTGCGACCTACAAATTTCTCCACATCTAGTGCAGATATAGACATTGTCCGCCGGTGGACTAGTAGATTTTCGTCTGCCCGCCTACGTCTGTCCTGGACAGTGGATTTACTTTTCGCCTCAAATGTTTATCCGCGGCCTTTGTAAGTGATCTCGAGCTGTCTGTTCCCAAAGCCGACTGCTGCCAGATGCTCTCTTCTATGTCCGTTAAAGCAAGTTGGAGCCTAAGCTGGGTTCTACTCAAAGAAAAAAATAAAATAATACTCTAAATATAAAGGTTCCCCTTTCAGAACTTACGACCTAGAGGGCAGATGATGTTAAGATCATCCAGGGCAGATGATGGTAAGGTCATCCGTATCTTTGGCCAACGGTTAACGAGCACAAGACCAACCGCCTTTACTTTCTCCAACTAAAGTCAGGTGCCCATTCGAGTTGGGTGGACTTTGGGGTGCCCTGAAAATCCCGAAAGTCAAAATATAATGCAGATTTTGCCTTCCGAACTCCCGCAAAGGATGGCTGCCTGGTCGTGCGGTTTGCGCGCTGGATTGTCGTTTGGATTTATCGATGGTCCCGGGTTCAAACCCTGCCCGCTTCCATCCCCCGTCGTCCTGCGGGAGGTTTGGACTAGGAAGTAAACTATCTTCAACTCTGAAGGAACATCCGAAATATGTAAAACATTTTTTTACAAACATATGCTTCAAATTTTTATGAATTCTATCAACTCTATATGCGTGTCTAATGAGGTCATGAGATGGGCCTTGCAATAAAACGAACTATACTTTATAGGTGCTCTCTATAGCCTATGCAATTATTACCTTCTCTAATTATATAAATAAAATATTTAAAGTAATATTGGTTTACAATAAACTCGTACATCCATCCCAGAATTTAAATTTTATTACAATAAATAGTAAAGATAACTTTTTTTTTTTTTGTTGTAAAAGTTTAATAATTATGAATTTAAAAAACATTTCAGTAATATTATGCCTTCTGGACTATTTTCTGTGAAAAAAGATTTATTTTAAAATAAAATGGACAACTTTCCTGAAATTCAAAATCCAGTTTTCACCGAGTTTTGAACTCAGGACCCCAGGTTTGTAAGCCAAGCGCTTAGATGTACCTTAATTCATAAACAATCGCAGTTGAATTTCAACGCCTCTCTGATATGTCTCAAACCAGGGTACCTCCTCTACTACATACATTTCCATATTAAGCTGACGAGCTCCATCTGGCTCAAACATCTGAATTCAGAGGAGCAAGTATCCGCCAACATCCCTTTCACCTGTAATTTAAAACCGTTTCGCATTGCTTAGTGTCTAAGTCACACACGTAGGCCAGGTGTTGGATGTGATTGTCAGAGGCTATTTATTACAAAGCTTATATCAACTCCCTCTGTTTGTCTGGTCAAACATTTTTAGAAGCTATTTCTCCCACACCTAATCTCCGATCAAGTTGAGATTTTGCACAAATATTTCTTGTACCTAACAAAACAACAAAAAAATAGGCTACCCAATTAGTTAATTAACTATTGGTAATTTTTTTATTTGTTTGGTATCGAAGAAGGGAAAGACATTGTACTTGACAGATGTGATGGTATACTTGAATTAGTGCCTTTTATACCTTGTGTAGAAAATTAGGTCGTCGCTTAAAAGTTTAAAACTAACAAGAGATAGCTATGAAACTTTCTATTTTCATAAAGCCCTCTAGTGGATTGGCTCGAGGAGCCTTGAGATTGGCTTGAAGAGCCTTGAGATTGGCTTGAGGAGCCTTGAGATTGGCTTGAAGACCCTTGAGATTGGCTTGAGGAGCCTTGAGGTTGGCTTGAGGAGCCTTGAGATAGGTATGAGGAGCCTTAAGATTGGCTTGAGGAGCCTTGAGATTCGCTAAAGGAACCTTGGGATTGGCTTGAGGAGCCTTGAGATTGGTTTGAGGAGCCTTGAGATTGGCGTGAGGAGCCTTGAGATTGGCTTGAGGAGCCTTGAGATTGGTTTGAGGAGCCTTGAGATTGGCTTGAGGAGCCTTGAGATTGGTTTGAGGAGCCTTGAGATTGGCTTGAGGAGCCTTGAGATTGGTTTAAGGAGCCTTGAGATTGGTTTGAGGAGCCTTGAGATTGGCTTGTTGAGCCTTGAGATTGGTTTGAGGAGCCTTGAGATTGGCTTGAGGAGCCTTGAGATTGGTTTAAGGAGCCTTGAGATTGGTTTGAGGAGCCTTGAGATTGGCTTGTTGAGCCTTGAGTCCTCCTGTTCGAATTTAAGTCGTACAGCTTTCAAAAAAATGTTTGTTTTATGAAAAGCGATCACGGTAGCATTACCAAGATACCTCTTCTCTCCAACTTCTTCCTAACTGGTCCAGACAAGAGAGATAGAATCAGAGCACATTGAGACAGCTTAGAGCATCAAATTGCGCTAAACAAAAAAAAAAAAAAAAACATTGAAAAAAGTATTTCTAATCGCACAGATCTTTTATTGTTTGTCTTGACTCTAGATCTATTTAAAATTTAATTACATCATTGTTCAAAATTACTTAATACAATTACACTTAATATAAACCTTTTTTAAAAGTACTTTTATATTTTTCTTGTTTAGTATTTTATAGACAGTAGGCAGCCTAATCCCTTTGATATTTCCCGGCCTTAATTGTCTTTGAATATATACTTTTTTTAGTCTAATTAATGGTCATGGTAAACAAAGATTTTCCATGTCTGTAGAGTTTGCTTTGACAAATGATTACTTTGTCCTATGTGCAATTTTATTTACTTTTTTAACATTTTGCAAAGTTATGATTATAGGTCAATAAAGGCCCTATCACACCGCCTTACGTTTGTTATAATCCGATCTGGCAGCAGTATGTCATTAGTGAGGTTTAGGCTTGCAAGGACATTTGCAAACTCTTTGAAGGAATCGGTTGCTACAGAGACAAATAGTTTCAAATCGGAAACGTCACCCAAAGAGACGCCTAAAATAAAAGCGTCACAAAACTCACAAACCACTTCCTTTTCTACGCCAGCTCGCTCTCTCTATCCGCTCAGCGACACATCAATCGGTTCAAAAAATGTATTCATCAATTCTTTCATAAATCACCAATCCATCAATCTGTTTAGAAACACATCAATCCATTAATCTGTTCAATAACTTATCATTCCGAAAATCTGTCCAAAAACACATCAATTTAAAAAATATGTTCAGAAACACATCAATCTGTTAAAAAAAACACACCCATCAATCTGTAAAAAAAACATTAATCCATAAATCTGTTACGAAACACATCAATGAATCAATCTTTTCAAAAAAACACCAATCCAACAATCTGTTCCAAATAACATCAATCCGTCAATCTGTACAAAAACACATCCATCCATGAATCAGTTCTGTTCTCATTAATCTATCTAGCACTTCCTAAATACGCACAATTCTACTCTTCTCTATTGGTCCAGAGCTCTACAGATTCAGAAACAGTTGACAACCTTTAGTAACAAAAATGTCTATTAACCAAAGCTATGTAGACACTGATGTAGACCATTAGGCATGTAAACAAAGCATTCAAGGATGGCCAGGGATCCTCAATTTAGTTCACCTCTAGACCTATAGCCGAGCTGTAGCAGTAACGACGCGCTAGATAACAACAGTAATAAAAAAAAAGTTATTCTTTTCATAACCGACTTGAGGTCCCGAACTGTCCTTTTTCTTGCTACCTCTCAAAGTGCCATAACAGATCGGCCACATCATCAAGAGAATTCAAGAGTTGAAGAGATCAGTCATTAAGATTTAAATGAGTACGAAACGCAACTCTAGTGAATGTAAGTAATTTCAACTCAATGAAATGTATAGAAAGTCTTCGATCAAGATAATCATATTACTTGGTGATTTGTTGTATACATTTTATTTTTACTCACATTGTTAAGTCACAGTAAAAAAAAAAGTAATTATAAAATTGCAATATGGTTTCAGTGAAATCGATATAGTAAACTTATTGTTTCACCTCAATAATTTGTACATAGATCTATGACGAAAGGAATATTTCGTACATTGGACAGGAACATAAATAAAAGAGAGAAACGTATGGGGTGGTTTATCTCCCAAACTTTGGTGTCAGTCCTTAAGAGATTCATGTCGCGCTTACATAGATCAGTGTATCTTTAGAGTGGACAATCTGCAGCACACATGACCTCTAGTAGATCACCATAAAGCAGTGATGCCCAAAATACGTCCCGCGGGCCAGATCCGGCCCGCGACGTGGTTCCATACGTTTCGCCGAAACGTCGGCACAAAGTATAGAAATTTCCCTATCAAACAAAAAAAAAAGGTTAAAAAATGTATCTTTACCTACGTTTGGGCCCTCTTTTCTTCTCTGATGGATTGGTATCATGATCATTAACATGTGTATGTTTAAATGGCGGCATTCTTGTTTTCAGTTGCGAATAAAAGATTGTCAAACTACGCCGAAAGGTTGGAGAATCATGGGAATATTTACTAAAAAGGGATCACAAAATGAGTCATTGGTAAAGCTACCTAAACTGCAGCTCACATTTAAAGCAGAGAAAGTAATGTGATGAGTCTTTCAATCAAAACGGATAATTTGATTCAAAGCTTTGTCTTGATTTCTGCTAACGATAGCTTCTAAACGGCAAAACCTCAGTGACGTTGATGTTCTTGCGGCACTTGCGTATATAACACTGGCTGACCTAACCGAAGGTTCAGGGCTCATTCTCCAAACCGGGTTTTTTTTTTCTTACTTTAAGTTTAATTATTAAGTAACTAAACATTTCAATATATTGTCTTAACCTATTTTTTTAAAATAATATTTTTTTTATCATCTGTCCCTTGAATGGTGTCGCTAGGAGGCTATTATGATTAGCGTAACATATTTCTTCACGTATTCCCGTTTAGAAGCTATGCTTAGCAGAAATCAAGACAATGGCAGGTCTATATTTTAGTGCCGATCATCTAGTTTGTCTTTATTACTTTTAATTCGTTTTGACCTTTATTATAGATGAGTCGTGTCTGACCAAACCAGCCTTGAAGAACTTGAATGTGAATGTCAAGTGTATATTTTAATGTATATGGTAGCAGAAAACTTCTTCATATTAAGAGATTCCCCATTCCAAGTTTTATACTTTATTCATTTAGTAATAGTGATTGTCAGGTAGTTTTTAAGATCTTCTAATAAATTATTCATATAGCGCATTGGATACCCATAATATGGCATACAATTTGCGGGATGCACTGTATAGAGTAGCCCCTGATCTGAAGCTGAGTAATTTTAAATGCAGTTACCTAATCAATATATTTTTTACTTTAGATTTAGCCCACAATCTGGATACATTAAAATGTTTTCATTGGGATCTTTTAGAAAGATGAACATCCTCGACCGAGTCGTTGTAAGCAATAGGTGAGAGACAACTATACCTGAGTAGGTGCAAGCATACATTACTATTAGACTCTATGCTGACCCCCCCCCCCCCTTAAGGCTTCTTTCAATTTCAATGTACTTTTCGTTTCCTCGTGAAAACTATTAAAGAGTTCTTGAATAAGAGAAAGAAGTTTGTAAAGTTTCCCTTACAGACCTAGCAACCTATAGGGCAGATGATGTAAAGGTTATCTGTTTCTGTAGTCCACGGTTAACAAGGGTTTCATGTGTGTAGCACAACGACCAACTACCTTTACTTTTCCCCAAATAATTTCAGGCACCTATTAGAGCTGGGTGGATTCAGAGACGCGTAATGATCCCAAAATAAAAAAAATCCCAGGATTCGAACACAGGAACGCAATTCGGAAGCCAAATACTTTACTACTCAGCCACCGCGCCTACAAGAAGCATGTGAGGCTGCCCGTTCCACCCTCATAGGGCCATATTGGTATAGTGACATGGCAAATATACCCTCCTACCCCCAGTGGCGTAGCAAGGAATTTGCCACCATTTGGGGGTGACTTTGGAGGCCCCTGCATTTTGCGTAAAATTTAATATTTAATGTAAAAAAAAAATTTCGAACACTCATCTGGGGACCCCCTTCAAGTTGGGGCCCGGGGGGATTTTTAGATGTTCCCCCTCCTCCCCCAGCCCTAGCTAGGCCACTGCCACTGCACCCCCCTTCCCCATAAACTCCTGTAACTGTGAGTACTTCTGCAACGTTGTCCCTACATACCGAGTTATTCGGGAAATAGAACAAGAGCGAACTGCATTAACTGCAAATTATCGGTCACACTGCTAGCTTAATCTGCAAGGGGTTTCAATTATCACTAGTCGGCCTAAGGACAAATTGTAATTGAACGAGTGGGCTTAATGAATATCAACTGTAAGCTACAGCAATACGCTCGCATATAAAACGTTGGATACACTCACACCACATAAATACTCACACGTTGATAGCACTGATTATATTACACAGTCAAATGAGCACAATTAAAGTAGATTATTTTGTTTGGAATCTCGAAAAAAAGGGAAAGAAATTGGTGGTATAAGCTAAATTAGTCCCCTATAGGTCGTCTCTCTAAATTGAAACAAACAAATATACAAATGTATAAATCTCACTAATCATAAGTACTTCTCTGGCAGAGTGGTTAGCACGTTGGCCCAAGGAGGCGTGAGCCACGAGTTCGAATTCAGGCCGTTCTCCACCCTTTTTTGTAAATGTTTAAAAAACAACAACAATCAATAAGGGGGTAAAATCCACCAAGATAATCCATATTTTGTCCCCCTCCATTTTTCCAACTGGTCCAGATACGTGATAGGGTCATAGCGTATTTAAAAAACTAAAAGCATGGAATAGCGCTTAACAAAAAACAATCGGTAAAAATATTTATAATCACAACAGGTTTATTGTTGTTGGTCTAGATCTATTACAAATTTAAATAATCCAAACTAATTGATACAATTACAATTCGTAAAAGCTGTGTTTTTAAAAGTATTTTAAAGTTTTTTCTCGTTCTAATATCATTTCCAATATCTACAACACACGATGGCGTGCAACTATTTGTTTTATCTTATCTTTACCAATTGACCGAACAACCAAAACATGGTGGTCTGTAACGTAGTCAGTCAATAAATATGTTTTATGACAATCAACTGTAAGACACAGGAACTTTTTAGTTTTGGTTGGTGTGATTGAAGCACCAGGACAATGTCTTCTTCTCTTTACTTTGAAAGAATGCCACGTAAATAAACTTGTATTCCAGGGAACCAACAAAACTGCTGCCAAAATGCAGTAAAGGAATTGTCTCAGTTGCCTCTATCATCAAATTGACATCTGTGTCACCTAAGTGGAGTTTTGATTGAGCTCTAATCAGGATAGGTCTGCGTGTCTAGAGGTGTGAAACTTTCCCCACAAATGTCATTTGTGATATTTCATTGTTTTTACCTTTAAGGTGACCTACGTTCTCCGTTACTTTTTCTTCTTAAAGCTCCTGCATTATAGGTCATGACCTGTGCACAATTTCCATTTCATGCTATTTTTACCTACCTGTAATGAGTTGCACCTTCAGTTGGAACGAGACTCTTTAACTTTGTAGTAGAACGCTCAGTTGTAGCGTGTAAGTCCTGGGTTCGTATCCTTAGCTTGCAGATCGTGGGTTAACCCTTAAGGCGCGTGTGGCAGTTTAGCCTCCAAACATTAGAATTGTAATTCCATTTTGTATGCACTCATTGTTAAATAGCTCGGCACTTTAAGGGTTAACGGAGCATTCTTAGAACGTCATTGATGGTTCAAGGAAACAAAGGCTTTTGTAATGGCCACTCGCTTTTAGGGTAGCACGCTAGAGATACATGGTTTAGCTGTAAAAGTGTTCAAATAGTCAATTACAATGTAGCTGTATATACAAGATTCCCAAGCTCCATGTAGCATTGTTTTGTTTTTAATATTATATACTATGATTGTACGGACTATGGTTTAACTCCTAGAGAATGAAAGAACATAAACACTGTACCATTATTTCTAAAACTCAAGTTTGGCAGCATAATTGAATGAATGACATCATTCCTTTTAAAATAAGTTATGTTCCTAACTAAGAAAAGGACAGACAGTTAAACCACACACAGGATTTTTTTGTTACCGAGGTTTTTGCTGTTTTTTTACCCCAAACCCACGCATATCATTTAATGTCGATGATTTTACTCGAGTGATGTATACATTTTTCTACATAGATCAAGGTTTATCTGAAGAACATACTGAGCTAGAGTTAGATAGGGCTCTGTCGTCAATTCCGAAGTTTTAGTGCACTATGTCACGTGTATACGCTAACCCAGTTGCGACCACCTATAAATATACTTACAATCTAAAACGCTGTACCTAATGTGGACCGAAAGGTGCCCAGTTTGTGAAGATGCGAGGTTATCTAGAACGGGTTGAACAAAGTATTTACTTAATGAGATCATTTTTCAGATATCCTAAAAAGAGATCTATCAATTAGACCCTTTTAGCATCACATAAATACATACCGGTTTTAAGCAAATTTGTAACCGAAAAATGTGTTCATTGGAAATAAGTTTATCAATCTTCTCACCATTCTAGACATGTGTATTTAAAAATAGACTCTGAGCCGTGATTATTCTTGTTTTCAGATTATAAACAAAGAGATAAACTATTACATTTAAATTCAAGTATTAATGAGAATAAAAAAAATTATAGCCCTATAACCAAGATTAAGCCTTTAAAAGAACAATATTACAAAGAGAGTTTGTGTTGCCACACAAACTCAGAGGCGGCCCCAGTGGGAGACGGATCACTGTCGGATCCGCATATTCGCTGGTCGACTGAGGATGGCATCGAGCAGGGTATGAAACCGAGACCGTAGAGATAATCAGTTCTGCGCGCTAACCGCACGATCAGGCATTGCTCTTAATCTAATGACAAACTGGTTACAAACTAATAGCCTACTATTGATAATATACCTACACATTACGGAATGACAACTACTTGATATGTACAATATGTCAGAAGAGCGATTTTAGATAATCTTTTGGTACCCTTGAGCATTTTCATTTAGGCCTAAATGGAACTAGAATGAGGATGTAGATCTACCTAAATTAAACTACTAATTTAGCACTCTCAATATCTATATCTACTAGATCTAGATCTAAAATATATATTTGGGATAATGTAGATGTAATTTAGATAAGAATTATATAAAAAAAACACTAGATAATCAATAGACTATATAATAATAAAAAAAACACACTAGATAATCAATAGACTATATAATAATATAGACTAATTGCAAAATCTAAATATTAAAATAGTAGATTCGTTTTAGTATTTTATAACATTGCAATATTGACATATTGACAATCTAGACTTTAGAAAAAAAATCTACACTTTAAGCCTAGAAATTTAAATTAAAGATCTTGATCTAGTCTAAATCATGGCTATCTAATAGTGCGGTTTGCGCGCTGGACTGTCGTTTGGATTCATTGATGGTCCCAGGTTCAAACCCTGCCCGCTCCCATCCCCCGTCGTCCTACGGGAGGTTTGGACTACAACTCTGAAGGAACATCCGAAACATGTAAAACAATAAACATTCTAAACTAGACAAAGAAATTCTAGATCTAGATCCTATAATGATTTTAATTAAACTTAAATCTAAATCTAGTTTTAAAAATCTAGCTCTAGTGTAAGAAAAAAAATCTAGATCTAGTGTAAAAAATCTAGAGTAGATCTAAATCTATTATGTCTTTTAAAATCCAAGTCACATTACGAGGTTTAATAAACATTACTATACCGAGTTGTTTTAGCATTTAAAAAATTTATTCCATATTACGTCAAAGGAAAAAAATCCACTTCGTCACACGGCCTAGTTAGACTAAAACATATCATCTATACGAGCACCTTGTTGAGTGTTCATAGACATTGGTGCACCAAGTGAGATCTTTTAGCATTTCATTTAAAGAATTAACTCCATATGACGTCAAAGGAAAAAGATTCCATCACAAGTCCTAATAAGACTAAAAAATGTCATCTATACGAGCAGTTTCTCGAGGGATCATAGACATTGGTGCACCGAGTTTGTTCTTTTAGCATTTCATTTGATGGGCTAGTTAGTTTGTCTGTCCGTTATGTTAATAGCGAGAAAAATAAAAGACTTAAAGCTATTGAAAATTTGATTAAAATTAATTTCCCTTCCCTCACATCGCATTAGTTTTAAGTTTCTATTCTAGATTGTTCCGGATGTTTATATATTTATAGTGAGAAAAAAATAAGAATTCCAGATAAATCAAATGCCGTTAATTAAATTTCTGGGATGGTCTGTTATGAAAATTACAAGTACCATACCCTTATGAAGATTTTATCAAACCATACTTTGGTGTAAGGAAGTTGTTTTCCTTAAAAATCAGAGCATAATATTAACGATAATTAGATTTTTTAACGTTTTAGATAGAAAGTTAAATGTAGTGTAAGAGAGAAGTGCGATTTTACATAAATAGAGTTAAACTATTTTTCATAAAAAATCCGGAACAACCAATTTTCGTAAATGAGAAAATTATTTGTTTTATTTATTAGAAGAGGATTTCAAACATTTATTAGCGTTATTAGATTTTTCATATAAAATTCGGATCATTTTTGGCGACGATTTGTAAGAAAATTAAGGTAATGTAGGTCGATTTCTTTTTCAAAACAAAATCCGTAACATTCTTTACCGATTAAACAACTTTTATTATGTTTCGGCAAGAAAATTAACTGTAAACTAAGTCTAAAAATTTATTTTCAATAATCGTTTCTAGTAAATTACTTTCTTATTTTAAAATCCTGATAACCTATTGTCGATGTTTTTGAAAAAAATATAATTATTTTACATAAATTTGTTTTAAGACCAATATCCGGAACAACTTTATAGTTAATGAAATATAAATCAGTATAGATATTTTTATTTAGCATTTATATGCTATTTACATTAAAAAAAAACCGGAACAATATATTAAAGATTGTGTGTTTCTTGCAACGTTTAAGCATGGAAATAAAATCTACAAAAACAAATATTCATTGGCATTGATTTATTTTTCACAAAACATCCGGAACAATCTATTATAGATACTTTAAACTATTGCAATATTTCTGAATGAAAAATTAAAGGTTAAATCAGATTTACAATAACCTCTAGTGTTATTTGTTAATCTAATCGTGACGGACAGACCGACCATCAGACAAAACGCACAAAAATAAGCTTCTTTTATTCGGATGGGGGCACTAAATAAAAAAAAAAATAAAATCTGATTTTTAAAAAAAGTTTAAGGAATTGGTTTAGTGGCTGTACATGTTGCGACTTTTCGCTACTGTACGAAAGTCGCTGCTTAAAAAGTCCATTTTAAAAAATGTGCATGATATTTACATACAAAGTGCATTATTAGCCTTTATAAGCAAACAGAAATGTTTTCTTTTAATTTTAGCAGCTAGTTAACCAGAAAAAACATCTTTAAGTATTATTTATATTTGTTGTAAACATTTCCTGTACATTTTATAAATATATTTGACTTGGTGATACTGAAAATACACACAAATTATTCATCTTTGTTAGCATATTGTAACATTGCCTCCCTTACATTTACTTAATTGTTTTAGAATTGGTGTATTTTTATGAAAAAATCGCTTGCATAATTAATTTTATAAATTAAACGGTTTGCTTTTAGAAAAAAGAAAAGTAGCCCTTGCACCTAAACTTTTCAAGCCGGATTTAATGATGAAATAATATTTATCTATTCTAGTTTTCGAGATCTGAGTGTGACAGACGGACAGACGGACAGACAGACAGACGGACATTTTGCACAAACCTAATAGCGGCTTTTTCCCCTTACGGGGGCCGCTAAAAAGATATATGAGATACATTAGAAAAAAAAACATAAAAGAAATAAAAGTTATCTGTGCATAATTAATACTATTAATACTAAATTTTCTGTGAAATTAATCGAAAAAAAAACTTTTACTCGTTTTAATTTGAGGACCACTGTAGGTCTGTGGGCTCACTTAAATCCTGGACAGTCATCAATGCTAATAAAGCGCTTTCATTATCTGCATATGTGTGTAGATATTTCTTTGTGAATGTGTATGAATATGCGAGCGTGGGAGTCGAACAACAGCGAGTGAATCTGTGTGGATTCCATTGTTCCTGTATTTCACCAGGTCCTAGAGGCTGGCAACACTCACTTATTTCATTAATCCCTTGTGTAGCATTACCATGTGATAAATAATACTGTTGCGAAACACATTAATTATTTGGCGATATAAGCTATAAAACAAAACGGTGCATGATGGTCCGTGTCTGAGAATAGAGATCTAGTTCTTATAAGTGATCGTTTATTATGAAAAGAAGTTTAAGTTTGCTAAAAAAAATTATTAGGCCTACCATAAATGAACATCTAATACTTTAATCGTTCAACGTTTAAACAGGGGCAGCGCAGCTGTGGAGCGTAGCCGTCAAAGGACCAGGGTCCAACACGCTGACCATTTGCTTATTGTTATACACAAATACTGGGGGCGCGGTGGCTGAGTGGTTAAGCGCTCGGCTTCTGAACCTGAGGTCCTGGATTTTTAGGGCGTCCCTGAGTCCATCCAACTCTAATGGGTACCTGACTTAAGTTGGGGAAAGTAAAGGCGGTTGGTCGTTGTGCTGGCCACATGACACCCGTTCGTTAACCGTTGGCCATACACAAAAACTATAGCGAGGCCCCGCGAAGCATGCACGCTATAGGCATCGTCCTCACTATGTCCTGCTGGGGATTTAAATCAACTTTTAGATTGTACACATTGTTTTCTTACGCCACTGGGGGTAGATGGAGTCCAGGAGTTGGGTTTACACTTTTTCAGAAACCTTGAAGAGTATCCCACGCAGTGGCGTAGCTAGGAATTCGTCATCATTTGGGGGCCCAGGGTGCTTGACCTTGACCCACTGGCGGATTCAAAGGGGGGGGCGGTAAGGGGGAATTTCAGTAAAGAAATCACACAATTTGCATACGAATGTATTAGTTATGTTAATAATAGATACTAATTATTTATTGTTAACCTATTTTTAGATTTTTTCGCCCCCCCTCTAGTATGTTGGTCGGGTGGGGGCGATGGCATAATTCCCACCCCGCCAACCACCATAAACGTTCGAGTGGGGGGGGGCGGTCCAATTTATTTGTAGAAATCACAGCTTGTTAACAGAATCAAGTAAATATCTATATAATTAAAACTTGTTATTGGTATTTTAACCAATCCTTATATTATTCGTTCCCCTGTTAGGCATTGGGTCGGGGGGGGGGGGGGGGGGAGCGATCCTACTTTTATTTAGAAATCGTAGTTTGTGAACAAAATTAGTTGAATTACTATATAATTTATATATTATATCGCTACTCTTCTAGCCCTCTGAGCGGGGGGAGGGCGGTCCTATTTTTATGGAGAAATCATAGTTTGTGAACAAAATTAGTTAAATATCTAAATTATATAAGGTACATATTGATATTTTAACCCATTTGTATATTAAGTCGCACACACAATTTGATCTCAAATTTTATCATTAGTAAATATAAAATGAAAAAGGGTTGTACCAGGTGGGAGGGGCGCTACATGCAATCGCCTTCCACCCATCGGACAAACCAATAATTTTTCTTTTTGTATTTTAGTCAAGAACTTACACAATTTTTAAAATGTCACAAATACAATTTATATATTCTAAAAATTAAATTCTTATATCGAGTCGCCCCACCCCCTATTCTTTAAGACTCACATATATACTTGAATCCTAAAAATGCAGAAAAAATAACTGAGTAGAATCTAATTGGTCCACTTAATTTCTCCTCCCACTTCCTAAATTTTGTGTTTAGAACTTTGAATTATAGTTCTGTTACAAAACAAAGTTACAAACATGTCTATTGAACAACATGTATCACTTACTCTTGAGCTTTTTGTTTTTTTAAAGTCTAAATCTAACTATGTGTGGTATCTTATCTTTTCAAGGAAAACATCGGTTGTATTTGCAATTAAGTAAGGGCCTGTAAACTCATATTAAAATATTTTTCAAATAAAACATTATTCAAAAGGGGGAATAATGAGCTATAGATGTCAGGATAATGCGTTTCTGCAGTGAAGAATGCAAGAAAACAACAGATTGCGATGTGCTTGATAATAAACATGATGACTGTCTTCTACTCTTCATTAGAAATATAATTAACTAAGTCACAGTCAATGTCCTTCAAGGAACGTAACAATTTCTTCCTTGAGATTCCATATTCTTGTAATGCTAGGCCAGCGGATACTACTGTCGTAACGAACATCGGAATGTTTTGTTTCCAAATCTAAAAGTACTTTTCGGAACTGCCAGTCAGAGCTGGCCTTAAATATTTGGAGGCCCTAGAAGAAGTGACTTTGGAGGCCCAAAATAAAATGAAAAATAAAATTTAACTTAAAAAAAAACAACTAAAAATATTAATTTATTAAAAACCTAGTTTACTTCAACAATAACATCGAGGATAAGTCTCGCTATTTCTTCTCTAAAATAATACAATAATAGTTACATACGTAATCGTTGGCTTTATGCATCTGCGTAGTTTGCATATGCCTAAGGCTAGGCCTATATAAAAAATAAGAGCATTATAATGATGTCATAATAATTATATGTTATTCAATGCTAGGACAAATGTGTACAAATACTCCTTCTTCCCTAGTGCTATTAGAGCATGGAATGGGTTGCCTGTGCTAGCCAGGAAGACCAGTGACTTGGCAGAATTCAAGTCATTGGTTAATATGCATGACTGAATGCATGAGGCGTAGGATGTAATCATTTCCTATTATGATGTGTAATCTGTATTATATAAGATAAGATAAGGTTTGTGTAAACTTTCCAGTTACGAGTTTATGGTTGGGATATTGTTCTTTATTTATTAAAAAGACTGTTTTTCGCAGTCAAAGCACGGCCACCATCAGTTGTTACCCTTGCCATCTTGTTCAAGCCAACCCAACTCTATCAACACAGTTCTCAATAGCAATGAATACATACCGACCTGAGCTTGTGTATTTGACTAAATTTTTCGAAATATTGCCAGTAAGAATAATCTTCGTTTACTTTAAACTTCTAAGAATAAACATATAGAGACAATGTTTCTTCAGCCTTTTCACTATTAGTGATCAGAATTTGAAATTCAATCATTTCTAAAGATATTTACAATTATTTATTTTTAATATTTTTGGGGGCACACCTGATTTTTCTAGGCGTCCACGGGCGGCATTAAAACACTTAGGCGGGCCGCATGTGGCCCGCGGGTCGTAATTTGCCCACCCCTTAGCTTTAGGATTATACACATTATTTTAACTTGCTTGAGATAATTTAATATGGTAGGTAGATATGTGTACAGAGCACTAATCAAGTCACCAAATAAAGTATGCAACATTTTATTTACCAAGTACAAAACATCATAATTTATTTCATATTCTGTTAACTTTAAAATTTTATTTGGTAACCAAAACATTGTAAGTTTAGTAAATCTATAACAGTTCAAAATAAACGATCATGAACTACTAATTTAAAGAACTAATTGTCGATATTTCAGACTTGCTGACCATTGTCCCCCCGACTCAGTGAAGGGGAGAGATTACAGACACTTATTCAGAACGACAGCGCTCTCGGAAGTCTGTATCGCATTGTTTATTGTCCTCTGTGTTGAGTATAACAATGTTAATGTAACCAATTTGTCTGGGAGACAATATCACTTAGACTTCACGTTATTCGATCTTAAAGTAAATCAAAACTTTTGGCTTCGGTGATACAGATATTACGGTATCATCAATTATGACGACCGAGCCTTCAAAAGTCTATATCACTTTGTTTTGTTGTCCCTTGTGTTGTGTATAAGATATGGATGTAACTATAAAAATAGTGAATAAAAAAATAAAATAAATAAAATTCCAGTACACACGCTTACATTACGCCAAACATATTGGGCCCTATGTCACGTCAGTTTTAGAACCCCTGTAATATTTGGTGAATAGTAATCACTGAACCATTCCGTGCACGTTTAGCACGAGATTTTTTCCTGGTCGGGGACTGACCACGAGGTGGACACCTCAGTTGATTTTGGACTCTCGTAGAGAGAGGTATATTGTGGATATCTTGTCCAGTGTAATAATGTATAGATAGATATTAAGGTTGATTTTTTGGAGAATATGTGATATCTGAAGTATTTCATTGGATTATAATTCACTATGTTATTGTGAATATTTCTTGATGGCTGGACATGCCAATATCTTTTATGAATTATATTTTACATGTAATAAAAACCATGTCTGCTACAAGTGAGACTATTACTTATTCTAAAGGTTGTAATCAGAGTGGTCAGTATGTTAGTGTTCTCACGCACTGGCAAATCTAGTGCGCGTGTGAAAGTACTTATTTATCAGTAAAGAACATTGTAGAGGTATCTACAACACAGAGGCATTCGCGTCATCACGCCTATAACAAAACCAGGCTGTGACACCCTAACAATTAGCAGCTAACGCATGAAACTTCCAACACTTTTAAAAAACAAAAAGTAATGAACTTGAATGTAGCAGGTAAGACTGTCAGACTTTAGCTAAGTGCCGCAAGCCATTTAACTAGATGACTAAAACATCAATCTGTACAACTTTCTGTCATTCATATAATGGAAGCCTCATTTTCCCCCCTCACATTGCATTGCTAAAGTAATTCACGTCTTTAAAGAAAGAAAAGTGTTATGGTCCTAAAGACGTATACCATATTATCTGAAGTAACGTCTGTATTATATAAGATAAGATAAGATAAAGGAATTTCTTTCTTTCTCTTTGTACTTTTCCAGACAATGTTGTCATTACAACTGAATAAATAGTATGAACAAAATTTTCTTTAAACTCAATTTCTCCTCTATAACGCATCAGGTAGTCTGGTCTAACATTTCTCTCTCTCTATTTTGCAATGTTTAACTATTGCAAGAAGTCTTTCCATTGAGTTTGCACAATCATATACTTCTATTAACAGTTCAGCACATTTTTTTTAACGTAAGACTTTGCTTTAACTCAGGGTTTCTCAAAACTATGGGTCGCGACCCCCTTGGGGGTCGAATGACAATATGCCAGTGGTCGCATAAGAGCCCCGGAAATATGGATTTTTTTTTGTCTATATATCATTGAACGTTTTTTTTTTCTTTGTCTATTCTACACCGTGCTGTAACAAGATTATTTGAACCGTAGCTTGGTAATCAAGTTATTTCATAACCTGTTCTTTTAGAGATTGTGTTTGCACCTTCTTCCATGTTCAAGAACAAATCTCTGCGAAACAAGGTTTTCCAGCTTGTTAGTTAATTAAGTCCAAATTCAGAAGTTGACTTGATGCAGAAGATGGCATTCATTGTGCTACTGAATTCATGATCTGGTGGAACAGAAATATGATCGAACTTCTTACTATCGTTGGCGTGTCTGTAAATACCGTTGAAACACAATTTTTATAAGAATGTAGTTTATAGTATCAAAGATTGTTATCCATACTCTGCCAGTATTTGTGACATTGTCTATTAAAGTATGCAACATGCATTTAGTGAATACGCAATACAAAAGTAAATAATTGTAAGTCTGAATATAACCCCCTTTTTTTTTTAGCACAAATTTATTTATCTGTAAACGAAAAAAATAATTAACGAATGAGGGTCGCCGCCTAGTGGCAAATTATATTGGGGGTCGAGTAACTAAAAAGGTTGAGAACCGCTACTCTAACTAGTCTACATTATTTATTCACCTCCTTAATGACTACAAAGAAACATTGAAGTCAAGGGCGACAATTTCCACGTAAGTCGTCTTACAAATATAAAGGCATAAGTAAAATTTGAAATTTAGATCATTATGTTTTGAAAAATTATAACGGTCAATCCAGAATTCTCACTGTGTGGCCACATTATGTCGTTTTTTTTCCTAAGGATACACATAAACGAACACATTTATCTATGGAGGAGCGGTGGCTGAGCAGTAAAACGCTTGGCTTCTGAACCGAGGGTCACGCGTTCGAGTCCCAGTGGAGGCTCGGATTTTGAATTTCGGGATCTTTGGACGCCTCTGAGTCCACACAGCTCTAATGGGTATCTGACATTAATTGGGGAAAAAGGCGGTTGGTCGTTGTGCTGGCTACATGACACCCTTGTTAATCGTAGGCCACGGAAACGGGAGACCTATACATCATCTGCCCTATACACCGCATGGTCTGAAAGGGGAACTTTTAACACGTTTATAGGACACTCGCAGGTCCCTTTTCCAGTCGGCTTCCAACATTGAGGAGTTTGCAAGCTAATAGGATGAATTTTAATAAAAAGAGAATTGAAGATTATTACATCTTAGCCTTAACCTCCCGCAGGATGGCGGTTGTCAGGGTTCAAACCCGAAACCAATCGAGACCAAAGTTCAGAGCGCATTGACCAGGCAGCCATCCTATGTCATATACAGTTAGAATTCAACTGTATTCTTTGTTTCAGTCTAAAGTATTTCTTGCTATAGCCTCACTTACCTGTATAGAATAACAGCTGCTACTAAAATACATTGTTGATAGTAATTTTTCCACCTTTTTGTTTAAGAAAAGAAAATTTCACTTGTCGTTTTGCAAAGACGGTTTCTTTGTTTGAAAGTTATAATAAGATGTTTGTTTTGCCTACTCTCTCTAACTAAAAAAACGAATTCAATATAAACTGTCCAAGCTGTCTAGAGTCCCACATAGCAGAGCGTTGTCATGATTAGGTCACATCTGAAAGAAACAAATATATGTATGTCCTGAGCAAACTGTTTTTGTAACTGAAACGTTTTAACGGTAAACCTGGTTTGGTGCCGGGAGGTAGTGGGGGGGCGGGGCTGTGGAGGCATCGGTGGGGAGGGCTAGTGGTAGAGAGGAGGGGAATGAGACGTCA
Organism: Biomphalaria sudanica; assembly: GCA_036873155.1. Lineage (NCBI taxonomy): Eukaryota > Metazoa > Mollusca > Gastropoda > Planorbidae > Biomphalaria > Biomphalaria sudanica. The sequence continues at coordinate 886,228 of JAZGLO010000202.1, read as the reverse complement.
CGTCACGCTTTCTCTATCCTCCTCCTCCTCCTATCTCTCTCTCTCTCTCTCTGCTCTGTGCTAGATCCAACAGATGAACTCTCCGGCGTGTGCTAGGACGCAGGGGTTCTCACATGGTATTTCCTTGAAGTTGAAACTGCTCGGTGCAAAGCTTTAAACACCAGTTTAAATTAAAACCGGTAATAGACAATTCCATAATACTGTTTGAATAAGTCCACATCATTAATTAATAAAACAACAAACAAACCAAAAAACAACAACGTAACAATGATTTTCAAAAGATGCAATGAATGTCTGGCGTTAAAAATCACATGAAGATAAAAACTTTTGGTCATTCACCGGAAGTAGGTTACTTTGATGGTGTTACCACTGGGCGCTGTACAACTACACACCTAAAAAGCAATGGTCTTTGGTAACAGTGGAGTTTCTGCCCATGGAAGTATACCAGCTTGTCAGAAAATGATAAAGTGTTTCTAAATGTAATTAGAGTCTAGATTAGAGCTTTACACTTAGCACATGTCGACACAAGGGACCTCGTGGGCGTAAATCCTCTCTACCCATCATCCTCTTTGTTTTCCACATTGCCCGATGGGGGAGAAAAAATAATCCATAACGCATTTCGACTCTATTGGGCTATTGTCACGAATCAATAATAATTGCTAATGTCACGTTGAAGATTATCTTGATCTATATCGCACTATCTATGATTGTGGTTGCCGAGGATTCAGAAATCGTCAGTTGATAAGATGATCATCTAGAAGTTGCTAGTTGATAAGAGGATCATCTAGAAGTTGCCAGTTGATAAGAGGATCATCTAGAAGTTACTAGTTGACAAGACGATCTAAGTATACTATTATATATTCAATGAAGAAACTTCTCTTCCTCTAAAACAATTACTTTAATTCAAAACTTGGAAAAGCTATTCACAAATAATTACAATGGTTCAATGTACTTGAATAGAAATGAATATGTATATTTCTATTGAATAAATGATCTACACAATAATATAATTATATCCTCTTCCTTTGAGTTCTAACACGAGACTTTAGTACATGTTCTCTCTAACACGTTCCGCACAAGACTGGCGGTAATATCTCTCAGCTTACAAAGCTTGGGCGTTACCACGTGACCAACATCTCTCCGCTGCATGGCCAACCAATATATGCAGCTCAAAGTACAATAATTAATACCTCCAACCAATCACATTCATCCCAAAACATAATTCTGCTGCGTGATGTAAAATTCCCGAGGTGGGTGAAGTTCTGGCAACCTTGGCTAAATATAGCTACAGTGTACGTGACAGCTATATTAAAAACCCGGAAGCTGTTGTTTCATGAATATAGTTCAGATTTTAACAATGTTTGTTTTGTAATGGTCTTTATCCTCGTACAATCATTTTTCTTGCTAAGCAACGCGAGTGATTTGATCCAAGACCATTTGTTATAGAATGCCTCAACAATGACCTGAAATGTCACAACCCTTAGGCAGTTAACTTTAGACCAATAGCTCGTTGCCTCGTCGTACAGACATGTAACGTGGCAACGAGATATTGTTCTAAACGGAGGATTCAACCCCCGTAGCTTCTCGTCTAGTAGATAGGCTAAGAACGGGAAGCGAACAAGGTCCCGGCAGGATACCCTGGGTGAGCTTTTTTTTCCCTCTCATTCGGGGTGGGGATGGAACAATAGCCATAAACCCAGTCCAACAAGTCCACCACACCATTCCACAAAGGATGCCGACATCAGAGTCCCGGGGTGCAAGCTTCAGGCCCAAGCCTGTTTGATTGAGAAAAGCCTTTCCAACGATCAATGGGACAATGTCGCCTTCGACGACGATTCCCGACTCGATTTTTTCGAACGTGTGGACTGGGGTTTTTAATTTCGGGATCTTATAATGGGTACCTGACATTAGTTGGGGAAAAGTAAAGGCGGTTGGTCGATGTAAGCACAGAAATAGATCCCCCCCTCATTAACCATGAATCACCAAAAAAAATGACCTTTAATTAGCCAATAGATCGCAAGGTCTGTAAGGGAAAAAAGAAGAAAAAAATTATATAATATACTGTACACTTACGTTGAATAATAAAAAAAAAATTATACAACGTATTCGACTTTTTAGCGGCCCCCGAAAGGGGAAAAGACGCTATTAGTTTTGTGGGAAATCTCTGTCCGTCTGTCAGTCTGACCGTCTGTCCATCTGTCCGTCTCGTTTAGATCTCGTAAACTAGAAAAGATATTGAAAATCCGACATCACAATATTTTAGACCATTCAAAGTTCTGATGCAACGGCTACTTTTTTTTTCCTGAAAGCGAAAAATCTAATTTTTAAAATCAGTTATGCAAGCAGATTTTTGAATGGGAAAAAGCTAATTAGTAAGCACAATTCTGCCCCCTTCTAGGTAGCCAAGCCAAGCTAAGTTCAAGCGTACTTGGCCTCTCGACCACGCTTCCCAATTACAAAGAGGAACTAACCTGTGAAAGGACTACCGCATACTCTTAAGTTACAATATTAATTTCTACAGCGATCTCGGCCCTTTGTCTTGAAAAAGACAACAAAATGCTGTGCTGCTAGTTTTGACTGCCTTCACCTTGGCCGAATGATGCGACACTGAAACTATATCCAGTTGTAATTATTCATGACCTCATTTGTTGCGCGCGATTCGTCAGTGGTACTTACAGTTGACTGAGTTCAATAGTGCCAACTTGGCTGACTGGGCACAGTCATTTTGGTGTGAGCATTCATTCTTTTTATTTTCTCTAGTTAATTTGAGTATAATTGATACGTCCGTTTTCTGAGTCACGTACTTGAAAACGTTACGCTTTTATATTGACCAATACAATTTCTTTGCACGTGAATTTCTCTCTATGAAATTAAAACAATTTTATTTTTCAGATAGATATCATAAAAAAGTTAAACACACACAATTAATTTGCAACATAACATTATTTCATTTATTAATTCACAAAATTAGACAACATGAAGCTTGAAACTTATTTACTTACCCCGCTTATTTTATTCCCTTGTATTTATACCCTCTCTAACAGTCTCCAATAGAAAGGAAAGAATCGCATCCTTCCACTAAAACAGAAAGCAAAATAGAATGTACTACCTATTATTAACTCCCTTTCCTATTTATAGTTCTACCGGAGGCTGACCGTTATTTCCCGAAATGCAAATGTTAAACCATGTCTACCATTAAAATGACCTTTACGCTTATACCACGTGACAGTTACCGACACAGCAATAAGAGAGCCATCATCTCTTTTGAAATGGATGCAATATACAAAACTATTGATTATCTTACCAGGTAATAAGATAGTTCGATAGCATTAACATTAAGGATAGATCACTTTTGTTCATTGCTGATAAGATACAAGACCTAAACATCAAGTTTTGAGCCTTTTCAACACGTACACATTAGAAAGAAAAAAATCAGTGACTCGTATATTGGCAAAAAATCAATTATTCACTTTAAAAAAGTTTTTACTCATCGCTAACTATTAGAAGCAGCACAAAGCAATGGAGCACATTGTACTACGTTGAAATGTTTGTTTTGAAAGTTTCCCTTCACTAGCCCAGTCATTGATTGGTAACAAAATAAGTTAGAATCAATGCCACACTTCCTAACAAAGTCTTGGAGGCTGGTAACATGGAAGGTTCTGTTATTGTAACAATGATGTTGGGTGTTTCCGCTTGAAACTGTGAGGCGCGGTAGCTGAGTGGTAAAGTGCTTGGCTTCCAAACGAAGGTCACGAGTTCGAATCTCGGTGAGGACTTGGATTTTAATTTCAGGATCTTTAATGCGCTTTTAAGTCCACCCACCTCTAATGGGTACCTGATACTAGTTGGGTAAAGTAAAGGCGTTGGTCATTGTGTTGGCCAGATGACACCCTCGTTAACCGTGGGCCCTATAGATTGCAAGATCTGAAAGTGAAACCTTAAATTAAAGCTAAACTCAATTGGGCTGTCCGGAGATACATTAGGTGGAAAAATAAGAGACATTTTAGAAACTTAACTCTTTACGACTTGAAATACTTCAAGTAAAAAGTACAAAAAGATTAATCACACAATAGAAACAAATAGCATAAATTAATTTTAATTATTGATTAACAAAAGTATTTTATATGATATATAACTCCGATAAAGATAAAGCTTCCGCTTGTAATTAATTCCTCTCTAAATTTATCTTCTCTATCGTACAGTAAAGTTTGAACATTTTCTATTGGTAAAGTTATTGGTAATTTTGTTTTACCTACTTAAAGTTCTTAGGGACATTTCCTGTTGTTTTCTGTTTGTACAATTTAACATTAATGTTGGCATTGACGCTTACTTTTACTTGACACTTACTTTGCAAACAACTTTTTTGGTATCATCAGTTTCTTCACAGGGCCACCGCTACCTATTGTGCAATGTGTGCGGATAAATTTTAGGGGCGGCCAAAACGTTATGAAAAAAATTACTTAGAAAAAAAACCAACAAGGTTACAAAGACACTTTGTGTGGAAACACAAACTCAAAATCGGCAGGCATTATGGAAGGTTTCAATATTTACAGAAACAATATCAGAATGAAATTCTATCAAATGCAAATGATAGAGAAGAATTGAGAAAGAAGATTGGCAAACCTTGTGTGGTGCCCCAACGGTCCAGCAGACCAAGGGATAGGTGAAAGTGAATGTAAAGTTAGATGTGAACCTGGCCTAACTGATGTCTTATAATGAATATCTAATTGATCGAATTGTTTTGTAAAGGGTCAATATCTTACTTATTTTGATAAATTCCGGAGTTTAGACATATGCGTTCACGCGACAATATAAAAACTATTTATTAATTACTGTTTTAAATTATTTTCAACGTATATGCATACTAAATAGATTTCTTTCTCTTAAAAAAGTAAACATTATTTTTTGGTAAATGTAGTAGTTAGTAGGACAGAATTTACATAATGTAGCAATACAAATGTGAAAAAAAAATTGTTTAAACACAAAATCTAAAACCATTTGCATAAATGTGTTAAAAATATGACTAATAATCATCTCCTCTACTAACGAGCCTCCCGCGTTTGTTACTATTAATAGCGAATAGGACGAACGGACAGACATTTCACACAAAACTAATAGCGTCTTTTCCCCTTTCGGGGGCCGCTAAAAAAGATAATTACGTCCTACGCATTTCACATGTTAATCAAGTCACGCATGTTAATCAATGACTTAAACTCTGCTATGTCGATGGTTTTCCAGACTGATTCAGGCAACCCATTCGATTCTTTAATGGCACTGGGAAAAGGAGCACTTGTACGAATTTGTTCTAACGTATGGAATTAGAAAAGTGCCTTTATCTTTGTGTCTACCTTGGTGAAAAAAAAATGAAACTCATTTTATATACCTAAAATCTGTAAAATTTTCGCTAAAGCTCCTTTAACGCTTTCCCTCAAAGGTGCTTTCTCTCTATAATGGGCATGACAAGTCTACTGGGTACATTACTTATAACCATGTTCTGCTGGTGGCCGTTGTACAGTCTGGAAGCACTACTTTACCATTCGATAGCCAAAGACAGGTGCAAATAGACTCCCGGCACACAACGGCTTTGCCTGTATAAGTTGTGGCGAAAAATGCAGACCACAATTGTGTTTACATGCCTGATTGTCCGAAATGTTGCACTCATTCTTAAGCTTTGGATTTAAAGACAATGCCTGCTACACACTGAAAACAATTTTGAAATCTTTTTCTATCCCATACTTGATATAACAGTGAATGCATTAAATGACGATTCAAGATATTGAGATTCGAGGTATTGAGATTCGAGATATCTTACTTCAAAAAAGACTAACGCTGCGTTAGAGAGAGTCCAATATTTATAGTACGCCTGAACACCGACCTACGTAGTCGCAACCTGTGGGCAGTTTTGACGAATACCTCGTTGCCACGTCACAGGTCACTACAACAAAAAATCGATAACAACAGACAGCTGTCAAAATCGGCCCGGGCAATTTAATACAATTTAGCCCATAAATTATATATTATATATTGTGCATCTAATTATACGCCGGTCTGTCCTCTTGTTAAATTTGAAAATGCATTGATTACTTTACGCATGCATGCTGTGAACTCTAAATTTTTAGAAGAAATATAGGCCTTATGCTGCTTTTGAAGTGTGACAAGACCTTAAAAGGATGAAGTCTACTAGTAGCACTGTCTACCAATGTAGGCTATTACCTTATGTCGGAAATATGCTAGATTTAGTTAGTATTACAATGTACAAGTCTGCACAAGTTCTTTTGCTCTTTAAACATGACGCTGAGACTGTCACTTTTATAGGAGAATGTTATAAAACCATTTAATGGAACTGATACACCGCATCTACGTTGTACACTCTGGGCAGGATAGCATTGCGTCACGGGCTGGATATGGCCCGCTGGTCAAAGTTTGGGTATCACTGGAAATTATTGGTATACCTTAAATTAATAAATAAAAAATTATATTATCAAACAAATAGCTTTTTAATTAGAATATATTTAGCACCTTGAACTTAAAGGCTTATCTGAGTATTTCAAAAGATCTTGAAGCAGGCTCAAAAACTGCTTAAAAATGTACTGCTTTGCGTTTGTTAATTGGGTTAATAGAAATAAGGAGATCGAACCAATAAAGGAATTCACACGGATCTCTGGTATTAGTGGCTAGTAGATCGATTGTGACAGAAGCTCCACAGAAAACAATACTATAAAAACACATTTTTCTTTAGTTTCTATTTTTCCACCAATCAAAGAAAAGCATATTTCTTTCCCAGTAGGAGTGAATAAACGGGGATTTCCGGTAATTTGCGCATTGCGTGACATCGTAAGGATGAAGCACATTCAATGGGTCCTAATGAAACAAACAAAAACAAAAGATAAACAAGCAAAGCAAAAAGACGCTGAACCCTAAGTAAGGACGAAAATAGTTATCGATTGCTATATGAATATGCATGTAATTTTCCAATGCGACCATTAGGGTTATACTCAGATCTGGAATCATTGACGTGACGTATCCTTAGGTCGAGAGGACTAGTTGAGGGCACGGACGGAGTGGCTTTATGGGCATTTGGGTAAATGTCCGGTGGGCCGGTGCCTAAATAGTCCGGTCGGGCTGCCGAATGGACCACTTTAAAAGTCAGTTAAGTCTCGTAAAATGCGAAAAAAAAAAACAAAAAAAAAACGTAAAGCTCTTGAACTGTCGAAATATGGATCTTTTTTTTCTGTCGTGTGTGCTCCTTTCTTGTGGAGTCGCCTGGGCTGTAGCCAGCCCTCTCTTGAATCCGGCCCTCTATTTGGTATGAAAATATAAACCTCAAGAAAATGAGAAGAGAGATTTTGAAATAAATAGACATAATCAACAATGTCCAGGACGCTATATAGAAAGATCCCTCAACATTAAGACCAAGCTGTATTCAGATCTAACCAGATATAATCAACAATGTCCAGGACGCTATATAGAAAGATCCCTCAACATTAAGACCAAGCTGTATTCAGATCTAACCAGATATAATCAACAATGTCCAGGACGCTATATAGAAAGATCCCTCAACATTAAGACCAAGCTGTATTCAGATCTAACCAGATATAATCAACAATGTCCAGGACGCTATATAGAAAGATCCCTCAACATTAAGACCAAGCTGTATTCAGATCTAACCAGATATAATCAACAATGTCCAGGACGCTATATAGAAAGATCCCTCAACATTAAGACCAAGCTGTATTCAGATCTAACCAGATATAATCAACAATGTCCAGGACGCTGTATAGAAAGATCCCTCAACATTAAGACCACACTGTATTCAGATCTAATCAGATATGATCAACAATGTCCAGCACGCTATATAGAAAGATCCCTGAACATTAAGACCAAGCTGTATTCAGATCTAATCAGATATAATCAACAATGTCCAGGACGCTATATAGAAAGATCCCTCAACATTAGGACCACACTGTATTCAGATCTAACCAAATATAATCAACAATGTCCAGGACGCTATATAGAAAGATCCCTGAACATTAAGACCAAGCTGTATTCAGATCTAATCAGATATAATCAACAATGTCCAGGACGCTATATAGAAAGATCCCTGAACATTAAGACCACACTGTATTCAGATCTAATCAGATATAATCAACAATGTCCAGGACGCTATATAGAAAGATCCCTCAACATTAAGACCAAGCTGTATTCAGATCTAACTAGATATAATCAACAATGTCCAGGACGCTATATAGAAAGATCCCTCAACATTAAGACCAAGCTGTATTCAGATCTAACCAGACAGCACGACGCACAGCTTGTGCCACCAATATGTTGTGCTAATAGAGTCGTTAACTCTTTCTTTCCTAATTAAAGATCCAATCATTGATTTGACCCCATTATATTCAATTATTTTTTGATACCATAGTGTATGCATTCGTCTTTAATTTTATACCAAAGTTAACGTTTTCTGATTCCAAACAAAAAATGTTATTGAAGTTTACTCATAACAGGGTAGAATGTACAAATGTGAAAAATGAATAATTCTGTCAGAACGTGGACATGATTACGGAGATAAAGAGTTAAAGCAGTTTTCGGCCAATAAGATACATATTATTTTTGTAAATTGCATTAGTCTGCTTTCCTTCGAGAAATAACACGTCACCTCTCCTGCGTGCCATTCTCGACCTATGGTTTGCGCACCTCCAGCCCCGCCATTAAAGGCAGCAGTACACACAGTTTGTTCATTATGTTTCGCATTGCATGTACTCCTCATTAATAGAATACAAACTCAAGTCTAGGCAGTGGATAAATAATCTTATTTCCTGAGGATGTAAGACTTAGACTCCCGCTGAATTTGTTTCCATTATCTCTTGCAGTGGCATCGCTACCCCAATTCTGAATAGTACGTTTTCTAGTAACACTGTAAAAAAAAAAAGTGGTCGTAACGAATATAGTTTACGCGTAACATCGCAAAAACGGTTTATTTAGTATGTTTAAAAATTAAACTTCTACAGTGAAGTGTAACTTACTCACTTGTTCGAAATACCAAAGAAAATAATTACCAATAGTTAAATTAAATAATTAGTTAATTTTGTTTAAATTGATTCTTGTGTTGTCAGGTAAAAGAAATAATTGTGCAAAATTTCAGCTTGATCCGAGATTGGCTGTCTGAGAAATAACATGCACAAATTTTACCAGACAGACAGACAGACAGATTGAGTTGATATAAGCTTTGTAATAATAAATATTATGCACCTTGTGTTAGAGAGCTACCATACTTACAGTATGCAGATTGAAATGACTGATCCCCCTTAAATACAAATTCTTTCATTAGGGGAAGAAAAGTTGTTTTTTTGCAAATTCAAGCCGATATTGCAGGCGAACACACACATACAGTCACAGACACTAACAAACACAGGTTTTTTCTCGTTTTTACCCAGGACGACCAGATGTTGCACGTTAAGAAACAGAAAAGAATCTTTAAATATAGGAGTATGACTGCCGTTATTCTATTTTTATTTTCTTCATTTCTCACCCTTCCTAAGGCACAGTCCCCATCATTGCAAGTGTCTCGACTTAGTCCCCACCATGTTCACACTTGGCAGACGCAAAGTTAGACAGTGACGTCAATCACCAACATGGCAATCACAAGTGTGCACAGGTCGAGGCGACCTAGTATTTCCCATCGAATCCACATCCCATAACGGCCCATCTGGTGGTATAGCTTCACTCTGAACCTGATATCTCTCTGTCAGTAGTTAACAGAAATCGTATACATGTTCCGTTAGGCCTTAGCCCCATACGTCTGACACTCTTGAGTGGTTTGAACCAACTCCAGTTTTACCTTAACTCTAGTAAGAAACAAACGGCGTAAAAAAGTTTTAGGATGCAAGGGGTGGGGGTGGGGGTGGATGAAACGTTGCGCAGGGGTTGGGGGGGCCTAGCGCCCCTCTCAGTGTACGTGACTTCCTCCTGAACTTAAAAATACAAATATACAAACACACACATGAAAGCACATCGTTCAACCAATGGAAGAGCGCGTTTTATCACCTTAAAGTTTTGACGGTCTGCAAGTGGGGAAAAAAAATGCAGAGTTTATTTAAACTGCTGGGACTCAGATCTGAAGTCTATGCTAGTTAAATACCAGAGCATGTGTTATCATCTTATGTCACTACGTTAGATGAATGGTGGAGAACACACTTTATTATTGTTACTGCTGTAGAAGACATTGAAGTCGATGAATAGACATGGTAATATAATACAAGTAACATCTTTAGTATATAAAGTATCTATAGTTATAAATACTCGTATGTTCAATGCACGCGTGCGCGCATACACCCACACACACGCACGCACACACACACATACATACACACATACATAAGTACATAAATACAAACATATATATATATATATATTTAGTGGCGTCACTACAGTCGGTGTCATCAGGTGCGGTAAGATTGGGGTGTCACCCCCTCTCAAGGAAAAATATCACACACTAAGAAACATACAACTATTGTTTATTTTGTTTCTTTATTTTGAACAATAAGCTCATACATTGATGGTTACACTCGAGAATGGTTTTCGATTATATTTATATAATTATATGTCGGTGTTTTTTTATATTTTATCTGAAGTTATTACATAAAATAAAAATTTACAAATATGGAATTGAGAAACCTTGCATTGAATATATTTTCATTAGAGATTATTTAAGAGCTCCTTATGGAAAAGGTTTAAATGTTACTAGTGTGTCTCTGCTGCTTTCGTAAAGGCAAATCAAGCGATGAACTGGTTTACGTCCTGCGAAACATCGTCGAGCGAAGCCTGGAATACCAAGAAAGGATGTCGATCAGTTTTGTAAATAAATAAAAAAGTTTGATAGCATCCATCGGAATCACCATGGAAAATAGCAGGCGAATAGGGAAACTCGCAACAATTTGTCCAGATTCAGCTCGCATGCTTGAACATCGAGACGTATCTAAGATATATCTTATCCCCATTTCACTTTCTTGTAGCCATCGACGATGTCATCAAAATACATCAAACCGGATGCATTCTGATTCCAGCCGAGTTGGATTTTGCATACGACATAACATTACTTTGAAATACAATTAAATGCCCCAATAGTCCAACAGACTACGACCACGTGAACGTCAGGGTGAGAGGTGAAGTGACAAACTCTCGTGTCTCGTTACCTCCACTAGGCATGTCAGACACGTAGTCAGGCCCCACCTTCACACGTGATGTACGCGGGCGAGAATGCCCGCCCAAGTTAGGGCTCTAGAGCCACAAGATATATTTCTCAAAGAGATTAGTCAAAGTCGTTTTACGACTGACACCGACCATCATAATACCATTGTCACTTGATGTACGCGTAAATGCCCTAAAGGATCTGCAAATAAGATGTTTACTAACACATTGGTTACGAGAAGCAACGCTGAATTTCCATTAGTGCTAATGTATGTGGCCTTTTACGTTAGTGAGTCTACATACCTCCCTTTGAAACTTTTCATGTGACTAAAGAGGGCAGTCCTTGTTACTCAGCTTCGGTCACAAATAAGGCATTCATAATCACCAGTGCTAATACATATGATATATATAAATGGAGTTCTCATTCCCTCATCTATGTTAATAAGACAACTTTCCTTATGGAAAATAAAGATTATATTATTATTATGTTAGAAACGAACAAATATTCATTATCTGGGCTGCCAGGGTCGAGTTTCGTTAAAGAGAAAGAAGATTCATTGTAGTTCCTTTATCAGTGTGTCTAGAGGACATTGTTGTGATTTTGCAGGTCTGCAGCAGTACCGCCCTCTGACAGGCAACGAGAATATTCTTAGGAATGTTAAGGGCCTTGAAGGTATGTTTTGTCAGTTGTCATTATTACCTCGATTGATATATGACAATAATTATTATTATTATTATTAATTTTATAGAGAGTAATAAAAGAAGATAATATGTGAACTCGGTCAAAATAATTGTACACCTCGTTTCTTGTTTTGTGAATCAGTCTATCTATTATTGATATTACGTTACATTGTGTTTTAATACTGTTCGTTTAATCCTTTTCATGATTCCCATTGGACTGCAGTGTTTCCCAATTTGTTCCTCTAACGGAACACTTCGCACATTCTGAGTATTTAGCGGAACACTTTACTTATTTTTTTAAGAGAGATTAATTCACGTGGTGGCCTACTGCTTAATTATTCCAGTAGTTCGTGAAACAACTCTTCAGGCTTAGCGGGACACTACAGTTTGGGAAACATTGGAGCATCAAAGTGCTTTATTTCGTAAAGAAGATTTCTGTTTGTTTCTCACGAAAACGTACATGATTGGAACATCGAACAGCGTTTCTGAAAGGTGTAGCTCGATTCGCGACACACGTACTATGTTTCTGAAGAGTGTAGTTCAATTAGCGACACGTACTATGTTTCTGAAGAGTGTAGCTCAATTAGCGACACACGTACTATGTTTCTGAAGAGTGTAGCTCAATTCGCGACACACGTACTATGTTTTTGAAGAGTGTAGTTCAATTAGCGACACGTACTATGTTTCTGAAGAGTGTAGCTCAATTAGCGACACACGTACTATGTTTCTGAAGAGTGTAAATCAATTAGCGACACACGTACTATGTTTCTGAAGAGTGTAAATCAATTAGCGACACACGTACTATGTTTCTGAGGAGTGTAGTTCAATTAGCGACACACGTACTATGTTTCTGAAGAGTGTAATTTAATTAGCGACACACGTACTATGTTTCTGAAGAGAGTAGTTCAATTAGCGACACACGTACTATGTTTCGGAAGAGTGTAGTTCAATTCGCGACACACGTACTATGTTTCTGAAGAGTGTAGTTTAATTAGCGACACACGTACTGTTTCTGAAGAGTGTAGTTCAATTCGCGACACACTTACTATGTTTCTGAAGAGTGTAGTTCAATTCGCGACACACGTACTACGTTAATCCCGTGTAAGCTATTTCTATATATTCATATCTTGAGAGATTATGGGCACAACATGGCCTAAATTGTGCCGATGTGCCAAAACCAAAAATATCAAATATCATATCAACTCACTCCGTCTGTCTGTCCGTCTGTCTGTCATGTCAAAATCTTGTCCACGTTATTTCTCGCACTTTCCGTTCTCGGATTAATCTGAAACTTTGCGAAACTATTCTTTTTTGATAAGAACATCTGAATTTTAAAAAGATTAACTAATAGGTTAATCAATTAGTCGTAAATAATTAAACTTGTTTTATATGAAAAAATGTTCTATGCGATTCTCTCCCATGAAATCGCGAAATTGGCTCTTGTCAACATGCAAGCTAGAAGACAAGGTAAATACATAATATTGCTCAATATAAGCAAGCTGTTTTTCGAAAGTATTTTAAAAATATATTTGACTTGTTAGTCTTGCATTACGTTAAAGCAGCATCGATGAATTGTTTGTGTATTACGTACCGAATCATTCTCCTGAACTGTTAGTGTTAGTTTTTTCTTAGCAATGCATCACTCCCAGTATATATAAGTAGAGATGCGTTTGGTTTTATGCAAATTCATTGATACTAGAAATAGTCTTACATTTCATTTCTATACATTGTGGGTGCTCCCTTAATAAAGCTAGGCATGCACCTATACATCACTATTTCAATGTTAATGTTTTATTCAGATTGAAAAAAACATTGCGAAGTTCTGTTTTAATTTCAATAAAAATATATAAAAAAATGAGAATTCCTTTTTGAACAGAACTATGGGGAGTATGGTTGTATCTTTTACTACTTGATGTTTCCTTCAGGTCACTCTTTCCTAGATAGTTTTAGCCCGAGCGAAGAGATGCCAAAGTTGGCACAAGACAGCGAGAATATCTAAGTCTGTTGCAGATGGTGATAGTCCCAGGAGTCTCAGGCTGTGATCAGAAACATTTCAGTGAGATTGATCTCAATCTAGATTGAATAAAAGAAGTAGAGTCAAAACAAAACAGAGAGAGAGAGAGAGAGAGAGAAATGAAAGAGAAAATGAGAGAAAGAAAAAGAAAGCAGTAGATTCAAAGAGAGAGAGAGAGAGAGAGAGAGCGTTGAAGAAGTAGATGAGAAATGCTTGAGAGCTATAGAGCGTGGCAGTGTAAGAGAAGAAGGCAGTCACGAGAGAGAGAGAGAGATGGGGGAACAGAGAAAGAAAGCGAAAGATTAGAAGAGAATGAGAGAAAAAAAGAGAGAAAGAATTGAAGAGAAAGTAAGAGCGAGGCAGTCCGAGAAAAAGGAAAGAGTAAAAGGGAGACAAAGATTTTTTAAAAAAAGGTAGAGAAAGGACACATTTAAAATACGCAAACATTTTAGACTTGCGACTGGCTGTGGCCTATCCATCTGCAGGGTCTCTTGAAGGATCTCTACTTCAATGGGCTGCTGCTTTGTTCTTTGCCACAGTTCCTCATTCGAGATCTTATCTGGCCTGCATTCAAAGACATGCCCTCATCTGGAACGCCCAAAGAAAGAGGGGACAGCTCAGAAATACATGGCGCCGCGATTAGGAAGCAGATGTATGGACGTTGGAGAGACTCACCCAGAACCAAGACGCCCGGAGTAAGCTGGTTGGTGGCCTATACCCTAAATGGGATCACAGGCAGATGACATGGTACACTTCCGGAGCGAATAAGAAAACAATGTAATTAAACTCTGGGAGTACTAACCCTTGTCAACCAGTTTGGGTTTGGATCCTTGTATCAATGCATTATCATCCAGTGACTGTGTCTTTCGGTGTTGTATTTGTCGTTTGACACTAGATGTGCGTCTCTTGGTGCCTTCCAGTTTCATGTAACCTCAAATCACGGAATCGTTAGTTTTCACTGTAGCAGATTTGTATCCAGTTAATTTTAACCCAAAAAATGTATTCACTTAGGTACTGTTATTTGCTGCATTAAATGTAATATTGTTATCTCCCTCGACAGAATAATTTCTTTGTACCTACTCATTCTTTTAATACATTGTTTTTCCATTATTAATGTTCGAAAGAGGCGCGGGGTGGCTGAGCAGTAAAGCGCTTGGCTTCCAAACCGGACGTCCCGGGTTCGAATCCTGGTTAAAACTGGGCTATTTACTTTCGGGATCTTTGGGCGCCTATGAGTCCACCCAGCTCTAATGTGTACCAGACATTAGTTGGAGAAACTTAAAGGCGGTTGGTTGTTGTGCTGGACACATGACACCTTCGTTAACCGTAGGTCACAGAAACATCTGCCCTATAGACCACGAGGTCTTAAAGGGGAACTTTTTTTTTTTCAATGTTCGAAGAAAAGAAAAAAAAAAATCCTTTTGCATAGTGCGTCTTTACATATAATAGCGTGGTTATTGTGATCCATCTTTTGCTGACGTAAGCGTGAGGGGGGGGAGAGAGAGGGGTATGGGGAGAACATTTCCGTGCCGCATTAGGGCGCTCACCAAAGCAACTCAGCTTGACCTCAAATAATTCCTGGTCTACACCAGGATTCGAATTCGACATTCTTTGTTAGGTAGCTGTTTATGCCACTCTGTCACATATGGCCGTTGTTGTACCCTTATTACATATGTCTGTATTAAAATCTGACTGCCTATTTACTGAAACACAATCAACTGATACATATTTAAGAAAACAGAGTACGTAGCTCTAAACTGACAACATAGGAGAGGGTCTTGGTAATGAAAAGGATTGACCGAAATTATTCATAAGTATTGTGTTAGCAAGTGTAATCTCTACCAGCGAAGCATTTGTAGTCGAATGTAGCGTTCACTATGTCTAATAATGAAATTAACCAATCAACACATTCCATTCGAGAGTGGCTCAGGAATACTTAAATTTACCTAGTCAACAAAAAATCAACATTGGCCTGGTTTTATACATTATATAGCTTAATATAAGTTGCAATAAGCATCATGTCCTATTCTTAGCAGGCAAGTATCAAATAAACTCATTGGTTAATTTCTTAGAAAAATACTACAATAATTAAAATAAAGTTAATTTTATATGCATTTTCCGAATCTCAAAGTCTAAGAATGTACAAATGAGTTAATATAAGCCATATCGTACACATTATTAGTAACACAGTTTTAGAAGTTTTAATGTGCAACTCTTAAGTAATGGGTTGTGAAGTAAGAAACATTTTTTTTAAAGTACGTTTAAAGCTTCAAGTCTACGTTGATAATCTATTACTGACATTACTCTAAATAGTATGTTAATATTGGGTGTTCGATCTATTTAGTATTTCTGCTGGAAGGATTATGTTATTACAAAACTTATATCATTTTATCTGTCCATCTTTTTGTCTGTCTGGTAAAACGTTTGAACATGTTTTTTCTCCCATTTCCCATTCTAGGATCAAGTTGACACTTTGCAGAAGTATTTATTAATCACTAGACATATGTTACCCGCGACCCGCGGGTCTTTATTTGCGCATTACTGTCGATATAGTCACAATTAAACGAAATAATAATGTAATAAGTAAAGCGAATGTGTCAATGTAAAAATAGTGTGAATGAAGCTATCAAATAAAAATAGCTCATAGGCTTCAATCCATTTTTTCAAATTAAAACATTTGCTTGTAGGCCTACATATATTTCATTAAAATTTGAGATGAATAGACTTAATTTTGTATGTTCATGTGTTAAAGTATAAAGTAGATCTTGAGGTAGACATAGATCTAAATCTACACTAATCTAGAATTTAAAATTGGCTTTTATAGAGTTAATTCTGTGTTGCGCATGCGTGACCTTTTTTCATGAATGAATATAGGCCTATCTCAATACGGCTACGCAACTTTAGCGAACAGCGAACGAATGTATTAAAAATGCTTTAGAAAAACAAATTTGAATGTTAAATTGATTAAAATGTCAAATGAGTGGACAATAATTAGTATGTTTATGTGTTAAAGCACAAAACTATCTTTGCGAAAAGAAGTTTTATCATCTTAGAGTTCAATAAGAGTTTTAGACCTAGACCTAGGAATAGACTCAGTAGAGAGATGTGTTAATGTGTAACCAATTGGTAATGTCTAATGAAAGAATGTTCGCCAGGAAATCTGTAATCACAGATATCAGGAATTAATTTATGTAAAAAATGCTTTTGAAACACAAAATTGAAGGTTAATTTTATTACATAATGAAATCAATGGATATTCTTTTGTATTTTCATGTGTCAAAGTAAAAAACTATGTGCGCAAAGTGTATTTCTTAAAATTAGATCTAGGTCTAAATCCTTTCGATCTTTTCTCATGTCAACATTGTTAACCATGGCCTAGATCCATAAAATACTATAGCTGTAATAGAGTCGGACAACTTTTTTTTTGTTGAGGGTCTTAAGTTTGTTTTAGGGCTGCAATACATACACTACGGTCTAAGTTAGTACCTAGTTTTATCAAGATTGGTCAAGCGGTTTTGATGTCTATAAGTAACATACATACATACATACACCTCACATTCTACTTTATAATATAGATGACAATAAATGGAGCAATAAAAAAATTAAACGATTAGTTTACTAATTGTTGGTGATTAATTATTTTGAGTGATTTCGAAATAAGAGGAATAAATGCTCCTCATCAGAGATGTGAATATATATATGGATTTAGTCCCCATATACGTTTTAACACCTTTTTTCTCCAACTTCCTATTTTTGGATCACTTTGAAATGTTTCAGAATTATTCAATATCGATTAGAGTACACGAATCAATCCAAAAATAACCAATTAGTTAATCATTTAGTACCAATAAATTAATTGTTTTATATTGCACAAAGGGAGATAAACCCCGTAATATTTCAGATAAATGGCAGTACTTAATGGTTCCTTCCCTTAGATAAACTTTGTTATAAAAAGTATTCTTTTTTCTTTTGCTTCTTTGATTTGAGAAAGAGGAACCCTGTTATTACTTTCCCTAAAGGAAGATATTCGACCTATAATTAGAGATATGGGCTCTGTAGATCTCCCTTATGGAAGTGCAAAGACCTCATCGCCTCCCAAATTATTTTGTAACACTTTTATTAGCTCACTCGTTTTTCCATTGTCAAAAGATGGAAGCTGTTTAAAAGATGGAACCTGTTTAGAAGATGGAAGCTGTTTAAAAGATGGAAGCTGGAAGTAGACAAAGGGAATCATTTTTTAAGCTAAAATTTCGCACCTAGATCTATTAGGATGGCTGCTTATCTCAGTAGATACAGCGTCACGCTATTAGGATGGCTGCTTATCTTAGTAGATACAGCGTCACGCTATTAGGATGGCTGCTTATCTCAGTAGATACAGCGTCACGCTAAAAAAGCGAATGTCCTGGGCTTGATCCCCATACTGTCCATTATTGTTTTGTTTTTAATGACCAACGTAATTAGGACTATTTAGTTTCCTCTGAAATTTGAATGTGTTGAAATATTCATCGAATACACCGGATCTTTTAAAAATGCTTAATTTTTTTATATAGATCTAGAGAGAAATAGATCACTGTTTGCATATCTATTATCATTTTAAAATTATTATTTTAAATTATAATAAATTTTCTTGCGTCAAATAAGTTTGAAGAGATTCATGAATGACTTTTAGGAATACTTTACTACCAGAAAATGATTCTAGTTAAACGAACTAATTTTAGTACAACACATCACTTATTCCTGGGACGCATCAAACTACAATCCTTCTTTGACCTTATCATTTTTAGGGAAAACAAATCAACTTCCAACCGTTTCGACTTTTTGTCCACTTACAGTACAATTTTGTTTTATTCATTAACGACCATTACTCGATGATCACCCGACTGGCTAATTAGTTTGAAAATTTTAAACCTTGGTTAATGAGTCTGAATTGAGACCGAGCTAGATTCAACATCGTCTGGAGAAATATACGGATTGGATTGACTGCTTCCACTTTTTTCAGAGTTCCCGTAGGAGCTGGAACTATCCAGAAGCGCGCTGTTCTCATGTGGCGTTGATTCCGAATTGGACGACTGCGGACTGTGCTTTATTGATGCGTACTCGTTGCTCTGCTGAGGGGAAGAGGAGGCGCTTCTGCTGCTGCCGTAATCGCTGTATTCTTTCCAGTAGTGGTAGATGTTGTAGCTGGCGATAACAAAGACCGGAATAAAGACGACAATGAGAGCACCAGCTGCTATAACGTAGCCGACATAGTATTCTCTTTGTGGAGCTTTCGTGGGCAGATTCTTCTCTTTGAGAGAGGGTTGCGAAGAACTGGTTTCGTTAACTGGGACAGTGGTGTACTTGCTATCTGGGGCATCTGCCCTACCACTTTCTCCTGAAGAACATTTCACGAGGGGCACATCAAAAAGAATTGTCTTCTCTTTCCTTCCGCATGCGTTTGTGAGATTAATGGAGCAGACGCAACGAGTGAACAGGACATCCGCGCTCCGGCAGATGTTGAAATGGATTGGAGATATCCTATTGACACTGAGCTCGATTTTATTTAGTTGGTAACAAAGCAAACTCAGATTTACAGCTTGACCCTCCACTGTGCATTTCAGTTCAACTCCCGACGTTATTGTTATATTGCCATCTTTGGTTAGAAACTCAATATTATGACTTGGACCCTTTTGTACAGTAATATTATTGGCGATCTGCCTACTGTAAGACTGAATAAAATAGAGTGCCTCACAACGGACATTTAGAGGATCTGCCTTCATGGAAACTATTTCTGCTACTGCTTCTACAAAGTATGTGTCGTTAGATCCCGGCAATTTTTCGCTCCTAATTGTCAACTCTTTCACTTCTTGATCTGCGATAAAAATTTTAATAAACGGAACTTCCAGGAACCATCTCCCGCTGCAATTTACCAGGAGTCTGTCTTTGCAAGTATGCTGAACATGAAGCGCCGGAAGGTGGTAAATGACGTCATTTGTGAACACCTTAAGGCCGGCAATGTCGACATCGAATCGGTAACTTCCGGAGTGTTTTGGAAAGTATACGCTTTTACATGTCTCTGCATCATCATGACGTGGTCGATCGTATGTCACCTCTCCGAACCTTTCACTGGAGCGTGTTCCGTTATCAAGGACGCAAAAGTCGCAGTACAGAGGTTTATTTGTTCGGTGAAGGTCACAGGAAATTTGAATGCCTTCCAACGGAAGTCGTTTAGCATAGCAGACAGGAAGCGTCGCTCCAAAGGCACGTCTGTTGAGAATCATAGCGCTTGCCGAGAAAAGGGTAATCAATTGAAATAATTGCATACCCTAATTATTTGTCTGCCACTTGTATCGGACGTTATGCTGAGACCAAAACTAGGACTCTACACCTGAAAATGTAGAGACATTGACATTTGTTAGAATCAACTGCATTTCTACGCAAGAACAAGCGTTCATTAATATTTAGGTGGCATGCGACACTTAGAATGGTAAGTACAATACAAGGACCACAGCTATTCAGATGTTATTTAAAATAAGCATGACATGTTTCATAGGAAGCGTCCGGCTCCAATATGTGTGGAACCTAAATAAGGAATTGTTTGTGAGGCAATTGTATGGGAAAGGCAGGGTCCGGGAGGAACACGTAATCACGTAGCCCTGGTAAACATGGCTGTTCCAGATCAAGCCACTTCATTGAGAGGTTATTTTTGGGGAGCTGAATGGTTAGGTAAGTGTTTGACTAGTACCTGGCCGATGATGGGCGATGGGGCCGAGTGGGAGGTCTCTAGTTCGAGACATCCCCGAAGCTTATCCATGTTTTACCATATGTTCGTCTTCCTCTCTCAATAGCCGGTATACCTGAGTGATGTGAATGTATGTTAAATGTTATGTTAATTCATCATTTGTTTCAACGCTACGCATGTTACACTATCTAAGACATTGACTTTTTGTATGCTTTATCAAATTTGCCGTTTGAAGATCAAAAAGAGGGTAAGTGGCTTAAGCAGCAGGCGTGAAGGTGGACAATGTCCACTAACATAATCTGAGAGCATGCGATAGTCCATTGAGTTCAATACGAACTTAAAGCCTTGCTAACGTTATAAAAATGGTTGGGAACTTGAATCTCAAGTACTTGGCGCTCTGGAGAACTATCGTACATTGAATTCTACGATACAAATTGAGCCATAAGATGAATGTACATTTTGGGATCGTTGTTGGCGACCACAAGGATCAACAGAGTGTTAATCAATGATTGTCGGAAGAATACTTTATAAGGTTCAAATGCATGCCTACCGGACTCCGACCTACATAATTTGCATACGTTGCACATTCATATCGCTACTCCTGTAGGGTGTCACTACTAAATGAGCTCAATGAGCTACAATAAGCTCCAGAAATTAGTTTTGTAAACGGTGATAAGCTGCATGTTTAAATTTAATAAATTGATGTTCTCGAAACTAAAGTAAATTATTATGTCGTCTACTTACCTAATATTTGACAAGTAATCAAAAAATGTATGACACTAAATGTCATCTTTGGCTTCTTAGAATATTACATAGTGATAAGTAGCGTAATATCTTTCCTGATCATTAGTCATGTGCAGCAAAGCTTAACTGACATAGGCGTATCTTTGCCTCTTAAATGTTTTATTTACTTTTAAATTCCCAACTTTTGTGGGGGCAATGTTAAGTAAAATCCTTTCTAAGGGAGAAACGGACCCTCAAGGTCTTGTAGTTTGGACATGGCAAACAAATGAAACTCATCGCTTAAAATAAATGACTAACCCATATTTCTTCTGACTACAAATCTACGCCTTGAGCCAATGCAAAGTGATACAAAGTCTATTAACAAGTAGACAGGTCAAGTTGTAGATTTATCAGTTAACGCTTTTTTCGACGTCATTCACAGCCGTGATAAAAGAACACAGTGGCCGCTGTTCACGGCACATCACACATTGAGCGGATACAGTCGAGCCAGTAGTACACGTCAGAAATTCAGCTAGAGCGCCTGCACTCTTGATACAACAAAACCAATGGCCTGCACTTTGAGTTTTTATTATCTGATCAGTTTATCACTAGCTCCTCCCTTTTTTAAAATTATAGTTTGCTACAAAGAAAAGTAAAGATTACACCCAGATTTTTTGGTGTTTTATTGTATCCAGATTCTACGGACTAAGTCCCCAAGAATAACCACATTTTTAGTTGATTTTTTTTTAATATAGCTGGATAATAGGTAAATATGGTTGCTTATTAACTCATTCTCTCCTAATTGACGATGCCAACGTTGATTTGACTCCCACTAAACTAAATAGATTTTCGGATTTATAAACATAAACCTAGGTTTGTGTTGTGTAAAACGAGCATGCTTTGATACCAAATAGAACATTTTCTGATGACAAACAAAAATGTTTAATCATAACAGGAGAGTGAAATACAAACGAGGAAAATATTTACGGAGAGAAAGAGTTAAAACATATGAAGTTTTTTTTTTTTAATATTCCAACTGAAATACAATTTTTAAAAAAGTGCTTTAACATAATTAGCAGGGCATTAAAAAAAAACACATATGGACTAAACAATTTCAAATATTCACCATTTGGAAAAAGCTACCGTGGTGGTGAAGATATTGTACTAATTTCTTCTTTGATGTCTCTGTAATAATATTATTACAAGAAAGGTGCTGACCTACTTTATTCTATAAAGTTAAGAAGCATGACATTTTCAAAAAAAGAAAAACATTCGGAGGAATTACTTCCTAGTTCCTACTGACACAAGTCTCAAATTGCATGTCATGAAGTTTCCTAGACCAGCTGCTCAAAACAGTCACACCTAAACCAAAATTGCCTCATTTATTTGAACTTATTTCAAGTTGGCGATTTGAATCTTTTTATATTATTATATTTTTAAAAATATATTTTATATATTTTTATACTTATTTTATTCTTAGAAATTACAATTGCAAGAAACAATGATGAAATGATACAACAATGAAATATTGTCTGAATAGAAAATTTCTTTATTCAGATACAAGACATTCAAAATTCAAGAGAAGTTTCTCCAAAAAGTTAATCTTCAATCTCTTGATAAAAAAAGCCTACACTCTTTAACATGCTGCAACATGTCCCTAGCCAATGTTAGGCAACACAATATTCTTCTTCTTTTATTGTTAGTTAATGTTAATAACAGTATTGTATTACATCATTAAACTAAACCACGCTAAAGAATACCAAACGTCCTTTCAAAATGACACTCTCATAGACTAACCAATAGTTTAAAACAATTGCTAAACGTTATGAATTAATTCAATTGTAGTCTAAACACGTATCTCTTAGCAGGGCCGGACTCACAATTGTGAAGGGTCGTGCAGCCTCATCATTAAAATGGGGTGGGTGGAGGGACTTCACATTTGACAGATATAGAGCTTAGAATAAAATATGCAATAAAATAAAATAATAAGGGTAAGGAAAAAAACATTGCCTAGTCGTGGTCTATTTCTTTCTTAACAAACATAAGATGCTTTCAGATTTAGGGATTTAGTACTAATTACATTTATACTGAAGTTTGAAGAGGCTAGGGGGCAGAGCTTCTATCGAGGGACTAAACTGACACAAATCCAGCATGTTATCTTAGTATATTTGTAAGTAGCTACAGATTATTTCAGAGAATTAAGGACCATACTATCGATATTAAAGCGATAATCTTAAAATAATAAAGACTTTCAAGAATTTTAAAAAGAAATTTATAACAATGTAATATTTGTAATACATTGACACACAAGCTCTGTTCTTGACCTAATTACTTCGTATGAAGTCTTGTGCAACTGAAGAGTTTGTGGTCATTAAACATTACATTTTGTGATGTCAAGTGAAATTGTTCAATACATATGAGTCGAATATAAAATAGTTTATATTTCTAGTAATTACGCTAGCACCCTACATAACTGGATAAAAAATCAAGTATTATTTCTCCAGAAAATGATTTGTATTCTTGTAAAGATCAGTTTGTCACCTAAACTTTGTGAGTTCAGCTTTATTAGAATAAAGATGTAGCTGAGACTCTAAAAGTACTATTCATTTTTTTAGGACAGGTATATTGGATAGTGGTGGTGGGAGTTAGCTTTTTAGTCGTCACCACCAAATACAACGCCATCCAATTTTTTCACTTTAGGGCACTTCTTCTTAAATTCTGAGAACCATCTGCCGGCCTCTGAGAGCTCTTCTTCTATCGGGTTACCAATCTGGGAATACACATGACATTATATTAGAAGGCTGGGTATCTTATTATAATTCGACACGGGAAAATGTTTGTGATGCTTTTTTTTCTCTGGAAATCCCAAATACCTGTGCACTCAGTTAACAGTTAATCAAAGTCTTGACTACAAGTGCTTTGAATTGGGGACTACACTCTTAATAGCACTCTCCACTCTCATAGTTTACCTTTCCCTTCGCCCCATCTGCTGAATGGTCTGATAGTGTTTAATAAGCAAATACAAAAGTGTCAATCAAAGATAAAAAAAAGCGCGTGGTGAGAAATGTCTTTATTGAACCGCCCTTTTGTTTTGACAGCCGTTTATATCTACGTACATAAAGGAAGGGTCCCCCCCCCCCCTATACACAACAGCAGTAGAAAGAAGGGCGAAAATGCAACGGCGCCCGGTGATTACATATGCCCAAACTGTGACCGCAGCTGTGTATCAAGAATTGGGCTCTTTAGTCACACAAGAAGTTGGAAACGGAAAGGATTGTCTTCCGAAACGTAAAATGCTACAGATAGATATCGACGTACACTGTTTAATCAAAATGTTGAACACCTGATTTCTCCCGGTTTTCATTCTGGGATTAAGTTGAAACTTTGCACTATAATTTGTTGCCGTTGTATTTGTCTTCAGGTTAATTTCTAGAACTATTAACCTGCTCCAATAAATGTATGACCATTGATATTTTGGGTTATATTACTTCTTTTACTACACGCAAGCATTCATATAATAATTGTATTATTTTTTTAAAGTATATTATAGTAAACCTGGTAGTCACACAGATGGGGGGGGGGTAATGGTGTGTAGACAGCCGGCGCAAATCGCCCCAGGCCAGCGCTAGACGAGCGGTCAACCGTGACGAGCTACGATGGTCAGCCAAGACAGTTCGGGAAGGATCTGTGTTTTGAGTAGAGCTCAGCAGCGTCACGAGGGATGTGGTCATGTGATAACTAGAATGGTCGAACTATGTTCCGTCCGGTTCTAGAAGGCCAGCAGGGACCCTATATGAAGAGCTGGAGGTATCAGAGTCGAGCCAGTCATGACTTCCCGATCTACGAGTCAGTTCACCACGTGACGACAAAGTTCAACGGAAGCCAGGTAGAGTTCATTCGACGGTTCAGATATCTAGAACATTGTACAGTCTGTGTTGCGTGCTGCCAATTGTACAGTATTGGCAGTTATTTCTTGGACATTAAACCTGTACGTTAATTTGGAGCCCTGAGTTGTCAAGTTCTTTAAATTGACAGTGTCGTTTGGTGCAGTTGCAGAGAGCCTGAATATTGAGATTAGTTACAATATTGAAATCATTTTTTTTTACCTTATACAATATTTATAAACAGTCTTGACAGGGGGGAATGAGCAACATAAGCTCTAGTTTAGGGCCCCCTAGAAGTATTTAGCCCTTTTATATAATATTTGGACTTATGAATGTCTACAAATGTGTCCCATATCTAAAACAGCTTAGAGCCTGTTAAGGTTAGTCTTGAGGGTTGTCATTGAGTCTTAATATTAACGTTATATATTAACGAACCTACGCAGACCCAGACAATACCAATACAACAGCTATTTTACTTACTATCAATTTTAAACTTTAAAAATTTGTTATAAAAGAAGATAAGTATTTTGGTCTCATCTTCTATCCATATTCTTTACAACTCTTTGGCTGCCTGGTCGTGCGGTTTGCGCGCTGGACTGTCGTTCGGACTTATCGATGGTCCCGGGTTCAAACCCTACCCTCTACGCTCCCCCTTCGTCCTGCGGGAGGTTTGGACTAGGAAGTAAATTATTTTCAACTCTGAAGGAACATCCGAAACATTTAAAACCTTTTACAAACATTATTATTATTATTATTATTTGTAAATTATGACCCCCTTGATCTTTGTGTAATTACTTCGTAAATATTAACGTTTCAGAATATACTTTTATTGCCCTGCGCAAATTTATCCATCTTTATGATATTGCTTGCCAGTGAAGGGAACTTTGTGCCATCATTTTGTGATGGACAGACAGCACAAGAAACAACAGCTTGCCAGTGGATGGATGCTAACAAGAAGGAGACTTTGTTAAGAAATACCGTCTTAAAAAATAACCAAGAAGTGTGCGCCCCCCTCCTCCTAATTCAATTCAGCGCCCTACACACTTACCAGCACCACATCCTCAAGTGTAGATATTCCGGACAGCTTCCCTAACTCCGCCAAGTCGGACACCTTGTTGTGAGCCATGTACAGCACCTGTGGGAATACGTCAGCCAACAAACAGATGGGGAATCTTAATTGTTTTGTTGGAGCAACTCGACATAACAGATTCAAACATAAACAAACAAAACATTACCATGCTAATTTAAAATAGTTTGAATTTATCCTGGGCTATTTTAGCGAAGGAAGGAAGTGCTTTTTTTTTTCTAAACTGAATTCTACGGAGATCTTTTTTATAAACACATTCTAAAACAAGTGATTTCAATGACAGAATAAAAGAATAAACCATTGACAAAAGAATATCTACAAAATAATAATACAATAATATGGTGAAATAAGAAGAAATCATGTTTTTGTGTATGCTTAAACAGGGGACGATAGGAATGAAAGCAAAATTCACAAGTCTGCTCACTAGGTTCTTGGCGACCCTTGACGTGCAGAGCCGGCCATATGAATTGCTAGCCCCAATTTAATGGATGCTTGCGAGGTTCTTGTTCTATTTTTTTTAAAACATCAACACATAATTGAACTATTAATAAATCATTATATTAATATTTATTATACATAATGCGAAGCAACTCAAACGAAACGGATGCCGGTAGATTATTTAAGTTACGACTATTGTACAATACACTAAGTATGTTAACTCTTTAACTCCGACATATTTAAAGGCCTATGACAAGAGCCATGGCTCAATGATATACTAAATGCAAACTTCGGGGCTCCTGCCAGGCGCGGGACCCAATTTGGAGCTATCCGTCCAATCGGCCTAAGGCCGGCCCTGTACAACGTGGGTAAACACCAACGTTTGAAGTGAAGTTGACTTTGAAGAATCCGAATAACTTTACTACTACACTGACCCATACAGACATAAGCAAATACTCTATACACTTTTACGTAGTACATTTATATTGATCTAACCAACACAACATTCGTGCGAGCTCTTATTATAACTTTTCATGAATAGGTTCGGGATACAATCTCACTTTAAGCGAGATTTTATTTCCACAGCGCAGCATTGAGTGATTATCTTATTGCCATGACTTATTGTCTGATGACTGGGCGCAACAATACAATACTAGAAGATACTTTCAACATTAACCACAATGTTAACAAACATTTCAATACAATCAGTTCTAAAAAAAAAAAAAAATCCAAGATTTAAATGTGTATCTGTTTAAACTGTAACAACACTCCAGCCACTCCATTTGTTTTCTAAGAAAACTTTTTGGGAAAACACACACACACACACTCACAAACTCACACATATTCTAGCACAAATTATAAAACCACAAAGTAACTAGAAGCTGTCATTGAACTTGGGCTTTGGAAAGTGTTGCAGGTAAAGTGGAAGTAGTTGTTGTTTTTTGTTGTTGTTGTTTGTTTGTTTGTTACGTCAGTGTAACAGGTGAAAGGAGAACGAAACAGGAAACAGTTTTTGCAACAAAATCTAATCCTGCTTTACCCTGTGGGGGTGTTAGAAATAGGAACATCTAGATCTATGACGAGAGAAGAAAGTAAAGAAAAGAAAGTTCCCACTTTCAGGCCTTCCGATCTATGGGGCAGATGATGTTAAGCTCAACTGTTTCTGTGGCCTTCGGTTAACGAAGGTGTCATGTGGCCAGCCCAACGACCAACCGCCTTTACTTTTCCCTAACTAATATCAGGTACCCATTAAAACTGGGAGGACTCAGAGGCGCCCTAAAGATACCGAAAGTAAAAATACCATGATTCACACCCAGGACCCCTGATTACGAAACCAAGCGCTTTACCAGTCAGCCACAGTGCCTATTGGAAATAGATAATATTTAATTGTAACATAATTTTCTTACAAAAAATATAACGTCGAACCAGAGTTTCCGTGTGGTGACCATTAAGTTAATATTTTTTCCCAAAATTATACATAAACCGTCAGATTTCTAGGAAAACCGTTCGAACTGTTTTCAAACTCCGTGTCCACCCATAAAGAGTTTGCAATCTAAAAAGAGAAATTGTGTTTAAAAAAAAAGATAGTTACAATAGTTCGAAATAGATATCGAAATGGTCTATATTACTTTATGCTGACCAGGAGATAATTGATATTTGTTATTGTAGGTGTGTGAGCTTGCGCTCCCAGGGCTATATTTTTGTGTATTCTATTTTTTTTATAGGCTAGTGCCAAATGTATTATTTGTACTTCCGCTTTTTGTGTAAGTTAGGGTGGGGTGTATAAAAAGTGTGCCACGCTGTTTTAAAAACAGTTCAGTGTACAGTTGACCAGTGGTCAGTATAGTATGTCTGTGTGACAGCCGAAGATCTTTGTGGTCTGTCGTGTACTTATTTTTATTCCTGTACCTGGGACGGCCTGTAAGTTTGCTATTGTTACTGCTGTATTACTGCTTTTAGCTGCATAAAGTAACTGTTCTAAGCTGCTGTTGTAGATTTATTTTGTTTCTGTAGATACTAGTGTAGTGTTGCCTTAGAGTTCTATTAGTAAACTTAGTTATAGTCTGTTTCTGTTCTTAGTGAATAGATCTACTAATACTATAGTAAGGTACTAAGACTAAGGTGTTCTTGTTGTAGTTTTAGTTATGAGTTGGTTGTAGTAGTAGAATATTGTAGATCTAGACTAGTTTATTGTAGTGTGTTAGTGTAGATCTAGGTCTAGACTAGTGTAGTAGTTGTAGTGATTTAGTTAGATAGTTGGGTTGATCAGTTTGTGTTAGATAGTTGGTTAGTTTGTTAGTGTTTGTAGTGGTGTAGATTTAGAGGGTTTTAGTTAGTTGATGGGTTCAGTAGTAGTGGTTAGTCATTTTAGTGTATATATTTTATTATTGATTTGTTTTGCATATGTAAATAAAGTTTCGTTTGTTTATTTATCCTAAACAAAAGTTTCGTTATCTTGCTTTCATTTAGTTTATGTTAGTTATAGCTAGTATGTCTGGTTACTTAGGCGACTCTAGCCCGTTGTCACCATGCCGAGGTGCACAGATTGAGCCCACCCAGTAGCGCTAACATCTGCCTACTGTTGGTAAATTTTAATGTTGAGCAGAAGAGAATAGGTATCTCCCACTCGCGCCTGCCTGACCTGCTCACAGGTGAAATAAAAAATTAGGGGGGGGGGATTAGGGGAGCGTGCATGGTGTCTTATAAACTCATGAAAGGTCATGGCCCTGGCCCTAGCAAATTTTCATACTGTATTCTGCTTTTCAATCCTTTCCTGGACCGAAGGAAACAGTTCCAGAAGAGAATATCGTGACAAGTGATGTTTATATTCCTGCTACAGACACTTTGTTTGTCAACTTTCATTCCACCATCTTTCAAATGAAGCTAACTAAGGTTGTAGTCTAAATTTGCCATTAATTTAAAATAGGCTTACTCTTAAATAGTCACGGAAGATAACTCAATATTTGTTTCAGGACTTTAAAACAATAATTGCGCCCCTTTTACTTTTTTTTTTCTTCGCGTTCTCTCTGTCTTTAACTTTCTCAGCCTCTCTCTCTCTCTCTCTCTCTCTCTCTCTCTCTCTCACACACACACACACACACATATACACTTTCGTTTTTTTTTAACATTCACTTGTAGGTTCCTCAATGACAGCTTTGACTGTATGATTGCACCATTTAGAAAGTATATCCATACATATTTGTATAGGCGGTAATGTGTCGTATTACACACATAGATCTTATACGCAAAGTTTTCAATTGTCATATCAACTCGTACGACTTCCCTACTAGCCTTAGAAGGGTTTAAATTTGCCTAATAAAAAATTCCACGTTTTGTAGTCTTGAGATCACGATCTGATAGAGCTGCCAATTGTTGTCATTTTTGTCTAATTCAATGGGAATAGTTGATTTTGTAAACAACTAGCCAGTCTCAGTTACATGTGTAGTCAAGAACTATATCAATAGTGACCTCCGTCCTGACCTCTATGCGCATCTAATTAACCTTCACCTTTAGCTTTTTCATGCTGGTAAGGCCCTTGAACCTGTCAATCTGATTGTATGAGCACCACAACTCCTGGAGGGTGTCGTTGCAGACTTCGATACCAGCCAGCGACTTCAGGGAGTTGCGCCCAAGGGAGAGCACTCGAAGATGCTTCAGTCCGTTCAGGTTGGCGATCTTCTCAATCTTGTTGGTGGACAGTGAGAGGTGTTCGCACGCCTGGGAACGTAATAATGGAATCAGATCTCAGGGTGGACTCAGTGAAGGATTTACGTCTACGGTGAAGAGAGGAAAGCTGAGCTGCCTCGGTAATACTTTAAGACATGACTGCCTGTCTAAAGTCATCATCAGAGGGTCCAGTGGAGGGAGCATGAAGAAAGAGTCGTCCAAAGAAAAGCTGGGCTGGACAATGCAATAGCATTAGGCCTCTGTCTTAATATTTATCTATGGACAGAAGCTCTTCTCATAACTTAGCCATGGCCAGTCACAAACCCGGAAGACAAAGGAGGGGAATTTTGCGTGGGCTTA
Organism: Biomphalaria sudanica; assembly: GCA_036873155.1. Lineage (NCBI taxonomy): Eukaryota > Metazoa > Mollusca > Gastropoda > Planorbidae > Biomphalaria > Biomphalaria sudanica. The sequence goes on along the minus strand of JAZGLO010000202.1, from coordinate 855,464 downwards.
GCAACTCCTTAATTGCTACAGAAACGCCAAACTTTAAATTTGGCGAGGGCAGCCAATGCCCGAAACATTGTAGTCAAAACGAGGACAACGCGAACAGGTCCGCCCTAGACTAGTATAGCATTGCACCTCACTTTCATGGAACATCTCAGGGTAGTGGACACCATTTGGGAAGAGGCTTAAAAAAATTGCTGGGGACTTATTTTTATGGAGACAGTTTTTGCCACCTAATTTGCCGAACGGTGCAGGAGATATAAGTCTCAACCTTTGTAATTGTCCTTTTTATCTGTCATACTACAAACTAGCACGTTACAAATATTGATAGATCTTTGCACCGTCGTTGTTAGGACTTGAGAAGTGAATGCGTCATTGATAAAACCAAGAACTTTTAGTAGTGGTATGTTACTTTAATTAATAAACAACATATAAATATCATAAGCATTAGCCATTACCTCCAACTGAGAAAGGCTGGCGTCCATTTTTTCGATGAATGGGATCTTCCCGATAAGTTTCACTATCTTAGCATCCTTGGCTTTCTCTTTTGTCTCATCTTCGAACTGCTTAAGGGCGTCTTTGATGGACGTGCCCTTAGACATGGTTTATAACTTTCGTTTCGGATGTTGGTATGTATTGCTTGGTAGTTCCAGATATTGAAATGCTGGCTAGACAGGTTGGAGTTTTTAGATGCAAGTGTTCCTTCTGATTATAGCAAAAGAAAAGGCGCGCTAAATGTATAAGGTGCTTTTGTGTACTCAACAGTGATACCTATAAATATGTAATTTCCGAAAATTGAGCTCTATTTAACAAAATGAATACATAGCGCGCAATCAAACCTAGCAAGTGTTGAGATGAAGAAATCGTTTAGACTGAGGGCTGACTGATGAGACGATCTTTGGTTGGCGTTCTAATAAAAATATTTCCTCCTTTGCTGTTACCATCAGCATCCTAATTATTAAATTTAATACGTTTCAGGTTAGTTTAGAAAAATATTGCAAATCGCTTTACGACCAATGATTATGATGTCATCATTTCTTGTGTCCATATTTCCACTGAAATAAAATTCACCTTTACAAGAGCTGCCTCGCGTTTTTTTGAAAGGAAAATCTTGAGTCTAGGGCTTTATAAAATCTAAATCTGCTGATAGACTTTTGGGTCCTATAATAACCCTATAACCATTGTCTCAGCAGCAAAAAGCTGGCTAGAAGAAGAAGAAGAAGAAGAAGAAGAAGAAGAACCATTGTCTAAAAAAAAATTTCACATAAAATGTAATGACACATCACGGGGTCCTCAATGCTCGCAAAGACCTTCATGCCCAGTGTCAGGGAAAAGAAAGATAGACTGACAGAGAAAGCGATGGGAAGATAACATTAAAGAACTGACGGGCCTGTCGTTGGAGGATACTTTAATGAGTGCAAAGACAAAGAGGAATGGAGAAAGATGGTTTTGCTCCAACGGTCAAAGAAACAGTTAATAGCGAAGGTGAAGGTTATCTTCTACTAGAATGCTTAATATGCGCCATTTTGATTATCAACGCCTTCAGACAAGGGGCATTACTGGCATTTAGACAAAGAAGCATAGCTCTTGTAATAAATGTATTAATAACATACAAGACAATACATCTATTTCTTAACAGTAACAGAAATGCAATACGGTCACATCTCAACGGTGTGTTCAAAATAGACTAAAACACAACTGATGAATTTAGTCCTTGCTTAGGAGCAAGGCCCCCCTCCCCAAGGGGGGCCCAGCTTCTGGCTTCGCCTTTTACTGCATCATCTTTTCTATTGACATACCGCTACAACTGTGTCTTTTAACTTTGTTCTAAACGCGGGCATTACATGAATTGAAAAACAAAATATTAACAACATATAACACTGCATTGTTGTAAATGACTAATGCCGAAGCTTCAACCTGTCACCCTCAGCTCAGAGATGGATGATACACCATGGCTGTAGATAGATGGACATTAAACTCAGCCAGCACACGACACGTGCATAATCTAGCACGTGCAGAGCCCGCATTAAACAGACACTGAAATAGTTGAGACTACAAAAACAAGTTTAAGTTAATGCGTGCTAAGTAAAATGGGGCGTAACTAACTAAATTCTATACGTCTATAAATAACAATTTTTTTAAATTCCATTATCCTAGTAAAGTATACATACCTATGTAGTAGACCTTGTCTAATGAAATGAGACTTAAAGGACTGAAGAATCTTGATTATACAAGTACACCTGTGACAGTGCTACGGTTTTGAATTTGAAACACAAGAGAGAGAGATATAAACATTTTTTTCCGTGTCACAATCGAGACTTTCCATTATTTGCATATTTAGTTTGTATAGCGCATAAATTGGAAAATATTCATGTCTTGGTTAGATTCAGCACGGTTGCTGAACGGTTAAGTGCTTGGCTTCCGAACCGGGTTCGGATTCATGGTAAAGACTGTGATGTTTAATTTCGGGATTTTTAGGCGCCTCTGAGTCCACCCAGCTCTAATGGGTACCTCTCATCAGTTGGGGCTGTTGGTCGTTGTGCTGGCCTTTACATCATCTGCCCTATAGATCATAAGTTCTAAAAGGGGAAATTTGTTTTTTACTTGTTAGATTTATAGACGCTTTAAGCCTTATATATTTATTTTTTCATACAAAGATAAGTAAATCTATTCAAGATAGAGAATGCCAACGACAAAAGAGCTACCGTAAATGAGTTTCTCTCAAGTTTATCGGAAATTATTACTGTACACATAGATAGATAGATAGATATACAGACAGGCAGACAGACAGATTGATTGATTGATTAATTGATTGATGAAAAACTCACTTCTAGATTCTAAGATATTGATATTTCTAAAAACAATAACTCTTGGTGTTAGTTACGGACGAGTTCGCTGCACTTTATGTACACATTCTTCAATGGACAATATTTCTGAATCATAGACGTGAATGTTGGAACAATGAATATAAATTAGGTTATGAACAGTGGCGTAGCTAGGGTGGAAGAGGGATGTGGTCCCAATGGGAAAATTTCCAACGGGCCTCTTTTGAGGGTCCCCGAAATGAGTGTCTGAATTTTGTTTTTACATTAAAAATTACGCAAAATGCAGGGCTCCTAAAGAGATGAAGCCCCACCCCGGACCCCCAAATCCCTACCTACGCCACTGGTTGTGAACAACAAATTTATAATAAACTTAAATTGAAATTTAAAGTTCGTTTAGCGAATATGTAGCACATCCGACGACAACACAAGAGAGAGATAATACTCTAATTACAGTCTCTGTGTGACACAAATAAACTGTACGCTCTGGTGTACACATGAAACTATATCTCCAGTATAGGTCAGTATTCAAATTTATTTAAATTACGATGTCTAGAGTACAACCATGTGTTAAAGACAAAATTATGTGAACAACTGAATACACACTTAATCAATAAAATGTTTTACATATTTCGGATGTTCCTTCAGAGTTGAAGATAGTTTACTTCCTAGTCCAAACCTCCCGCAGGACGACGGGGGATGGGCGCGGGCAGGGTTTGAACCCGGGACCATCGATAAATACAAACGACAATCCAGCGCGCAAACCGCACGACCAGGCAGCCATCCATATGATCTATACACACTAAATCTATATGAACAACTTTGAACAGAAGAAGAAAAGACACACACATGAGATAAATGAAGAGGCTATACGAGTTACGAATTCAGAATCTGTAAATGTTATGAATTTTTTTTATTTTTTTTTACTATATGCTGTGAGTAAAGCGGCTGTACGAGTTATGAATTCGAGTGTGTATTATTTAAGAGGCTTAAGACTTATTCCATATGCTGGGACAACTTTGGAGGCGCGGTGACAGGGGATTTTAGGGCAACTCGAGTCCATCTAGCTCTAATGGGTACCTGACATTTATTTGAGGAAAGTAAAGGTGGTTGGTCGTTGTGATGGCCACGTGACACTTTCGTTAACCGTTAGCCATAGAAATAGATGACCTTTATATCATCTGCCACATAGATAGCAAGGTCTGAAAGAGGAACTTTACTAAGACAAAATTGCACAAGTGTTGCTTCTTCAGGAATGCCATTTGAACATGGATAGGGTTGACTTAATTAGTGTTGTTACTGTATCGGCAGAGCGATAGAGGTAATTGTGTGTGTGACCAATTGGCACACGCAATAGAAGCAGTTTCACATGCTGCATGGCAATCCACTGTGTCAGTGGACAAGAGACAGTATTAGTATGAATTTACACGCAAAAAATCACCCATAAATGGTCAAGGGATGGAAAGTCTTCTGAAGAAATAGAAACAGATTGTTTAAGGCAGCCCAGTTCAGAAAGTAAGTCGGCCGTGAAGTCAGTCGGGGAGGATTGATCCTAGAGTGAAACAGTACGAGTTCAGGATGAGTGAGAGAGGGACAGTTTTAATGGAAGTACAGTGATGTACAGTGTAACATTTGTAGTTAGTTTATAGTTTTGCCAATTGTGTCGTATTGGCTGTTATTTATTTATTTACTCATTAAAGTACCACATTATTTTGGAACTCTTATTGTCAACTTCTTGAGTTACATGTGTTGTGTTGAGTAGTGGTTACAGTTGGCCTAATTAGGAGAGAGAATCGTAACATTACTACAAAACAAACCATTAACGAAGGTTACGTAGCTGACTTTAAGTCTTTAATTAACATGTACAACAAGATTATTTCAAGGAGACCTGTAATTATCTTCTCTTTCGAAGGAACCTCTTTAATATGCAAGCCAAGAGTTACTTGGAGTCTTTGGAATCTAATGGAGACAAATAAATGAGCTACACAATTTGGTTAGACAGACAAGAAGATAGAGAATTATACATTTAAGCCGAACTCTTTGGCATTCTCTCCTCCTCTCTCTTTCTCTCTCTCTCTCTCTCTCTTACATTCTTTGTCTGTTTCATATTTCAAAAATTCTATACCTCAAAAAATACTTAATTTGTAAAGGTAAAACTTCCAGAGTTCTTTGACCTTCCCACTATGCAGAGCAGGACTAATACCTTTAATTATATCATGAGCTGCTTTGTCAGTAACTAATTACTCTTACATCCAAAGTATACATTTGGTTTTGATCATTCGTCTCCTAATTTTTTCTTCGTTCTATTTTCACATTATGTGCTCCAGGTCCATGATTACAAAATGTGTGCAGGGCAGACAACTATTGTTTCCGCCTTCAGTTGTACACAAGGCGTTCATTACTCATTAGTCAGACCTCCAGCATATCATTACCATTGTACGGACCAGCGACGAGGGAGAGACAAGCTGCTGCACTTAGGGAGCTTTTGTTTCAAAGACATTGCAGGGAGAGAGAGAGAAATAGAGTTTTCATGTTTCAAGATCTTTTCTCTGTGGTAGTTTTTCTTTGTTTCAAGATCTTTTCTCTGTGGTAGTTTTTCTTTGTTTCAAGATCTTTTCTCTGTGGTAGTTTTCTTTGTTTCAAGATCTTTTCTCTGTGGTAGTTTTCTTTGTTTCAAGATCTTTTCTCTGTGGTAGTTTTTCTTTGTTTCAAGATCTTTTCTCTGTGGTAGTTTTTCTTTGTTTCAAGATCTTTTCTCTGTGGTAGTTTTTCTTTGTTTCAAGATCTTTTCTCTGTGGTAGTTTTTCTTTGTTTCAAGATCTTTTCTCTGTGGTAGTTTTTCTTTGTTTCGAAGAGAATAAAAACTTGTTGATAGCATCATCGGAAAACTTTTATTATTGTTTTCTTTTTTTAAAAATGTTTGAAGGTAAGTGACTTTATTGTTTGTGAATTGTTTCCCCTTGGCGATAATGTTAAATAAGATGATGTGGGGGGTTTAAAGGAGGATACACTTGACGGAGCAATATGGTTGCATCTTATTTGATGATAGACCTGTAGGTCATAGTTTCTTTGGGTGCACAATGAAATGCCGTGAGGCGGCCTCAAAAGTACGTGGGAATCAGGAGTGTTATATGCGGTGCCTTATTTGAACCCTCTTAACCAAAAATATCATACTAAGAGCTTTCATGGAAATTGGAATTTGGAATAAATACCGGAAAGGCTTTAACAATATAAAGTATTATAGAGTAACAAGTCCTTGTTAAGGAGAATGGTCTTCTTGTAAGTCCATTTAACTGTATTACCATCTAAAGCATAAAGGTACGGTAATTAAAATGCGTGGCAGAAGTCTTGCATGTTTGTATAAAAGGTTGGAGGACAAAGGAATGTCCATATGTCGGGCCGACCTCAGACTAGGGCCTTTAACCGGCCGCCCCATGCTCGCAACCCTGAAGGTGGACTTTGAGAAGCTCAGTGTTAAAAATGTACCTGCTACTGTAAAGAGAAATCATTACAGTCTATAAGTCTACAAAATGGGTACTCCAAAAACTGATATAAAATTATTATTTTTTTTGGGTGGGGGGATTTTTTAAATTGCTGTATTTCTGTAATTCTACAGATGATATATAATAATATCCATCTTTATATCCCTTGTGAAAATAGTTCTAATACAGAATAGCCATACACAATCAAGTCAAACACATTTTTAAAACTCACATTAACATTTACTTTGTAGCATTCCTGACCAATTTTTACGTTTAATGTTTTTTTTTTATATCATATCATATAGCACATAACTTTTCAAGTAAAAAAAAAAGCCAACGTTTTAAGTTATAGAAAGATATACAACACATAACTTACGGAGAGAGACTCCATTCAAACGAGATTATAGAAATTCAATACTATCTAAGACGGCTGCATCAACAATACAATTATTCCCCCTCTCACTCTCAGCAATCTCTTAAACGAAAAGACTGACTTGGTGATAGAATGATTCACTTTCTTTGAGGATACATGTTTCTTTTATTTTAAACGTGATTAGCTAATGTCTGTGTCAAGAACTTTTTCATATTACTCATTTTTAATAGTTTTGGAGATGTTTTATTTCACGTTACCTACAGAATGGGTATTGACTTGTAGGTTGATAAGTGGTCGAAAAGATCAAAGTAACAATGAATGAGAAAGTGAAGAGGCTAGAGAGAAGTAGATGCGAGTGTATTGATGTTATTTGGTTCAACAAAGATGATTCTAATTACCTCCACAGTGCGTACGCCTCTGATGTCCTAGAAAACGACGCCTTGCTAAAGTCGCACAGTCCACAGACTGAAACTTGCAAGGCTACTTCCACGACCCTGACAGATTTGCAAAGAGAAATCGGCTACTTTCCCGTTCGGGCTGAGAATAACCTTGAAACATCAGATCGGGACTCAGAATCTGTGTCTGAAGTTATCAAACGTAATTCTGTAGCAACATCCGAAGACAACAGAGTTTGTAGTACTGATTGGAATAACCCCCATGTTGGATCTACACTTGGAGGCATAATTATAAAACTCGTCAAATCGGGTTCAAAGAACAACAGCAAAAACTCTCAGAAGTTTGTTACAGGTTGTGATACAAACAACGGAAACCATTCCACTCTAGAAAGTGGTCTGAAAATTTTTGATGAGGTTACCACGGGAAAAGCCATCTTCATCGAAGACAACGTGGTGATTGATTCCTTTCAATCCCTCAATTACGTCCAGGACATATGCACGCTCTCGGCACGAGTTCATAATCAAATCCAGGATGGTCAGCATTTTGAGGGGTCACTAATTGCTCCATTGTGCCATTGCCGACTTTTACTTGATTCGGAAGAACTCATTTCATCCGAATTCGAACAAATGGATCGCGGGAAAAATCAGACCAGCATCGCTTACGAAAGACGATTAGCGGAGCGGACATCTTCGCGAATAACGAAACCGGAAGTAGTTAAGAAGCAAGTCGGTTTCAAAATCGATCCTGATAAAAAATCCGGGCTCATGAAACGAGCGTCCCCGAAGCCTAACGAGGAGGAAGTCGCAAAGAAAACGATGACGGCTAACGAGGTCCATGTACAGGAGCATGTCTTTCACACTCATCATTCAGGACTGGCCTATTCCGCCCAAACAAGTACGGTCAAGAAAAGTTCCAGCGGAGCCATGGGTGAAGCGAGCAGAAGGAGGCTAGACATGCGGTCGGTGAGCCTTGCAGATCACGAAAGTGAGCTGAGGAAAAGTCAAACGGAAGTGGATGAGCTAAAAACAGAGGTAAGAGATGTCGGCTGCTAGATTTGTTTGTTAGGATATTAAGTCCACGCATCATATTTCTATAGCATTATAGCAGAAAATATTTAAGCAAAATAAAAGCTAAAGAATTTTATAATTAATTTTTTAGCATTGGCTCTTCACAGAATTCTTTGTCTGATCCCCAATAAACTAGTTGCTAATTTAATCATATTCGCTTTATGGGCATCACGGCTATATGGCTCATGCTGCTTCTGAGGTGAGGTAGTTATTGGTATTTGTACACCAAGAATGTTCGAATCCTCTCTCTCTCTTATACTCTCTAATCGTTTAAAACATTTAATTGTATAAATATTTTAAATTAAACTTTTAGCCTCTGTTCTCATAACTCTGTAGAAAAATCTAAGAACAGATAATGACATATGCATCAGTCTCGCGTTTCTTCAGTAGTTTCAAACGTAGAAATTTGGTTGACCTGAAAAATGCGAATATTAAAGACCATTGTATTTTTCTTAATCCTCATTGAGGCCACAATTAGTTCCTCTTTTTTATCCTTTTTTTTTTAAGTTAAGGACTTCTATAGCGAGATTATCATTTAACTCCTTCTCTCCGTAATTATTTTTCTCGTTCTGATAGAATTATTCATTTTTCCCCCCACTATCCTGATATGATTCAACATGAATAACTTTTTGTTTGTTATCAGAAAATGTTACATTTGGTATCGAACGATAGGGGAATGCAAGCTCCTTTTAAACAACACTTGTTAAAGTTTAACAATCCAAAAATCAATTTAGTCTAACGGGGTCAAATCGTCAGTTAGAAAAGAAAGAGTTAACTTTTATCCTACTCCAGCACGACATTAGCGCTTGTCATTTTCTAGACAACACAAACCTATTACCGGTTCATGACCGCGGGCCGCTATATAAACCTATTATCGGTTCATGACCGCGGGCCGCTATATAAACCTATTACCGGTTCATGTCTGCGGGACTCTATATAAACCTATTACCGGTTCATGTCCGCGGGCCGCTATATAAACCTATTACCAGGTCATGTCAGCGGGCTGCTATATAAACCTATTATCGGTTCATGTCCGCGGGCCGCTATATCAACCTAGCGACTTTCTTCTAGCCAGGACTCGAGACGAATATGAAGCAATTTAAAAAAAAACTATTTTCGTTTCCGTTTTACTTTAAATTACTTATTATTTTACTTATTGCATTATTCTGTTTATGTTATAACAATGTAACGAGGCCCATGTTTTATCTCGTGTGTCTAGGTGGCCAAGCTGTCGCAAGAGATCGATGCGAGGAACGAGGAGATAGCGAGCCTCAAAGCCTCGCTGCAAACAGCAGAGGAAAAGGATAGACAGATGGAAGAGCTGGATGGGAAGCTTCGAGACACGGAGCGACAGATGGAGGAAGAGAGTAACAGGAGAGCGGCCTTGCAAGATGAGCTGGCTAGGATGGACGAGAGATTCACTGCGCTCAAAGTAAGGGAAACAAACGAGTTAATATTTTGAGCCATGACTGAGTTAAGGGACCTTTATTTAAAATAAATTTTGCTCTCTCTCTCTCATTCGATTTGTTCTAATTCTATTTCACTCAAGTATTGCATAATCCAACTTCCTATTTTTGCAAAGATGATCTCTCTCTCTATATATACACATTATTCCACCTCTCTCTTCCCTTCTGCTACATTAATCTTTAACTTTTGCTCTAGACCATCTTCTAAATCACGTTTTTATTCCCCCCCCCCCCCCCAAGAAACATAATGATATCGAAGTATAGATCTACCATTTACTTGACTTGGTCCTGTGAATTTCCAAGGGAAGCATATGGCCGCAACAACCAAATCAAGTGCCTGCTTTGCAACATTGGTTTTCGCAGGGTGTGTCATATTGAGCTCCATTTTCGCTTTTTTTGGGGGGATCAGCTGCATCGCAGACTTTGCCAGGGTGGGCTGCAAACTGTCTAAGGGTCGCCGGCCCCGATTTATCCACATGGCTGAGTCCCGAAGCCTTTCCCATTTTAGATATAGCTGCAGGGCAGCAGAGTTTGAATTCCGAGCTTTCCTTTTCCTTCTCCTAGATGCCGGAAACTTACTGGCTTAGGTGTCAGTTATTCACATTGGCATCTTCTCCTGATAATAAAAAACAGACCCAGACCCATATCTGAGCCACATATGAAAGCCAGGATTTGGACTGGTTATAAGAGGCTATTTGAGACTTACGCCATTGGAAGCATTTTATAGGCAGTAAAGTGCTTATTTCCATGACCACTTCCTGCAAAGACAACATTACGGAACCTCTTTTGTATTCTCTATAAGACAGACTCTAAACATGTTCTTTATAAGACAGACTCCAAGACTATAAGACAGACTCTAAACGTGTTCTCTATAAGACAGACTCTAAACATGTTCTCTAGTATTATTAAAAGACACTGATAAAAATCATAAATCTTTCAGTTTATAGAGCTACCTCTATATGAGACAGACAACACACATAATACATTTATGCCGTTAAAACACCCTCTGTTGAAGTCTTACATCACATGCACATCCGATGTATCTATTGAACAGTTTGTTGAGTTTACTTATCTCATAAACACTACGAGATGAACCCGAGTCGTTCTACGACTGACGAAAGCGAACATAAAACAAAAAAACAAAAAAAAAACAACCAACATGCAACTAAATATGAAATGAATGGCTTTCTCAGACGATACAAAAAAAAAAAGATGCCATTTTCTATATTTTTTTTTTAGCTGGGCAATTTATCAAACAAAAAAATTGTGTATGATCGTTACCATATTTTGGTGTTACAATGTCAGTTCACATTGCGTTATGTGGGAAGCGTCGTCCAGAGACTAAGTACGCTTGGACTTGGCCTGGCTACCTATGAAGGGGGCTTGAGGTTCGACACCTGACTCGAGCAGAGTTGTGTTTACTGAGTGCCTAAGAGCAGCACGGACCCCCCCCAACTGGTTTACAAATGAGATTGGACCATTGCGCTCTAAGCATGCTATAAGCATGAAAGTGGGGCTAAATAAAAGCTATATTTAATACTTAATTACCATTCATCCATTGCCGATTTACTTTACTCATATATAGGTTGAGTTTGCTGAGAAAGAAGAGAAATTCGAGACATATCTGATGAACATGTACAATAAAGGTTTGGAGGCGGCCAGGTTTGAACGTGAGGAAGAGGTCAGTCAAATCATTTGGTTAAAATAGCCATTGGTGAATCACACTTTGGAAACTAGAAATAACACTTTTTGAGCAGGGCATAAGCCGCACCAGTACTTTAGGAGATCTATCCTATAATTAGGGGGCGCGGTGGTCAAGTGGTTAAGCGCTTGGCTTCTGATCTGAGGTCCTGGGTTCGAATCCCGGTGAAGACTTGGATTTTGAGTTTCGGGATTTTTAGGGCGCCCTTGAGTCCACCCAACTCTAATGGGTACCTGACTTTAGTTGGGGAAAGGAAAGGCGGTTGGTCCTTGTTCTGGCCACATAACACCCTGCTCGTTAACCGTTGGCCTATGAATCAGATGACCTTAACATCATCTGCCCCATAGATCGCAAGGTCGGAAAGAGGAAACTTTACTTTTTTTTTTATTCAATAGTTACCATTTGATCTGAAAGCATTACAAAAAAAAAAAGATCTTCACTTTTGGTAGTCGGTCGTTTGTATATAAAGGTCTAGGACCAGAAGACGTTTACACACTGAACAGTCAAAATCTTCTTCTTCGTTCTCTTTTTTTTTTCAAAATGAGAGTAAATGTCTCATTCATTCCAGTGGTTCTCAAATTTTTACTTGTTACGCTTCTCCAAACGATAACAAAAAAATGTTACGCCCAAACCCTAAGTAGCCAGATTAAAGGACAGGTAGAGCGCGTGCAGATACCAAACGCCCAGGCGTCCAACGATTTTCTGCATTTGAAGCCTCAGGACTGATGTCTACATCGAACACCTCACCATTGGAAAAAGAAGTCAGATCATGTGAAATCAGATCAAGGGAAGTCAGATCAAGTGAAGTCAGATCAAATGAAGTCAGATCAAGTGAAGTCAGATCAAGTGAAGGCAGATCAATTGAAGTCAGATCAAGTGAAGGCAGATCAATTAAAGTCAGATCAAGTGAAGTCAGATTAAGTGAAGGCAGGTAAAGTGAAGTCAGATCAAATGAAGTCAGATCAAATGAAGTCAGATCAAGTGAAGTCAGATCAAGTGAAGTCAGGTAAAGTGAAGTCAGATCAAATGAAGTCAGATCAAGTGAAGTCAGATCAAGTGAAGTCGGATCAAGTGAAGTCAGGTAAAGTGAAGTCAGATCAAATGAAGTCGGATCAAGTGAAGTCAGGTAAAGTGAAGTCAGATCAAATGAAGTCAGATCAAGTGAAGTCAGATCAAGTGAAGTCACATCAAGTGAAGTCAGGTAAAGTGAAGTCGGATCAAGTGAAGTCAAGTACATTTAGTGATGACAGATGTGAAGATGGATATTTGACATGTTTCGGATGTTCCATCAAAGTTGAAGATAATCTTCATCCTAACCCAAACCTATCGCTGGACGACGGGGATTGCATCGGGCAGGGTTTGAACCAGGGACCATCGAGACGACAGAAAAACATACCATCAATCAAACCGCAAGGCCAGACAGCCATCGATGAAACACCGTGATTCCTTATTTTTCACAGTGCTAATACAATTAATAATATAATAATATATATTTTTAAAATCAATGTTGCCAAAATAAAATGAACAAAAATTTCAATTACATTCCCTGGTTTTATCTTTCAGCTTTTGATGTTGGCTAAAAACAACAAGTCGAACGTCACTGTCCGGGAGCTGACCCGGAAGCTGTCCCGCACTGAGTCTGAGCTGGCCAAGTGGCAAGGCCTCAGACTTGGTGAGTCCTACTTTAACTCGGATCTACCTCGCAACGAGAGCGACGCCACGCTCAGCTTCGTCAGGGACTCTTTCCTGCACTTCATGAGCGACTCCGCTGATGTACACGAGCACCTCAAGGCGCTGCTGAAGATCTTCAAATATTCAGACGAGCAGCTTGGAAAAGTCTGGAAAGGACTCGAAGACTTCAAGAACATCGACAGAAAGAAAATTATGGACAAAATTGAAGTTCCAAATGGGACAGCTATTGGGAAAAACGGTCCTAACTAGCCCCAGGGTAGATCTATTGACTTCTTGGTCACTGGTACGCGTTTAAACTAAACGAGTCATCATATTCATTTAAATTCTCTAGTTTTACAAAATACAAGTGTTCATAACTCCTTTTTATGCGTTTTCTAAATTATAAAAAAAAACAATAACTTCAAGAAAAATTTTGTCACTCAGGATATCTCTTGTTCATAATATATTCTATACACGGTTTACCTTCGCGTATTCAGAAAAAAAATTGTCTATTTTCATTATTCGACACTAATACATACATATATATATATAGAATGGGAATGGAAGAAAAAAGGATTCGATGATTCTATTTAGCCAGATAGAGGGGCTGAGTTGATATAAGCCTTGTAAAAAATGCAATATACTAAGATGAAAGAGAAAGAGGGAGAGAGAAAGAAAGAGAGAAAAAAGAGAGAGAGAGAGAGAGTGTGAGGCTGTGGAGTACATGGACTGGAAAAAAAAAGTAATCTACTTTTAGGAACGTTCTAACCCTAACCCTAACCCTAACCACGCCTATAGATCTTGAAGTCTTTCTACGCATGCTAGGGTTCTCTAGACAAGGGTTTAGCTAGGAATATGCCCATATTTGAGCAAGGTTTGGTGAAACACTGGATACCTTAGAAGAGTAAATTACATACGAGCCGTAGTTTAGTCAATTATATTCAATCTCGTAGTCACTTTAGTTTAGTTAATTATATTCAATCTCTCATATTGAGTGTCATGAAAGGATTGGCCTTACTAAGTTGAAATGACTACGTGAAGCACACACATATATATATATTTACCTTTTTATTGTTATTAATCGGCACTTAATAATGGAGTGCAAAAGTTGGAACGGGGGTATCTCATCAGCTCCCCCTTTTGATTCAAATAGTCATGGTTCAATGAACGTGTAGATGGAACTGACAACAGTTTGAAAGCCTCGCGCCTCACCAACTCTCCTAAAGACACAGCACAAAGAAAGTAGGAACCCATTCTCTTACCTTATTTAGAAATCTAAAGATTCCTGAAACTATTGATACTTACGAAACCAATTCTAAAAAAGCAATTTTTGGTTATATGAACTAATATACACAACACATGTATTATTTATAATGGTAATCCCACATGGGACAAAAGTGTTGTCAGTCTTTTGTAGATATGTTTTTAAAAACTGTACGGAAAATGCTCAATAGAATTTTATGTCGCTTCTTTCCAGAAATGCGTTACATTATTATTTTTTTAAATCGATTTCTTTATAAATATCACTTTATGAGGACATTTTATCCCCAATTCACTAAACTGCATGCTGCTTTTTTTTTTTTCTTTTAACAAGCATCGACTTTGTTCATTGTACAGGTTTTCCTTTCTTCACGTTTTATGCTATGATGATAAACTCGTGTGATGGACTGGAGAAGCCGGATTAGGGCACGTAGCTGTGCGGGCTAGGGCACGTAGCTGTGCGGGCTAGAGCACGTAGCTGTGCGGGCTAGGGCACGTAGCTGTGCGGGCTAGAGCACGTAGCTGTGCGGGCTAGAGCACGTAGCTGTGCGGGCTAGGGCACGTAGCTGTGCGGGCTAGGGCACGTAGCTGTGCGGGCTAGGGCACGTAGCTGCAGGTCACGTTATTTGACTGCTCTTCCTGAGTCATTTCGTAGTCTTTTTATTTTAATGTGTGTGTGATGAGCTCTCGTGGTTTCTCCGGTGACCTGCTCTACTAATGGAGAGACAGTTCGTTTATACAGGGCAGAACCGCACGTTAAATAGAAACAACGTCTATTTACATTACTGCACGCTCTGCTTCACAACGATCTTGAAAAGATAAGCGAATACAAAACAAAAAGTGCTTTACAGTCACATTTCAGATGAACCCCAGTAACCTTTTTTTTGAACTATCAAAGCAGAGGCGTAGTGAGAAAAACGTGCACCCGAGGAAAGGTATTTTATTTGCGCCCGCCCCCCATTTTCCATGATTATCACAATAAGATATAGACTGCTTGTGGCGCCCTCCTCAAGTTGGCGCCCGGAGCTTCGTGGCCCCGTGCCCTCCCCCTTCACTACGCCTCTGAATCAAAGTTACAGACGTACAAAAGCGATGTTTTGTGTCAGTAATGATCACATTTCATATTTAAATATCATTAATTTGACATACTAATTATTGTTGATAATTATTCGGTTTTCTCTTTGTTTATTCATCACTAGTATATTCTTCTGTTTCAATGGTCAGTTCTTAAAATGTAAACATTATTGTTTTGTACTCAATAAGAAAATTCCAAATCTTCATTAGAAACTTAAGTAAAATCTTTCATGTGGTAAAAATAAACAGTTTGATTTCTTTTTTTATTTTTTATTTTTGTTTAAATGTCAACTGTGTTTGGTTGTTTAATTCTTTTCACTACCAGCGCAGCATTGGGCCGCAACACTACTTTACCATTGGATTCATTTCAGGGTGATTCACCTTATCTGGCTTTATGCGAGACCAGTCCTAATAATTGGCTCGAATACTGACCTGTGGTCAGTAGAAACGATTGGTCTTGGTAGAAACCAATAGTTCATTGTCACGTCACAGGTCGGTGTTCAATTCAACTATGACGATTCTATACTTTGCACTTATGATATTTATGATTCTATTCTTATATCTGAAGGTATTCATAGCAGCACTTCATCAGTGTTTTATATCTGATGGTATATAGTATATAGTATTTTCCATTTCATGGATAGTCAATGATTTCCGCCCAGTAGCACTAACACCTATTGTTATGAAATGTTTTGAAAAATATATGCTAAAACAACTTGTAGCAAAAGTCAACAACAGCCTAGACCCTCACCAATTTGCATACAAAGCAGCTAGAGGAACTGAGGATGCCATTCTATTGCTTTTGGACCAGCTTTATAAGCATCTCGATATACCCAAAACATACGCACGAGTCCTCTTCGTAGATTTCTCCTCGGCTTTCAATACCATACAGCCACATCTAATGATAAACAAACTGAGTAACTTAAATGTAAGCCCTTACCTACAAGCATGGGTTCTAAACTTTTTAACCCAACGGCCCCAGTATGTTAAAGTCAACAACACCAAATCGTCAACTCGAGTACTATGTACGGGTGCTCCACAAGGTTGTGTACTTTCTCCTGTACTATACACTCTTTACACTAATGACATAAGAAGCATCTATGACTCAGTTAAACTCATTAAATTCGCTGATGATACTGCCATAGTCGGTCTTATTTCAGGAGACGAAACTCAGTATCGAAGCTCGATAGAAGAGTTTACAAACTGGTGCACTGACAACTTTCTAGAACTGAATGTAACAAAAACTAAAGAACTTATAATAGATTTTAGAAAAAAAACACATACTATACGTGAACTGCAAATAAACACTACATCTATAGAACAAGTAAAGGCATATAAATATCTAGGCATTATCATCAACAACAAGCTTTCATGGGAAGACCACATTGGAACTCTGACAAAGAAAACAGCCCAGCGACTCTTTTTTTCTATACAAACTCAATAGCTTTAAACTAAGCAAGAGGATCCTTGAGACATTTTACCGCGCGACTATACAAAATCTGCTAACATACGGAATAACTTGTTGGCAAGGCAACGCCTCATCTAAACTGTTGCGACGTCTAGAAAAAATCATTAAAAAAGCATCTAAAATTACACTTACAACATTGCCACATTTAAAGGAACTTTTTGAACAAAAGTGCCTAAGAAAAATCGAAAAAATCTTGGAAGACAACGGCCACCCGCTCCATCAGAACAACGACAGGTCATCGCGAAGTGGGCGACTGCTGTCAATCAAAACAAGAACGGAGCGGTACAAAAACTCGTTCGCACCTCACTCGGTCAGACTCTATCACCGCCACTCATTGATCAGGGAACATGAAATGCACCAAGATACCTGTGTGTAGTCGCTGAATGAACTCTTTATGTTGTCTGTTGTATTTATGTGTATTTTTCTGTTGTGTTGTCTTTATATGAGAAAAGAGTCCTTGTAATCACAACAAATTTCCGTAAGGATCAATAAAGCAGTCTTAGTCTTAGTCTTAGTCTAAATGTTTATGAACTGTCGCTGGTGTGAAAATAAATAAGGGTTAAAGTTGTAGGTGGTTTTATAGTTTATTTATTACGCTTATAAAATACATAATCAAAACAACAACACAAATAAACATCTTTCTTGTGTGTGTGTGTGACAAGTAATAGGTTACCTATTTAATGTGTAAAGATAATTTCACAGCTTGCCATATATCACGATGGAAGCAAAAGAGTATCGGGCTTAACGCAGCGTTTCCATAGCCCAGCCAGGTAACAGCTAGAATGATCCAAGCTGGCAGTGGCTTTGCTAAGACATAGGAGAGCGTGGCAGCGAGGCTCAGAGGCAGCCAGCAGAATATAAAAGAAGCAACTAGAACGGCCAGAGTCCGCTCTGCATTCAACCTTGCGGACAGGTTTTTCAGGATATTAGTATTCCTGGAATGACACGATCCGCCATCTTGTTGCTTGGTGGAGTTCTTTTCCTTCTTTATACTAGAATCTTGAGAATCTGAATGTTTGTGTGCATTGAATGGGATGAAATTTGGTGCCCAGTTGTGAGTAGCAACATTATTCTCAATTCTGCTAATTGTGTTACTCGAGATAGTGTCAGGAGAGGAGTCATTTCTGATGCTGTTTGAATCGCTGCTTGTATGGAAGCAACCTTCATTAAAGAAAATCGTTTTTAAAGATAGCGTTTGGAGGGTTTTTACCTTATTTAGTGTCACTTTTTGAACTGATTTTAAACTTCGCCCACAATACGGAGCAGTTTTCTTTAATTGGCTGATTTGTCTAAAAACTTTAAAATATAAAACTGAAGTGATAACTATCGGTATGTAGAGCGTAAGTGAAACATTTGCAATAAACAAGATGGAGACTTGAACTGGCCTTGAACTTATCCCACAATGCTTAATCTGCTCTAAGGTTAACATCTGAAATCCGCTGACCGATAAGAAAATGGTCAAGATCAAAGGTAGGTTGATAGAAACACCAAAGATGATGAATTTTTTTCTGGCTGGAAGAGTCCTGTAGAAAAATGGCCAGCAGACGGCTATGTACCTATCGATAGCCAGCGAGGTCATGTTGTACATTGACAGCGTGCACCAGAAGACATTCAGACAGCTGCGAACTTTAAAGACCTGCAATCTCGAAGACCAGTGATAGTTCTGAACGAATTCTATCAGCGACAGAGGCAGGGTCATCGAGCCGAGAAAAAAGTCTGTAAAAGCCATCACACCCATGAGAAAAACTGAAGTGGGGCTGTCGTCCTGCGGTGAGAAGCCGATCCCTGCAGTTCGCCTTGAGCGATGAACTAGCCGCCAGCGAACTATGGCTTTCAGAACAATAGCGTTGGAGGTTAATGCAAAAATGGTGAGAGAGACCAGCAAGACTGCTAGCAAGATGTGAACCGTGGGATGACCCACGATGGTGTGGTGAGTATTCTCTTCCAAGATTGAGCAATTCAGCTCTTGAGACTGAGTTGCGTTGAATGTCGCGAGTCCGCTGCTGTAGACTAAGCCCATGCTTTGAAGTATATTTCCTCAAATGGTTGGGGGTGTTAAGAAACGTCTTGACTCAAAAGACTTTATGAAGAAATAGATGAAAGAACATCAGTTTAACAAACGAAAAAAAAAAAGTAACAAGCAATAGAAAAACAATACTTAAAAAACAAAAAAAAACAAAAAAAAGGGGAAGAACTGCTAACTACTACCATTTATCTGAAAAATACAGGGCTTTGCTCCTTTTCTGCTATAAAACAAAAGAAATCAATTAGTGCTAAATGATTAACTAATTGGTTAATTTTTTTGATGGATTAGTACATTGTTGTGGACTATGAATAATTATGCAAAATTTCAACTAGATCCGAGAATGTGGGAGAAAACGTGTCAAAACTTAATAAGGGGACTAAATCCATATATATATATATATATCATCATTTATCACCCTTATTTCGAAATCAGACAAAATAATTAATCCCCAACAATTAATTAACTATCTTTTTTTTATTGATTCATGTCTTCTCACGTTCAACATGGTTCAATTAATAATTTGCACAGTTTTAACTCTATCCGAGAATGGGACATGGGAGAAAAAAACATTTTAACATTTTCAAACCATTTACTAGACAGACAGACAGACAGTTGTACATTTAAAAAAAGCATGTGATTAATAAAAATTAAATTTTTAAGACGTAATCGTCAGAACCTGTAGGCCTAACAGAGGTAAGAAAATGGTGGGTCCAGTACAATGACCTTTAGTTCAACACATTCCTAAGAGACTCTAATAAGGAGTCTTTAAATTTGTAGGCTCAGTTTTCAATTACTACGATCCAATGTAGTCTACAAGACAACATACTATTACTTATATATTCATTTATTCAGAGACCCATTAAGAATACAGGCGTGGCGTTTCAACAAAACATATTTTAAGTATTGAAATGTTTATAGCATAATTCTTCGTTAAATCAATTTACATGTAGGGAATGATTTGTTATATTAGAAACAACAACAACTAACCTTTGAATCTTTGAATAAAATACTTGTTGTATACAATTTTATTCCTTCAATGAACACACTCTAGATAACCTTACTTTATGACTCGCATGCGCTACCATGGTAACCGTATTCACCAGATTTTAGCGAACCCAGTGTTGATATTATTTTGTGCAAACCGAGACTCTAAAAAAAAAACACATCGATTAGTACGTCACAGGTATTACAGCATTTTTATTTCTTCATAAATAAATACATTAACAGATGCATTACGGACCAAGAGACTGTGGACAACGCAAATAGTATGAAAAGCAATACTGGAAACAATGTCGACAAGGGATTCAAAAAACAAAAAAAAACACATATATTAAAAAAAAGGAAACTAGGTCCAAAATTATATTTTGTGCTGTTATTATAGTTATTATACTAGAGAAAAATAAACTTTTCACTGTTATTTGAGTACTGTCATGGTCGAAATTCGTTAAAGAGAAATAACTTTTATACTGTCTTTACCAGTGTCCGCTAATGAAGTTTCTGAACAGGTGGCAGGTCTGCAGAAGTATGATATGATATGATAAGTAGAAAAAAATCTTCCTAGGTAGAAGAAGGACGCGTAGAGGTTATCGGGAAAACCATTAGTCACGTGACAAGTAAATAAAAAGCGGAAATGGTTTAGTGATATAAATAACGACAGTTGGAGACTTTGTTTTTGACAATTATAACTTTGGTTAGTTCCCTACTTTAAAAAAAAACAACTTAATTTAAAAAATAAAGCAACGTAAAGATCTCCTGTGCAGTCTATAGGGCAGATGATGTTTCTGTGGCCCACGATTAACAAGGGTTAATGTGTCCAGCACAACGACCAACTGCCTTTAATTTTCACCAACTTATATCAGGACCCATTAGAACTGGGCAACACAGCTTATGTACAGAAGTGCCCTAACAATTCCGAAAGTAAAAAAGAACCAGTCTTCACCAGGATTCAAACCCGGGACTCTTCGGTTCGGAAGCCAAGCGATTGAGCAGCTCTCAGCCACCACAATTCCTCTTTTGCATTAAACTATCTAGTCGGTTATTTATTTAGCTATCTATAGTAAACTCGTGAAAATAATCGACTTAAGACATATCAGCAACAACACCATCAATAACCACCGGACAGTATGTATAGGGGCTTGAGGATATCTGAGAGGTCAGTTACGCCACAAAAAAAATTCAGCGGCTTCAAGAACTTGCATTCCTCATACTCTTCAACAATCTTGAGCTAGTTGTTACAATACACTTAATAAGTCTAGCCCCCTAATAAAGCCGTCCATCATTCATATTTATATTCATAATATACATTCATGTATTACTCCATTTCGGCTTACTTATGATTAGCAAATACTACACAAAGAAAGTTGTAGAAATATTGTCTGTTTATTAGCCAACGGTGGTCATGAAGGTTTTTTGAAGAAGGTATTTTCAGAAATTATTTTTACTGAAGAAATAGCCAAGCATCCTCAAGTTTTTCCAAGAAAAGATTTAATTAAAACTCTGACAGTTTTGTGTCTGTATAGCAGGGCAGTGTTCAATGCCGAGTTGAAATATCTAAACCAGGCAACAAGTGACACAGTCCACAAAGGGAACATTTTAGTCTCATTCAGTAATAGTACAAAGAACGCCACGAAGGAGACCCAATAGAGACAATGCCAAATAACAACCAAACCAATCTTATGACAAGCTCTCCATTTTCTGGATAATTTTGACAATTTATTTGTTGCAGCCGTGTCTTTGATAGTAGATCCACTCTTGACATAATTATTAGATTCATTACAATCCCTTTCTATTGAACGTATTTGTGATAAGGTTTGACATGTCCTAAAAGATTGCTCATTTAAATAACTCTCTTTATCATAGTGAGTTTTGTCCTCGAGATTTTCTTCAGGATCTTGCCAGTTTTGGTGAAATTTCCCAATTTGTAATTGAAGGTGGCTGTCCCTTATATTTATTTTGTTGTTTGGTAATTTGAATGCGTCTTTTATTCTATTTTTCATATGATCTCTCCTTTCATTGATTCTTTGAATTTCTTTTAAAACTAGAACAGATATTCCAATCAAACTTGGGATACAGATTAAAACACTTATGGGTATTATAAACATAAGATACTTCCAACTATACAGAGCTATGCACAGGTTGTGAACTTGTAGGCAATAGATGATTTCTTCAATTCCTTCCACGTGCCACCCAAGACTTAAGAAAAACGCCGTGGTCGTGACAGGTATAGACCAGGAGAAGAAAGCCATGACGTAGCCAAATTTAGCAGGAAGACGTCTGTATTTCAGAGGGTGGCACACCATGACGTAAGCGTCAATGCAGGTGTAGATCATGTGATAGACGTTCACTATCTCAACCAGAGACTCCACGTAGGTTCGAACTGTGCACATGTCCCGATCCAGACTCCAGCGACCATTGCTGACCATTTGAAAGATGGTCAGTGGAAGGCAGAATCCGCATAGGATGAGGTGATGGAAAGATGTGGACACCAGCATGATGAGCTTGTGGCTGCTGACGTTGATGTGGTGAAATGTACCGGCTGGACTTCTGTGGTGACGTTGATGTATTGCCGCTGATATGAGAAGACAATGACCACCGACAACAAAAGCGGCGACGAGGACAAACAGTGTTGCAATGACCACAAGAAGAAGTTTATACTCCGTCAACCTCACACTGGACACCGACAGGTCAACCGACACATTATCACAAGGAGTAAAGTTCAACATAGCATTAGATGTAAAATTTTTTTCCCGAGAAAAGTATAATGGTAATGATTTTGATTGTGAAGACTGAGGCTGTGTGCACAGTTTCTCACAGCTACGCAAACCAAGTTGCAACCTGCACTGGTAGCCGTTTTTTTTTTACTCGGGAGGTTGATTCGACATTATGCATGGCATCCAGCCTGTGCTGGTTATTTTAATAGAAACAAAACCTTGCCTTTCTGTGTCAACAGTCCCTCGTGTGTTTTATTCACTCTTATTTTGGCATTATAAACCTATGTAATATTTAAAGACTCCCCATATCGATTTGATAAGCGTTGAACATTTAATAAAAACAAATAAACGCTAAACCAATGTGTGCACATTTACCGATTTCTGTTCAGTAGTACATGGATGTTAAAACGATTTCAAGTGTGTGAAATTTTTGATTTTTTTAGTCACCTAAAATTGTAAGTCTTTGTTTATTTTTGAAAGAGTTCTATATGACATTATGTGGGAGTAAACCAAATGATATGACTAAGACATGAATGATACACACATGTTGAACTTAAATGGACAGCAGCACCAGGGACCAAGTTTTTTAAATGAGAGAAAGTGGAGAATTAAATGCGACGAAAATAAGTAACACACTACAAAGGGAATTTAACCATGACTGATTAATTATTGAATTCTACTTTTATTTTAGAGTTAGCGCTTAGCATAAGTAAAACAAATCGATTTGTAGCATACAACTTTGTGTATTAAGCATTCTTTAGCGCTACTTACCGTTCGACATTTGCGTATGGGGAAAGACCGCTTACCAAAGGCAATGATTTTTGACCAGCTTAAAGGAGGACGTCGCAACACAGGAGCCCAGCGTGAGCGCATTAAAGATCAACTCAGGCGCCTTTTTGTCCTCACAGGGATAGAGAAAAATAGCTGGCAGCAGATGGCCTCTGATAAAGACTGTTGAAGAGCTCTCACGAAGGTCGCGAGACACACATCTGAGGCCCAAAGAAAAGCCTTTGTGGAAGTCAGGCGCTGAAGACGTAAATTGAAAACTTGAACAGAAACCCCGGCTGACAACGGCCTAGTCTGCTTCGGATGTGGAAAAATATGTACTAGCCGGATATTACCAGCTGCCCGCGCGCTTTTAATTAGCGTATCACTGATCTAGTACATTAGAGACACTAAAACAAAATAATGATGTTATAAGTAAAGCTTAGTCGTGAATGTAAAATAAAAATAAAAATATTAATTAAAATTTACTGTATATAGATCTTGATTTAGAATATAAGAGTTATTCATGCAACAGTCATCAATGCTGAACACTTTGAACTCGCCCTGACTTCCATCTAATTGTAAAATGAAAGGTCAATAAAATCCAAAATAAAGACCTGAGACTTGAAACTTGAGACCTGAAATTTGAGAGGCTCTATGATAGCAGCTGACGTAGATTTAAAATTCTATGAAATAATGAAAGCCGAATAAATCCGAATACACAGATTTAAATTCTATTCTTTTGTTCCAATAAGGTTAAATAAAGCTAATCAATTGAATAAACAATATTTTATAGATTCGGGTGTAAAAGTAAAAAATATATTCTCTTTGCGAAGAATATATCTTAGAATTAGATTAGAGTTAGCCTTGGCGAATCAAAGGATCGCAAGCTAATGCATGTAATGTCATGATATAAATATTGCAGGTCTGCCCACACACACACATTATACAGTAGTTAAACAGTACTTGTAAAGTAATAGCAATTCTTAAGCAATTCTTACTTATGAAAAAATTAAATTAAATGAAAAACTGTACTATTTTTAAACTATCATGATATAAAATAAATAAAAATATTTAATCCTTTATGATATGCTTTTTTAGTCAATACGTTTGAGTCAAAATGTGCATTGTACGTTTAAAAAGCAATCAGCATCTATAGACGTGACCTAGCTAGAGCGACATGTAGTTACTTGTAAGTTGAGACGGCAAAACTTGGACTGAAAAAAAATATTTTTAATTAAAGCGATTGCGTAGTTGTAATATGTAAAAAAAAACACACTGGAAAGTGAATAGTATTATATACATTCGCTTATTATTGGTCAACACATTCATCAGTAATACAGCATTCATGTTTATTTAATTTGTATGACTGAGCTGCTTCGGTACAAACATATATTACATACATTCATTTATACATAAATGCTCCTTACAATCAGTTTTATATTAAATTTAAAAAGTCTAAGAGAAAGAGACAGATAGAGATAGATAGATAGATAGATAGAGAGAGAGAGAGAGAGAGAGAGAGAGAGAGAGAGAGAGAGAGAGAGAGAGAGAGAGAGAGAGAGGGAAAGTGAAAGATTTAAATAATTTTATCATTTTTAGTGCGCTAAACGTTTTCACGGGGTCTGAATTGGGGAACTTCTCAACTTTTTCCCCACTTCTAAGTATGGATCTATAAGCCTATCATTAGTATTTTACAAACTCAAATAGATTTATACATTCCTTTAAATATGTCACATTTTATAATTATAAAGGTGGCGTGGGGGCTGAATGATTAAGCGCTTGACTTCCGAAACAGGGATCCTGGGTTCGAATCTCGGTAAAGACTTGGCTTTTGAATTTCGGTATTTTTAGGGCGCTCCTGAGTTCACCCAACTTTAAAGGGTACCTTTTAGGGCGCTCCTGATTTCACCCAACTTTAAAGGGTACCTTTTAGGGCGCTCCTGAGTTCACCCAACTTTAAAGGGTACCTTTTAGGGCGCTCCTGAGTTCACCCAACTTTAAAGGGTACCTTTTAGGGCGCTCCTGAGTTCACCCAACTTTAAAGGGTACCTGACTTGAGTTGGAGAAAAGTAAAGGCGGTTGTTCGTTGTGCTGGCCACATGACACCCTGCCCATTAACTGTTCGCCATAGAGATAGATGGCCTTAACATCATCTGACCCAAAGATCACAAGGTCTAAAAGGGGAACTTTACATTTCTAATAGTTATAAAGAACAAATAACAGGCTCTACAAACTGTAGAAAAGGAGCATTTTTTTATCTTGTTTCTCTTTTATACTTTCAGCCTTTTTTCTTTTCGTTGAAATGATTTGATTAATCTTACAACACTATCGATAGCCTTTAGAATTAGATTGTATACTCATAGATGTCATGAAAAAAAAATACAAACCAGGTTACAAAGATAGTTTTTGTGCAAACACAAAGTCAAGAGATGTATTATTGTATTCTTAGGCCGATAAAGACAAATTACAGATTACGGGGATATATTAATGTTAGAAAAGTTATTAAAATTGTAAATAAATTGTTTGATTTTGTTTTATAAGACAAAATAATTTCTATGACATGTTGTATATAAGTCGAATATACTTTAAAGCAATATTCAATAAGCAATCCTTCATACTATGGAAGTGGATTGCGATGCTACAATATCATTGTTGCATAACATATTTAACACAAAGGAAAAAATTCTTTCTTGAGGCTGTATACAATATTATCCATTAGATAATCATTAAATAACAACAGCTAGGCCAGGTTCACATCGAGCAATATCTTGAATATAATCATATTATTAAATACAGATGAATATTAACAATGTAGTACTTTTTTAAAGTTTTTGTGATCTAAATGGGACAGACTGACAGCAAAAACAATAGTGTCAATTTCCATTTCAAGAGGCGGTCAAAATATGTGCATTAATTTGTTTGCCTGCTATAGAACCGTTGCTTCCCAATCTTTGGTAAACAAGTTCCACAAGCGAAATAACAAAACAAAACCTTTTAAAGAACAAAACTTATATAAAGGAAAGAACCGCACCATCACTGTTATACCTGTCAATACTGCAAGACTTATCTCGCATTTTCGTATCAAACAAAATTAATTTACTAACATTAATTGACTAACTGACTGGTACATTCTTTGATTGATTCATGTATTGCCTTTGAATATCAATAACTGCAAAATTTCAATTTAATTACTTATATGCGAAGTGGGAGAAAAAAAATTGTAAAAGAATCCCCCCTCGACAGACAGAGAGAACTGATATAAGAACTTGCACTGAACTATAAAAGCAGACACGATTTCGAAAGTTTAAAGAAAATAAACATTTCACGTTCGTAACATGTAAAATAAATAAATAAATAAATAAAACGTAATAAATTTCATTGTCTACTACAACATAACAGCAATCTACATAGTTGATAATATATCAGTAATCTAGAGATTGTTCAGGCATATCATTGGCGTCACAAGGATCGGTGTCACTTTTGCCGCTCTAACCCCTTTTCACGCACTTCCTAATGACGCCACTGATGATACATTAGTGATCTACAATCGTATCTAATATAAAAGTAGTCTTCAAATTTATATTGCATAACAGTAATTCTCTGATTTATAAAGCATTAGAAGTGAAAACAATGTTGACCTTGACTTTCTTTGGTAAAAGTAAAAGTAGTTATCTTTCTCCACAAACTATAAAGGGGACTAATTCAACTCATAACACCACATTAGTCAAATACAATTTCTTTCCCTTGTTGATATTAAGTAAAATAATTAATTACCAATAATTAATTGACTACTGTTTTTTTTTTAAATTAAATCTTGTTTTTTAGATAAGAGAAATAATTGTGTAAAATTTCAGCCTGATCCGATATTTAATGTGGGAGAAATAACAAGTACAAACTATTTACTAGACAGACAGACAGAGTGAATTGATATAAGCTTTGTAAAAATAGCGCCAGCGAGCCCAATTCATATTTCCAATATTACATTTTAAATGCTGCATAAAACAGTCTCCAAAAGGTTGCTTCACAATCATACATGATTTTTTTTTTTTACTAATAATTGTTTTTGAATATATCATTGATAAAATTGCCTGTCACAAGTGTATTGACTCAATATATGCATATCAAAGATTGTATTTTTAGTTTTATTTTTGTCAACAGAAATTTGCTTCTATGTATGAAAGTATAAATAATTATAAACAAGTAAAAATATGAAGTCCGACCTAAAGTTTAGAAAATTTGGAAAAATGGTACTGAATTTACTTTTTTTTGTATTTTTTTTGTAACAATATTCAAAAGGGATATTACTCATACTCGGTGACAAAAAATGCATACAGTAACTAGTTACCCTAAGGCATATAGGTTAGATACATAAATGTAACAGTAAATAAAAAAAATGCTACTAATGCAATAACCGTACACAACAATGTTTTCAAAATAAAAAACAAAGCTGTGACACACGACGATTCTATGTGTTAATAAATGCGTATAAAAGGAAGGATAGAAATCGAGAATATTGAGGGGTGGGCTGATGATGAATATTGCCATTTTATTTTGCATTCTTTAAAAAAATCTTTCACCACTATTTGGATCTTTTACTATTCAACACGTCCATGAAAGATGACGTCAATAATAAAAGGCGTCCTGTTCATTTCTACTGGTCTGTACATTATTGTTATTCTGCCTTGTATACAAGTCGTATGCTGTGTCGTAGTGGTCCTCTTTGCATAAATGATTCATATAATTAAAGTTTATTTTTGCATCAAATGCTTCATAGTCTGCGTTGTCGTACTGATATCCTAAAAAAGTATGAGCCACTGACACTGGATATTGATGGGGTCTCATAATTTGGCTGCGCCTGGTGTGAGCAGGATTCTGCAGAGATAGACATCCTCTGATACCTAGTTGAGCTTCGCTATGCTCTGGCCCTTCATTGCTTGTACAGCTAGTTTCATCGTTTTCATATCGTGCGTGCTGAGATGAAACATTATCCATGTTTGAATGATTATAATTGTTTCCGATCTCCACGTATCGCATTGAGTTTTCGTCTTCCGTGGCAATGACTTTCACTTTTGTTTCATTGAATCCGCTGTCCCCTCCATCTTCTACACGCCCAGTCGTATCACAGGTTCCACCGTTAACCGCTGTCAAGCCTGGATCAGAAACATATTCACATGTGTCTGTGCTGGAGTCTGATGAGAGTAAACTGTCATGGTCTTTGTCTAACGAATCATTGGATCCATTGACGACATTTAAATCAATGCTGGCATTGGATGATGCAGATGTGTTTAAGTCATGTGTCACATGATCAATGATCCTTGCCTCCTCATGTTCGGATGACAGCTTTCTAAAACAGATGCATACAAAAAAATGAGCGAACCATGACAAAATTACGGAACAAATATTTCTGGCAATATCTAAAGACTTTTTAAAAAAAAACTTCACAATAAATTCTCCTTAAAGAAGGAACAAGAAAAACATAGGGTTGAGGTAGTCATAATTCAATAAAAGAGCATAATTTTAAGTGACGACGCAACCACATATGTGATTCGCATATTTTGTCACAACTGAGGCAGACAAAGAAAAAGACGGCTATTTTTTATGAAGTTTTCCAAGCTTTACTCATGTCTTCGGCGTAGTTCTGAAATATATAACCAGCGCCCTTTTTAAAGTACACTTGGGTTTCTCGGAGACCTCTAACATGCTAATCTGAAAAAGGTCTCCTATATGACGCCTGATGTAGTCTTAAAAGCCAATTTAGAGGGCAAATCCGTTACGCCTTGCTCCACTAAGGCCTGATTCGCTACCCGTTATTCGCATATCTAGTTTCCACGACTAGATGCTTCCACGGAGGTACCACGTGAGATTACATGAGCTTTATCCACCGTAGGGTTACCTTGGGCAAGCTTTTGTTGTTGTTTATCTGGCTCGGTGAACAAAATCCGCCAAGACGGTGAACAATGGTGCAGGAAGTAGTTTCCCGTTAGCGGAAGAATGGCCCGGTTACTATATAGAGGATAATGCCCTTGTCCCCTTGGTTAGCGCTACCTTCTGCCGCTTTTAGCGAGCGGGTCGTGTTCTTTGTCGTAATCAGACAAGATTAGAAGTGAAGAGCTCCCGGTCCACGCCTGGACCAAAACCAGCCATTGACGCGGTGTTATCGGGACCGCCGAAACATCATATCAAAATGTAGAAAATCACACAAAAAGGTTTAAAAATGTATCTGTCCCTGTCAGGTTTAGAAGTTATTTAGGTTGTTTTATAGCCGAGTTCCCGAGGTTTAATCTGACAAGAATATTTTATCATCTATTATCCCCACAAAGTAATCAACCATGTGGATGAATTTAAATAACAAAATTATGAATTTAATTATAGGATACTTGAGAATGATAGAATGATGAATGAATAATAGTATATATTACACATAAGCACCTTGCTAGTGCTACAACTTGCCACCATGGTTTCATAGTAAACCAGACGCCAGCCGACTGACGTCACAATACTGTCAACGTCGTCAATGATAGAATTAGACCTCAAATTATCCCAACTGACACCGACTGTTGTTACGGCCACTGACACTCAACGCCGTCAATGATCGCCAATCTGACTATGACCCTCAATACTGTAATAGATACTTCCGAGAAGATAAGCGACGCCACCAATGGCAAAGTATCGAGTTCAGTACATACAACTCCAACACTTCCACACCTAAACCGGGATCCAAAAATCATACCGAATAATAAGTCTAAGGAACTAGTACTTGTTTACAGTGGCGTCACTAGGTTGGGTGTCACCCGGTGCGGCGGGCCAGCTCAGGGTGTCAACCCCCCCTCCTTTAAAAAAATCCTGTGTTTTTTTCGTTTGTCTGTTGCACTGTAATACATATTGTTTATAATGACCTACGTTATTTGATTGTTCAAGAACTATAAAATGAGTGTCTATGAAATGTTAAAATTCAGTTGTTTATTACAATTTATCTAAAGTTCACTGGGTTTGCATAATCCTATGAAACTCTGCACTCATCCTTAATATTTGGAAACGAAGACATTGCCATTAATTTATATTTCAATTTTGCATTTTTTACTTGGGTGTCACCACAGTAAAGGGTGTCACCCGGTGCGGACTGCATCCCCTAGTGACACCACTGCTTGTTTACACAAACTAATAATATTTTACAAACCAACACACCATCCGTTTCAACTAACTAAATAAGGTGAACTGCCTCATGACAAAGAATGACCAATAAATGTCACCGGACGTTGTGACGTTAACGTAGCAAACTATTCAAAAAAAATAATTTAAGGCGCTCTCGACCCTTACAAGGATTACGAATAGAGGAAAAAAAAAACACTTAGGAGTTGGGGAAAAGGCAAAGACACTTGTCTAAACTACGTGGCAGCCCCTACGGATTTCATTCTATACTATTCTAATATTCATATTATTATTTTGTTGTTATTGTTAGGCGAAAAAAAAGGGTATTGTTAATTTTATGCGAAATACAGTTATTTTTAAATCTCCGCTGCTTCTTGAGCTAGTCGTGTCCTTGAAGCCAAAAAGTGCTTGCTATCAGTGATGGAAGAAATATGTCAGGAAAGTAGAATGCAGTTAAAGCCCCCCCCCCCCCTTCTCGCATGACACTTAGAAGAAGAAAGATGTAAGTAAAAAATATGCATTTAAAACTAAGAAAAAGCAGCAAGTTCAAAATAATTTCTATTACCGCCGACATATCTGATACCGCTCATCTCTCTGTATTTGCGGTACATACAGCAATGTAGAAATCACATAAAATTAGCAGCTATGAGTAGCGTGCATGAGACCACCACTGGTGAAGAAATTCTCAAAGAAGTTTCAACCATCATGTAATGTCTTTCTCTTCATTGTGAGAAATTAGTGGGATCGACTAAGGATTCCACCAGAAGTGTGATCGGATGACACAACGGACTGGTAGCAAGAGTTATCAGAAAACTTGTCAATTCAATCGGAGCCTCTATGAGTCTATTGCAAGGTTCGATTAGGAACATGTGGAAATGTGTTCAATACTGTAAATTTCATTATAAGACATTAATAAAATGCCCTACATGACTTCTTCGATGGTTACGCCTTGTTCTATTAAGATCGGAAATCCTAAATAGATTACTATCTAAACAACTATTCAAACTTCCTTATTTGTTATCATAGACCTTCAAACAACAGATAATGGCAGAAGGCAAGGTCTATGTTAAAATATATTGGGGAACCTGTCAGAACGGAAAAGCCCCTTTTCAATTAAATCTTAAGTAAAAATTCTTCAATACCTAAGCAACATACGTTGTTTATAATAGGCATTAGAAACCTGACTTCTTAAATTCTAGAAATATTTTTGTACGAATTCCTGACCCCCCAAAAAAGTTTGCAAAATAGTCTGTGTTTTCATACAAACTCAGAGTCAGCCAACGAAAGAGTCTACCATGGTAAGCACTATCATGTAACACGTCAGATTTTAATATTTTCACCACGGATATCAGAAACTATGAAGTTTAAGTATCAAAAACAAACGTAATACCTTTCTTCACACAAAATAATGTTTCGAGAACAATATCATATTGTTTGTCCTTTTTATAAAAATATTTTAACATTGTATTAAAAATTAAGGAGATCATTGTGTGGTTCATGGACTAAATGATCGTCTGAAAGATGTCTGAATGGTGAAAAACAAAAAGATTTATGGCATCTATATTCTCCTAGCACATATAATTGAAGACATTCAAGGTTTAACTTATATAAAGTAGAGATTTTATTGCCTATTATATTTTATTATTCTTTGGTACCTGAAACTCTCATTCAAACTAATTAAAAGAAATCTTACTTTATAATTTCTTCCATTGATGGCCTCAGATTTCTTCTTTTGCTTAAGCACTTTTGTACAAGTTGAAAAAGTTTCTCCTTCTATCTTCTATCTTATCTTATCTTATCTTCCTTCATGCCTTTAGGCTTTTGTACATTGGCTAAATCAAAAGATCTTTCCTTAATGAGATAAATAAAATGCATCTATATTTTGTAGTCATTTTCATTAATAAAAAAAAACGCTTTAACATTACTTATCTTATAAATGACAGACGTTGTTTTAAAAGAAAAGATAATGACGTCCTACGCATTGCATTGTTCGAGTCAGGCATACTTTATTAAACTCTAAGTCGCTAGTTTTCCTGGCTGATAATGACAACCCAATTTATAATCTAATGGCACATTTCGTGATGATTAATCATTCTGGAAACAATTTCGCCACTTAATCTAATAAAAAGGTTTCATTCGCTATTATTGAAATAAAAACACATTAGAATATATAATTAACCTTATCTTTAAAAAAATATGAACAATATATGTTGTTACAACTAATTAAAGCAAAGTGGTGTAGATCTACTTGTATTGAAGATTTAAACAAATAATCCCTAATTAGACACTGCCTTAACTAACGAAAAGTATTCACATCTCGTATTAATCTCTCTCTATGTGGCCTCCTTCAGTCACGAAGCGACTACGGATCATCTCGTATTAATCTCTATGTGGGCCTCCTTCAGTCACGAAGCGACTACGGATCATCTCGTATTAATCTCTATGTGGGCCTCCTTCAGTCACGAAGGGACTACGGATCATCTCGTATTAATCTCTATGTGGGCCTCCTTCAGTCACGAAGGGACTACGGATCATCTCGGTGAGATGAATGCCTGGGCATTAGCTAGGGTCGGAACGATTAATTAATTAATTAACAGTGGCATGATAGACCATATATATATTGAACGTTATATTGTTAAAGGCAAATGAGACTTTAATGTATTACCAAAGTATCAAAGTTTAGTGTATCTGTGGTAGAAGATGCTTCACCTGGGTTGGACTTAATTTCTCTTGCCCCACTAAGATCTAGTGCCACAACGGCCCATTGAAATACATCACTTTTTATGGAGAATAGGTTTTTCTTTAAAACCTCTGGTGCAGATCTGTTCAGTAACATTCAAAACGTAAATTCTTAGAATGGTTTAACTAATATTAGGCTGGTCTATGGCAACTGATTTGACAATCGATATACGAAAATGAGTCAAGAAAAGTCCATAGCAGCCCCAAGAGTCAGTTCATAAAATTGAATAATTTTTTATCTCTCTTCCTAAATAGCAAGGGGAACATTGTGTGATAAATAGCTGAGCGACTTGGCTACCTAACTGAGAGGATTAGAGTTCAAATCCCAATATAGACTTGGAATTTGAAATTTGCTGAGCGCTTATAGAAAGATTGAACTAGAGTGCTATATGCACCCGGAGAACGCGCTATAGGTACGTAATTATAAAAAAAATATGCTGTGCTGTCGATGCATCGAAAAAGCTCTTTTTTTTTAGTTTAAACCTTGAAGAAGATGTTTAAAAATAGGTTTGAAGCAGTGCAGGGTAAGGTATGTGGTGCAGGGTATGGTATGTAGTGCAGGGTAGGGTATGTAGTGCAGGGTAGGGTATGTAGTGCAGGGTAGGGTATGTAGTGCAGGGTAGGGTATGTAGTGCAGGGTAGGGTATGTAGTGCAGGGTAGGGTATGTAGTGCAGGGTAGGGTATGTAGTGCAGGGTATGGTATGTAGTGCAGGGTATGGTATGTAGTGCAGGGTATGGTATGTAGTGCAGGGTAGGGTATGTAGTGCAGGGTAGGGTATGTAGTGCAGGGTAGGGTATGTAGTGCAGGGTAGGGTATGTAGTGCAGGGTAGGGTGTGTAGTGCAGGGTAGGGTATGTAGTGCAGGGTAGGGTATGTAGTGCAGGGTAGGGTATGTAGTGCAGGTTAGGGTATGTAGTGCAGGGTAGGGTATGTAGTGCAGGGTAGGGTATGTAGTGCAGGGTAGGGTATGTAGTGCAGGGTAGGGTATGTAGTGCAGAGTAGGGTATGTAGTGCAGGGTAGGGTATGTAGTGCAGGGTAGGGTAT
Source organism: Biomphalaria sudanica (assembly GCA_036873155.1). Taxonomy (NCBI): domain Eukaryota; kingdom Metazoa; phylum Mollusca; class Gastropoda; family Planorbidae; genus Biomphalaria; species Biomphalaria sudanica. The sequence goes on along the minus strand of JAZGLO010000202.1, from coordinate 821,254 downwards.
GTAGTGCAGGGTAGGGTATGTAGTGCAGGGTAGGGTATGTAGTGCAGGGTAGGGTATGTAGTGCAGGGTATGGTATGTAGTGCAGGGTAGGGTATGTAGTGCAGGGTAGGGTATGTAGTGCAGGGTAGGGTATGTAGTGCAGGGTATGGTATGTAGTGCAGGGTAGGGTATGTAGTGCAGGGTAGGGTATGTAGTGCAGGGTAGGGTATGTAGTGCAGGGTAGGGTATGTAGTGCAGGGTAGGGTATGTAGTGCAGGGTAGGGTATGTAGTGCAGGGTAGGGTATGTAGTGCAGGGTAGGGTATGTAGTGCAGGGTAGGGTATGTAGTGCAGGGTAGGGTATGTAGTGCAGGGTAGGGTATGTAGTGCAGGGTAGGGTATGTAGTGCAGGGTAGGGTATGTAGTGCAGGGTAGGGTATGTAGTGCAGGGTATGGTATGTAGTGCAGGGTAGGGTATGTAGTGCAGGGTAGGGTATGTAGTGCAGGGTAGGGTATGTAGTGCAGGGTAGGGTATGTAGTGCAGGGTAGGGTATGTAGTGCAGGGTAGGGTATGTAGTGCAGGGTAGGGTATGTAGTGCAGGGTAGGGTATGTAGTGCAGGGTAGGGTATGTAGTGCAGGGTAGGGTATGTAGTGCAGGGTAGGGTATGTAGTGCAGGGTAGGGTATGTAGTGCAGGGTAGGGTATGTAGTGCAGGGTAGGGTATGTAGTGCAGGGTAGGGTATGTAGTGCAGGGTAGGGTATGTAGTGCAGGGTAGGGTATGTAGTGCAGGGTAGGGTATGTAGTGCAGAGTAGGGTATGTAGTGCAGGGTAGGGTATGTAGTGCAGGGTAGGGTATGTAGTGCAGGGTAGGGTATGTAGTGCAGGGTAGGGTATGTAGTGCAGGGTAGGGTATGTAGTGCAGGGTAGGGTATGTAGTGCAGGGTAGGGTATGTAGTGCAGGGTAGGGTATGTAGTGCAGGGTAGGGTATGTAGTGCAGGGTAGGGTATGTAGTGCAGGGTAGGGTATGTAGTGCAGGGTAGGGTATGTAGTGCAGGGTAGGGTATGTATAAGAGATGCTAAATTATTAATATAAAAAAAAATTATCATAAAATCTAATTTCAGTATAAGGCCGGAAATGTATACACTCTATGCTGTGAAAATTTGGATGGGAAAATGTATCCAATGTGTGGTCCAAACAATCTGTTGACACGTAGGTAACTAATGGTAAGTAACTAAGTAAGTTCGAATGCCTATCTCTTCACCACTCAGCCATTACGTCCCTTATATTTGGTAAGTAACATTAAAAAAAAAAAGAACAATTGATATCTCTAAACTATCACAATTAGGAATTTGCCATTATTTGGGGGCCCGGGGGGCTTGACCTTTTTGGAGGCTCTGCATTTTGCGTAACATTCATTTGGGGGCCCTCCTCAAGTGGAGACCCGGGGGATTATCGAATTCTCCACCTCTCTCCCCACACCCAGGCTACGCCACTGCATGATTAGGATAGTTTAAAATAATGAATCATTTCTGAATAGCTTTTTATAAATGAACAATTTAATGTTTGCAAATTGTGTAAAAAAATGACATGTAAAAAAAATCTATTTTTCAAACATTAATAGAAGGACTATGCGAGAATAAGTATGCTCTATTTGGGAGTGGGAGATTGTAGATAAAAAAAATGAATTTCCTTGCCTGACAACTAAGACAGGGTCATCCAGAGGTGGAGAAGTTGATTTATGTAACGACTGTTCAGTTTCTAGGTAATGTAAATATGCCAATGAAACAGGATAAATCTGAAAGCAATAATTGACCAAAATTTGTGAGAACATACACCGATAACAAGCAAAGTAAGACTTAATCTAATAAATTCTAAGCTGTTTTTTTAAGCGCTGAAAGGGTAATAGCCGCTATTAGTTTTGTGTGGTCTGTCAGTCCGTCCGTCCCGTTTAGATTTCGTAAACTAGAAATGATATTGTAAATCCGACATCATTATATTTTACATCTTTCAAAGTTCTGATGCAACGGCTACTTTTTTAATTTCTGAAAGTAACAAATTTAAATTTTAAAATCAAATATGCAAGCAAGTTTCTCATAAAGTACATCACTTTTAAATGAAAAAAATCAGGGGAGATACGGTCACATATTTCTTCATTAATAACTTAAGGTTCATTTATAGATTCGCGATTTGGTATTGCTGTAACCCTCTTCCCCGTGACTAACCATTTTATTCTACCTGCGAAGTCGGGTGATTTTTTCTGTATGCTGTTGGGCGAAGATGACGTGAAATAGTTTGCAAATGTGTTTAGAAACTTTAATTATGATTTTTGTTTTCTAAAATCGGGATATGTAAATTTGATTTGGAGATTCTGACGTCATTTCTTTTTATCTTAGGTATTGATTGATCATAGTTGGATTGTGCTTCTGCAATCAGAGAGATACCAGCGACCTGAGAAACGGTGAGTTATTTTCTTTAGTTCAATCCCACGTCTTAACAGTATAATTAAAATTAATCTAAGGTCACAATAGAAAAGCATAAATTTTAAAATATATTAACCATTTATTAACTAACAGATTGAATGCAATCTTATTCAAATGTTGTTTTAAAAAAGAATTTTGATACGGACTTCGCTTTAGTTTCAAGTTAAAATAAAAACATGTTAACTACAGTTATATTGCGCTGTTGTAACATATTCTTACTATAAATCATTAAGGCAATAGCTTATCTTCTGACAGCTTAGGGGTGCAGATTTATTTATTAAGTATACGGTACATACATATATTAAACATAAATGAATAACAGCACCAGGGACCAAGTTTTTAAGAGAGAAAGTAGTGAATTAAAATGCTACGAAAATAAGGGCATGCGCCGACCGAGGCTCGAACCTGTGACTCCGGATTCGACACCACCGCCTAGCGATAACGCACCAAGCGAAACTAACCTCTAGACCACCGGAATGTCCAAAAAAAAACATTCTTCTGATCCAGAGTCATTTCGCCCGTATGCAAATTACCACCCCAGTGGTCAAAGGTCACAAGCCCCAGCTAGCCCCGCCCCCACCCTCTGTGAGTACTTCTGCAACGTTGTCTCTACATACCGAGTTATTCGGGAAATAGAACAAGAGCGAACTGCATTAACTGCAAATTATCGGTCGCACTGCTAGCTTAATCTGCAAAGGGTTTCAATTATCACTAGTCGGCCTAAGGACAAATTGTAATTGGGCTTAATGAATATCAACTGTATGCTACAGCAATACGCTCGCATATAAAACGTTGGATACACTCACACCACATAAATACTCACACGTTGATAGCACTGATTATATTAAACAGTCAAATGAGCACAATTAAAGTAGATTATTTTGTTTGGAATCTCGAAAAAAAGGGAAAGAAATTGATGGTATAAGCTAAATTAGTCCCCTATAGGTCGTCTCTCTAAATTGAAACAAACAAATATACAAATGTATAAATCTCACTAATCATAAGTACTTCTCTGGCAGAGTGGTTAGCACGTTGGCCCAAGGAGGCGTGAGCCACGAGTTCGAATTCAGGTCGTTCTCCACCCTTTTTTGTAAATGTTTAAAAAACAACAACAATCAATTAGGGGTAAGATCCACCAAGATAATCCATATTTTGTCCCCCTCCATTTTTCCAACTGGTCCAGATACGTAGCGCTTAACAAAAAACAATCGGTAAAAATATTTCTAATCACAACAGGTTTATTGTTGTTGGTCTAGATCTATTACAAATTTAAATAATCCAAACTAATTGATACAATTACAATTCGTAAAAGCTGTGTTTTTAAAAGTATTTTAAAGTTTTTCTCGTTCTAATATCTTTTCCAATATCTACAACACACGATGGCGTGCAAATATTTGTTTTATCTTATCTTAACCAATTGACCGAACAACCAAAACATGGTGGTCTGTCACGTAGTCAGTCACTAAATATGTATAATGACAATCAACTGCAAGACACAGGAACTCTTTAGTTTTGGTTGGTGTGATTGAAGCACCAGGACAATGTCTTCTTCTCTTTACTTTGAAAGAATGCCACGTAAATAAACTTGTATTCCAGGGAATCAACAAAACTGCTGCCAAAATGCAGTAAAGGAATTGTCTCAGTTGCCTCTATCATCAAATTGACATCTGTGTCACCTAAGTGGAGTTTTGATTGAGCTCTAATCAGGATAGGTCTGCGTGTCTAGAGGTGTGAAACTTTCCCCACAAATGTCATTTGTGATATTTCATTGTTTTTACCTTTAGGTGACCTACGTTCTCCGTTACTTTTTCTTCTTAAAGCTCCTGCATTATAGGTCATGACCTGTGCACAATTTCCATTTCATGCTATTTTTACCTACCTGTAATGAGTTGCACCTTTAGTTGGAACGAGACTCTTTAACTTTGTAGTAGAACGCTCAGTTGTAGCGTGTAAGTCCTGGGTTCGTATCCTTAGCGTGCAGAACGTGGGTTAACCCTTAAGGCGCGTGTGGCAGTTTAGCCTCCAAACATTAGAATTGTAATTCCATTTTGTATGCACTCATTGTTAAATAGCTCGGCACTTTAAGGGTTAACGGAGTATTCTTAGAACGTCATTGACGGTTCAAAGAAACAAAGGCCTTAAGCTTTTGTAATGGCCACTCGCTTTTAGGGTAGCACGCAGGAGATACATGGTTTAGCTGTAAAAGTGTTCAAATAGTCAATTACAATGTAGCTGTATATACAAGATTCCCAAGCTCCATGTAGCATTGTTTTGTTTTTAATATTATATACTATGATTGTATGGACTATGGTTTAACTCCTGGAAGCCAAACACTTTACTACTCAGCCACCTGATCATAAACACTGTACCATTATTTCTAAAACTCAGATTTGGCAGCATAATTGAACGAATGACATTATTCCTTTTAAAATAAGTTATGTTCCTAACTAAGAAAAGGACAGACAGTTAAACCACACACATGATTTTTTTATTACCGAGGTTTTTGCTGTTTTTTTTACCCCAAACCCACGCTGGACTGTCGTTTGGATTCATTGATGGTCCCAGGTTCAAACCCTGCCCGCTCCCATCCCCCGTCGTCCTACGGGAGGTTTGGACTACAACTCTGAAGGAACATCCGAAACATGTAAAACAATAAACATTCTAAACTAGACAAAGAAATTCTAGTTCTAGATCCTATAATGATTTTAATTAAACTTAAATCTAAATCTAGTTTTAAAAATCTAGCTCTAGTGTAAAAAAACATCGTTTGTCTAATGCATGCCTAACGGCTGTCTGTGTAAGCTCTATCGAAATTGTTAGTGAACGGATGCTGCGAGGGTGGGGGAGGGGCTAGCTGGGGCTTGTGACCTTTGACCACTGGGGTGGTAATTTGCATACGGGCGAAATGACTCTAGATCAGAAGAATGTTTTTTTGGACATTCCGATGGTCTAGAGGTTAGTTTCGCTTGGTGCGTTATCGCTAGGCAGTGGTGTCGAATCCGGAGTCACAGGTTCGAGCCTCGGTCGGCGCATGCCCTTATTTTCGTAGCATTTTAATTCACTACTTTCTCTCTTAAAAACTTGGTCCCTGGTGCTGTTATTCATTTATGTTTAATATATGTATGTATCATTTGTTTCAGCACCTAGCTTCAACTCTATGTTTAAGTATACGGTAGTATCACATTAAGAAGCAGATCGGACGCGAACAACATAATGTACACTATTACCGCTGCGCAATAGATTTGATTAGATCTAGTAATCTGATCATATTGGTCTAGTAATTATAAGATTAAATATGTAAAGAAAGACAAACGAATTATAGTCTAGATCTAAATTTCTTACTTTACACGTTTAATCTTAAAATTATGATATATATGTAGTAAATATATAGACAGCTAATCGTTATACATCTAAGCCTATCCAGCGGTCTAATGTTCTGTTGTGCCGCAAATGTGTGTTGACACAATATAATAGTTGTTTATATCTTGAATTTTAACTAAAATAAAGTTAGAGATTGATAGTAACTAGTATACACTTTATTTTTTTGTCGTAGACGGGATTGATCTGGAACAATGTGTTCTGTCGCGGCTGGTGTACAGGAAATTTCAATAAACATTTTAACGTTCGCTCAACATACTTTTTTAGTACGTAAATTATAAACTCAGTTATAATAAAATGCACTATTTCTTTCTGTCTCTCTCTCTCTATCTCTCTCACTATTTCTTTCTCTCTTTCTGTCTCCCTCTTTCCCTTTCTCTCTCTCTCTCTCTGGAACCTCTTCCGTTTTTTTTTTCACCTTGCGCCTCAAAATGTTCTCTGACATAGACTTTTGACTTGATTTGGAACGACTCGCTTCATAAACACTCCTTCTTATGACACACACACACACACGCACACATGCTTATGGCCTGTTAATTCTGAAATAACTATCAATTATCATCCTACTGCCAATAGCAATCACATTTTGGCTTCTTAATTCAATATTAAATATTCCATCTATTTCTTTTCGACCGAAACCCCATTCCCACACAAACACATCCTGTTTTCACACTTTCGACCTTTTTTTTTTTTTTTACAAAGCTTAAACACTCTGTCTGTCTGTCTTTCTGTCTGTCTGGTAAAACGTTTTGTACATGTTTTTTTTCTCCCAAATCATATTTCGGATGAAGTTGTAATTTTGCACAAATATCTCTTTTAAAAATTAACTAATTATTAATATACTATGGGCAAATAACTATTTTGTTTAGTATAAAACAAGGGAAAGAAATCGTACTTGACAGATGTGGTGGTATAAGTTAAATTAGCCCCCTTTAGGAGGATTTAAAGCCCTTAGCGTTCTAATTGAAGTCGTAAAATGTTATGTATTTAACATAACAACTCATACGCCCTTCTCTCCCCATCTCCTCATTCCTTTTCCTCCATCTTGTCCAAAGAAGTGATAGGATCATAAGCTCTCACATAGAGAGCTAAAAGCATGAAATTGAAATAAACAAAAACTATTTATAATTGCTTAGATTTATTATTGTTTGTCTAGGACTCTAGATCAAATTTAATTACAAACTGATCCAAACTATTCGATACAATTACAATTAATATGAGATTTGTTTTAAGAAAAGTTTTTTATTTTATTTTACTGGTTAGTACAATACTAATTTCCCATATTTCTTTTAGCATCCTTCCATTAAATGACGGTTTACCAGACACTTTTTAGCTTTTTAATTCTGTTTATGGCACTTTTGGTTACTTTTTGTGCCTTGTTTAATCATAAATACAAGTACAAATGTACAAGCAATGACAACCAAATATTTCTTTAGACCATAAATTCCATGCCTAGAAGTGTAAAAATGTATTTTTCCAAGATTCCCATTGAATGCCCCATTCAGTTCCGACTCTGTTTTTGCATTGTGTCCTTTAAATAAAAGGAAATATATCAAATGTCATCGTTGATTTGACCTTTTTTTTAAATGTAGTAAAATGACATTGATAAAAGTGTTTTTCCTTGCTCTCTCTCTCTACAAAAGAAAATGTAAACTCTAGATCTAGGTCTATTTTTTGATGCAATACCTTAAAGTCTTCTTTTGAAATACTGTGAACGTACAGCTGTGAGGCCCTGATGCTGCCGAGAACCACCTTCAGTTTGTGCATACTGTCTATGAGTAAAGCAATTTTCAAAAGAAGTTGTTTAAAATCTCTGGTAGATTTTCCTAACCTCTTGTTCAATACCATCTCAAGAACATTCCCATCAAGTTGTCTATGTACTGTTACATCCTTTTAAGTGAAAACAAAAATAATATTTGAAAAAACAAAATAATAAAGACAACTCCTGCCTTACACAGCTGACAAACCTTTGTAAGAGCATTATTTTGCTCTTAATAACTAATGAATGATATATTTAAAGAAGAAAAAAAAATACTTAAAAAAAACACAAAGCTTATACAAAGTTTAATTTTATCCGTTAATTTGGACCAGTCATGTATTTAAATTTGTAGTAGATCTAGACGACTGTGCCCTAAATGCCTGCTCTGAAAATGATCCGCATAGTATGGCCAGTGACTTCTCAAGAGCTCGCTCAGACTTTGGCCTTACCATTAACACAAAAAAGACTGAAGTCTTATATTTACGTGCACCAGGGAAAGCATAATCGGATCCAAGCATCAAGATAAATGGACATCATCTAAATGCAGTGGACAGATTCACCTATCTTGGCAGCACACTCTCCAGAAACGGAAAGATCGATAATGAAATCGACCTGCGTATCGCCAAGGCCTGTCTAAAAATGTCTGGAACAGACGAGGTATCGCCACAAATACAAAGCTAGGGATCTTTTGAGCTGTCATCCTCCCTACATTGCTCTATGCCTCAGAAACGTGGGAAGTGTTAGGAAACATGCAAAGAAACTGAACCACTTCCACATGACATGTCTAAGAATAATACTGAATGTCAAATGGCAAGAAAAAAGAGACAGATACCGAAGTCCTTCGAAGAGCGGATCTGCAAAGCATCTACACAATCCTGAGGCGCGGGAGGACCTAAATCTAAATAAGTAATAAACTAATTATGTTAATTGTTTTTTTTTAATTGATTCTTGTCTTGTCAGGTAAAAGAAATAAATGTGCAAAATTTCAGCTTGATCCGAGATTGGGTGTGGGAGAAATAACGTGTAGAATTTTTTTACAGACAGACAGACGGACAGACAGATGGAGTAAGCTGATATAAGTTTTTAAAAAAAATTGAAGATTTTTTTAACCCATCCCCTATTCTCCCGTTTAAGCAATGTTTAAATCTACTTCACCCATCCAGGTTTCATGAAGGTGTAACTTACAGGAAGTGTTTTAACATTTTGGGTCCTTAATATATATATAGACAGCATTAAAAACTGAAAATAATGAATTTATAGTACATATATTAATGTAAATAACATTTTGATTTTCCTCAACTTACAAAGATAAATATATCTCCCGTCTTTTTCACGTTAGTGAAGTCAATGGATGGAAGTACTGAAGTAAGTAAACCGAAACTAATTTTCTCAATCAATACTTCCGGAAGACGTCTTCGACTTTTTTGTCGAAATAAATGCTTAGTTTTCTGAGGAAATAAATGGCACACTTAAACTGTATGTTCATATCAAGAGGTAATCAGTGCTCGCAGTGCTTAGCAGTGTTAAGGAAAGAAGGTAATGTAGACAGAGAAAGCAATGGGAAAACAAAATAAAACAATGCAAGGCAAAGGACAGAGAGGTTTAAAAAGTTCCCCTTTCAGACCTTGCGATCTATTGGGCAGATGATGTAAAGGCCATTTGTTTCTGTGGCCCACGGTTAACTAGGGTGCCGTGTGGCCAGCACAACGACCAACAGCCTTTACTTTTCCCCAACTAATGTCAGGTACCCATTAGAGATGGGTAGACTCATAGGCGCCGAAAGATCCGGAAATTAAAAATCCCAGTCTTCAGCAGGATTCGAACCCGGGACTCCGCTCAGCCACCGCGCCTCCACGCAAGATCACTTGCGGTGTCCTAAATGGTCCAACGGACTAGAGAACATATGAAAGTGAAAAATGATTAGCTATGTTATGATTTTCTTATTTATTATACTTTCTTAGTTGTTATAAAAATTATTAACGCGCTTAATATTAGAATGGACGTACTTACATCAGAAGTTGTATATTCTTTTAGATCAATTGAGAGAGATCTGTAAAATTGATACTGTTCCTCTGTAACTTAATACATTAAATAGATAAATTAGTAAATACATCTGATTTGTTTGTGGCTTTAAGATACTTTTTTGTATAGATTCTTACATAGAAAACAAACAACATGTTAATTGTAATGTTATAAATGTGTACCATTTACTTTTATCCTAATTACATTTACAACTAATTGAAAATGTTAATAGCTAGCAAACATCCACTTTTGATGTCAACACCAACAATTTTCTAATTGCCTAATCAAGCAAAGCGAATGTTCTACATGTCAGCAATATAAACACGAGGAATATATAGAGCTTCCATTTAATAAGTCTGTCCTTTCTTATTGGAGAACACTTGTATTTTTTTACAATACCCAAGATCATTTCTATAATGGAAAAAAATTGACTCTTTTATCCGGTAATCAATGGAATAGGGTGGACTTGGGAGGCCCCCCCCCCCAACCCAAAAAAAAAAATCCCGAAATTTATCACAGTCTTCATCGATTTTCTAACCTTCGGCCCCCATTAAGTCTGGGGTTAAGAATGTGAAATTCGATAGTGCATAACGTATATCATAATCGGAATCGTTTTAATAATCAAACGTTTGTATTCTAGAGATACATATCTTCTGTGACTCCTTTTTTTGGATGATTTTTTTTCTTGAAACATTTGAAAGGTTGTTTTAAATGTCAGGCTTAGAACGAAACTCAGAACTTGTAGCAACATGTTATAGATTCGATTCTTTATCGACACTCGAATGACAGGAGTCTCTTAGCAGTTAAGCTTTTCACATTATAGGATAAGGTACGTGAACAGAAAAGAATTCAGGGACGACAACATGTGACGAAAATTCTCCCTATTATGTAAATTCTCCATTGTATTTACCTCGCATCGCACAGTTCTAATAACTTCTAATATCACATATGGTTATTAATATTAAACATAAACTAGATTTTAAAATATGTAGTTATACATTATTGCGATTACCTAATTATTTTTACAAAGCTTGTATCAACTCTGTCTGTCTGGTACAAGTTTTTTTTCTCAATCACGGATCAAGTTGAAATTTCGCACAATTATTTCTGTTCCTGACAAAACAAGAATTAATAAAAACAAGGTTACAAAGACAGTTTGTGTGGAAACACAAACTTAAAATCGGACCCCTAAGTGGTCCTCCCAGGTAGGCTTAAATATTTTCAGAAAAAACATCCAAATTAAATTATATCAAAGACAAATGAGCGATAAGAATGGAGAAAGAAGGTTGACAGATCTTGTGTAGTGCCCCAAAGGTGCAGCAGATCAAAGGATAGGTGCAAGTGAATGCAAAGTTAGATGTTTCAGACCTTGTGGTCTATAGGGCAGATGATGTAAAGTTCATCTGTTTTTGTGGCCTACGGTTAACGAGGGTATCATGTAGCCAGCACAACGACCAACCGCCTTTACTTTTCCCCAACTAATGTCAGGTACCCATTAGAGCTGGGTAGACTCAGAGGCGCCCAAGGATTCCGAAGTTGAATATCCCAGTCTTCACCAGGATTCGAACCCGGGACCCTCGGTTCTGAAGACAAGTGCTTTACCACTCAACCAACGCGCCTCTCCAGGCCTAACTGAAGTCTTATAAATAATTTAATTGTTTTAAAAAGGCTCAATTTCTTATTCGAATCCTCAAAAAAAAAAAAAAAAAAAAAAATTCCGCAAAAAAAAACAATGTTCAAGAATATAAAGTTTATAAGATTACTATTTGTTTTAAGTTAGGTCTAACTTATAATGTATACTAATTAGCTTTTTCTCTTTAAAAACACTGCTTGCATAACTGATTTTAAAAATTAGATTTTTCGCTTTCAGGAAAAAAAAAAGTAGCCGTTGCATCAGAACTTTGAATGGTCTAAAATATTGTGATGTCGGATTTTCAATATCTTTTCTAGTTTACGAGATCTAAACGGGACGGACAGAGGGACAGACGGTCAGACAGACAGACGGACAGACATTTCACACAAAACTAAAAGCGTCTTTTCCCCTTTCGTCGGCCGCTAAAAACAACACAACATTACCAATTAATTAATTAAATATTGGTAATGAATTATTTTGTTATCGAACAAGGGAAAGAAAACGTAACCGTACTTGATATATATGGTTTAAATTGTATAAGTTCACATGAGGAGGATGGAACCCTGAGTTTAAATTGTATAAGTTCACATGAGGAGGATGGAACCCTGAGTTTAAATTGTATTAGTTCACATGAAGAGGATGGAACCCTGAGTTTAAATTGTATTAGTTCACATGAGGAGGATGGAACCCTGAGTTTAAATTGTATTAGTTCACATGAGGAGGATGGAACCCTGAGTTTAAATTGTATTAGTTCACATGAGGAGGATGGAACCCTGAGTTTAAATTGTATTAGTTCACATGAGGAGGATGGAACCCTGAGTTTAAATTTAAGTAGAACAACTTTTTTTTAATCCATCACGGTAACATTAACTGATACCTCATTCTTGCCCCCTTCCCCCCCCCCCCCCATTTTATTACTGATGTATACGTAGAACTAAGTCCCACATCCCATGTCTGCAATGGCTTAAAGTTAGTCCCATTTTTTTAATGTTTCGTTTTGACTTCCTTTCCTAATTGGATGATATTTAGACATACTCACCGCTGGATTTTGGAATGCCCTGAAACAAGAAATGAATATTAAAATAAAGAGATGATTAATTAACCATTCAAGATTTTATCGACACAATCCTATTTTATATATTCAAGACTGTTAAACAGAGGGGTAGGCACTTCGGACCGATGCACCGAGTTCATCCTCTGTCGTTCTGCTAGAGATGGTTCAGGGTGTAACACGGTGTATTAATCTTTGTTTCTAGAGGAGCTTCTAAAACTTAGAAAAACGAAACAGAATTAATAGATGTAACCAAAACTATATATATAAAAAGCTATTAACATCAGAAATAGTCTTCTTTGTAACTATAAAAACCTAAAATTGAAAGTAAAATGTAATTGTACTTTTCGATGTTGCGTAGAAGGTTTGTATTCTTGACTTTTCAGATCTGGATGTTCATCCAATAAAATGAAGATCTTTCTGGATAAAGCAGAAGATTTGACTTTATTATAACGTCATCATTTGCAATGATTAGTAAATTGCTCTTTGTTTTATATGTTTCAATTAAGAAGATGTTTGTTTACCATGTTGGAACTGTTTCTTTAATGACTCTACTAGTTCTGACATCGTCGGTCTTTTCGTTGTGTCGTAATCCGTGCATTGTAGAATGACTTCATATTGTATTACAGACAAGCAACCTTCCTGCTTTACTTTCATTGAGGACCTAGACAACTGAATAAATTGAAACGTCTATGAAATTTACTTTAAAAAATTCGAAATAATTTTTTTTTACCAATATTGTCGATCTCATCACTACGTCATATTGTTTTCTCAAACATTTTTCATTGTGTGTAAACTAGCACTAGCATATATCGGCTTTAAAATTGAAGATATAGGGAAATAATATAGACGGTAACGAAAATATAGTTCTTTATACATTGAATTTAAAATAAAAATAAGCCTACATGGCGTAACCAGTCCTCATCCTTTAGTTTAATGTGACTAAAAGGAAGTACCCCATGTGTTAGGACTTCAAACATTAACATTCCGAACATCCAGACATCTGAAAGCTTTGACCAAATTAACCGAAGCAGAGATTCTGGTGCACTCCATCTTGTGGGTACTTGATTATAGTAAATATTGTCTGTAATCAAAGCATGTTCAATCACTGTTTTAAGCAGTTGTCAAAGTCAGTTTTGTCAATGGGAAGGCTGTCTGTCCCTCTCACACTATCAATCAATCAATCAATCAATCAATCAATCAATCAATCTATCTATCTATCTGTCTGTCTGTCTGTCTTTGTATGTATGTATGTGTGTATGTATGTATGTATGTGTGTGTGTATGTGTGTGTATGTATGAATCTATCTATCTATCTATCTATCTATCTATCTATCTATCTATCTATCTATCTATCTATCTATCTATCTATCTATCTAATCTATCTATCTATCTATCTATCTATCTATCTATCTATCTATCTATCTAAAATAAGATACAGATAGAGAGGGAGTGAGAGAGATAGCCTTCATTAATTATGTAAACATTTTTTTACTTTGTTTAATTTGCATTTTTCCAGCAAGATCTATTGCCAATCTAAATTTGGACAACTTGACAGAGTTTTTATTCACGACAATAAAACTTGCTGCTGTGATATCTCGAAGAATAATGTCCTTGTCATGGCAAAAATTCACAGCAGCAGCAGCGTCCAATAAGAACTGTATTAGCGTTTTTGTTGTACAGACATTGTTATTGTTCTGACTCTTGTTGACTAAGTATTGCTAGGAACAAAATAAAAGTGTGATAAAAAGTGCTACCGTATTTCAAACATAATATAGTTTAATTAAGACTCTTTTAAAGAATAAAATTTCATATCGCCAAAACTATAAAAAAAAAATTATATAAAGAATAACATAAAGTCAAAGAAACTACATGCACTATGGCACGTATTACATGCGTCCTAATTACATGCACGTATATAATCTTTACTGAGTATTAAAATAATGTAGATTAAAAAAATAGTTCAAATTTGTATATCCAAAACAAATGTAATTTTAAACTACTTCTGTTTATGGCTATCATTTCTGAGTCTTTAAAAACTGTACTCTCGGATCTTGGACAGAAATCGAGTTCATAGTAAACATCACAAATGACGAAAATGAACAATGATAACAATCTCCATAATTCATTTTGTCAAATAAAAATAGGCACAGAAAACATTTTACTTTTTTAAATACAATAAAATGTGAAAAAGCAATATTGCAAAGGCAATTTGTGTTATATAAATTCAGAGGCAGACCCCCCCCCCCACACACACACACGGATTCGCCAATGGACATTACATATTCAACCCATGGATTCGTTTTGATTGTCTAAAGTAATAAAATTTCAAACAATCAATTGGCATTGTTATCCTTTTGAAAACAAACTCATAAATCTATTACCGATAATGAAATATCAGATATATTACATTTAATTTTTTTTTGCTGTAACAAGTAATATATTTTTAGCGGTCCACAAAAGGGGAAAAGACGCTATTAATTTTTTTGTGGCCTGTCTGTCCGTCCGTCCGTCCCGTTTTGATCTCGTAACCTAAAAAAGATAGGGAAAATCCGACATCCTAATATTTTAGACCATTCAAAGTTCTGATGGAAAGGCTAATTTTTTCTTATCTGAAAGCGAAAAATGTAATTTTTAAAATCAATTATGCAAGCATTTTTTTCCATAAAAATACACCATTTTTACAATTATTCACTATTAATAGTAACAAGCACGGGAGTTTTTTTTTTAGTAAGGGAGATAGCTATCTACCTTTTCTAGCGCATTTATGCAAACGTTTGTATATATATATATATATATATATATATATATATATATATATATATATAATATATATATATATATATATATATATATATTTACGATTGCATTGCTAAGTTAAATAAATTCTGTCATATTAATTACTACATTTACACAAAAAAAAGTTTACTTTTTGTATAAAGAGAAACAAATCTATTTAGTATACACACAAGTGGAACATAATTTAAAACAACAAATAATAAATAGTAGTTTGTCATATTATCGCCATGTACAGAGTGTGAAGCCATTTATCCAGAAAACTTAACTAAAGGAATTATTTTTTTTTACGGTGGACCACTTCGGGGCCGATTTTGAGTTTGTGTTTTCACACAAACTGTTTATGCAACCATGTTTATTTTAACTCAAGCAGGACGTTTTGGTCGTTTTTGCGCGGCCCTCAGTCGGTCAACTCTAAAGAGTACCTGACTTTAGTTATGGAAAGTAAAGGTCGTTGGTCGTTGTTCTGGCTACATGACATCGTCAGCCAAAGAAACAGATGACATTATTTGCCCTATTGATCGCAAGTTCTGAAAGAGGAACATTGCTTTTCTTTTTATATGAGATATGGACCCTTATAAGTTCTTGATAATATGTCACTGCGAAATATTGCTTGAGGGCCCTAAGCTATAGCTTGTGTTGCCTATAGTTAAATCAGGCACTACCTGAATACCTGAAATGAAACACTAGGGTAAAACGGTACAATAGAATTAAATACTTTTTAAGTTCACCTTTCGTAAATTTTAAATTTTATGTTTCACCTTGATAGGATAGCCAAAAGCTATAAAAATAAATTATTCTCTAAGACGTGTAAGTTAGTAGGAATTGTGAGAGTACCTGCAAATTTTTAGAATTCTCTTCACTGCTCTGTTCCTGTATGTAAAATTTTGGCATACAGTCCATATTAAATGCATACAAGGTAACAATATTTGGGTGATGTAGTCTACATAATATCTTAATATGTCTTTCTTTCAGTAAATCTTTTTTGTCTTCAAACTTGGTTCTGTTGGACGTAATCAGGTTTTCTTTCAAAGGGATGTAGACACTTGCTCTAAATTTAGATTTCATAAATTTGCCCGATATATTCAGCCAGTAGTTCATATGCTATGTACGAGGCTGACATGGGAGCAAAAATGCATAAATAACGTAAATTGTATTAGATCTAACACTTTAAGAAAAAAGTTATATTGCTTTAAAAAATCAATTGATATGTCATTCATTAGTTTCCATTGAAATAAAAGTAATTTGAACAGTAGGCGATTTTCTGGAGACGCTGTTTTGACGACAACCGTTTTGCTATAGGCAGTTTTTGCGCTAAAAGTCGGTTGATGTTTTCAGAAAAAAAGGCACAATATTTAATGTTCAACATTATTAGCGGCACCCGAAAGGGGAAAAGACGCTATTAGTTTTGTGTAGAATGTCTGTCCGTTCGTCCGTCCGTCAGTCGGACCCGTTTAGATCTCGTAAACTAGAACAGATATTAGAGCTTTCAAAGTTCTTTTGCAAATATAATTTTTTTCTTCTCCGAAAATGACAAATTTTACTTTAAAAAAAAGCTTATATTAAGTGTAATTGTAACAATTAGTTTGGACCAGCCATGTAGATAATTATAGGCATGATTGACATAGATTTAGCTTTTAGCTTTCTCAATGCGCTATGATCCTATCACTTGTCTCGACCAGTTGTGAAAGGGGGAGGGAAGAAAGTGGTATCTTGATGAATGTTTACATGATTGCTTTTAAATGCACAAAACAGAAATTTCAATCAGGGCACAAGATTCCTTAAGTATACAACTTATACCACCACTTTTTAAAGTAAGATTTCATTCCATTGTTCAAGATACCTAAACTTTAACCAGTTAGCAAATTTATTACTGGTATTTATTTTGTTTGCTATCAATGAAGACATCTGACCCTTCTGTCTTCAGATGTATGGCTTAATTTTTTACTGTCAGATAATTTCTTTCGCTATTTCTGCCATTGTCGGATCAAGTTGATACTTTAAACTATTATTTATGGTACCTTATAAAGCATGAATCAATTTAAAAAATTAACCAATCAGTTAATTAATTATTGGTAATTAATCATTTTGTTTAATACCGAATAATGGAAAAAACTTCTACATTATTGAGATATAGTTGTAATGGAGGAGTTCTTCCCGTTTTTTTTAAATGTAAAAAAATATTTTTTAATTTGATATTGTATGATAACATTTTGTTGCAGCCTGGTCTGTTCACGCAAGATATGTCCATTAAATTATGATACGTATGTCAAAACATTTTAAAAGTTTGAAAAATGCTGTAGTATAGTCCCCCTACCGTTAATTTATGATGTATTCTCAATGCTGGAAAATACTCTTGCACTTCTTCCAAGAACAATAATTCAATTGACTTTTGGAACTCATTCTTTCCATCGAAAAATTGCAAAGCAATTGAGCGTACCTCCTTCTTAGGACTAAACACCAAACTTCTTAGGGTTCTTGTTATCTGTTGTAAACAATTTTTTTATGCATTTGAAGAATTTAATGTACTATTTTTTTTAATGAAACATAATTTTAAATATGAACTATTTTAATGTATTTATTTATTTTAGATTTCCACCTGTTGCGGAGTAATCATGAGGTTATAGCTATTTGATGTATCCGGTGAATAAGTGAATAAAGTAGAGGAAGACTTAATAGTTGTTTTTTAAGGAAATACGATAATGTTGTTGCACTTTTTAGTACTGAAGATCCACATTTTCTAAGCTCTCACATTTTTTTGCTTAATCTTTTCTTTTTGTGTAGTTGGCATCATTAAAGTTCATTTTAGAGTTCTTGGCGTTTAGGTTCTTTTAACAATTTCCATTGAACTCTACTGATAGTACGGAGGCAGTTCTATTGCATTGCAGAAAACTAAAAATTCAGGAGCTTGCAATGTAGAGGCATTTTGAGAGGTTGTATTTCGAATTAATTTAGCCAGGCATTTTTGGGAAGTTTTCATCATTGCGAAGGCAGTTCATGATAGGTTGCATTGCAAAGGCATTTTGGAATTTCTCATTGTACAGATATTACGGGAGACTGCATCGTGGAGGCGTTTTGAAAGGCTGCAATGTGAAGGCTTTTGGGGAGGCGACATTGAGGTGGTAGTCCGTGAGGTTGCATTTCTAAGAACGAATGTTTTGTTGTATTCATCATAGAAAATCACTCACATTTTTACAATATCTGAGTCATATTAAGCCTTCGTTGGAGATTTTCATTTATGGTAAAAAACAAACAAACTATGAATAGCTAGTTTTTTGGAGGAGCCGGTATACGTATTATAGGAAGTGTTGGTACATTCCTTTTTTTTTAAAAGATAATGATTTTAGCGCATTTCTTAACATAATTTCGATAAGGAGAAAGCATTAAACTTTGACTCTACGACTTTAAACGTAGTTACAAATCCAATGGTCAGGCAGCTAGTGGCTATAAAGTAGAGTTCATATGAATATTAACAGCCAGTCATTGAGAGACTGTTTAAATGTTATCTCATTTTTTATTGAGTAGGTAACCGTGAATTTAAATGTATCCTCATATTCATTTTTTCATTTATTATTTATCTACCCCGATAGCTAGACATGTAATTGGATATTTATAAATTTATTACATAATTTTTTGTTTATATAAAACTAGTACCTCTAAAGTGCCGTTTCGTTTGCAGATGCGAAGTATATCCAGGACCTTTTGACATATTGCTGCTATATTTTGTTTAAGACATCGTTCTTCTAAATCTTCCAGACACAAAACAATTAGTTAATACAAATGTTACACTAGCTAATTAAAACGTCAAATAAAAAGTTGGCGAAATGTTGAAGAATTTTTTGTTATACCAACATTATTGACACTACAATAGTGCTTGTGATGCGTACGAGCGCACTATTAGACAAGGACAGGAAGACGCTGAGATAGAAGAGAGAACAGTGTTTTCAGCAAAAGATTAGGAAGGGCAGGAATTGTTCGAATTAGGGAGCCGTCCTTTGTGCTGTCTGAAGACTGTAATAGGGACCTGGAGCTACGCCGAGTAGGTTGTCGTTGGTCCGTTTTCAAGGGTGCTGGGGAAAGGATTGTTAGAATTAGAAAAAAAAACACTATTTGAATACAGAAGGCTGAACTCTTTGTTATTTCATTGCCCTGTTGAATAAACACGTCTCTTAATTTACTGTAGAACTTCGTTGAGTTGCATTCCTAAGATTTATTAAAATATTATATAATAAAACATTTTACTTGAGAACTTTTGCAACAGGATTGAAAAATACTAATTTCCTTAAAAAAAACAAGTATAGCGATGTCACAAGTAATTCATGTGTTGCTAAAAAAAAAATTGCATTTCATGTATGTAAAGAATAGATTTAAAAAACAAACTTGAAATGTATGTCAGCAACTGGAGTGTTCCTTGTTTAATAAGCTCAGTACAAAGAGGTGAAACATACTGTCTCCGGATACCTGTCTTGGTCAGTAAATATCTCTCCAGATTCTTTAAGCAATTTAATATGCGATCTCCAGAATTTTGAATTTTAAACATCTGGAAAAAAAGGTATTTAGAAAATCGTCAGTAACAATTATCAAGGCAATTTACAATAAGACGGATTACAGAGAAATGTGTGTGTTATCACAGTAACTCAGAGGTGGGCCTTTCACCGAATCCACCCATGGACAAGGAATATTCAAGCCATGGTCCTGTTTTGATTGTCTAAAACGATAAAATTTAATAGAATCAATTGACAATATGCTTCACTTAAAAACAAACTAAAAAAAACATAATATAAAGGATGAAACTTCTAGAACTTTAGGCAAGGAAAACTAAATGTTTGTATAAGTCAGAAGAGCGATTTCAGATAATCATTTGCGTTGTTTTTCCCTTAGAAAGAAAATGATCAACATAACAGAAGAGCGATTTAAAATAGATAAATGAACAACCTATTCATTATAATAAGACTTCTTAAACTTTTGGCACAAAAAATAAAAAGTAATATTAGTCAGCAGAGCGATTACTGAGAATCATTTAGCCGTTGGTTTTAACTTAAAAAAATACCGACAACATATCAGAAGAATTGTTTCAAAGAAACCCTGTTGAGTAGTTAGTCACTTCAAAAGAAACTGAAAAATATATTATTGATAATGATACATCTGAAAATCGTAGCAACAAAAGTCTAACGATCAGTTACTGAGAATTATTCAGTTTTATCTTGAAAGTAAACTAAACATCATATTATCAAAAATGAGACTCCTGGACATTGAGGCATGAACATTTGATGTATAATAATTTATAAGTGCGGTTTTGTATAATAGTTTTTTTTATAGTTAAAACTAATTGATTAACTTATCAATAATGCGAATTCAGACTTTTATTACATTTAATTTTTTATCTAAAATGCGAAATCAGCTTTACATTTCTAGTTCTGTTCCGTGACAGACCGACAGTCAGAAGACAACAAAACTAAACACTTTCATCAAACGTTGACGCTGAAAAAAAGATTCTTTAAGGCGTTTTGGAGAAATAGAAAAAGCCCATTTTATTCACCGATGGCACGACATGGCTCTAACCACTGTGTAATAAATTCATGGCATTCTGTTTTAAAATGTTAACTCTCTTTCTATTAGATCTAATCGAACAAAGATACATTTGGTGTCATTGGAAATGTTTATTTCAAAATAAGTTTTTGTGTATATTCAGAACGCTATGGTCCAAACACTAGCGTGGACCAGTGGGACAGGGGAGATATCTGGGAGAAGTTTCCATGCTGCCATTACAAAATCAATTTTTAAAAATCTGCTTGAGTGGGAATTCGAACACGAGCATCCTTGACAGGAAGGCAATAATGTTTTTGAATTAAGCCATTCAAGTTCTGAAAGAAAATTGTAGTTCTAATCAGTCTATGTTTGTGTTAAATTTTTATCAAAGGAGCAATTTCTCTAACTTAACCTACTATTTTCAAAGCTGTTTTCAGCTGATATCATTATATTTCTACATAAAACAAATTTGGATTATATTTATGTCTGAAGCTCAGGATGTTTACCTAATGCTAATTATGGCAATGTCTACGATTTTCAAAACAGATTAGTGCAGTCTTTCACATGGCTAAGGAAGCCCAGTTGCGACCTGCATATTTTTAGTGCAGTGCTTCACATGGCTAAGGAAACCCAGTTGCGACATGCATATTTTTAGTGCAGTGCTTCACATGGCTAAGGAAACCCAGTTGCGACATGCATATTTTTAGTGCAGTGCTTCACATGGCTAAGGAAATCCAGTTGCGACATGCATATTTTTAGTGCAGTGCTTCACATGGCTAAGGAAACCCAGTTGCGACATGCATATTTTTAGTGCAGTGCTTCACATGGCTAAGGAAACCCAGTTGCGACATGCATATTTTTAGTGCAGTTCTTCACATGGCTAAGGAAGCCCAGTTGCGACATGCATATTTTTAGTGCAGTGTTTCACATGGCTAAGGAAACCCAGTTGCGACCTGCATATTTTTAGTGCAGTGCTTCACATGGCTAAGGAAGCCCAGTTGCGTCATGCATATTTTTAGTGCAGTGTTTCACATGGCTAAGGAAACCCAGTTGCGACCTGCATATTTTTAGTGCAGTGCTTCACATGGCTAAGGAAGCCCAGTTGCGACATGCATATTTTTAGTGCAGTTCTTCACATGGCTAAGGAAGCCCAGTTGCGACATGCATATTTTTAGTGCCGTGCTTCACATGGCTAAGTAAGCCCAGTTGCGACATGCATATTTTTAGTGCAGTGCTTCACATGGCTAAGGAAACCCAGTTGCGACATGCATATTTTTACACTTCTGATTGAAATTCTGATGCAGTCTCAAATTTGAAAAATAACAAGCAAAATATACAAAAACTCTTTAAAAAAAAAAAACAAAGCTTATCTTAAGGGAAGATCTCCGCACTCACAACTACATAACTCAAAAATTAGCAGTTATTTCCCTTTTTGATATCAAACAAAATAATTAATTAAATAATTGTTTGATTTTTTAATTGAATAATTTTTTTGTTAGGTACAATTAATAAGTGTTTAAAGTTTCAACTTGATTTAAGAATGAATGTGGGAGAAATAACTTTTTACCAGACAGACAGAGTGAGATGACATAAGCTTTGTAAAAAGGAATTCTTAAGAAAAAAGTCATAGATTGGATAGATTTATGTCCGTTTAGTACTATACTGTACATTGTACTATATTGTACATCGGTATTGAAATAAAAAAGGACAAGGCGACTCGCATTATATAGAAATAAAAGCCTCTAGGCAGCGGAGGTTTAATATCGGAGTTTACAGAGTTATAGATCTAGACTAACAATAATCAATCTGTGTGATTAGAAATATTTTTTTACTCATTGTTTGTTGTTTAGCGCAATTTCATGCTTTTAGCTTTCTCAATAAGCTATGATCCTATCACTTGTCTCAATGCGCCATGATCCTATCACTTGTCTCAATGCGCCATGATCCTATCACTTGTCTCAATGCGCCATGATCCTATCACTTGTCTCAATGCGCCATGATCCTATCACTTGTCTGGACTAGTTAGAAAGGGTTAGGTGGAGAAAGAACGGGGTATCTGTTTGATTTGTTTCTCAAGCCAACGTGGTAACCACTCTACTAGCGATGAGTCTATAAACATGGAAGATTGTATAGTTATCTACTGTTTATCTATTGTTTCTATTTCATGTTTTGTGTCACTAAGACACATACTTCGACCTTTAAAGGGGACTAATTAAGCTTATACCACAACTTCAGTCAAGTACAATTTTTCTCCCTTGTTTGAGATACCAAACAAACAAAAATGTATTACCAATAGTTACTTTGTAGTTAAAGTAAATCTAAGTTCCCTTTTCAATCTATGGGGCAGATGATGTTAAGATCATCAGTTGAGTAGCTAATAGATTAATGTTTTTTTTTAATTGATTTTTTTTTTTGTCTTCAGGCAAAAAGAAATATTTTGGGAAAATTTCAACTCGATCCGAGATGGGGTGTCGAAGAGATAACGTGTAGAAACTTTTGAATAGACAGACAGAGTGAGTTCACATAATCTTAATAAAAAAAAAGCTTGGCCAAATAGAACTAGAACTAGATTTAGGGTGTATTCGAGATTTATTTTCACCATACACTAAACAATGTCAAGGACTATAAGTTAAACTTATATATGTATGCTATGAGCCGCTGGTTAAAGATAAGTACACGCGAAAGGGAATTCCCTTCAATCTCTGACACTAACTCCTGGAAACAGTTCAACCTACCTGCTTCAACAGATCGATGATGATGTAAAATTGTTTGTATTCTTTCAGACCTACTAAGATAGTTTCATCCTGAACATTCCACAGAAGCACATCTTTCTGGAACTGCCTTGCTTCATCAAATGACAAGCTTAAAAATTTATTAGTGGATGAGAAAAACATCTTGATTGGCTCTTTCTGCTCTTGTGATCTGCTGGAAACATTGTTCATACATTTATTTTACTAAAATATAAAAAAAATGATTTTACATTTATATAAAAGGACCTTTATCATGATCATTTCTTATACATATTTAGTTGTTTGACATTGAAGTAAACGATTTATTAATCTGGATAAGCTGTTCTTTAGAGAAAAGAAGTTACTTTTTAGTAGCCTCCTAAAAGGGAAAAGCGCTAGTAGTTTTGTGTAATCTGTTTACCCGCCCGTCCGTCTAACTGTCTGTGCCTTTTAGATAACAAAAACCTATAATAAAATATATTGAAACGCCAATATCATGTTGTTGTTTTTTTCTTTTTAGATCTTGCAAAGTTCTAGTTCAACGGTTACTTTTCTCTTTTCTGAAAGCAAAACGTTTATCTTTTAAAATTAAGAATGCAAGCAGATTTTTTAATAAATTTACACCACTTTTTTAATGAAAACCTTTAGTCGCGGTAAGCTTTTACAACAAGCATAGGACATCACAGGGCATATGCTTAAACCCCGACTTGAGCAGAATTTTTTTAAAAATTACTTTTGTAAAGGCATCACGGAAACCTTCTCTCAGAGACCAACTTATCGAGATGTCCAAAAAGGTTAGAGATAACTCCCTTCATGAACCTTTGACCCGGAAAAGGTTTTGTATCACTTGGCCAGGGTGAAGAATTGGCTTTTCACTCTGTCGGAAGGCACCCGTCAACAAGATCATTAACCACATCTGTTTGTTCCTGGGTCACGGTCCCTTGAGCCAATGCTGATACCACCTCCTCTACTGATCAACAATAAAAAATTGAACAAAAATGGAGCATTGCTGTAATCATAAATGTACGTCTGTACTCAATTGAAAAAAAAATCCAAATGCATAAAATCTGTAATTGTAGTACTACATCAAGTAGAAGCGAAGACATTTATTTTTCTAAGGTTCAAAATTAATTGTAGAATGATTCTTGCATTGGCCATTTTGAATTTCTTGAACACAAGTGTTGTTTTCTTCCCAAAAAGTCTCCAATAATCTGTAACATTTGCGACCTCTCTAAGATGAAAAGCCGATTTTTTTTTTCGAGTCGTCTGTCTGTCGGTCTGTCACATTTTGAATAAAAAGTTGAAAAGCTATTGAATAGCTCATTTCTTCATCCGGGCAAAAAATCAATCCACGCAAGAAATCTCATTCTAAATAAAAGGTTGCTTAGTTTGTTTACAATTGAATCAAAACAAGTCCATGGCTTCAATATTCTGGTCTATATGGGGATTTGTTGGGGTTTGTCAGTGAGTTATATTTATCTCATAAAATCCCTTTGTAAGCTCATTTCTCGTTAGAATGCAAACTTTTTTTGTTTACACAAATTGATAAAGCTTGAACTTGGCTTGACTAGAAGGGGGCTCGAGGTTCTACACCCGACTCGGGCAGCACGGAAAACCAACTCCTAGATACCCCCCTCTCCACTGGTCCACAAATGAGATTGGACCAAAAGCGCTCTGAGCATGCTATAAGCATGAAAGTAGCGCTATATAAAAGCTATACTAAATAAATAAAAAATAAAGAAGTACATATAATAGTCAAAATCATATAATGACAAAAGAGGGCACACCATCCATTCACGAAGTCCACACAATCATACAGTGGTAGGCGATACCTTAATTTTAGATTGACATCTCCAAGATCTTCTTGTCTCCTAGCTTGTAACACAATGTCTAGATGTACCCAGTACAGAAGTAAACATTTTCTTTTGATAAGCTCCTTTTTGTCTGGATCAAAGGTTTTGTCCTGACTGAAATCAAAGACCATGCAGACATTTTTAACTCTCTGAAAATCTTTAGAGAATTTATTGTAGGTAATTCAGTATTGCAACCCCGTTCAATAAAACACTATGTCACCGCTCTACTATGTCCGATACAAAAAAATATACCCATGATGGAACACATAAAGACCAATGAAAGGTTTAAAGTGATGTAAAACTCATAGAACTAATGCCTCATTATAAAAGTACAGTATAGAGCCATCTACTGTATCGATGTCCTTATAAAGACACTTTGAATGTATTTGGTAAAGAACAGCTATTGTTAAAGCTTTGAGAAAAACGATTATAATTGTAATATGTTTGAAAGAAAAAAAAATGAAATCAAAACAAAATTGTAAAGGTATTTACAGTTTTAAAAAATTGAATTTTAATTTTAATCTTGTTCGAATGAACTTTAACTTGATAGTCTACATAATAATCATAATAATAATCATAATAATCATAAAAATCTTTATTGTCTGTATGGAAATTTACCTCATCAATTCTATTGACTCTATCAGCATTGTCTTCAACTTGACCTGGAGAAAAAAGAAGCAACATCTTCTTCTTTTTGCCCTTTCTGCTTGTATTAAATGTTGAGAAATTACCTGTCTTTTTCTTTTTCTTATGCTAAACAAAGTATTATTTAAAATTTTATACCCTATGAAAGCATAGAGCAATAAGATGATTAATACATTCATCTACACCCAATGTTAACAAACGTTTAGGTAACAATCACAAGCAAATCATAAATATCACTTTAATACTGCAATGTTTTTTTTTTCTATTTCTTTTAGTGAGCCAAAGAAAATTTTTTATCACATCAAAAATATACAATTAATTTTTACAAATGAGAAAATTATAAAATATCTTTTTTTTTCCTCGGCACAGTTACTGTACAGGATCTTTAACATATTATAAACACTCATCCTTCTGGACGAAAGAAGATGAGAAATAGCAAACCTTAAAATTTCAAACCAATATTTCCAGGCAGAACAGTTTGAAGCCATCTTTCGTGCGCATTGAGTTCTAAATTTATTTGACTCAACTCTAAGGAAAATTACGAAGAACTGGAATGTAAAACGTCTGAACGTAGCTGTTCGAGAAGGTGCACTGCAAATACTTTTTTTTCTTAACCAAAATCAAAATGGACCAATAGTTTTAAGTACCAGGAGCAATGTAAAATATCCCGACATGAGCAACGGTTTTATCTTAACGCCAAGCAAGTGTTGTTTGACATCGCTCTCGTGAATTCTATTACATTAAGGTTCAGCAGTTTCATTATCCATTCTTTTCGTTTATAAAGATTAGGAAAGCAAAATAAAAGTAGACATCACACATACATTGTAGAATCTAACTGTGGTTTACATTATTAAAGATGTAGGACTATGTCTGTTTTTAATTTCGTTGACATAATTTTTAAGCGAAACAAGAACATGACTTGTTATGCTCAGATTGTTCGCCTAATATTTTGTCTGATTACACAAACTCTTTTTGTAATCTTCTTTGACTAGACATAAACAGAGCAATGTAAGTATTATAAATATTACTTTTTATATAAATTACCAGTATAGAAATGCCGGAATAGGAAGAGTCCAACTTCTCTTTTAGTAACAGACGCTCTGCAAAATTGTGTGCATGTTTTTGAAGGTCTAGATTATCGCATGTTGCTAGGGTACAAAGTCCATGTATCATTTCGTGATCGTAAATAGCTGGCAATACCTTTGTTAAAGCATTATTCAAAAGAAAATATAATTATGAAGAACAAGGGTTAAAATATTTTAATCTCTATGTATGAAATACAAATTCTTGACTCGCTCTTGACTGATTAACTAATTCTTCTAATTAGACGCTTACAAATATATTTGTACTTAATTAATTATTATCATGTACTTGGAGTAACTGAGCTATTTTTCAATTTTATTCAACTTGTTCGACTTGTGACTTTCGTCGAAGGGGACAATTAACAGGGATTCCTTCACATTTCCGGTCAGCAGGAGAAAGGCCGGTCCATTCTTAAATGTACTCTAGCCATCTTTTCTTTAGACGACCCTTTCTTCGTGCTCCCTCCACTGTACCTTGACAGGGAATCATATCTTGTGATCTATTGGGCAAATGATGTCAAGGTCATCTGTTTCTGTGGCCTACGAGGGTGTCATGTGGCAGAACAGTGACCAATCGCCTTATACTTTGTATCTAAGTAATATTGGATACCCATTAGAGCTGGCTGGACTCAGAGACGCCCAACGATCCCGAAATTTAAAAAATCCCAGTGTTCACCAGGATTTAAACCCGGGACCCAGTTCGGAAGCCAAGCGCTTTACCGCTCAGCCAATAAGAGTGTTGACTTTTAAAAGCACAAACTTATGTTGTTGTTTATCCTGGTACGCAGCTTATTTCTGTAGCATTTGCTCTCAAATACTAAAATTCTCCTTTTAACACTGGTGTTTAGTGTCCAACTTTATTAAGGGGAATAACTCCAAATGTAGTCATATATTTCAATACTTTTAGATTTATTTCTCCTTTTCTGATATCAAAATAAATATATTTAGTACTATTTAATTAATCAATTTATCATTTTTTAAATTGATTAATGTATGGATAATCGTACGAACTTTCAACTTGATCCGAGAATGTGTGTGGGAGAATTGATGTGTACAAACATACCAGACACATAGAGTTGAGGTGCATGCCTATCAAATAATTATTACAAAAATCTCGATGACTGTACCGTATATTTTAAGAACTTCAGTTTAATTTGTATTTTAACACTATCGCTAGTTTTCAAAACATCATTGATGTGGGTTCTTAGTTCTTCAAGGGACGACAGTCTATCAACTGTGGACAAATACAGAATACATTTCACATATTAACAAACAAAATACAAACAAATATTTAAAAAAAAAACAATAGTATATATATACAGGGCTCTTTTGTGACGGTACGCACCGGTACGGCGTACCGGCACCTTTTTGAAAAATATTATTACTTTTCTTATATTTTAACGTATATTATTAATTTTTAGTAGTGAAAAGTTAGGTAATCAACTATTGAGTACTGGCAACCTAATTTACAGAGTACCGGCACCTATTGTTTATTTACAAAAAAAAAGCACTGTGTATATATATATATATATATATAGAGAGAGAGAGAGATAGATATACACATAGATAGATAGTCTAGATCTAGATCAGTGATGCCCAAAATACGGCCCGCGGGTGGTTCCATCCGGCCCGCCGAAACATCAACACAAAGTATAGAAATCCCCTTTCCAAACAAAAAAAAAAGGTTGAAAAAATGTATATTTACATACTATTGGGCCCTCACTTTTTCTCCGATGGATTGATACCATAACCTTTAACATTTGTGCATTTATGAAATGGGACTCTGAATATACAATCTACCAGGAAAAGTGAACATATCTTGACTTTTTTGTTGAACATGGCAATAAGCCAACATATAATAAAACAACAACATAAAATGACATAAAATAAATATGACGCTATTCAGAGTTTAAGTCGCGACGCCCTAGAGATTGGAAGATTGATGTGAATATTTAGCAAAAAGAGACCACAAAATGAGTCGTTGGTAGAGATCACAAAATGAGTAGTTGGTAAAGCTACCTACACTGTTGCTCACATTTTAAGAAGCGGAATAAAGCTATTTTTTTAATCGTAAAAAATATAATTGTCAAATAATCTATTAACCAAGTATTAAATCTACAGGTTCTACCAAAATAGTTTCAGAATAATTTCATTTAGTTTTTGCCACTTTTCGGTCATGTGGCCCGTGAGACGGGTAATGGAAATTAAAATGGCCCGCGGGTTGGATTAGGTTGGGCATCACTTTAGTTTTCGTGAAAATACGAAATAGAAATCACCAATTTTATAAAGTGAGTTGTGTGATCGAATTGGAAAGTACGCATAAATTGATCCACGATCAGATATTGTTGTCTTTACAGACTTCCAATCCACTCTTCAAGCACTTAACAGTAGCACCTCAAAAATTCCAAGAGAGTTAACAACACTAATAGTGATAATACACCAGATGATGACAAAATTAAACATCAACATCACATTACAGTGGATCCCTGGACACATTGGCGTCATGGGAAATGAAAGGGCAGATAAGCTTTCAAAGGACAGGTTCATCCTATGGGACAACCAGACAGACCTGTTTACTACCTCGTGCTAAGGTCAATGTTAATCAACAACCACAAAGGGTAGTGGCTCAACTAATGGGCAACAGGAAACAGGCAAAGCCATGTACAAAGAAAGGAACATGCCTAACAAACTGGACAGTATTAACGTCCTCCCCTGCAAAGAGTAATCTACAATATTCCAACTAAGATCAAGACACACACCTCTGTTAAATTAACATCTCAATAAAATAAATCCCACACAACTCCCCCTTTGTAGAGAAGAGCCCACCCTTACGAAACTGTAAACCATATCCTTTTTTAATGTTCTTCCTAATCCAACTTAGGCAGACCCTACTTCCACTACAGCCCAACATAACCAACACCCTGTACGGCACAGTCTGCAAAAGAGATGACAGCTCAGCAGCAAAAAACGATCGAACAATTTTAAGATCCATTCCTATAGCGCAAATGCAATTGTTATGCATGCATATTACTGGTACACACACACATACATACATACATACATACATACATACATACATACATACATACATACATACATACATACATACATACATACATACATGCATACATACATATATGTATATATATATCATGGGGATTTCCCCCGCCCTAACCCCCCCCCCCCCCAGCGGAAAAAAGTTATATATATATAGATATATATATGTGTGTGTGTGTGTGTGTACATAATTAATCTTTATTATATTTCTGACCCTTTCGGAAGACGTTTGTTGTGCCCTAGAATAGGTTTTTCCTGGAATTAGTGGAAAACTTGTAGACTCCCCGCCCTTGCTAGCAAAGAGGTCTGGGGGAGCTCGCAGCGCTCCCCAAGCTCGGGGCGAAGCCCCGCCGCCGAGCACTATTTCTGGTATTGAAAGCCAACAAAATGCATATTCTGAGGTATCTACAGTGCATTATCTTGCTATTAAAAAGTTTTATTTCAAAAACCTAATGTGCTATTGTTACTGACTTAGACCCTCTCGCGCCGTTCGGCGCATTTTCCGGCAAGCTGTTTCCGCAACTCTTATTATGCGTAATTTATTTTGTCGGAGAACATGTCCCGCAAAATCTCATGCGACGCTCTGTCAAAACCTTACGAAGGGTTCGACTCCCATTCAGCATATGATTTCTTTGATTTAGACCAGATCTCTATAACTGACTCCTGAAATCTGTCTTAGCCATCTTTGTTGAGCCACATTTAGTGTTTTTCAATTTCGGCAGATGACTATTCACATTTTATTAATGGAGCCCAGCCACTGGTAGAAATTTGTAACCTCTCTTGACTACGCTCTTGGAATTACATGCCTGTATTTCGCTTTAGTTTTTTTTATCGAAAAGGAAAGTTTTATCTTCAAAATCATCTGTTGAGGGATTTTAAACTAAAAAATCTCTGGAGTTTTTTGTTGTTTTTTTTAAATTCAAAACCCCATTTAGCTACGGCCATAGAATTTGGTGACTGTATATTGCTTTAAAATAATATTGGAGAGAGATGTTTTCAACTCAAAACGCTCTGTTGGGGAATTTTAAACTTAAAACCA
The DNA here is from genome assembly GCA_036873155.1 of Biomphalaria sudanica. Classification (NCBI taxonomy): domain Eukaryota; kingdom Metazoa; phylum Mollusca; class Gastropoda; family Planorbidae; genus Biomphalaria; species Biomphalaria sudanica. Next base: position 790,220 of record JAZGLO010000202.1, on the reverse strand, counting down.
TCTAGAGGGGTTTTTAAACTTTAAAGAAAAAGCCATCTAGAGGAGGGAGGTTTAAACTCAAAACCCCCTTTGGCTAGGCTCATAGCATTTTGAGTGCGTATTTTTTTTTTTATATTGAAGAGGTATTTTCAGCTTCAAACCCCACTGGCAGGGGGTTTTATACTCAAAACCCCTTTGGCTACGGTCATAGATTTTATAGTGTTCAATTTGCTTTTTTATATTGAATAGGTAGCCTACTTTTTAGCTTCAAACCCCAACTGGAGGGAGGGGAGGGGGGGTTAAACTCAAAACCCCTTTGGCTACGCTCATAGAAATGTTATCGTAATTTTTGGAGGCGGTTTTAAAATTAAAATCGTCCTTAGCTGTTTTCTTGGAATTTGGGACTGTCGTTTTCATTTTTTTTGGTTTTGTTTATAGAAAAAGGGAATTTAACTGCAAAACCCCTGGTAGGGGTTTTTAAACTCAAAACCCCTGTAGGGGGTTTTAAGCTCAAAGCCCTTGGTAGGGAGTTTTAAACTCAAAACCCCCTGGGAGAGAGGTTTTAAACTCAAAACCCCCTCGGCTGTGCTGTGGTAAGTGATGATTTAGTATTAAATTCTCACCTAAAATAAACAAAATGAAAGCAAAAATCAGTCACTTAATTCCGTTCCCCCCACCCTGCGGGGGGATTTCATTTCGGGGGGGGGGGTTTGAACCCAAAAACCGCCCCCTGGCTACGCCCATGATATATATATATAGTTTGTTGTAACGTTGGGGCACCATACAATATCTGTAATTTGCAAGATTTCAAATAAAATATTTTTATGATACAGCCAGCCCTCATTTTATCTTTGCCAGCCTTTCTTTTCGAGTAATTATGCATGTCACTTCCATATTCCTATATTTCGTAAAGACAATATCCATCTATGTATTGCACAAGTGTGAAAGTTATTAATGTTAGGTTTGAAAATTGACTTACAGTCAAATAGAAGGATTGACTTTTGATCATACTCTGATACTCTTTCGTACACCCTCACATTTGCATATTCTGAGTCGTTAGGTATTAATTGACCTTCCTCCTTATTGTAATACTCTATTCTAGATTCTCTTTTAAGCTGAATCAATTGAGATAATTCTTGTACATATATATGATCCTCAAATGTGGCGCTCGCAATGTTGTTTGGCATGGAGAAAGTTGATAAACGGACTACAGTGTCACTATGCTTCGCTTCATTTCTTAAAAGTGCTGAGATGTTGTCGACACATGTCTTAAGGTCGGAATCTGTGAAGATCTCTTGAAGGTATAGATCACCAAAAAAATCTTGAAAACGTAAGCGTGAGCTGTCATCGGCAATTGGATCAGAAATGCCATCGAAATAAACACAGGAAACTTTTTGATACAAGTCTTTGTTCTCTTTTCAAAGTATGTCTATTTTATTTTTATCTATCTGAAATATCAATAAATTATTACTTTAGATTGTTAAAAAGAGAGACATGCAGTTAGATAGATAGATGGATAGATAGATAGATAGATAGATAGATAGACTGACTGACTGACTGACTGACAAACAGACAGACAGACAGACAGATAGATAGATAGATAGATAGATAGATAGATAGATAGATAGACAGATTGACAGACAGACTGACAGTCTGACTGACTGTCAAACTGATAGACAGACAGACACAGGACAGACAGACACACAGATAAACAGACAGATAGATAGATAGATAGATAGATAGATAGATAGATAGATAGATAGATAGATAGATCGATAGATAGATAGATAGATAGATAGATTAATGATTTTATTTATCTAAAATATTAAAAGCTAATAATATACTACATTAAAAACACATTGAAATAAAAATATAAACTAAATATAAGTCTCAACAAATGTACTACTTACACAATTCCAAAACTTGGGACATTTATGTAAAATTGTCAAGGACGATGTTGTTAATTTTTGTTCCAAATCTATAACTTTGGAGCCAACTATTTAAAAAAAAAAAGAAATCAAAAACTCTTTCTTTCTTTTTCTTCTTATTCTATCTCTTTTTCTTACTCTCTCTCTCTCTCTCTTGAATGTCAACATTCACGTGGTTTGTGTATTTCCGAACTATTTGCTAACTACCTTTATTTATGACTTTCACAGGCAAATATTGACATTTACTATGCAGTAAGAGATTTCGTGCAAATGATATCATTTTGTAATTGGAAATGTTAAGCGTTAAGATTTCATTTAAGTTTAGCCAGCAACGAACTTGGCATTTATACAGTAGTGGACTTTTCTTCTATGAAAAATACATTCAAACACATTACAATATATGTCAAAAATAGGAGAAAGCTTAATTAACGACACATGCACTTCAATTCATTGCTTTGCGTTTAATGCAAACTAGGATACTTTCAAGAAAGGTCACATGGGCAACTGAGTAGACCAGACTGAGAGGACGCGTGGTGGCAACTTAATTGTGAAGAACAGGCCGTCTTAGTCCAGTTCGGAGTCGGTCACTGTCCAATTTGTGCTTACTTCGGACGGTTTCGGGAAAACTACGACGCACGGTGCCGCCACTGCATCGAGGGCGAAGAAACAGTAGACCGCATTCTTTATGAATGCCGCGTTATGCATGAAGGGCGATCAGGACAAGGATTTGAGAGAGAGAGAGAGAGAGAGAGAGAGAGAAAGTGAGAACTGGTTCATGTTCGATGAGGGCTGTCATTGTACGGGGACAAGGTAGACATAGGGCGCACTGTCCGCTTTTTACTTTCACGTACTCTAATGGATCTAAGAGAGTAACCTCAGCATGCTTCGTTACTAATGGGGTTTATGATTCGGTAGATGGTAGTTCCTTTTCAATTTTTTTTTTTAATATGGTTTTCGGTATTACAACCGGTCTGATTTTTTTTCAGAAGTATTATCTGTTATTTGGTTTTAAAAGTATTAGCAATTTCTAAGAGTTGTTCTTCGTTTTCAATTTTCGCAACTTGATCACTGGGCAAAAGGATGATAGTGGACCTGTTTTTGGTTTAACACCAAAAAGGCTTCAATAAGACTTGGTTGTTTCCTTTGCGGTTTCTAGTGTTCCAGGCAAGCAGAAAAAATACGGCAAACCATCTTGACATTTATTTTAATCATTATTATTAATCTCTGCGGTTTATATATTTTGTATATTCTTATTGGCCTTGTAAACGAAACTTTGTAATTGACTATGGCGAGGCTTTCCATGAACAATCTTTAACATCTTTCCAGATAGCGCATATTTCAGGGATGACTTGATAAATCTCTCTTCGATCTCCAGCATGTGATGGTCTGCGATTGTCGAAATACACTCACGGGAGTCAAAATGTACAAGAATGTAATGAGATATGCAGACTTTCAAAGACGCTCTTTGGTTTGTAAAACTACCTTAAAAGTTTAAAACTAACGAAAGACAGCTATGAAACCTTTTTCTCATATTCGCTGGCACATCGGTTAGTGTATTGCCTTAAGGAGGCCTGTGCCCTCTAGCTCGAATTGTTGTACACTTTTTGTTTTTATAAAATACATTTCAAAAGCTATCACATCAACCTTTCTCCAGAAATCCCCCCTTTTCCTAACTTGTCCAGACAAGTGATAGGACCATTACGCATTGAGAAAGTAAAAAGCATGAAATTGCGCTATGAGAACAATCGGTAAAAGTAATCGCACAAATGTATTATTCTTAGTCTAGATGTATTACAAATTTAATTGCAATAGCACTTTCGAAATGCGGAGTTCAGTCTGCAAATCAATGAAAACCAAAGAGGTAAAAGGAATAAGTGTACATAATTTTTAATGTATGTCTATCTATCTATCTATCTATCTATCTATCTATCTATCTATCTATCTATCTATCTATCATCTATCTATCTATCTATCTTTCTATCTATCTATCTATTTAATCTAATCTATCGATCGATCTATGTATTTCTGTATCATTAAATGCAGATAAACTTTTGGAGTCTGAACTCCAGCCTGAGCCCCGCTCTGCGCCAGGCATCCCCCTCCACCGAAGGGATAGTCGGCAAAAGTTAAAGATCGAGAGACACTGCAATGCGATATGGAAACGATAACACAACACAATTTAAAGTTAGATAACGACAACAGCAGCGACAACAGATATTGCAGTAAAAGATTTTAGTTTCGTTCTCATTGACATCCTTTGATAATTGGTGATTAAAAAAATAAAGTTAGCTATCATCGTATTTACTTATTCGCTAGCCATATTGAGTTGGCGCTTTTGGGATGTTGTTTCTTAATAAAAAGGATTACACAGTTTAATAACAGAGATTGCGTTACTTACCAATTGACTCATAAAATACTTTTAAACCTTCGGCGTCTAGAAGCTTGGACAGAAGTTCCAGTTTCTCCTTACATACAGGAGATGATGTACATTGAGGTATAAATATCGTATCCATGTTTTGAGAATGAGTTTAAAAACAAGAGCAAAATTACACCAACAACAAAAAGCTTTTAACTTTGGCTCTTAAATTTTCTTCAATAGTCCTAAAAATGGTTAGCTACATTTTTATTTCATGGCTCCTAAACTTATGAGTAGTTTCCAAATGTCTTCAGTTAAAACTTTTAAAAAAGTAATTATAATATTTCTAGAGGTATCTAGAGTAAAGTGCGAAGTTCGAGCAGCCCCGATTTGACAAGAGGTTCGAACAGTTCACTTTTTATTGCTATAACTTTTTTATTTGAATGTTTACCAAATTACCACTATATTGCTACTGCGCATGCACCTTTTTTCTTTACTTCCGACACATACTATTTTCTTTTCCTTGTAAAGGCTAAGTTCATGGTGAGGTCAAACTCAGGAGGTGTGGAGTTATTCTTTTTTACTACCCGGTAGTGAAGGAAATGGGCAATGGGCTTAAGGGTATTTTTAAGTCTGATTGCTCATCAGCTTAAAGAGACTATTTGAAGTTGTGGAGGGTGGGAAATGGTGCAATGGATGGTGTTCTTGCGCTGGAGTAAAAAGAAAATGACTTTGTAGTAAAAATAAAATATTAAAACATGTTTTTAGATATATTTCCTTTGATCTGTTCGAACCTTCCACCAACCCGATCGAGGTTACTAACTGGGGAAAAATCCGCTCGAGGAAAAGTACGCTTGGCGATACTTACCCTACACTTCTTTGACTTCGTATTTAATTTTAACTAAGCCTAGTGATACATTAAATCCAATCTATTTTTATAGAAAAAAGGACGAGGAATTCAGAGATACTATCGTTTTTTTCATAGGTCAGACCGTTACGGTGCTATAAAAATCCAAACCTTAAAATTGCTGCCAGCGGGCTTAATGTGCTCGAACTTCGCACTTTACTATATAGACATCAATGTTTAGTTTCCTTTTGATTGTCCATGGTCTTTTACATTGTGCTTTACTTTGTCTCTCACTGATGTTTCATCATGATACAACTCTAGTCTACCATCGCAGCGCCACACTGCTTTGTTGTTTCGGCCAAATTAAAGACATTAGGTTAGAGAACACAACAGATAAAAAAAATCACACACATTTTTATTTTACTTTGTTTATCAGCTAGAGTTCAAGTATTTTTCTCAACAGTAGTTCAAAGTTATCTCAGACGGTAGACGTTTTGAAAATAAAATAAAGGTTGAAAATAATTTTCCTCAACATAAAAAAACAAACACCACCTACTGCTTATATTACAATTCATTGAATGCACTATGTAAAATCCAGCTAAAAATTACGTAAAACTCAAATATAGTAACACTACCTTTTTTTTTGTGTTATTACGACAATCTTAGAATTGCAGAACCAGACACTATTACCAATATAGACCATAGTTTGGCATTTTGTACATACAGTTATTGATCTATAGGCTGATTCTCTATATCCATTTGATAAGAGAACAAAAGAACTCATACAAACATTAATGGCTAGCACATTATTAAAGTAAGCTCTACATTTAGAACTCTAGAACATCCAACATATTTTAAGTATCCATTTATTGCATTATTATGTCAGTTATTAGGCAAACGTGTATTCCAATGTTACTAAAAGAACACCAAATTTTAGCAAATGACTCTTATTATCATGCTTTACTTTATAAAATACAGATGTTCCTTCTAAAGTGAAGACAATTACGCCCTACTCGTATCCATGTGTTAATCTAGTTGTGCATGTTAATTAGAGACCTAATTTCTGCAAAGTCATGGATTTTCCTGGCTGATTCAGGCAAAACATTCCGTATTTTAATGGCGCTAGGGGGAATGGAAATAAGAAATGTACCTATATCTTTGTGACTTTCAGGGTATTTTATTGTTTTTTTATTTATTTGTAATCTGGTGTATTAATGTTACTTTACATTACATGTCTAAAGAGTCTGACAGTTGATTCATAATGTTCAAATCTTGTTTCGTGAAATCCATAAAGGAAGTAAATGTATGTCGCGATGTAATTCTAAACAAGAAGGAGACTTCAATCACTGAGTCACCTTCTTCGCCTTCAATTAACCCTTTTATTTTTAGACACGGCAAATTACAAAGAAATGCTTTAAAAAACAATAACAAAGCAATTAGTTTTTAATAGATCTAGATTAACAATAATAATATTGCGCGCTTAGAGTTGAGGCGAAAGAACGGGGTATCTGGGTGATCTTTTTTTTTTTTAATGTATTTATAAAGAAAAAAGTGAACGATCTGAATTTGAACTCCTGGGTTTAAGCCTTCTGAGGCATCTCAAGTCAACACGGTAACCACTTAACCACACTGCTAGCAAAGAGCCTATGAACATGGAAGATTGTATAGTTATATATTGTTTCTATATTTCATGTTTGTCTTCACTAAGCCTCAGACGACGATCTATAAAAGGGACTAATTCAGCTTATACCACCACTTCAGTCAAGTACACTTTCTTTCCTTTATTCAAGATAAAATAAAAAATTAATTACCAAGAGTTAAATAACTTATTGATTAATTTTTTAAATTGATTCTTGTGTTGTCAGGTAAAAGAAATAATTGTGCAAAATTTCAGGTAGATGTGAGATTGGGTGTGAATGAGTGAGAATGAGTAAGTTAATATTTGCTTTGTAATAATGTTACTTGTTCCTTACAAAAAGGATTTTTTAAATTTTTGAATATTTCCTAAATACAAAATGCAAACTATAACAGTTTTGTTTTCAACCCCAGACAATGATATTGGCATTTCCCCCCCCCCTTTTTTTTTTCTCCATTCTATAATTAAGGTGTGCAAAATGCACAGGATGACATCTCTTAGTTGTTGTTAGAGTTACCATGAACTAATAATGGCTAAAAGTGCTGAATGAACGTACATGTATATACTTGATTATGAACTAAATATCTCTATATACCTCTAAGTATTCATTATATAATAAATAAGGTTGAATCATTCCTTTATGAGCTGTCTTCTTACCAACTAGAACTTTATTTTGCTTTATTACTTTGACTTTGTTCAAAATAAAGCTTAAACAATAGTATATTACTTATTATTTACAAATTACTGCTTTGAAACATGAGTTTTCCTAGTAGGCCAAGCTATTTTCTGAAAATATGGATTCCGAAACAAATAAAGAGGAATCAATGAGACATGCACATATTTCAGCCAACTTAAGAATGAGATTAACCATAAGGGGAAAATAATCACGTTAAAGGCCAGCAACGCTGAACATACAAGGGCGCTAACCAAATAAAAGCAGTGCGTGATAGTTACTAGGATAACAATTACAATGCCACTTGTAAACCTATTGGGCCTGGCTTTGACTTCAGGAGAAGGTTTTAATGAAGTCTCTGAGCTAATGTTCCTTCTGTCTGTAGCTCTCATTGAATCCAAGATGTCTTTACTACAACGATGATTAGCAATGGTACAAATGTCAGCAGTGTCTGATTCTGCAGATGTCAAACTATAAATAGCACTAGATGTATCACTTTTATTGATTTCTAAGGATTGACAAGACGCTTCTGACAGTTGTATATGATCATAAACAGTATTTTCATTACCAGGATTACAAATACCACTTATAACATTTGGAACAGGAGTTTCATGGGAGTCGAGAGACTTCAATGGAACGTCCACACAAGTCAGCGTGTTGCTGGATGAACTTTGATTTAGATTTACTTTGACTATTTTTCTTTTGCGTCTTTGTCCTCTTTTGTGTGTTTGTATAGCCACCAGCACAGACAAAACTACCAAAATGCTCAGCAACATGACAGTCGAAGTGGGAAACATTATCAGAACAACTTTTTTACTCAGAAAAGTGACGCAAGTCTTGTGCTGGCTGAGACACTCGAGAGTGTCTTCGATGTCTTCCTTGTCCCAGCCTAAGCCGACGGTCAACAGAAATAACGTCAGAGGAATGATCCAGACGGTGGCAGCTAAGCCATAGCCTGATTTGAACTTCAACATCCGGTGACGTAATGGGAACCGAAGCATGGTGAAAGAGTCTAAAGTTAGGCAGACGGCGTGGTATATTCGTATTACTTCGGAAAGGACGTCAGCGTATATCTTAACCCGGCATAAGGTGAAGCCAAGCGTCCAACGCCCGTTGCTGACCACTTGGACAATGGTCAGTGGCAAACAGAAGGCAGCGATGAACATGTGTACAAAAGAAATGGAAACCAACAAGGTCTCTCGGACGACGCTGAAGCTGCCAGGTACGTTGATTCTGCTGACGTGGTTGCTGCGCTGTCGGTGGTTGACGAAAACGTAGACGATAAAGATGTTGGAGCTGACGATGAAGGCGGCGACGAGACACATGACAGTGGCAACAGTCACAAGAAGGTGTCGGTTCGATGTAAACTTTATGCTGGATTCCGACAGATCCATAGAAACATTGGCACACACTGAACTATTAAGCGCTTCCATAGTGACTGCATCAGTAGGCTAACATTTTGGCTTGTGTAATCCACTCGATACAATTCAAGAGAAATAATTTATTATCACGTTGTGTTGTTATTAACCCTTTTACACCTGGCGGCCACAAAAACTTCCAACGAATGTGTCAATGAACTCATCGCCGCAAGTAAACCTCAAGTACAATGTGGACTCACTATGTAAACAGGGTAGACGTTTTGCGTCCCTGGCCATATACAGACCAAATAATGGGTTTGCCCGGTATAATGTATTATCTGTAGTTTGATCTAACCAAAAAAATGACACTGGCATACAGTGATTCAATGAAGAATTCCTAATAATGAAACAGCACTTGGACTCGATAATTGATAATATTTCATAATAACATTTGTTTTGAATTAATTTTGAAATGGAGTGATACCTAATGATAATCCAACCTCCAGTTTCTTATTACACTCATAAACATGATCCGTAGCTACACTATCAAAGTTATCATTAAACAATGCAATACTTGGTTACAAACTGTTAACAAAACATATTTTTTTATAACAGAGCATGAAGTCAGAAAAAAAAAATTTCATAGAGAATACTGTCAGCAAATGTTTACTTTAGAGACTCCATGAACTGAAGTGAAATGTAAATATGTATTACATTTTAGATACTAACATCACGTGACACTAAAGTAGTGCTTTACATCTGTTAATTGTCTTATATGTGGCTTTTTCTTTTAGGACTAATGTGCATGCTTTAAAAGTGCTATAGTTATACTATTAATATTTCAACGATGCTAACAACTCTAGCAAGCATTAAAGAAGTGAGATCAAAGTTAACCTTATTTTATTGCAGCTAAATTACGAAACTCTTTGCATGTCATTTAGTCTGGGTGGGGTAATCAGTTTTTAACTTATCTTTCACTATGGAAACCACCGACAACAACAAACGCTGTGCCATTGATTGTATAAAGGATAAAATAAAGCATTTTAAAAATAAATGCAATCTACTTTCAATGCAAATATTTGCATGCTTTTGTCACGGCATGAAATTATAAGCTTACTGTCAAACTTGGTAATTTTCCCCAGTTAGTCCATGGGGGGGGGGGGGGGGAGAGAGGACTGTTAAGTCTAGTGGCAGAAAATGGCTAATTTAAATCTTTGGACGGTTTTTTTAACTTAACGATGTAAAGTGAAAGCTCTCATGCCTTTATTTAATTCTCAAATCGTGCGTTTATGAGTTTTCTTTCCACAACCGTGTAGTGTGCAAGTAGCCTTAGGATTAAATTTGCGAAAAAAAGTATTATTTCCAAAGGAAACTGACTTGGATAAATAGTACACAGGTTTTGTAGGCAAGGAGAACGTGACAACGTCTTAAGGAAAGTAAAAAGAAGTCATTGTGCTGGCCACAGGTCATCCTCCTCATTAACTGTTAGCCCACTATAAAACATCGTGCTCCAATGGAAGTGACCTCTAGTCAACCAAACATGACCTCTAGTCAACCAAACATGACCTCTAGTCAACCAAACATGACCTCTAGTCAACCAAACATGACCTCTAGTCAAATAAACATTAATTCCAGGAGGAGGCCTGTAATAAAGGGACGTAGTGAAAAAAACGATAAACGTGGATTTAAAAACAAAAAAAGTTTTACAAAAATGCTTTCAGAAATGTTCTCATCAAATGTACAAGCGGTTTATTAGTGAATGTCACTATAGAAATGAAAGCAGCGTGAATGTATCGCAACGAAACGACCAAGGCAATCACCCACAGGGGAAACATCCGAGTTTTGAACACAAAGAAAAAAGCGATGATTATATACAAAAATAAGTAAACGCTATACACAGTTGCCATGGTGATGACCACGCTAAAAGCTTTCCGTTTCTTATCATTTCTAGCTTTATTTACTTCGTACGTGTCACTTGTGACCTTGACATTGCTTTGATCACAGTCCATCTGCTCTCCTTTCTTTGTTTCACACGAAATGGTAGAAATGTGCTCTTTGTTTATTACAGGATGTGTCGAACCGAGTTCTTTGTTGGCTTTGTTGGATTGCACACTTGCAACGTCATCAAGTGCAGTAGCTGTTGAATGTTTACATTTTATTTCACTGAACCCGTTCAGATTTTTTTGTAAGTTCCGCCTCTGGTGCGCTCTGTTGATTTCTTTCAATGCCATGAAGGACATTGCAATTAAAAGAATGAACGCCAACAAGACAGAGCTTGGTATGGTGAAGAAAAGAAATTTTTGGCTGAAGATGTTGGCGCATATTTGGTTTGCCCGGAGGCATGACAGGGTGTCTTCGATGCCGTCTGTGTGCCACCCCATACAGAAAATGAAGACGAATATCATCACAGGTGTTGCCCAGCTGAAAATGACCATGCCGTAACCTGTCCTAGAGGTCAGCAGCCTATACCTCAGTGGATATCGAATCATGAAGAAGAAGTCTAAGCAAGTGCACATTAAGTGATAAATTCCTACCAGCTCCGTTAAACACTCAACGAAAATCCGGACAGTACAAATGGAATGTCCGATTGTCCAACGCCCGTTACTGATGACCTGCACTATAGACAAAGGTAAACAGAAAGCACCGACAATTAGCTGGGCAGAATAAAAGGAAATAGACACAATTTTGCTGTGGTCACTGAGCACTTCACGTTTATCCGTTACGTTGGTGATGCGGTAGCGGTAGCGGCTGTACGCCAGAACCACAATGAAGAAAATGTTGGTGCCGACGATGAAAGCGGCGAGGAGGCACATGACAATGGCGAGAAACACAAGAAGATGGGGATGTGTCGAATACCTTATGCTGGAATCTGACAAATCGACTGACACATTGGCACACACTGTCAGATTGAACATCGCAGTCTCCTTGTTTCTTGTCATCAATGTCAAAAATGTAAAACGTAAACTGGAAATTTGATTTCAGTTTCTAATTTCAAAGCAGATAATAATCTGAAACGCGGGTGATATTTGATGTATTCAAACAATTCTGATGTATATGTGTAGTCTCATATTGTAGAATGTAATAGTTCATTCGATTCCAACTGCAACTTTACTGTAGAGATTGCATCTCTGATTACTTTTCACTCCTCGTTTGATTAGCTATGAATCAAGCAACCGACTTGTAATTCCAGAAGTGGTTTATAAGGTATGCTTTTGCAATTAAACTCGGCAGCTCTGCTGCATCATGGAAAATGTATACGTCCGATGCAGGTGTCAATGTCGAATTCTAACTTGCAACGTCACATTGTATTCGCCCTTGTGTTCCTTCTCTTAACAGATCACGTGATAAAAAATAAAAACATCACTCTATATCGTGTTGCTTATATTACTATTCAGTGCTTTTTGTTTTGTAAAAAGAAAATAGATGCCGGTACTCAGTGATGGATTGCCTTATTTTTATCTACTCATAAATTTATAATAAACGTTAAAATACAAAAAAAGTAATAATTTTTTCCCCATATTCCAAAAGGTGCCGGTACGCCGTACCTGTGATACCGTCACAAAAAAAGTTCTGCTATAATACAAGTTCTCTGAATTTTAAAGAAGAGTCATTTGTGCCCGTGACGTATACTTTAGCGAATAATCCTTTCTGAAAAACAAAATATGTCTATGAACTTTCTATGTCTTTAAAAAAATAATCCTTTTAGAGCTTTTAGAACATAGATGTATAATATAATCACGTGATAGGTTTCATTTTAATGCACATTTTTCCAATAAAGAATTCCAGAAGATCTCTGACATTACTATGTCGTAAGGCTCCTGTTTGGGGGACGGTGTACTGAGTCACCCTTAGGGTCAACTCTTCCTTCAGGTCCCTATGACCATGGACCAAATAGATATCGAACGAGGCCAATGATAGCAGCATCAAAGTTGTTCATTGGCCACGAAACGGTAAAATCATTTTAAATTAATTGAAAACGTCAAGAGTTGCATCCCATTCGAACCTGACATTTCATTGACAATATAAAGCCATTTGTCGAGAAGATCAAATTAGAGCATTGTATTGATTTCTTTGAGTCATCACAATAGTTACTATCCTCACCACCCCCAACCAATTTAACTCATGTCATTAAACTCCAACTACCAAACGTTAGATTAGACTCAGTGGCTGAAATGACAAAATTAATTTGTTACAGTCATTAAAAGTAAAACTTGACTCAGTAGTAACTCTAATGATATCTATATATCTACCAATTTATAAGCAAATATATGTATGTATATATATATATATATATATATATATATATATATATATATATATATATATATATACATATATATATATATATATTTGACTCAATGAGCCAGTCTAATAGTTGGTTGAAATTAAAAGGTACTCAAAAGATAAACTTTACTATAACTAGTGAACGCAGCTTTGTCAGTCAAAGCTTCCATTATTTTTAATGTATTAAATTTGTTACTGGACTGTTATTTAAAAGACACCGACAGTTATGGGAATCTTTATTAAATATGTGGTAGTTTGCCTTAGTGAATAAATAGTTATTATGAACAGACATTTTAACAGCTTAGACGTTGAAACCTTTTCACTTGGGGACTTTGAGACTTCAAAACTGCTTCATGTGGACTCTGAGACATCAAAACTGCTTCATGTGGACTCTGAGACATCAAAACTGCTTCATGTGGACTTTGAGACATCAAAACTGCTTCATGTGGACTTTGAGACATCAAAACTGCTTCATGTGGACTCTGAGACATCAAAACTGCTTCATGTGGACTCTGAGACATCAAAACTGCTTCATGTCGACTCTGAGACATCAAAACTACTTCATGTCGACTCTGAGACATCAAAACTGCTTCATGTCGACTCTGAGACATCAAAACTGCTTCATGTCGACTCTGAGACTTCAAAACTGCTTCATGTCGACTCTGAGACATCAAAACTGCTTCATGTCGACTCTGAGACATCAAAACTGCTTCATGTCGACTCTGAGACATCAAAACTGCTTCATGTGGACTCTGAGACATCAAAACTGCTTCATGTCGACTCTGAGACATCAAAACTGCTTCATGTCGACTCTGAGACATCAAAACTGCTTCATGTCGACTCTGAGACATCAAAACTGCTTCATGTGGAACTGAGATGCACAAAGAAAAGAGAGATGTAGTTAAGTGAAACGTTGTTAGGAACTCGCTGTATTCGCCTGACAATTAGCTGAAGACACAACTAAAGTTACAATAATTGTGTAAATAGACTTATTTTTTTAAAGAATCATTTTCATTGATCAGCTTTCATGGGTAAATACTTCGTGGGACTCTATGGGATCTTTGGGTTCAGTTCAAACCAAAACAATCAAGTGTATTATGATAAACCATGCGTAAACATATGTATGATGATAAACCAATACAACCACATGCATGATAACAAACTAATACAACCACATGCATGATAACAAACCAATATAACCACATGCATGATAACAAACCAATACAACCACATGCATGATAACAAACCAATACAACCACATGCATGATAACAAACTAATACAACCACATGCATAATAACAAACCAATACAACCACATGCATGATAACAAACCAATACAACCACATGTATGATAACAAACCAATAAAATCACATCTATAATAACAAAATAAATACAATTTAAAGTATGATGATAAGCCAATACAACAACATGTATAATAACAAACCAATATAATTAAGTAACAAATCCTTTAAAATTTTCAGAGAAAGGAAAAGGGGGTGGGGATCCTAAAATCATGTGAGTGGATGAGTAGTATAAACATTTGAGCGTATAACCTTTAGTAATGACATTGCGTTTTCATATCTAAGCCTACTTGAACAGTATCATTAACTCTATCTATAACGTGACGACCTAACACAATATCAGAACTGCACTGTGGAGCCACTTCGGTTTTACTAAAACAAACACGCTTTGATTGACATTTCAGCACTTTATCACGATGGAAATCAACATTGGACTTTGCCCTTTGCTAATGAATAGCCCATTATACTGTGTCCACATTTGATTATTTGTGACATCTCTGTTCGCTATATACGGTGTCGGGATAAAAATGTTACCAGTATAATTGCACATACCTTGTTGATATTTTTGTTGAAATTAAACTTTCAATTTAACATCGTTAAATTTGCGAAAAGCTAAATATTAGATTAATAAATTTAAATTTTTGATTTTATTTTAAAGTAATTTTGAAGGATTATCTTTGATTTCATGATCATTGAAGATTCAAATCTCATGTGTTCAACTATTATTTAGATTTCCCTTTTCAAAGTGAAACTATTCACCGTGGAGATGCTATATACTTTGACTTGTGATAACGTGTCTCTGGATTTGTCCGAATCCAGCACAAGGTTTACGAGGCACCCTCATCTTTTAGTAGCTATTGCCACGGGGATGTGCCTCCTGGCCACTTTGATAGTCGTTTGCCACTTACTGATCATCGTCGTACTGATCCAGCATGGATACCACAAAAAGTATGTCAACCGGAACAACAAGCAGGAAAGTATGAGTCCCGTCCGCCAGAAGTTAACGCTCTCCAACTCTCTGCTTCACTTGGTCATCGCTGTCTTCTGCATGCCTTTGGCCATTGCTGAAGTGGTCAGCAACGGAAAGTGGACGCTTTCGTCCAGCCTCTGTCGGGTTAGGATATACGTTGAAGTCCTGACCGAAGTTCTCCGAGTTTTTCACTCCGCTTTCTTGTGGCTGGAGTTTTTCGTCCTGGTTCGTTTCCCAATGCGACACCGGATGATGAAGTCAAGGTCAGGCTACGGAATTGTGGTAACGGTTTGGGTCGTTCCTTTGTTGCTTCTAGTGGTGGCTGTGAAGTTAGGCTGGGACACGGAAGGGATTGGCGAAGATCTTTACTGCCTCAGCCAAGCCAACAAATGTGTGACATTCTTCAGCAAGAAGATGGTGCTCATGATATTTCCGCTAACGATGATCTTGTGTGCTAGTATTGTAATAGTTATGGTTGTCATTGTTGCGTTTGAAACGCACAGGCGACAAGGAAATTTAAATAAGCTTAAAAAGCGATCAAATCTAATCGAAGCTGATAGTCATCGGTTGAAACCTATGAAAGATACAAACATTGATTCGTCTGATAGTGATATAAAAATATTAGCAATAGATGAAAAAAATTCTCTGGATGTTAAAAGACTTGTGGCTTTGAAGCATTTAAACAAAATTAATGACTCGTATGGCCAAGTGGTAGAAAAAACAAACACAGATTCAATAAGTGTAGCTTCTTCCAACATAGCTACATCAACGACAGCCTCAAAAGGCTCAGTTTCAATAAACACAGCTACGTCAAACACAGCTTCTTCAAACACAGCTTCTTCAAACACAGCTTCTTTAAACACAGCTACGTCAAACACAGCTTCTTCAAACACAGCTTCGTCAAACACAGCTACTTCAATGACTGCATCCACTATCTCAGTATCATTTAACGCAGATTCTTCACTCACAACTTCAAATTACTCAATTTCAATAAACGAAGCCTCGTCAACCACAGCCTCAAATAACTCAGTTTCAATAAAAGCAGTTTTCTCAACGACAGCCTCAACTATCTCAGAATCAATAAACGCAGCTTCTTCAACGACAGCCTCAGCTAACTCAGTTTCGATAAACACAGCTTCTTTAAACGCAGCCTCTTTTAACAAAGCTTCTTCAATCAGAGACTCCACAAACACTGCTTATAATGTTTTGAATCAAAGTGACCAAAGCAGGAGATTAAAGTCCGCTGAAGCTGATCTAACTTTTGGATCTAGAACTAATGTCAGTTCTGACAATGTAGGCACCATTTCTCGACAACGCCATTCTAAAAAGACAACAATTTCACAAAACTTTATTGACACATCAGTTAGCACAACTGTTAATGCCAGTAGCATAAATAAGAAGGTCAAGGCCAAGGCTAAGAAAAATACCAAATGTGTTGGCGTAGTTATCCTGGTGACAGTCGTAAATTGCATTTATTTGGTTACATCCCTTCTCATTTCGGTACTGCTGACCTACGACACGACTTTATTCCCTCTGTGGCTTATATCTCTGATGACTGGTCTCAGATACTTGGTCGTTGCTACAATGCCTATCTATACGATGAGACATAAGTACTTCACTAAACTTTTTTGTACCTTTAAAGTATTTACACATCGATCTACGCCTGACAAAAAATGAGTCCGAAATATATATATAGAAAGGCCGTAACACAAATGAAGAAATTAGAAACAGGATAAATGCAGACCCCCACGATGACCTGCTAACTATCGTACAAAAGGTACACTTAAACTATATAGCCATATGATTTATCTCTCAGGGCCCAGTACCAGGAAAAAGAAGAAGAAATATGTCGTGTTTTGTCCCCTTAAATAATTGTACACGTTATTTCTCTCACACCCACTCTCGGATTACATGGAAACTTAAACAATTATTTGCTGTACTTACTAAAACATGAAACAATAAAAAATAAACCCATTGATCAATTAATTATTGTTAATTAATGTGTGTGTGTGATATCAAAAAAGAGAAATAACTTCTACATTTGTGAATGATATCGTTGTAACTGATGAGTTCTTCCCCCTAGATATGCTATTTTTTATAATTTTTTAAAAATATTTTTTATATTTTTCTTGCTTGTATGTCCCACGTCGGGACCTAGAGACAGAACTAAATCATTGCACACAGCCAGTGAAACAAGGCTGTTACTACAACTGTCTCCAATAAAACAGCTGGGACTTCAAAATAATAAGTTTGCTTTTAATTTTTTTTAATGCACTGTCATCGTATTGATTGTCAGCGTAATTGTCTGCACGGAGTCGGCCTAGTGGACAGTCTCCATGGTGAAATGACTACATCGTTTCAAAACATTGTTTGTTAGCCCACATTTATTTTACATTCCTAAACATACACACCTTTTTTTTATTCAATCAACTCTTATATATCCTCTACGCTCTCGTCAGCACACTAGCGATAGTACATAGATGCAAATTTATTTATTTATGTATTTGCATAACAAAAAATCATGTCTTTTTTAAATTACCCCTTAGAGACCTTGCGAGCTATAGGGCAGATAATGTTTCTGTGGTCTACAATTAAAGAGTATATCATTCGACAAACCCAACGAACATCCAACTAATAGTAGGTACCCAATAGAGTTTCAAAAGTCTAAGAAAAATCGGGAAAATCTTGGAAGACAACAGCCAACCATCATAACTACGTCAAGTCGTTGCAAAGTGGGCGACTACTGTCAATCAAGACAATAACAGAGCGGCACAAAAACGCGTTCGTACCTTACTCGGTCAGACTATATCAACGCCACTCGTTGATCAGGAAACATGAAAAGGACCAAGATGCCTGTGTGTAGTCGCCGAATGAACTCTTTATGTTGTGTCAGTTATATTTATGTGTATGTTTCTGTTGTGTTGTCTTTATATGAGAAAAGAGTCCTTGTAATCACAACAAATTTCCATAAGGATCAATAAAGCAGTCTTAGAGTCTTGAAATTCAGCAGGATTTCAGCTCAATACCTCTCTCTTCGAGAGCCAAGTGCTTTTTCCACTAGGGGCGTCTATATTTTTGTGGCCAAAGGTTAAAGGGTGTCATATGGCCAGCACAACGAAAAACCACTTTTACTTTACCCAACTAAAGTCATGCACCTATTATTTTGGTTGGACTCAAGGGTGCCCTAAAAATCCCAAAAATACAAAATCCCAGTCTTCAGCAAGATTCGAACCCAGGACCCTTGGTTCGGAATCCAAGCGCCCCCATGTTTTAAGATTTTATAATATTCTCTTTTAAAGCAACAATTTGAGCGTCGTAATAAAAAAAAATCGTTTAAACTTTAAAGTCTAATACTAATCTAAATCATTGTCGTAAATACCCTACATCTGTATATAGTGCTACTAGTAATAGGGATTTCATTGTTAGCACTAAACTATAAACAAGAAACGTAAGGCCTTTTTTTCTAATAGAGATCGACATTAATGTTCTGCAAAATTGTACGTATCTTCTATCTTCCTCTTCATTTGTTATCATTCTTATTAATAATTTCAATGCTATCCACCCAGGAATCCTTGACCTACGCTGCTGTGATGTTTTGAAGATACTGGCAACACTATTCTCGACTCTTCTTGGTTAGAAACCATTCACATGAGCGTATCAAGAAGTATGGTTGTCAACTCGTTCGACTTTTTTCTTCTGGTGATAGTGGTACGATACCATTAGAGTCTCCTGGGGTGGGCAACCTTTTTCTGTCAAGGGCCGCATTAAAAAAATTTCGGAATATATATATAGTCTTCAGGACAGAAGACTCAAAAGTAAAGTAGCAATTATACATAAAACACTGAACCATAATCTTCAAATACAAAAACAAAATTTAATAAAATACTCTGAAAGACACAAAAATAAAGGCACATTCCTCGTCCCATATGCTAGGACAAATTTGTACAAATACTCCTTCTTCCCTAGTGCTATTAGAGCATGGAATGGGTTGCCTGAGCTAGCCAGAAAAACCAGTGACTTGGCAGAATTTAAGTCATTGGTTAATATGCATGACTAAATGCATGACGCGTAGGACGTAATCATCTTCTTTTTTGAAGTAACGTCTGTATTATATAAGATAAGAAGATAAGATATATATATATATATGTATATAAAATATGTACTTGCAAACTAGAAAAATAGCCTAGCTAACTTGTGTATAATGTCTATTATTTCACATTTATACTGAATCATAAATTTACTTATCATTTTTTTACACTCCGAATTGAGGAAATACAACAAGAGTTAGCAATTTCTAAATCTACTTTTACGAATATTTCTTTCACTTTCCTCATTGTTACATTTCATTTCGAATGTACAGTTGCAATCAATGTTAAATATTTAACTGTTTACACTTTTGCACTAGTTGTTCCCGTTGTGACTGCTGTCAAATTATAGTCAGTAAGCTTGATCTTTTGTTACACTTGTTTATTTTCAAACAATAGAAAAACGCTTATTCACAGGTGTCTGTGGACCCAAATTATGTAAAGTTTAGCAGTTTTTTAAAATATGTAAATACAGCTTCTGGCACCCATAAAACTCCAGCGGAAGAACTGACTGGAACTTCTCTTTCAGGTCATAATTTGCTTGGAGTTATGTCCTCTGGAGCTGAATCATAAGTGATAAGAATCGGAAGTTTCAATAATTTATATAGATATTTACAATTATTTATTTTAATATATTTGCATTTTATATGAATACTTTATGGGCACACCCACACTTGATTTCTGTAGGTGTTCGCGGGCCGCATAAAACACTCCGGGGGGCCGCATGTGGTCAGCGTGCCGTAATTAGCCCACCCCTACGATGATTAGACCAATGATTGGTGTCATCCAACTATCCTAGCATATTTTGCTTCACCAAACTAAGAAAGTTCCTCGTTCCCAGGCTTATGTCTAGTTTAAACCCCTAGAAGACAGCGGCTTTGTCTGCGTTTTTTATTTTAATTCTTTATTATTTCGCACAAGTTCGAGCATTGAGAAATTGGCACACATTTGAAAAAAAAAATCTTTCTTTACATTGTACTTTAAAAGCACTGACCTCTGACCCTGTTGGAATAAACGAGTGTAATGATTATGTAATATGCCATAGCTAGCATTACAATGCTTCTAGCACCTAAAGCTAGCTTTTTGTATGTTTTAGTTTTTGTCATTTATATACTATTAGTAGCCAACTTGGTTAAATGATTACTATTTCGCTTGACCTATTTTTGTTTCAAACATTAGAAGGCTGCTCAAACTCTATGATTGTATTCGCCACACAAAAATATATTAAAAAAAACAAAACAACCTCTTATTATTGCATGCACCACATAAAACTGTCTCATTATTGTATACTTTACTATAACAAACATTGTATTGCTGTAATCCCCAATAGGAACTTGCTTGTATGCGCAATTAGAAAAACAGTTTTCGAATTTCATTAGGAAATACTTAATGATTGATTGCACCTCTTGCGTTGTGTCAATTTGTAATCCCCTTGGAGTCTCGTTTGACAGAGATATGAAACAAAACAATTGAAACATGAGTCGATAATGTTTCCAGTATTCAGTTTGTGTATTTAAAAAAAAAACAATTACTCCAAATCTGTGTCAGTTAAAGCGTTCAATAACGGTCACAGAAACAAGGGAGATAAGTGGCCAGTGTCATTTAGCAACAAACATTTAGCAGTTCATTATTCTCAATTATGTTGCAGTGTTGACTCATTCATATCTCGGAAATTATTTGCTGATAAAGTTCAAAGTGTTATCAAATAAATTCAGGTTTTGTTCATTTTTTTTTTGTTTATATACGCAATCAACTCTTTTTGTTTAGGCTGGTCGTTTAGTAACACAGAATGCTTTGAACAGGTCAAAAACTAGGATTAATATTTTACGTCACCAAAATGTGAATTTGTTTCATTGCAATTTTTATTAATTTCGTTTCATTGTTGGAATTGTTCTAACCCACTTTTAGCTGAATTGTTGTCTCCCTTTCTCTTGTGTTAGCATTCCTTTTTAATTGATGCAAAATTAGTGTCATTTTAAAATAATTTGGGTCAATTGTAAAATTCAGCTTTATGAAAAGGTGAAATCAATTTTAGTAAAGATTTATAAATCTCATCTTTGATATTCAATATGGATATGGCAAATGGATCAAGGTGTGACAATGTGTCTCTAGACCTGTCAGAATCCAGCACGAGATTCACATCACACCCATATCTTGTGGTGGTCATCGTCACTGTACTTTGTTTCCTTGCTACTTTCATCATCGGCGCCAACGTGCTTATCCTCGGCCTTCTCGTTCACAGAAGGTACCGGAATAAATATGTCAACCGGATCAAGAAGCAGGGAAACTTTAGCCCTATTAGACTGTCACTGACAATATCTGTTTCTTTCTTGCACTTGTTTGTCGCAGTTTTCTGCATGCCCTTGACCATTGTTCAAGTGGTCAATAATGGTAAGTGGACACTTGGGTCCAGCTTATGTAGACTTAGAACGTACGCTGAAGTTCTAACCGAGGTCGTCCGAATCTACCACATCGTCTGTTTAAGTTTTGACTTTTTTCTGATGCTTCGTTTTCCAATGCGACATCGGATGCTGAGTCCAAGCGTTGGCTACGGGGTTTTGGCCACGGTTTGGGCTATTCCAGTGGTGCTCTTTGTGGTGGCTGTGAGCTTAGGCTGGGACACGGAAGGCATTGAGGACTCTCTTCACTGCCTTAACCAATACAACATGTGTTTAGTATTCCTCAGTCAAAAGGTAGTTCTTCTGTTCTTTCCAATCGCGATCGCTTTGGCTCTATTCATGATGGTAGGTATCGCTGTCAGTTTATATTATAGCGTTAAACTATCTGTCAAAAGTATTAACACAGCTTGCAATAGTTCTAATATAATTGGGAGCACCTTTCATATTAGTGAATGTGACTTTAATGGCTCTAACCAAATAATTATTCCTTCAACCACAGAAGTGCAAACCTCAGATGCAATTTTTACCATTTCCAAATATAAAGCGAATGATCGCCTTGGAGAAATGACAAAAAGAGCCCATGGAGCAGCCACAATCACAGAGAACTTAAATCTATCTCTCTCCAAATATAAAGCGAACGATCGCCTTGAAGAAATGACAAAAAGAACCCATGGAGGAGCCACAATCACAGAGAACTTAGATCTCTCTCTCTCTAAATATAAAGCGAACGATCGCCTTGAAGAAATGACAAAAAGAGCCCATGGACCAGCCACAATCACAGAGAACGTAGATCTATCTCTCCCAGTTAAGCCCAATACAAGGCGTAACGAAAAAGGCTTATGTTTTATTATGACGTTAGCAATCACAAACGGAATATATATGATTATCTCCCTTGTATTTTCTGCGTTGTTCGCCTTTAATACAAGTTTGTTCCCTTTATGGTTCATCTCGCTGACATTCTCCATGAGATACATTCACGTGGCTAGCATGCCAATCTACACATTGCGTCTGCAGTATTTTCAAACACTCCTCTGGAACATGAAGAACAAATGTGTCAGCACCTGTAAATGATACTCTTATTTATTCTGGTCGGAGCATTTTAACTGGGATTCAATTCTATGGGGCCAATAGCTAAACTCGTGGCCACTTTTAAAAGAGAATATTATAGAATGTTGTATAGTGTATCACGGACTTCACTTGCTTTCCAAGCGGCACATAGGATGCCGGCCGACCGGCATTTTCTCAAGTGTCCACACTGCCAGTCCGCTTCTAGACTTTTTAGAGCGCAACAGAAAATAGCCAGTAATGAGCCCACATTGGACAAGAATCTCTGATCAAATCTCGATAGCGTTTATTCACTGTGTGGTCACCTTTTTTAGAACTGTATTGACATGTATTTTTTTCTGTACATTATCAAAAGCGGAAATAACCGCCACATATATATATTACAATAATCAGTTTAAAAATTAACAACAATTAATGAATTATCATTGGTAACTAATTATTTTATTGGTTTGAAACAAGGGAAAGAAATTTGCTTGACTGATAAAGTGATATAAGTGGCATTAGTCCCCCTTTATTGTTAGAAGAAATATAAGTTTGTAAATAGCTATCTTCGTTAGCAGCTCCCTGGCACAAGAGTTACCGTATGAGGCTGTGTAGGCCCTAGCTCTCGAACTCGAGCTCAGGCCGCTAACTCTTTTTAAATAAATACATATAAAAAGCGATCACCCAGATACCCCCTTCTTTCTTCCCCCCTACCCCTTTCCAACTGGTCCAGACAAGTGATAGGATCAAAGTGTATTGAGAAAGGCAAAAGCATGAAATTGCTATAAAAAAAAACAACTGGTAAAAATATTTAAACGTTAAGCAAAAATTCTACCAAATGAAAAATCGACTCACAAGTAGTTCGTATCTATTTATGTTACGTAATTACACATTATGCTTCTAATACTTATATTAGTATTACATTACATAAGTTTATATTATAGATAAAGTTCTCTATAGTGTATTTATATATACGAGCTCACAATCAAAGGGGAAACCTTTTCTTTTCTTTGTATTCAAAATCATTTTCAGTAATAAGTGTTACATACGCATTTAGTGTGTAATTCACCAAAGAAGGTAATTGTCATAGAATACTAATTGATGCATTTTTACCAATCTGTATTGTGGGTTGAAGAGCTGATAGAATCTTAAATGAAATAGTTATTACAACTCATAATCTTAATGGTAGATATACATTTATTAGTCAATCTGACGAGCGTAGATGTTATGTAATCGTGGCTATTTAATAGTAGAAATAATTGTACACTGATAATAAATTTTTGATGCATATAAAAGTGGAACCTATGATGGGAAAAATAGTAATAATGGTAGATAATATGGTAGATAAAATAAAGATATAATGATAGATATGTTTTCTATTATTGTTTTTTCATACTTACTATTTCAGGATTAAAATAAAAGAAAAAAACAAAAAATGTTCGGAGCATATCAATTAAATCTT
This sequence comes from Biomphalaria sudanica, assembly GCA_036873155.1. Lineage (NCBI taxonomy): Eukaryota > Metazoa > Mollusca > Gastropoda > Planorbidae > Biomphalaria > Biomphalaria sudanica. The sequence goes on along the minus strand of JAZGLO010000202.1, from coordinate 765,895 downwards.
TAAAGAAGTTTTGTGCAAAGCATCCATTTTTCAATAAATTTGATGCATATTGTATGCTATGTTTTTTTTTTGAAATATAAAGACAGAGTTGATGACACAGTATCCTGATGGCAGTACAACAAACTAATTAGATATGTAATAAATTATTTTAAAAAAAATAATTGACTGGTACATAAACAAAGTAAAGCAAACAAACGTTGCTATGGATACAGTGTGTTCCAATGTGTCTGTGGACCTTTCAGAACTTAGCGTCAGATTTACGCAACACCCGCATCTTCTTTTCTTCATCGCCACAGCGATGTGTCTCGTCGCCGCCTTCATCGTTAGCGCCAACAGTCTCCTCATTATCAGCATTGTTTACAGTCGTTACCACGGAAAGTTCGTCAACAGGCGGCTTAATCCAAGCGGAATGAGCGCCACCAAGCGAGTACTCTTCGTCTCTTTCTCCACAGTGCACATCATCATCGGCGGTCTATGCATGCCACTGGCCATATCCCAAGTCATCCAGAACAACCGATGGTACTTGGGCCCTACTTTCTGCTCCGTCAGGGTGTTCCTGGAGGCCATCTCTGAGTTTATCAACATGTACCACACTATCTGCGTCTGTACGGATACGTTTATCATGGTACTGAGTCCGTTTAAGTACCGGCTGCTGACAGCGAGGACCGGCTACGGCATGGTTATGTTCAGCTGGGCAGTGCCTGTACTGCTATGTGCTTTATCCGTCAGTCTGGGATGGCACACGGAGGGTGTTGAAGATACGCTTCGTTGCTTCCATGAGTATAACCTGTGTACCATTATACTGAGCAAGAAATTTTTAATTTTAATAGTACCGGTCACCATCCTCACATCTTTCGTCGCCTTGGTGGCTATGGTCTTCATACTTTTGAAAGAAATCAACAGGTTTCACCAGAGGCGTTCCGAACAAGTTGGAGCAAAAGTCACAGATGTCAAGCGCGTTGAAAATCTAGCAAACGCTAAGAAGAATCAACAACTCGGCGAGTCTCGAGAAGGCTCCAAGAGAGACGCTACAAAATCAATAGAAGTCATTGAGCGCGGTACCAACGAGCATGAAGAAACTATGGCGTCACAAAAATACTTGGGCATAGACATTTCAACGATAGCTAATTCAAATATAACAAAACAATATAATGTAGACGATGTCGATGTAACAAAAGCTACACACTGCTGTAGCAGCAAAGATAAGACTGCTCCAGTAAGATCCGGGGCTAAACGGAAGTGCAAAGTGTTTGGTATCGTCATTGCCCTGGCAACCCTGCACAGCGTCTACCTGATCCTGTTCATGGTGACGTCATATATGATGGTGTACAAGACGAGAATGTTCCAGGTGTGGATCATCTCTGCGGTCATCGGACTCCGATACGTTCACAGCGCTGTTGTTCCTTTGTGCTTATTTCAGCACCCGCACGTTAGAGCATTGCTTCGCTCATTTCTGAGATCCATCTAACTGAGTTTTATGTTAAGACTAAAACAATTCGTTCATTTCTGAGATCCATCTAACTGAGTTTTATGTTAAGACTATAACAATTCGCTCATTTCTGAGATCCATCTAACTGAGTTTATGTTAAGACTAAAACAATTCGTTCATTTCTGAGATCCATCTAACTGAGTTTTATGTTAAGACTATAACAATTCGCTCATTTCTGAGATCCATCTAACTGAGTTTTATGTTAAGACTATAACAATTCGCTCATTTCTGAGATCCATCTAACTGAGTTTTATGTTAAGACTATAACAATTCGCTCATTTCTGAGATCCATCTAACTGAGTTTTATGTTAAGACTATAACAATTCGCTCATTTCTGAGATCCATCTAACTGAGTTTTATGTTAAGACTATAACAATTCGCTCATTTCTGAGATCCATCTAACTGAGTTTTATGTTAAGACTATAACAATTCATCATCATCATCATCATCATCATCATTATCATCATCAATATCTTTATCATCATCATCATCATCATCATCATCTGTATCATCATCATCATTATCATCATCGTCATCATCATCATCATCAGTCTATTGACTTGATTTGACTGTTAGTGCAAACCAAATCTCTCCATTTTCCCAGATTATCCGCTGTAATTGGTATACTATCAAAAAAGAGGACGGTCCATTTTTTCCCCTTGTCCAGCCTTGTCCAGCCAGCTTTTCTTTGGATGACCCTTTCCTCTGGGTCCATCCTCTATACATTTGATTTTCACTGTGAGTCATGCCTTGAAGTCTATCCGAACCAGCTCAGGTTGACAGTAATGAGGAGTTCCTCCATTTGCCAGACAAAATTTTATCGACTTGCAACTGCACCAACTTTACAGAAGTCCTTTTACAAAACATTTATATTGTTTGTTGACAAAGATGATTTCAACTTGAGAAATCGTGTACGACCTTTTCTCTCACTTCCCAGCTTCGAATCTAGATGGAAATGTGTGTGTGTGTGGATCGATACAGAAAGTAACCAATTATTATATCGATTAAACGTAATTATTATTTTTTTGGGGGGGGGGCCATATAGATTATATTTAAAAAAAAACAAACAAAGCTCACTGTGCTTGAGACAAGATTTCTTATTTATAAAGGGAGGGAGACAAGATTTGGGTAGAGATTTAGAGACTAAGAATTTTCAGGTAGCTAATTCAAAATAATGAAATGTTATTGTAAATTATATATTTATGACTGTATGTTAATGTAAATACCGTATCAAAGAGTGTATATATATATATTAATCAATTTAAAAAAAACGTTGTATTGGATATGTTAATTAACGAGATCTTAGTAACCTTTTGCACTAATGATTTTCTTTTATCTGACTTTTTATTGTTTGTTCTGGAAAACAGGTCACATGTTGTCCACATATCAACTAATTAGACTCACTTGTCATAATAAACGTACACACATACATTACGTTTTTTGTTTTTTTTTACAATTCTTTAAAAAATCTAAATGACTACGTCATTGTTCTTTTCCAACTTCACAAATTATCAGGCAGAGTATAACAAAAGTTGGACACAGAAGGGACACTCAAACGTTCTGACACTAAAAACAGTTGATGATTGATGTTGCAATGATGTAGCGAGGTACTCATTTGTTTTGCACTGTTCTGTATTTTGTTTTATGTTTTGGAAACATCAGCAGAGATTCGATGCGCTACTAATTAAAGTTTGTCAAGGTCGGGTCGTAATTGTTTGCACATATTATTCTGTCTTGAAAGTGGGTTTTTTTTTTGTTTTTTTTTTAAACTTCATGTTCAGTCATTTGTTAATTTTGTTTAATATACATAGTGTATATTAGTTGCTGAAATCATAGAATGTCACTAGGAGGATGGGAATCGACTTTGTGAACAAGACCTGGCTTCACTTGTGCATCAAAGATCTAGAGTGTTTTGATTTTCTCAGTGTCAACCAAACGAAAAGACAACAAAAATTTTAAGTTTACCCATGAGTTAAAAGCAAGATTTTTATAATTAGCAAAAATAATTAAAACTATGTTTATAACAACAGCTCTTACAATCAAATTTAAGACTTACTATATACCCAAAAAAAAATATTGTTCGTCAGAAGGTGTAGATCAGCTAGTTCCTCTTTCAGACATTGTGCTCTATTGGGCAGATGATGTAAATGTCATCTGTTTCTATGGCCTGCGATTAACGAGGGTGTCATGTGGCCAGTACAAGAACCAACCGCCTTTGCTTTTCTCCAACAAATGTCAGGTACCCATTGTTGTAGCCGGTCTTTGGCTTTAGCACCAAACTGCTGGCAGATATTTAAACCGTTGTAGGCGTAATGTATCTTCACTAATAAAACTTCAAATAACTTGAATAAATTCCTTTTGTGAACCCACTATATAAAACTGTATTTATAATATAGACAAAATCAACTTGTGATAATGAAATAAATATATTAGACTTTAGCTATACTATTTTTTAACAAAATCTAACTCACTACAATGGACCAAACTTTCAGTCTTAAGTTCTAGAGTCGTCTCCCCTAACTAAGAGTAGGTGACGACAATGTCACCTATGCTGCATCAGTCACAACCAATCACTAACCTCTTCCCACCGTCACCATTACAAACACACACACAAACACTCTATAACACCAATTAGAGCTGGGTGGACGCATAAATATAGAATCTCAGTCATCACCAGAATTCGAACCCGGGACCCCTTTGCCGCTGAGCCACCGTGCCCCCAGATCTGCCGAGTCATTAGAAAATTTCTGTTTGGGCCTTTCTATGAGTTTGTTTTACCCTTTAATAAATCTCGCTCTCAGTATATAATGAATGTTAGTCTCGATTACAAGTTCTTAAATAGTTCGAGTTCTCAAAGAGTCCAAGTTTTCAAAAAAAGACTTCTAAAAGTTCTCAAAGAGTCCAAGTTTTCAAAAAAAACTTCTAAAAGTTCTCAAAGAGTCCAATTTTTCAAAAATGACTTCTAGAAGTTCTCAAAGAGTCCAAGTTTTCAAAAAAGACTTCTAAAAGTTCTCAAAGCGTTGAATATCGTGAAAATTATTCGTTTATAAGTTGCATAAGGTAAGTATTCACATTTTTGTTAGCTTCACCATGTATTTATTAGAACACTTATATTAGGTCACTATGTTTCTTGTTTATTTGGATTCATTAAATTTATCTTTCGACCACTTCTACTCATCCAACGGTCGTCAAATTGTGCATACAGGCTCATGCTCAGCGATAGCACACGTAAACTTCACCTTCACCTATACCTTAGTGTTTTGAACCATTGGATCATCACACAAGATCTGTTGACCGTCGTTCCCCATTCCTCTGTCCCTCCATTCATTTATTTTGTCTTCCCATCACCTTCACTGTCTGCCTCTTCTTCTTTTTCCTGGTACTGTTCCCTGGAGGAAGGCTTGTAATATGGCCATAACGTTTTAGTTTGCGTTATTTGACAGTACTTAGCAGATAATCGTTGGATCCAATCACAGTACTTCTCCTGCCTCTAGTCTCTTCGTTTGGGATGCGGGCTTCGTATGACCTAGGATGTTTCTATAGCATCTCAATTCCATTGCTAGGATCCTCCTCTCTAGATCTGTAATCGGCGCCCAAGATTCACAAGACTTTAAGAATACGGCCGCGACCAGGGAGCGCATCAATCTGATTTTAGTGTTGAGGGCTATGCTTTTGTCTTTCCATATTGATTTTTGAGTTTTGCAAGTACTGCTGTGGACTGGGCCATTTAGGTCAGCAATTTAGATTTAGTTCCTTCATCCGAGGCAGTAGTTCCGAGGCAGTAGTTCCGAGGCAGTAGTTCCGAGGCAGTAGTTCCGAGGCAGTAGTTCCGAGGTATCTAAAACTACTGACACTTGTCTGATTTTCACCTCTGATGACATCACATGAATGAATTAAAAAATCAACCAATTGCTAAATAAATTACGTAATTAATTTGTTTGTAAATAGAAGAGGTACTGAGCTAAAGGGAGATAGGTCGTGGGTGGCTTGTCAACAACCCCAGTGACCTCTCTTGGCGTATGGTAAGACCAAAGTGTGACAAACACAAACTTACTGTTACGTTGTTGGTGCAATGATGTTTGAACTAACAACGATTATTATTATAAAAGCTTAGGACTAAAAAAAATGCGAAAAAAAATAGGATAAAAATGTTTAAAAACAAAGCTTGCATTAAAGCGCACTAAAAAGTAGAAAATAAAATTTAACAAGGTTACAAAGACAGTTTGTGTGGAAACACAAACTCAAAATCGCCCCCCGAAGTGGTCCAACACAGGGCCGGTCTTAGGCCACTGCAACCTATGCGGTCATAGGCCCAGCGCTAATTCTAGGAGTTATTATGAAATTGCAAAATATATATGAAAAATTCTTGGGAATCTCCTGAATTTATTAAAATCTCCTTAAAAATTTACAAAATTGCATTTGTGGGTGTCACTCATTGCGGAAAACGCCAATCCTACGCGCGATAAAAGAAAAAAGGCTCCACAATTGTTTGGACCGGCCCTGGTCCAACCAGGCAGGTAAAAGGCAGGTTTCAAAGCTAGAACATCAACATCAAAATTTAAATTTTATCAAAGACTAATGACAAAGAAGAATGGAGAAAGAAGGTTGACAGATCTTGTGTGGTGCCCCAACGGTCCAGCCGAACAAAGGAAAGGTGAAAGTGAATGTTAAGTTAGATGTTAACCTGGCCTTACTGATGTCTTATAATGAATATCTAATTGGTCTAATTGTTTTGTAAATTGTCAATCTCTTATTCAAATCCTCAAGAAAAAAACATTTCCTTTAAAAATTATATTTTTTTCCCTTTAGTTATGTGTTATATGTTAGTGCGACCATGCTGTAGTTCAAGCGATAATATGAAATACTACTTATTAATTGTTATTTTAAATTATGTCCAACTTATATGCATACTAAATAGAATTTTTCTCTTTAAAAAAAGTAAAAATAAATGTAGGATAATTGTAGTAGTTAGTATGACAATTTATTGAACTTACCAAATACTAATGTATAAAAAAAAGTTTTTTTGACAAAAATTTAAACAAGTTGCATAAATGTGTTACAGATATTGGACTACTAGATAACCTTTAGTTTTGTTAATGTATATGTTCACTAATAGTGAATAGTTGAAAATGTGGTTTATTTTGATAAAAAAAACTGCTTGCATAAGTGATTTAAAAAATTAGATTTTTTTTCTTTCAGAAAAGAAAAAAGTAGCCGTTGCATCAGAACTTTGAATGGTGTTAAATATTATGATGTCGGTTTTTCATTTTCTTTTCTAGTTTACTAGATCTAAACGGGACGGACGGACAGACATTGAACAAAAAACTAATAGCGTCTTTTCCCCTTTCAGGGGCCGCTAAAAAAGCAAAGCGTTGGGTGTGAATGTCACGTCAACTCATGCTCAACTGATCCAACACTTTGATGTTTTTCTATTTATTGTGTACATTTGAGTGCCTTGTATTATAAAACATTCTTTTAAAATATACATTTTGCTATTCTCTATACATTTAAATTGTATGATTTTTACAAAGCTTATATCAGCTCACTCTCTCTGTCTGTCTGTCTGTCTGGTAAAACGTTTGTACACGTTATTTCTCTCTACCCTTCTCGGATCAAGTTGAAACTTTGCACAATTGCCAATTAGCATAGACAAGAAATGAATCATTTAGAACAAAATTATCGTATTAATACCGGCAAATAATTTTTTGGTTTGATACCAACAAGGGAATTCAATCCTTCAGTATTCACAGATCCGGCTAAATATATAGGGTTTCATATCTTTAGATAATTGCACACGTTATTTCTCCCACACCCTCATAGGATTAAGTTGAGACTTTAAACAGTTATTTATTATAGTTAACAAAACAATTTTAAAAAATAACGAATTATTTAATTAATTATTGTTAATTAATGATTTTGTTTGAATTGAATAAGGGAAATAATTTTTTACAGTATTGAGAGATATAGCTATAAGTGCAGAGATCTTGACATTCCATATGGCTGACATTGGTAAACACGTATTTTTACAAAGCTTCTGTTTACTTTGTGTCTAACTGGTCAGGAGTTTGGACACTTCATTTCTCCTACACCCAATCTCGGATCAATTTCGCAAAATTATTTTTTTTTTACCTGACAACTCAAGAATCAATTTAAAAAAAAAACAACAATTAGTTAATTAACTATTGGTAAAAAAAATGTGTTTTGTATCTTGAACAAGGGAAAGAAATTCTCCTTGACTGATAAGGTGGTATAAGTTGAATTAGTCCCCTTATTATTTGTAGGAAAAAATGTAAATAACTATAAAACCTATTTTCATATGCAGCTAGCACGGTGGTTACGTTATTGGCTTGAGGAGGCCTAAGCCCTCGATTTCGAATTCAGGTCGCTCACTTTATATATATATACGTTTAAAAAGCGACAACCCAGATACCCTCTCTTACTCCCCCCTACCCCTTTCCAGACAAGCGATAGGATCATATCGTATTGAGAAAGCTAAAAGCATGAGATTGTGCTAAACGAAAACGATTTGGTAAAATATTTATAATCGCACAGATTTACAATTTCGGGGTTTAGATCTATTACAAATATGACTGATCCAAATTGATACAACTACACTTAACATCAGCTTTCTATGTTTTTAAAGATTTTTTTACATGTTGCATTCGTCATGCTACTGCATAGTATAATAAAGGTTTCAATTAAAATGTAAATACAATTTTTTAATTGTTTTTTATTTTATTGTCAATTTATTTGCTTGCATAAATCTCCTAAAATTTGTTTCAATATCCAAAAGTTCTAGAATAAGGCAACATAGTAAACAGACAGAGTGATTTATTTAATTGTATACACTCTTTTTTCTAATGCTTTAAAAAGATGGATATAATATACACTTTCAAATATATCTGCTTTAAAACAAGAATGCTTGCCCCTTTTCCGTCAAAATGGATATCATTATGACCATATAACGCGTTTAAAAAAAAAACAAAGCACTATAATACATGATGCCTGCATAAGGTCATCACAACTTTACTTTTATTATCGCGCCATTTATCGCACGGAACTAGAATTTGGACACTCCTGTCAGGTAATAAAATATGCCAGACATAGTAAACAATGGAGGAAAAGTATAAACAAACACGCCATGTTGGTTTCATGAAATATCGATAGAATTATCATTTAGTTTGCTTACATAAAAGAAATTCAGGAATGAACGTGACGAATCTATACATTAGGCCTACCTCTGACGCAGCACAACACTGTTGCTAGTGGACGAGATGTGTCGATGACCTTTCGTTAAATCTCTCAAGTAGCATTGATCTGTGGATAGCCAATGGGTCAATCTTTATCCGAGTTGATCACTGAGGTAAGTTTACATTTAAATGTATCATTTAGTTGCTAGTTACAAGGTTTTATTTGTAATATGTGTACTATGTATATTTAATATATGTAGATCTATAGATCTGTTTTTTGAGAAGTGGGTTGGTCTTATGGGCACAAACGGAAAGGATTTAGGCTTAAATTTTTTTTACAAATCGTACTTTTCTTTTTTTTTTCTCTTGATGAGAGATACAGTTTTAGAGAGACGTTCTTCAGTTATAGCTTTAAGGCGTTACTAAACAATAAAAACTTTCACTTTCAGACCTTGCGACCTATGTGGCAGATGATGATAAGTTCATCTGTTTCTTTGGCCAAAGGTTAGCGAGCAGGGTTTCATGTGGCCAGGTACCCATTAAAGCTGGGTGGACTCAGAGGCGCCCTAAAAATCCCAAATTTCCAGATCCCACTCTTCACCGAGATTCGAACCCAGGACTCCAGGCTCGGAAGCCAAGCGCTTAACCACTCAGCCACCGCGCTCCCTGTTGCTAAAGAATTATTTTGTGTTAGTTTATTGTCTGACTTGTTTGCCAGTGTACAATAAGTAATATAAGAATATTTAAAATTATGTTGAATTTTTACATATCATAATGGTAACCAAAGATAATTTTGCAGAGGGTCTGACTTGAACCATATTTTTGTTTTTCATTCAGATTTTATGCTAACATCTATCCATTTTCTTATTTCTCCAAGGGAAAGTTTTAGCTTATTGCTGTATTTGTTGCTATTGACATGAACGGAACTAACTGTCAGAACGTCACGGTTGATCTGTCCGAGTCAAGCCTACGCCTGACGTCAAACAAACATTTGCTTGTTGTCATGGTGATAATATCCTGCCTGATTGCTGCATTCACTGTCGGAGCCAATACTTTGATCATCGTCGGCGTGCTTCTTAGTAGAAGAGCTCGTCGCCAGCAAGTCTTGGTCAGTTCAGGTATCAGCAGCAACACCAAACTCATCATGGCATCGTTCGCCTTCGGGCACCTTATCATCGGCGGAGTTTGCATGCCTTTCGCAATTATTCAAATGGTCTCAAACGGGGCGTGGTATTTCGGCCCCAATTTGTGCGTTGCTCGGACCTACCTGGAGTCGCTCATGGAGATCATAGGAGTCTATCACGTGATCAGCATGTCGGTAGACACATACATTGCCGTCTGCCAGCCCATGAAGTACCGCGTACTCACTTCACGTTACGCCTACGCCATGTTGGGCTTCTGTTGGCTTTCACCTGCGACACTATTTGCAGCTCCTCTGTTACTCGGAGGATACCGGAACGGTAAAGAGGATATGTTTGACTGCCTGTTACAGCATACAAGTTGTGTGACTCTCTATGGGAAAGATACCCTCTTGCTCGTTCTTCCATTCGCAGTAGCTTTCCCTTTCTGTGTGGTGATAGCCGTATACACACTCATATTAAGGAAAATACGTCTATTTCACAACAACAGAAATAATAGATATTTCAGAAAGATACATCGAACGGCCAGTGCTCTTTCCACTGACCACATGAAAAAAATGGACTCAAATTCTGATGACTCAAAGAAAAAAGCTGGTGGAAACATAGTTTTTACAGTACCCAACGTGGAGTTGCATAAGAGTGCTCATATTGATGATGTCATCTCAAATAAAAACAGAAATACTGAAATTATAAAATCGCAAAATCTTCCGGAGAGAAACGAATCAATAACAAAGCGACGAAAACTTTTCGAAAGCGTGGAAGATAACTCTAAAGTCTCGCAACCGGATAGAAAATGGAAGGCGTTTCCGTACATGATTGTCATGGCAACCTGGTTTTGCATATACTGGTTTTCCATCAGTGTCTGCTACTTGTACTACGCCTATCAACCCAGCAAGACTCCAGCGAAGAACATTATGGCCATTTGCTGGTTTTTCTATTTAAACTCTGTGGTCAGCCCCATTCAATTGTTACGTAACAAACATCTCCGCGAGTGTGTCTGGGATGTTTTTAAGGTTCAGCAAATAGAGTGTAGAGTCTTTCTTTAAGAGCGTCAGAGGCTTTTTAAACATTCGTCATTATCCTGTCCAAAATTATTCTTTCACTAATAGAATCCATATTTTATACTTAAATCAAATCTGGCGATGAGCACCTTGAAATAAAACCAGAAATATATTAAAAAATTTGTTTTAACAAAGCTCATATTCAGTGTAATTGTATCAATTAGTTTTGAGAAAGGAGGGGTATCTGTTGAAGGTTACCGTGGTAGCTTTTTAAATGTTTTTTTTTTTATTGTACCTCTTGAATTCGAAGGCTCAAGACTCCGCCTCCTTAAACCAACACACTAACCACTGTGCCAGCGAAATGCTGATGAAAATAGAAGGTTTCATAATATCTATTGTTGGTTTTAAACTTTTATGCGACAAGGTATAAAGGAGACTATTCAGCTTATACCGCTACACCAGTCAAGTACAATTTCTTTCCTTCGTTTGGTACCAAACAAAATAATTAACTACTAATAATTAATTAACTAATTGGTTTTTTTCAAATTGATTCTTGTTTTATCAGGTACAAGAAATAATTGTACAGAGTTTAAACTGGGTGCGAGAATAGGAAATTTGTAAAACAAAACGTGTTCAAACCTTTGAGTTGATATCAGCTCTGTAAAACAAAACGTGTTCAAACCTTTGAGTTGATATCAGCTCTGTACAACAAAACGTGTTCAAACCTTTGAGTTGATATCAGCTCTGTACAACAAAACGTGTTCAAACCTTTGAGTTGATATCAGCTCTGTACAACAACACAAAAAGAAAAGGAAATTTGCGTTTATAATGACACTCGCTCCGGGCCCCGCGTACTGCTAAAGTAACCTCTGGTGGTGGAGTAACTTTGTAATGCTGACCTTTTTATTGATGGATTTTAAAGTGTTCTTCACATTATACAGATATAACAACTATTTCAGCCGTAGCGTAGTACGGGTATCAAGTATCATTATGCGCTTTTGGAATTTAGGAAAAACAAGTTTTGGGTAAGGCACTTGCAATGAATGATTTGAAATGCCTTTTTATGCAGGCAGATGAGTTGGCTACATTTGATACGTCTAAGGAGTATATGTGTATATTATAAGGGGTTGTGGGACGTTCGGTTGATGGAAGAAAAAGGACTAAAAAAAATGGTAATAATATTTTATAAAGACCATTATTCTTGGTAATGTAATTTATTGTCAAAAAAATATCAATATCCAATGTGTTAGAAAGTAATGAAAAATGAAATAAAGGCTACTGAGCATTGTGTCATGCGTTGTCAGTTTGAGATTTAGTAGGTCGAATTGAAATTGATCATGATAGCAATTGTAAAGTTTAACGGCATTGAATGTTAAACCGGCACGTCACTTTTTGCTTTGTGTGTACCTTTCAGTGCGTATTAAACTTATAAGTCAACATTATCCAACCAGAAAGTGTTTGACACGAATTGACTTTTATTCTCTATTAAAGGTTTTAAACAAATGCGTAGAGTAATATACATTGAGAATTGAGACAGTCCAGAGCGCAAGGTAGGCAGACATACTTTTAGATCCTTACAGAGAAAAGAAAAGTAATTTTTTTGTTATAAACCAAATATATTTTAAACAACAGTTTCATTATCTTGATCATCGTATCATACGAAAATGTAATATATGTACAACAATGAAACATTATCAGTGGCGTAGCTTGGGTGGAGGGAGTAGGGGAGAATTTGAAAATCCACCAGGTCCCCACATGAGAAGGGCCCCCAAATGAATGTTTATATTGAAAACGATGAAAAAAACACCTAGCTACGCCCCTGAACATTATTAACAAATAAAATGACAGTATCAAATATATAAATGCATAAAATATTTTGACATTTATTTACAAATCAGAGTAAAACCTACAAATGGAAAAAAAGTTTTGTCTTATTTCAATACTTCAATCCCCGAGAATTGCAAGGAAAGTGTGCATCTCTTTGTGGTTGTTATTCGCATACTATTTTTACCCCTTTAAAAATGTTGTTCATTTTCAATGTATTAAACACTTTGGGGTATGCATGTCATTCTGAGTACAAGATCAAATGTGTATAACATGACGCCAAAAGCGATTTCTTACATTCTTCACTGCAGAAACGCATTTCCATGACATCTACAGCTCATTATTCATCCAATTAAAAAGGAACTTCTGAAAAATGTTTTACTTGAAAAATATTGTAATATGAATGTATAAGCCCTTACTACATTGCAAATAAAACGATTAGAACATATTTAGATTATGGCTTTGAGGATCGCCGCCGAAAAAAAAAGTTCGAAAAATAATATTAATAAAAAAAAAACTCATTTGTAAGTTATACATTTATTTCAATAGGCATGTTTGTAACTTTATTTTGTTGCAGAACTATAATCTAAAGCTCTCACAAAAAATTTCTGAAGTGGAAGGAGAAAAAATTTCTGAAGTGGGCCAATTAGATTCTACTCTAAATTTTTTTGCATTTTTAGGATTCAAGCATAAATTATGAGCTATAGTCCCACATTTAAGTAGAAAAATTGCAGATTGAGTAAAGGTTGGAAAAAGGCGACTAGGAAAAGAATATTTGGGTTCAGAACTCATCTCAATCGTTACTCTTCTACTGAGAAATTTGGTATGAATTCTAAATTTTCCAAAGCAAAGTCTTTCGTTAAAACATTATGATAAAAAAAATGATGAAATTACATAAACTCTGTCGCCATATTGAACTTGTCTGTTTTGAAACATCGTGTTTTCGTCTGGAAAAAGAGGGGCGGTAGAGTGAAAACGATTAATCCTCGCTCCTTTTTATAATATTTACTAATGATTGCATTTGGCATTAAAGAATAGGGGTGGGGCGACTCGATATAAGAATTGTATTTATAGCATATATAAATAATATTAGTGACAGATTGTTTAAAAAAAATTGTAATATCTTAACTATAAAACAAAAAAGAAAAAGTATTATTTTGTCCGATGGGCGGAAGGTGATTGCATGTATCGCTCCTCCCACCTGGTACCACCCTTTTTCATTTTATATTTACTAATGATAAAATTTGATATTAGAGTGTGGTGCGACATAATATACAAATGGGTTCACATATCAATATGTAGGTTATATTATATAGATATTCAACTTATTTTGTTCACAAACTATGATTTCTCCATAAAAATAAGACCGCCCCCCCCCACTAAGAGGGCTAGAGTAGGGAGGGCAGCAAATGCAATTCTCCCCCTTACCCCACCCTATCGGCCAAGATACCAGACAGGGAGCGACATAATATACAAATTATATTTTAATTCGACTAATTTTGCTCACAAACTATGATTTCCCCATAAAAGTAGGACCGCCCCTTCCCCACTCAAAGGGTTTAGGTGGTAAGGGCAGTAGAAGTATTCGCCCCCCCCCCTCCCCACAAATCGGCCAACAGCGGAACGACATAATATAAAGATTAGTTAAAACACCAATAACAAGTTTTAATCATATAGATATTTAATTGATATTGTTAGCAAGATTTGATTTCCATAAATAAATTTACCACCTCCCCCACTCGAAAGTTTATGGAAGGGGGGGGCGGATTGATGGTCCCCACCCCCCGACCCCACCAATTCAGCCTACATACTAGAGGGGGGGCGAAATAATCTAAAAAAAGTTGAAATATAAATAATTAGTATATATTAACATAAGTAATAAATTCGTATACAAATTGTGTTTAATTCTATACTAAAATTCGTCCGCCCCCCCCCCCGGTCGGCCGAGTGGGGAGGGGGCGATCGCCCCTACCGCCCCCCCCCCCTGGAACCGCCAGTGCTTCTCAATGCACAACTCTGTTTATAAAACTATATATATTTAATTTCATGAAAAAAAAATTATTTGTACACAATTGATTTCTAAAATGAAAACATGTAATTGACTTTATAACCGTTCTATATTTAGAACATAACTTGTCTAATTGACTAGATAAATACATGGATCTACCTGATTAGCTATTTTCACTTTTAAAAGAAGGTCTGTAATTTAGAAGATAAAATGTTAAGATATCTACGTTTCACTGTCATATAGGATGATAAGAATGTCTTAGTCATAGAAAACTTTATTATACATTTCATTCACAAATTTTGGTCCTACATTTTGTTAATGTTAATGTTACTTGAAATATAATACAAAAATTATCGTTAACGAACACGAGATTTCTAAGTATTCTAAGTTATTCTAGGTTACTTCTAAGTTATTCTAAGTTATTTCTAAAAATGGCTTGAAATTTTATACGAGCTTTTTTATGTGAAGACTATAAAGGGCTAAACCACTTCCCATAAATTTGTATAAAAACAGTCACAAAGTGAAACCTCACTGTGATACTTTTGTTACAAAGTTCTTCTAGAGATTTTCTTTGATACGTTTTAACTGTTGGATTTGTTACAAAATGTATCAATCGCTTTTCAATCTATAAATATACCATTCGATCTTGATTATGTTGATTAGCACCTCACACAAAATAATTGATAAGTTAGTAATGAAGCAATGTGTTCAATGCTAAAAGGAATTTGATATATCAACTATTAAAATTATTATTTTTTCTATATTGAAGATTCAATCTGTATTTAAAGATTTCCTTAAAATTGTGATCTAGCTTATTTTTACCTGGTATAATGTTATGAAATTTCAGAAGAACGAATAATTTACCAAGAAATTTGTTGACGTTAAGTTGTAGACAAAAGTTTAGCTTTATAAATCCCAAAATGTGCTCCTATTATTTCAAGTCTTCGTTAATCTGCATCTGGCTCAAGTACAGAACATGATTAAAATTTGTAAAGCCAAATCTATGACCATTTCGTTTTGTGACTACTTCGGGGATTATCTCATCAGGCGGCTTAGCCTCTAAAGTCTCATCAGGCGGCTTATCCTCAAAAGTCTTAGACACACGAACTATGGAGACAGGTAATTGGTGGGACCTCATAATTTGAACTTGAGTTTTTTTTCGTAGAGTGACGGCTTCTACTTCCGGTTCATCTATGTTTTCTGCCCGCGATGAAATTAATGGCGTTCGGTAATCATGATAGTCGTCCGTTTCCCCCATCGTTTGG
The DNA here is from genome assembly GCA_036873155.1 of Biomphalaria sudanica. Taxonomy (NCBI): domain Eukaryota; kingdom Metazoa; phylum Mollusca; class Gastropoda; family Planorbidae; genus Biomphalaria; species Biomphalaria sudanica. Next base: position 749,979 of record JAZGLO010000202.1, on the reverse strand, counting down.
TAATTAGCATAAACTTTATCTTCTGTAGCTTCAGGTTCCCCGAAATTGTGTTCCTTATTTCGAAGTTCCCATTCTCCTTCTACTAACACGTCATCATAGACTGTTTCCGCTGATGTTCCCTCAGCCACAGTTTCTTGTTCGTCTGCTAAAGTTCGGTCGGTTACCCTAGCAGCATTAACATTTTCAGCGCCGATGCTGGATACGTATTCAGTTCCTGCAGAATTAAATCTTTCCGAGGAACCTTGTTCGGGAACATTATGTTCTCTAGATTCAGGCTGTTCTGGATTACGCTCCTGTCTTCCAAGGACCCCTGATACTTCTCCCTCGGCCATATGTTCTTGTTCGTCTGCTAAGGTTTGGTCGCCGTCCTTCGTACAATCAAAATATTCAGTGCCGATGATGGATACGAGATCCGTTTCTGCCGAATTAACACGCACCCAAGAACCATGTTCAGATTCATTCAAAACATTGAGATCAAACATCTCTTCTCCTGTTCTTGGAGGTAAAGAAGCAACATTTATGGGAATGGAGAACAGAGCATCTCTCTCGGCAAACCTTGACCTTGTGAGAAAACTTTCCTCTTTAGGGGAAAGAGCTCTGAAAAAAAAAAAATTTTCATCATTATTTCCTTTTCATTTTTTTAGTGTGTAAAAAAATGTTATTTAAGTTCTCTGCTTCCAATAACATTTCTTCATTAAACATGTCAGTCGGATCTGCTACAAAAGGTGTCGATTGCTTTCCAATATATAGCTAAAATTAGATCTAGATAGTGGATATGCATGGTGATTTAAAACCTGCTATAAAACAATTTCTGTCCAAGCAGGCTACTCTGACTTTATAGTTTGCTAGATCAACTTTGTAATATTTGGAAAGTGATGTCTGTCAAACAGAGGAGTCAATGAGAAAGAGAAACAGAGATACAATGAAAACAGTTGATTAGAGATTGAAAAGAGAAACAAATACAAATGTACAATTTTATACAAAACTAGTCAAAGAAATTACTATATGGAGAGACTAAAAGTAGATAGGTAGAAGGTAGGTGGGTCTGAAGTCCTAACAGATGGAAGGTATGTGAGTCTGATGTCCTAACAGGTAGAAGGTAGGTGGGTCTGATGTCCTAACAGGTAGAATGTAGGTGAGTCTGATGTACTAACAGATAGAATGTAGGTGGGTCTGATGTCCTAACAGATAGAATGTAGGTGTGTCTGTTGTCCTAATAGGTAGAATGTAGGTGGGTCTGATGTCCTAATAGGTAGAACGTAGGTAGGTCTGATGTCCTAATAGGAAGAATGTAGGTGTGTCTGATGTCCTAACAGGTAGAATGTAGGCGGGTCTGATGTCCTAATAGGTAGAACGTAGGTAGGTCTGATGTCCTAATAGGAAGAATGTAGGTGGGTCTGATGTCCTAACAAGTAGAACATAGGTGGGTCTGATGTCCTAACAGATGGAAGGTATGTGGGTCTGATGTCCTAACAGACAGAAGGAAGATGGGTCTCATGTCCTAACAGGTAGAAGGTAGGTGGGTCTGATGTCCTAATAGGTAGAACGTAGGTGGGTCTGATGTCCTAATAGGAAGAATGTAGGTTTGCCTGATGTCCTAACAGGTAGAACATAGGTGGGTCTAATGTCCTAACTAAGCAGTTACATTAATTCAACAATGGATCATTAAAGCCACGTTTTACTTCATTAAAGAAACAACTATAAGTGTAAGCCTTATAGAAGCAAATCTTTTTCCTTGTATTGGAAGCTCTATGTTGTCAATCTGTGTACAGTACAAACTAAACGATAGAAAACTCTTGAGCAATAATTTGATAATGATACTTCTAGCGAGAGTTGCGCCCCCCCCCCCCCCACAACAACCAATCGCCTTATTTTTTTCAAAATAGATTTTAGAAGCCTTTTAGAACACTAAATTCAATTCTTGAAGTCAACTTAGCATTGTTAGCAGCAAACTTCTCTGTCACCCAAACAGAAATTACCGAGCCAAAATTAGTGAATGGATTTGCACGATATTAGAAACAGCATTAAGTAAAGTGACTACAATTCATAAATAGCTTTGCTCAGACGTACATATTTAAAGTGACAACCCTTTAATACCTAATCACGTCCGCCATCGTCGGCCTCAGTTCACTGTTTTCATTCAGGCATTTCATTATTAGTTTGAAAATCTTTGGGTTCATTCCCTTTGGTTTCTCTACACGGGTGAGCTGAATTTTACTTTCCTGAGTGATAAAACACAGATATTGTTATTGTACAACTTACAAAGTGTGAAACATTTCAGCTTAATCCGCAATTGAGTGTGGAAGAAATAACGTGTACAAACTTTTAACCAGACAGACAGACAGACAGATTGAATTTGATATAATCTTTGTAGAAAAAAAGAATAAAATACAAACAAAATTTTCAAATGGGATAACATTATGCCGTTTTTCAGTACATTTAACACACTTTTAAAAAGAGTCTAAGATTAAAGAAGAGTTTCAGGTTTCACATGACTAAGCCGCCCCCAGTGGTGGACTAAACTTGTAGACAAATACAATGCAGATAACGCCATTGCCTTCTAGGACTATACACATGATTAATTACTTGACTAAGCGTTCATATAGCAACACAGTTTTGTAAACTCAATACTATCTGATGAAGCCATGTTTAACTAATCTGTATATCCTAAGAAGAATAATTTCAATAGGGTTTGGGGGGGGGGGGTAGGGTAGTTGGGTTGAATATTCTCTTTCGACCTCTGGCTGAACAAAAAACAACCTTTTACTCGCATGTAAAAAGATGCTTGATGTTAAAAATGTTGTAAATATGAAAAATAAAAAAAAGTACCAAGGCATCAAAATCCTTCAGGCTTGAACAGTTGGATACCACATCAGGCTGCTGATGTTCAAGTCTGGCCTCAAAGAGATCCAGCATTACAACTCCCAGGTTAAAGACATCACTTGAAGTAGAAAATCTTTTGGACTCTATGACTTCAGGTGCAGATCTGTGAAATTTACGGTATTATGGATAACATCTCAAGCACTTTTAAGAAGAAAACATTTTTTTTCGTACCATTTTTTTTTTACTGACAAATCAATAACAAAGATGGGATAAAAATACAAGATCTGAAAATGTCAAATGAGCCATTAATACGTATCACTAGTAGTACTATATTTATTGTATGTAACTACGATGTATATGTATATGTTTGTACAGCTCAATACCTGACATTAAATGTAGAATCCAGTTGGTCTGTTTCACATTTTACAGTTTGGGTAGAATCTAAATATTGCAAACATCCCAATGCTACTGGAAAAATCTGAAGTGAATATACATAAATATAAATAATAATATAAATAAAATATACACACAATTTGTAAACGACAAAATATAGATGATTTAAAATAAAATCGTTTCAATTTTTCTTCTATACGAGATTTAAACGATTAGATTCATTCACTTCTACACAACTAATATATAGACAGCTTCACAAGTAAAATTAGCACAGCTTCACAAATAAAATGTAGCACAGCTTCACAAGTAAAATGTAGCACAACTTCACGAGATGAATAAAGCTAGCTCGGATAGCATAAATAAAAATGTTCGCCCTGAGTTGTACATTGGTAGTTTATGCCAGCAATCAAGTAGATTTATTATTTAATTTAAGCAAATTATTTTTTTTAAAAGTTACTTTTTTAGTAAAAGTAAAATTTCTCTTTCATACCTTGCGATGATGAAAAGGTCATAATTTCTGTTGATCACGGTTAACGAGGGTGTCACGTCGCCAGCACAACCGCCTTTACGTTTCCCCAACTAATGTTAGGTACCCATTGGAGCTGGGTGAGCTATGAGAAGCCATAAAAATCACTAAATTAAAAATCACAGTATTCACTAGGATTCGAACCCCGAAACCTTTTATACCTTGAGTAGATCCATACATAGGCGTAGCCAGAATCTTTTTTTTTTCGGGGGTGGGGGGGGTGGGGGGGGGTGATGCTAGGACAAAGCGAATTGTTACAATTGTTCATTTTTCTTTATCCTATACTAGCTAGTGAGAAGTAACGTCTGTATTATATAAGATAAGATAAGATCCTATACTAGCTAGTGAGAGCGAAGTAATGAAAGCGAGAAGAGTTTGAACTCGGTAACACTGGGTCGACAGTCCAGAGCGAAAACGAGCAGACAGCTATACAGACCAGTTTAGTTGACTTGCCTTATAGTCATGCTCAGACACTCTGTGCACAAACAACTGAGAGGCTCTCACAATACCAAGGACCAGGTTTAACTTGTGCAGGCTATACAAAAGCTTGGCAATCTTCAGAAGCAGATGCTTAAAATTGGCGTCGGATTTTCCCAGAGTTTTATTTAGAACCAACTCCAGAATGTTGCCGTCGAGATGTAGAGGTATTCTGATGTTCTAGAATATAAAAGTCAGAGTGAATAAAAACATACCAGAGAAATGTTTGAAATTTACATCTCTAATGAAAGTATTAAACAAGATTACGATGAGAGTTTGTGTTATCACACAAACTCAGAGGCTGCCCCATTAAATTCACCAATGGATCAGGAATATTCAAGCCAGTCTTGTTTGGATCGTTGAAAGTAATAGCATTTAAAAATCATTGGGCACTAAAATAATAATAATGAAATTAAAGTAATTTTTCTCGTTTAAACTTTAAATCTTTCAAAACGATGTTTTTTTTCAAACATAAATACTTTTTTCAATTACAAGTTGTTGTTTTTTATATATTCATTAAGTCAAGTTCCCCTTTCAGACCTAGTGATCTATGGGGCAGATGATGTAAAGGTAATATATGTTGCTATGGCCTACGATTAACAAGGGTGTCATGTGGCCAGCATAACCACCAACCACAGCCCATATGCAAGGACAAATTTGTACAAATACTCCTTCTTCCCTAGTGCTATTAGAGCATGGAATGGGTTGCCTGAGCTAGCCAGAAAAACCAGTGACTTGGCAGAATTTAAGTCATTGGTTAATATGCATGACTAAATGCATGACGCGTAGGACGTTATCACCTTCTTTTTTGAAGTAACGTCTGTATTATATAAGATATATAAGATAAGATAACCACGTTTACTTTTACCCAACTAATGTCAGGTGGTGCTTGGTGGACTTAGAGGCGCCCTGAAGATCCCGAATGAAAAATCGATCGATCTCCTTTTATATATATTTTATTTTTAAAGTTTTAACTTACAATCTTTAAATTATCATCTTGTATTTCATTGGCTTGTGTAATATTAATAATTGGAACAATGCCATCTAGGGAACCTTTCTTAATCAGATCATGCAAAGGTTGGGAAAATTGTCTTCGGACTTTTTGTTGGAACAAATGTCTGTTTGCCTGAAATAAAAAATCAGTAAATCTTTCATATATATTATTATTTTATTTTAAATATAATTACATATAATTGTTAAATGTGCGTCGGTTCCTTTTTGACTTGTGTCTTTGATTTACCTGTTGGCTTATGTCTGTATACTGCTTCAAGTTGACTGATAGGTCGCGATGAAATTGAAAGTATACTCCAGCAAACTCATTCACTGTAAACATTTTAAAAAATGTTGGAAGCTTAATGTTTGATAAAAAATAAATTTGTAAAGCAGGTCTCAAACTTTAATTTTTTTTTTATTGTTTTTAAGTAGTAACTTTTTTCCAGATAGATGTCACTATTGGCTATATAGAATTTTATTATATTATACAATTTGATTTGTGAAATAAACATAATTTATAAGTATTGGCATTAAGTATGCTGATTCTTACCATAAAGCTTCGGAATTCCCTGAAATAAAAAAAAATTAAACAAATAATTGGGTGACACCGGAATTGAATCCTTAATAACACTTGTCATTAATCTTTAATTAATCTTGTTTTGTTTACTGTTCACTATTCTATGAGAAAATTAAGTTGATCCTGTATCCACGGCTTAGACTTTGACGGGGAAGTGCCTAATAAAGATGAGAATTGATTGCTAGCTTATCGTACGAGATACTCTAGCTGCAGTCTAGCAGGTCAGAAACGGAAGGGCAATAGTTCATGCCCGAATAAAGTTGAATCGTCGCTATGAAGCTTTGAATAGCACTTCCTTCGTGTTATAGCCAGGCTCAATGCGCTCTGGTCTGTATCTCTTTGGGGGGGGGGGTGAGAGATTTCTGAAATAATGTTTCCATACAGTCTTTAGGCGCCTAGAAACTCGAACTAACAGGAACCGCCTTTTGTAGGTACACGTCTCCCGGGCATGCTACCCTGCCTCATAGTGGCGCCCGGGTGGAAACGAACGTAGGAAGTAGCAAAACAAGACTCCCGTGGGGGTGCCTAAGGGGGTGCGAGGGCATCCTCATTGCACTGTGCGGAGTTGTAAAAAAGCTCCCACAACCTTGTCACAATCCAGGCGCTGTTCCTCAATGGGCCGTTACATAAATGGCGTGTCCCGCACAGTTAGCCTGGTATAGAAAAGGAAAATGGCGGAGGTCTTAGTGTACGCGGTCTCTTGCCGCGAGTCTGACCCACCCGTCAGACACGCCGGTGAGAGAGTGAGTTTTCGTTTGCCTAGAGTTCCAAGAGACAAATGCTCAACTCTACCTGACAGTTTCAAGAAGAAGAAAAAAAAGTAGGTACACGTCTCACAGTCTATCTTGTGAGAGAACTTCTTTGTCCTGAGACTTAATTAGTTCTTTGTCTACAACTTTGAAGCAATTCATCTTTTGAAAGTGTAAACAAGCTAAATTATAAACCTATAATAGCCGTATTGTTAACTTACTTTGGAGAAATTGGTGGAAGTCTTGTATTGTCCATCAGCAAGTTTGGGGAAAGTAACCATATTGTATTTTTTACTTTCTGTATAGAATATAATACAAAATGTTTAATCGATGCAGTTGTTTAAGAATAACACATAATTGTTCTAAAATAATTCTTTAATTAAATATTATGTGCTAATTCCTTCTGTGTTTTGAGTTTATTTTATTTTCATTGTAGAAACTATTATTTTTTTAAAGACAAAAAATAAATCAAATCTTGAATGAAGAAGTTGACAGTAAAAATATTTTAAATCGAGAGTACTTTTGTGACGCATGAGTGAATCAGTTATCTGGGACATGGTGGGTCGATTTGCTTCTAAGTTGTCAGTGCAGCTAAGAATATCTTCATAAAGGTCGGAGATGCAGTCTTCCTTCTGAAGCTTGATGGTACCCATGCGCATCTGTGTAAATAAAACAAGAAACATTTTTTAAAAAATAAAGACAAAGCTGACATAATGAGTATCAATTAGTTTGGATCAGTCATGTACTTAAATTTGTAATAGATTTAGACTAGCAATAATAATTATGTGTGATTAGAAATATTTTTTTAAAGAGATTTGTTTTTGTTTACCGCGATTTTATGCTTTTAGCTTTCTCAATTCACAATGATCATGTCACTTCTCTGGAGCAGTTGGAAAGTGATAGGTAGAGACAACGGGGTATCTAGGTGATCGTTTTTTAAATGTATTTTAATAAAAATGGAATGACCAGAAATCGAACTCGTGGGCTCAGGCATATTCACTATACTAGGGAAGAGTCTATGAAACATGGAATATTGTATAGTTATCTATTGTTTCTATTTCATGTTTGTGTTCACTAAGCCTCAAATGACAATCTATAAAGGGGACTAATTCAGCTTATATCACCACCTCATTCAAGTACAATGTCTTTCCCTTGATTCAAATATCCAACAAAATAGTTTATTAGTAAATAGTTTGTGAACCAATTGGTAAATTTTTTAATTGATTCTTGTATTGTCAGGTAAAAGAAATAATTGTTCAAAATTTCAGCTTGATCCGAGATTGGGTGTCGGAGAAAAAGTGTGCAAACGTTTTGCCAGACAGACAGACAGAAGGACTTGATATAAGCTTTGTAAAAAAAAGTGTATAATTCGTAGAAGGGGAAGAAGATTAAGACTAAGATCAGATTCGGAAAGTTAAGATTCGGAAAGTTAAGATTCGGAAAGTTAAGATGTGTTGACTTTTACCTGTAGTTTCAGTTCTATATCAGTGATGTTCACTTGGGTGTAAGGCAAAAGCCCATGTGTGAGCACTTCATAAATAAAAGTACCAAACATCCAGACATCAGATTTTTTGGACCATCTATACCTCCACAAAGATTCAGAGGCGCTCCATCTTGTGGGCAACAAGAAGTGGTCCCCTATCTCTAAAGACAATAATGAAAACATTACTGGAACTATTCAATCCAGAAGGGAAAAAAAAATTAGGACTTTTAGATGGTGTGATCTATGGGGCATTAACTGTCATCTGTTTCTGTGGACAGTTGGATTACGACGGTTTTTATATGGCCAGCAACACGATCAACCGCCTTTAATTTTCCTCAACTAATGTAAGGTGCCCATTAGAGCAGGGTAAACTCAGAGGCGCTCTACTGCTCTACCGCCATACCCGCATGACAACCAATGCTGACGTGCCCTTTTGTGGAACTGCGTGGCGGTCTACGCGTGTAGGGCTGTCATGCACTTTTTCCTGCCATGTGCATTAAAAAAAACATGGTTTAAAAACTTTCACAAAAAAAATCCTAGATTTATATAGACACCAGAAAAGTTTTATGTAACTCGAAAAAAACAACAACTCGGTTGAACATTGACACTACTTAAACAAATGTACTTTAATTAGAGGGTCTCTTGATATTTGCACCCATGAGGAATCTCTATAACGTATGTATTTTCTCTGTACATAGATATATGTATGTAGATATGACCTAGTATTGTCAATGCAATGGAAATACAAGGTAGGGTATAGGGATCTTTAACGTTGGTAGTGGGGGCACTGCATGGGCTGCTGTAGTGGCAGAATAGAGGCAGGACATGTTCCATTCAGTAGGCCATTTATAATTCTTATAACAATATTTCTTTCCTTTTCACAGCCCATCATGAATTGGACCATTGCACATTGCGGCTTTGTTGAAGCATATAATGAAAACAATCTATATGTAATCGTATTGCACTCCGTCAAAATGCACCATCTGTGCTAGACCAGAAAACCTTTTTTTTAATCCAATTTCTTTTCAGAAATTTAAGCTTTTTTTTTTTTTTAGATAGTTGGATCATTTTGGTAGAGTCCAAATGTGGGGTCTGTATTTCATAAGGATTCTAGGCATAGTCTGTAACGTCAGCAAAACTTCAGATATCTTAAGCGTTCGTTATGAGTTCAAATCTATTTTTGTATAAAGATGTGTCTTTAAAAAAAAAAATGAAAACTTTACCGTCTTGTATTTCAGCTTTTGTTCCCAGGTCCATGGCCAAGTAGAATCTACACAACTTTACAGAGTTGTCTTTTGTGACTATAAAACTGGCTGCAGTGATGTCCCTTAGAATTATATTCCTTGAGTGACAGAATTCAACGGCAGCACCAGCCTCACACACAAACTTGTTCAAAGTTATTACAGAACACCATCTTTTGGTCATTCTTCTGTTCACCAAGTAATGCTATACAAGTATAAAAAAAAAAGTAATTTTAAATCATTTTGAATTTATAATAATTTGTTTTTTCTTTTAGCATTTAGGAGACCATCGATAAGTCCGAACGACTTTATAGAAGTTCCATTTTCGATCTTTTGACCTAGAGGGGCAATGGTAAACAATTTTCTGTTTCTGTGGCCCATTGTTTACATTTTTTTATTGAGGGTGTGATCTGGTCAGCACAACGACCAACCGCCTTTACTTTTCCCCAATTTTTGTCAGGTACCCATTAGAGCTGGGTAAAACATAATTAATTAATTACGACTTAACTAATTGGTCACTTTTTTTTTAGTGATTCGTGTGTTATCATAGACCAGTGTTTCCCAAACTTAATGGAACACTTCACACATTCTGACTATATACGGAACACTTTGCTTATTTATTTTAGAGTGATTAATTAACGTGGTGGCCTACTAGTTAATTAGTCCAATTGTTCTTCAAACACCTATTCATTCGTCGCGGATCACTAGGATTCGCAAAATACAGTTTGTTCTATCAAGTGTCATCCACAATACAACATAGAAACGCAATCACCACAACTGTCCCAGACAATAAAAAAGTGTGCACAGGTGTTATCCTAGTAGGAAATGTGAACTAAATAACGCGCAAGAGACTCCACACAGACAGAGTTAATATTAACTTAATATAAGATGTGTAAAAGAGCTGTAAACCATGTTTGGCTGGCCTTGCTGTCAAGAAATGTTTCAGATATTTAAATCAGCGTGCATTATGTTAAACATCCACAAGCGAACGCGATACGGAAATCTCCAAAACTTACATTAGGAAGCAAAAAATAGGAAAATATGCCACAACACACAGATACCACGAAGGTGTTACATAAATAGATGAAAGAAATCCAATAAACTATCTGGAACTGACGTGTGGGAGACACATCTCGCCTTACGGTTATTTCCCTTCACAACGTCCTTCTTACCTGCAGGTTCTTGCACTGCTTTTCCCAGTGCTTCTCAATGACGTAGAATTCTGGGATGCTGTCAATATTATATGCGTACAAGGTCACCACTTTTTCATGTTGCAAATTGCGCAGCATCTTTATGTTACGCAGCTTCATCAAATCTTTGTAGGCTAAAAAGTCAGTTTTGTTGTTGCAGTAGTGATCGTTTCTTGAGGGTTTGTGGACGAAGAGCTTGATGGGCTTATCAATGAAGTGACCTGGAAGCTTAAACCATCTTTTCATAGACAACGACGAAACCTGCAAAAAGTGTACGATCGTGGGTATCATGACTTGAGGGTTTGTGTTCTGTAGACTTTAAATTATTTTTGATTTTTATATGAGTTTTAAGAGTGTCTTTATCTAGCATGATAATAAGAAAAACATTTTTAAACAAAATTTTTAAACATTAATTAGGGTATCGAACCCGTGACTACGTCAGCTGTTTAATTGCCTTAAAGTTAAACGTTTGCATTTTCCGAAGGGGAAGACATGCTTATGCGATTTGTACGTTCATTCTATGGACATGTAGGTGTAACACAAGACCTAAAGTTCTTATGTAGAGCCCCACCAGATCTAGACTAGTCTAGAATGTAAATGTAGCCTCTATTAGATTAACGTTAAAATATAAGCCACGCTTATAAACTTCAATAAAATGGAAGCAACTTTACATTGACTGTTATCGCATAAATCACTGTAAATCAGGAATATCAACTATCAAATTTCTTGGAAAATCGTTAGAACAGTATTCGAGATAATGACCAACCTCCATGAAGGAGTGAACTAATTAGTTGTGTTATAAAAAGATGTTATAATTTTCACTTTTAAAAAAAATCTATTTAGAATTACGTATAAGAAAAAATATATAGTGTGATTTGTATTGGGCGTAGAGAATACACTAGATAGTCGTATACAAGAAATAGAGAATGATATCTTAGTTAAGCTGAATGTGCATATCTATCTATCTATCTATCTATCTATCTATCTATCTATCTATAAATTATCTTAGCTCTTAATTCAGACATTATTCGTAAAATGTTCACTTCTGCCACCAAAAATGATACATAGTAATATATTTATGATTAGCAGTTATGATTGACCTTGTCGACGTCCTCTGCATCAAGGCTCAGTGTCGGAAACATTTCTTGTATGAAGTATACGCTGCGCTGCTCCACTGACTCTTTAAGGTCCTTGTCATTTTCAAAGAAATCGATAGTCTGTTGACGGATCTCGTCATTGGGGTAAAACGTCAAGCTGTTGAGGGACCTGGAAATCTGTGAAGTGAAATCCCATTGGCTTGATTACCATGGTGATTATATAGTGTAAAGGTCTCGGTATTTTCTGCTACACCATCTAGCCAAATGAAACGAATGGCATAAATAGAGGAAGTTACGATTATTGCATACGACTCAGATCCCAAACCTAATTCTTCCATCCTGTGGCGTAGCTAAGGATTTGAGGGCCAGGGGGCTTGACCTCTTAAGGGGCTTCTGCATTTTGATACGTACAATCATGACATAATATAATGGCGTAATATTTAATGTAAAAAATTAAAGCACTGATTGGGGACCCCCCTCAAGTTAGGGACCTTGGGGATTTTTCAATTTGTAATGAACAAAGAAGTAGTTTTTACTTTATTTTTTTAGAAACACAAAGTAATCAATACACAAGCAACATTTTTTAAAATCAATTCCTCTTTGATTTATCTTATGAAACTCCATAATTTATATTTTTTTAATTCTTGTAATGCTTTATAATTGCGAGTCTTTCAAATGATCTTCTGTTTGCAGTGCAACTAATGTTTTCTACAAATCTGGGCATGCAAATGGAAATCTACAAAATTAATTTAATCCTCAGTTTCTTACAAACTTTAGTGCATTTACTCATACAGAAAAAAAATGTCCACTTTATTACTGCTTCATTCAAAAAATATGCTAGAGATGCGTAAAGATATACACGTCACAACTGGGTTTACGTAGTTATGTGAAACAATGCACACATCCTGAATCGGAATCAAAGACATTATCATTTTTATATGCTATCAATTATACAGTGTCAACATAGCAATCATAGTCTTAACTCTTTCTCTCCGTAATTATTTTTCCAGGTTTTGGAAGGAATTCTTCATTTTGCTCATTACTATTTCACTACCCTGTTATGATTGGGCTTCAATAGCTTTGTTGTTCGTTATCAGAAAATGTTGTATTTGGTCTAGAATTAAAGGGAAATGCATGCTCTTTTTATATAGTTCAAAGCCAAGTTTAAAAATTAAACATTAATTTAATTTAATGATGTCAAAATCAACGGTGGTATCGTCGATTAGGAGAGAAAGAGTTAAGTTTCTATAACTAATTTATGCAAGTTCCATTCTACCACTGTACCTCGCTCAAATTGTTCTTGTGCTTTAAAAGGGAAATAATTCTCAATGTTTTCCTGCACAGAACTGCAATGCTCTGTTTTACACTTTCCTCTGAAAATTGAAACGTAAGTACATCAATAGATAACTAGCTTTGAACAAATATACTTGTCCTTTGTGGACATTATCTTACATGGCGGAAAAAAGTATAAATAGTTGTTTGTTTTTTACAATACCTCTGATCAAGTTAGAATTTCATAGGAGTAGGGTGGGTGGAACCTGAACGCTGATCTCAAACACGGCTCCAACGATTTTTCTAGAAATTTAACAATTGATGTATATATCGGAGAAAAGAATTACTAGCTCGTTGTTCACATGGAGACAAAATCTAGTTTGACCGTTAGAAGTTTCAAAGAAAAAAAATGCAAGTGCTAGACTTGGACCTAGAACCACATCAGTTTTGAAAGAACTCTCGCGTTCAGGAATTTCCGAAAGTTAAGATATTATTGATTCAAGAGTTTAATAAATTAATGTTCAGGGAAATTTGATGCATCATCTTCTAAGTCTTATTTAAAGGCCTAGGCCTACAGGGGCGTAGCTAAGAATTTTCTATCGTTAGCAGGTCCGGGGTAGGGGGATTGGCCTCTTTAGGTGACCCTGTATTTTGCGTAATATTTAATTTTTAATGTAAGAAACACTTGTTAGGGGGCCCCCCTCAAGCTTGGGGCCGGGTAGATTTTCGCATTCTCCCCCCTCCTCCCCCCACCCTAGCTACGCCATGGAAGGCCTAGGTCTATATCAATGGAATTATTCATGAAAAAAACAAGAGTTGTTTATGAAATTTAAGGTTGCTTTATGGATAGATTTTCTAGGCATTGCTTATATTTTTTACGTAAATCTAATTTAGAGGTAGATCTAGATCTAGACTAGATTGTAAGAGTTCTAAGTATAATAAAGGTACCAATAAATAATTGAAATAATTGACTTCTAGTTGGTATTGTATTGTCTAATTGGTAGAATCATTCGATTAAGAAGCTGACGATATCCACATCGTGCGTTCGATACCCAATTTGAGTTCTGTTATGAAAATTATATTCTGTATCGGTTGTCGTTCTTATGTTGACATGTGCTTGTAACTCGTCCGTGAGAATGTGTTCACGAAATGTGTGTGTTGTGTAGTCATTCAGTGTATTAAAGCCATACTATACAGACATGGTTCTCGACTCTCTTATCCTTATGTTCATAATAGGTTCATTCTTTTTTAAGTTCATTTTTTTTCTACAAATATTTCATTTTATTTAGAGTAACATAATGGAGGTGTTGTCTTTTTTTTTTTTTTTTAAATGTATTTTCTAATGTTTTTCTTTTTTTTACTTGTTTTTTGTCTATATCATCGGTGGTTGTGTTTGATCATTTCGATGCACAAAATAAATAAATAATGCTAATCTATGTGTTTTTTAAGGTAAATTATCATTTATGCATTTAACGGAAAGCAATGCAAAGTCACAATTGCAAACTACATCACTTTTAGCACAATGTAATGAAGAAATGTACATGTACACACACTACGACAAACTTAAGAAATAACAGATTACAAAGACAGTTTGTGTGGAAACACAAACTCAAAATCGGCCCCCGAAGTGGTACACCCAGGCAGGCTTTAATATTTTCAGAAAGAACATCCAAATGAAATTATATCAAAGACAAATGAGAGAAAAGAATGGAGAAAGAAGGTTGACAGATCTTGTGTAGTGCCCCAATGGTACAGCAGATTAAAGGATAGGTGCAAGTGAATGCAAAGTTAGATTTTAACCTGGCCTAACTAGTTCCTCTTTCAGACTTGTGGTATATAGGGCAGATGATGTAATGTTCATCTGTTTTAGTGGCCTACGGTTAACGAGGGTGTCATGTAGCCAGCACAACGACCAACCGCCTTTACTTTTCCCCAATTAATATCAAGTACCAATTGGAGCTGGGTGGACTCAGAGGCGCCTAAGGATTCGGAAGTTGAAAATCCCGGTCTTCACCAGGATTCGAACCCGGGGCCCACGGTTCGGAAGCCAAACGCTTTACGGCTCAGCTACCGCGCCTCTCCTGGCCTAACGGAAGTCTTATAATTGATGTAATTGTTTTGAAAAGGATCAATCTCTTATTCGAATACTAAAAATAAAATACAAAAATTTCGCAATAAAAATTAGTTCATGAAAATAAAGTTTACAAGATCACTATTCGTTTTAAGTTAGGTCTACCTTATAATAGCTTTTTCTCTTTAAAAAAACTGCTTACATAACTGATTTTAAAAATTAGATTTTTTGATTTCAGAAAAAAAAAGTAGCCGTTGCATCAGAACTTTCAATGGTCTAAAATATTGTGATGTCGGATTTTAAATACCTTTTCTAGTTTACGAGATCTAAACGGGACGGACGAACAGACGGACAGACATTTCGCACAAAACTAATAGCGTCTTTTCCTTTTTCGGGGGCCGCTAAAAATGGGCAGCTAAATAGCGGTAATACCAAGATAAACAACCAGGAAATGGGATATTATTGAAATAAGAGCTCAATTCTTTTAAGAAAGCTTAAATCAACTCACTCTGTATGTCTGTCTATCTGGTAAAAAAGCGTGTACATGTTATTTCTCCCACACCCATTCTTGGATCAAGTTAATAACTAATTATTTATCGGCATAGACAAGACACGTTTCAATAAAAAAAAGAAGTAACTAAAGTACTGGTAATTAATTATTGTGTTTAATACCGACAAGGGAACGCCAGTGTTCACCTATATAGCTGAATTTGTTGGGTTAAGTCCCCTTCAATAACTGTTATCGCTATTTCTCCCTCACATATCTAGCTGCTACTGTAAACAATTATTTATTCTTCCTCGCAAAACATGAATCAATAAACGAAAATACTCAATTAGTCAATTAATTATTTTATTTAATATCAAATAAAGGAAATAACTTGTACATTATTGATAGATATAGTTTTAAGGGCTGAATTCTTCATCTTTGGAGAGGCTTTGTGTTGTTTTTTTAAGGGATTTTTTAAATTTTGCTTGTTGTTTTTTTGTTTTCTTTCAATCTCGTTGGCAACAGTTCAATTCAGCATCCAATACATTGTTTAGTTTTTCGAGACAATGTCCAATATCCCCCTAAATAGATCATTCGTTGAATCCTATAGACTACCCAATAAGACTTCTAAATAGAGACGGTTGTGTTTTACTCATATCTGGTGTATGGAACTTTTAAACTTATCGTTGAGGGAATAAAGGTCAGAACCTAAATACCAGGCGTATTTGGTGGGTAAAAAGCCGAATGGCTCTCCATATTTTACCCACCGGGTACTCCTGACAAAGAAATGCTTAAAATAAAACTTACTTGATATGAACGAAAGAAATTGTAAAATGCCTCGTTGTATGAGCTCGATGCAAAGCAGTGGAGGGCTGCGTCCTGTTAAACCCGGCCTGTAAGACAAGTAAGCTTCTATGTAGTCCAAGCATTGCATGTCTTCATCCCCTCCACTTGTAAACATCTGTAATAGAGACCAAGTGTATGTAACTTAACTTTCATGTAATAGTGACCAAGTGTATGTAACTTAACTTTCATGTAATAGTGACCAAGTGTATGTAACTTGACTTTCATGTAATAGTGACCAAGTGTATGTAACTTGACTTTCATGTAATAGTGATCAAGTGTATGTAACTTGACTTTCATGTAATAGTGATCAAGTGTATGTAACTTGACTTTTATGTAATAGTGACCAAGTGTATGTAACTTGACTTTCATGTAATAGTGACCAAGTGTATGTAACTTGACTTTCATGTAATAGTGACCAAGTGTATGTAACTTGACTTTCATGTAATAGTGACCAAGTGTATGTAACTTGACTTTCATGTAATAGTGATCAAGTGTCTGTAACTTGACTTTCATGTAATAGTGATCAAGTGTATGTAACTTGACTTTCATGTAATAGTGATCAAGTGTATGTAACTTGACTTTCATGTAATAGTGACCAAGTGTATGAAACTTGACTTTCATGTAATAGTGATCAAGTGTATGTAACTTGACTTTCATGTAATAGTGACCAAGTGTATGTAACTTGACTTTCATGTAATAGTGACCAAGTGTATGTAACTTGACTTTCATGTAATAATGACCAAGTGTATGTAGCTTGACATTCATGTAATAGTGATCAAGTGTCTGTAACTTGACTTTCATGTAATAGTGATCAAGTGTATGTAACTTGACTTTTATGTAATAGTGACCAAGTGTATGTAACTTGACTTTCATGTAATAGTGACCAAGTGTATGTAACTTGACTTTCATGTAATAGTGATCAAGTGTATGTAACTTGACTTTCATGTAATAGTGATCAAGTGTATGTAACTTGACTTTCATGTAATAGTGATCAAGTGTCTGTAACTTGACTTTCATGTAATAGTGACCAAGTGTATGTAACTTGACTTTCATGTAATAGTGACCAAGTGTATGTAACTTGACTTTCATGTAATAGTGACCAAGTGTATGTAACTTGACTTTCATGTAATAGTGATCAAGTGTCTGTAACTTGACTTTCATGTAATAGTGATCAAGTGTATGTAACTTGACTTTCATGTAATAGTGATCAAGTGTATGTAACTTGACTTTCATGTAATAGTGACCAAGTGTATGAAACTTGACTTTCATGTAATAGTGATCAAGTGTATGTAACTTGACTTTCATGTAATAGTGACCAAGTGTATGTAACTTGACTTTCATGTAATAGTGACCAAGTGTATGTAACTTGACTTTCATGTAATAATGACCAAGTGTATGTAGCTTGACATTCATGTAATAGTGATCAAGTGTCTGTAACTTGACTTTCATGTAATAGTGATCAAGTGTATGTAACTTGACTTTTATGTAATAGTGACCAAGTGTATGTAACTTGACTTTCATGTAATAGTGACCAAGTGTATGTAACTTGACTTTCATGTAATAGTGATCAAGTGTATGTAACTTGACTTTCATGTAATAGTGATCAAGTGTATGTAACTTGACTTTCATGTAATAGTGATCAAGTGTATGTAACTTGACTTTCATGTAATAGTGATCAAGTGTATGTAACTTTACTTTCATGTAATAGTGATCAAGTGTATGTAACTTGACTTTCATGTAATAGTGACCAAGTGTCTGTAACTTGACTTTCATGTAATAGTAACCAAGTGTATGTAACTAGACATGAAAACCTTGATCATAGATCTAGAACATACATTTTAATTATTAGAAATAAACAATAGAAATGAAAAATATTTTTAAAATCAATAGTGTTTTTTTTTTTGGGGGGGGGGCTTTTGTTTTTGTTTTGTTATGTGGGAAGCGTGGTCGAGAGGCTAAGTGCGCTTGAACTTTGCTACCTATAAAGGGGGCTCGAGATTCGACACCCGACTCGGGCAGAGTTGTGTTTACTAAGCGCCTGAAGGCAGCACGGGAAAACCTTCTCCTAGATACCCCCCCCAACTGGTCCACAACTGAGATTGGACCAAAGAGCTCTAAGCATGCTTTAAGCATGAAAGTAGTGCTATATAAAAGCTATAAAAGCCAAAATGCTGTTGTTGTTCTTTTGTTAAGACGAATCCACCTTTATACAACTTATAACTTATTTTACTCTTAATAATAATTGAATGTTAAGTTTCATAAAAAGTAGAGCACATTTTTTAACTCGGTCCATTCCCGCCTCCCCCCCCCTTGAGAAAGAATCCTGGTTTAGAGAATGTATAAATCTATTCGGCTTTATAACATTCTAATGATTGACTCTCAATAAAGACTTACAAAACGGTGCGCCTATATAGCTAAACAATTATTTTAAAAATGTTCCTGAACATTAATTCATTAAACTCTCTAACGATTGCGAAAATGATATATATATATTTATATATATGACTCCTTTTGTTTCGGAAAACAATGGAAATGCCCAGATGTGTCACTGCTTTTGGTTTTGTCTTGAGACGGGGCAGAATCTGGTGTGGCTCATCAAGCCAATTCTAGAGCAGCAGCCTTTGCCACAGTTCGTGCATGAGGTATGTGCATCTGTTTCAGGACTAGCTGACAGGGAAGCTTTGTTTTTGTTCTCTTGATTAAGGCTGCTTCGTTTCTTTGACTCTCAGCGAGGATCATACCAGCACGTCACAGTCTGTCTCCATGCACTCCAGTCTTTGGCTATTTCTTCCCACATACTTTCGTTGATGTCTGTGTCTCTCGTGTCTCGCTTGCAGACATCTCTATGAGTTAGAGTGCGAAAAGACATATAGTCCGTTGAACAAAAAATATTTCTAGTCAGTGAGCCGGTAATATTTTTCCTGATGAATTGTTTGTGTATTTAATTATACATCCTTATTATTTTTTATTGTAAACTTTTGATGTTTTAGGTGTGGAATTGTTGATGATTACTAGATGTTTTTTTGATGTTTAATTTAAATTTCCTTTTTTTTTGAGGGTATTGGGGATGACTATTACATTCTAATGACTAATATATAGGCATATTTACTCGCTTAAACTGCTGCACAAGAACGTAGAAATGCTTGTAGTCCCGCTGACTCATCAGGTTGTTGATGTCACTAACTCTCCTTGAACTGGGTGTTTGCAGATCTTCCAAAAATTGTCTGACTTCCTCCACGGGTAGATTAAGAAAAGACTGTGTGGCCGTAATGTACTTTTCAATACTAAGTTTCGGTTGATCTGATCTGAAAATATTGGTCAAACCTGAGTCGTAGATAGTGCTCTTTCATTCAGCTCTTATATAACTAATACGAGCTTTTCTCGCTTTGCTTTGTTCCCAAATTATTAGAAAATGTCAAAGATTTCACTAGACCAGTTATTGGAATCGAACATGTCCATCTTTCTCTTTTCCTGCCAAAACATAACGCGAAAAAGCTGGGCCAAATAAAGCCTAATAGTAAGCACTTCTTATAGATTCGAATACTCCTGATACTCGTGCGTGCATTCCTTTCAAAAAAAATAGTTAGGTTTTATATTATTTGTTCTTGGCTTTTTTTTAAATTCCAGCGAAACAATTGTCATAATAACCCTCCCCCCCCCCTTTTCCTATACACCCCCCCCCCCCCATTTATACTTTTGGGCCATAAATCACTTACATTAAAAAACAAATTAACCCTTTTACTGCTTAAATGTTTCCTTCCATGTATCTCAACGGAGGAAGACTAGGTAAAAATAAAATGTAGATGGTATATATATTATATATGAGTAAAGCTCTTCATTACGTTCATACCTTAGTTTGAGATTCTGCTGGTCAACATCCTCGAGTCTCTGGGATTTGAACAGAATCTCCATCTGAACACAATACAGCATAAGACACTTTCTCTTGATGAACTCTTCCAGGAGTTTTGTTTGGGTTTTGGATTGTCTGGAAAAAGTTATAGTCATGGTCACAGACTGGTGACTGAGTGGTAACGCGTACAGCTTTCGGACCGGGGTCCGTGTTTGAATCCCGGTAAAGACTGGGATTTTTAATTTTTGGTATCTTTAGGGTACCATTAGTTGAGAGGATAGCGTTTCTGACTTAAAACTTACAGGGAATGGCAAAAGAGCAGAATATTTTTAGTACTTAATATTTCGCATGCTCAATGGCACTGTAACATATCCCACTATTTCAAGATCAATGCATTTAATTATTGATCAATTATAACCAGGTAGTCTACATGTACTTATAAAATGTGTAAATTATATATATATATATATAAATTGAGTTGTAAATTAGGTGACTTACGCTATGGTATATGTCTGTGACTTCTGTGACATGATAGGACGATAAGGATAGATAACCAATAGATCTTAACCGGATCCCCCCTCCTCGCTTTATTAATAATAATGAAGCTTGTTTCCCACCAAAGAATAAGAATATATGTATAATTAATAATGTATATATACGTTCGTTGTAATTGCATGTAAATTTCATTGACTTCTATTAAGTTCTATGTGTGACTTATGTACCTACCTCATAAGGTCAATGGAGTCGATCAGTGTATGCTTTAATGTGACCTGAGAATAATACAGTGCATGGAACGTGAAGAGAAAAAAAAACTTTTTCTGACATAAAATTTCATGTTTTACTTTTAATCAGGTCATTGGTTGCTCAGGATAGACAACTTTTTATCTAGCGGTGCAATTCTAGATTTAAATCTTTCAAAGGGTGTCGTCCCTTTACTGTATATTGTTTGTTTTTTTATTCTATATGTCGGGTTATTATTATTATTATTATATTTCTTTTGTCCGATATTTCCGATTAGAACGTGTACCTCAATGTTAACTTATTGAGAAATCGGGCACTAATGATCAGTGACGTCTTCGGGGGTAGTGGGCCGTATCAGATGACGCGCATCAGAAGGTGACACCCACATAAGAAAAAAATAATTTCTAAAGCAGACTTTGCAAACATTGAGTGAGTGTGGCTAGATATATATAAGCATACGAATATTTATACGACTATGGTACAAACGTGAACAGCGGACATTCTGCAGAAAGGTGTTTTTTTGTGTTTTTTTTCAGGAAAAAAAAAGAGTTGTATTTGCATTGTAGGCCTTAATAAGTCCATTATTAAAAAAAAAAGTAAAGTTCTCCTTTTAGACCTTGTGATCTATAGGGCAGATGATGTAAAGGTCATCTGTATCTGTGGCCTACGTTAACGAGGGTGTCACGTGGCCAGGACAACGACCAACTACCTGTCCTTTTCCCAAACTAATGCCAGGTACCCATTTGAGCTGGTTGGACTCAGAGGCGCCAAAAGACCTTGCGACCTATGGGGCAGATGATGTTAAGGTCATCAGTTTCTATGGCAAAGGTTAACGAGCAGGGTGTCATGTGGCCAGCACAACGACCGACCGCCTTTAATTTTCCAAACTAAAGTCAGGTACCTATTAGAGTTGGGTGGACTCGGGAGACCCTAAAAATCCTGAAATTCATGACTCCAGTCTTCACGGAGATTCGAACCCAGGAACCCAGGTTCGCAAGCCTAATACTTAAACACTCAGCCACCGCTTCCCCCCCCCCCCCCAATGTATGAATGGGCTTAATAAAAATAGAATTAGGTTCCAGAAAAACTGATTGGACTAACCAGAGTCGATGAAATTTGTTTGGTTAAACTCACCAGCAATTCAAAACCCGTGTCAGGGGCATGCAGCTTCCCTTTAAGAACAAGACGCTCTATCAGGTCCAGCGCGTGCTTTTGTAAATCAAGCTCATCACACGTTGCTATAGTAACAAGGCCAAGCAGCATGTCACTACTGTATAACTCTGGCAGCGCCTGTCAAAAAAAAAATCATAGAATGAATCAGAGCCCAATCAGGTGTATAACATGATAGTCAAATAATATTCTTTAATCTAAACAAGATGCAAAGAGATTTATTAATTTCTAAATGATGCTTATTGGCATATGCGTCGTTAGCTTTGCTGTGACCCTTTGCGGTTGTCCCGCACCGTCACCCTTAGTTTCAAACACCACAGAGCTATTGTTTCAGATGAAGCAACGAAACCTGAACTACTGGCCAGAATCACACAGTCCACATCAGCACTTTCAATATGGAAAGACAAAGGCTTAGCCCTCGGCACTAAAATCAGACTGATGCGCTCCCTGGTCATGGCCACATTCTTACATGCTTGCGAGTCTTGGGAGTTGGCTGCAGGGCTACAGAGGAGGATCCTAGCAATGGAATTGAGATGCTACAGAAGGATCCTAGCAATGGAATTGAGATGCTACAGAAGGATCCTAGGTATCACACATAAAGACCGCATCACAAATCAAGAGATTAGAGACAGGGTTAGGAACCCACGATGACCTGCTAACTATCGTAAAAAAAAAAAAACAAGCTAAAAATCTATAGCCGTATTACAAGGTCTTCGGGGCTCGCAAAGACCTTCCTTCGGGGAACAGTACCAGGAAAAGAAGAAGAGGAAGACAGAGAAAGCTATGGGAAAGCAACATAAAAAATGGAAGGGCCTTTCATTGAAAGAGGTTTTATCTAAGATAAAAGACAGAGAGGAATGGAGAAAGATGGTCGACAAATCTTGCATGGTGCCCCAACGATCCAACAGACTAAGGGATAAGTAAAGGTAAAAGTAATGTTTGGTTAAAATAAAGGTTATGTTTGATTATTAAACGTGAAGAGTATTGTTTGAATGTCAATACTTAAAATATAAGCTTTTGCAAAATACATTTAATACAAAATACATATTAAATAATTATAATACTAATACTAATACCAATAATACTAATACTAATAATACAGCTTATGATAATGAATTCATTTAAATAATAATTATGAATAAATAATTAATTCCACTTTGGTTTTACATCTCATGGTTGTAACCTAGTGTAGTCAGCACCCCTCGAACGCTCCTGTCGACACCACTGCTTTCTTGCATATGAGTTGTACATTTTGATTTTTATAGAATGCTGAAACATTACCTATAAGCCCTAGAACTTTACAGTCTGTCTGTCTGCCTGTTTGTTCATGTAAACTATAATTACCTTCTGTATTAAAAACTGCAGATTACATAATGCCGTCTCATTTGTACGTAGGACATCATTGATGTGTTCTTTCAGCTCATCAAATGTTGTGAGTCTGTTAACTGAGGACATAAACATCGTCTGACTCTTATCTTATCTTATTTTGTCTGTATGTTTTTTGTACATTTTAATAACAACAAAAGAAAAGACATGTTTTATCTGTTTAAAAGCTCTCATTGAGCCGCAGAGACTCACATTAAATTCGCAGATTTCTATACCACGTTTTCACAAAAAGGATTTATCTTATCTTATCTTATTTTATATAATACAGACGTTACTTCAAAAAAGAAGATGATAACGTCCTACGCGTCATGCATTTAGTTATGCATATTAACCAATGACTTAAATTCTGCCAAGTCACTGGTTTTCCTGGATAGCTCAGGCAACCCATTCCATGCTCTAATAGCGCTAGGGAAGAAGGAGTATTTGTACAAATTTGTCCTAGTATATGGGATGAGGAATGTGCCTTTATCTTTGTGTCTTTCAGAGTATTTTATTAAATTTTGTTTTAGTATTTGAAGAGTATGGTTCATTGTTTTATGTATAATTGCTACTTTACTTTTGAGTCTTCTCTCCTGAAGACTTTCTAAATTTAGTGATTTTACTAAAGGTGTTACTCTAGTCAAATGTGAATATTCATTTGTTATGAATTTCAATGCTCTATTTTATGTGTGTTCCAGTTTCTTAATGTTTTCTTGAGTTGAGGGTCCCAAACGGAGGATGCATATTCTATTATTGGCCTAATGACCAGACGACTTCGATCTTAGATCAAGGTATAACAGACGTTCACTAGATTTACTATCTGTCAGGGGGGCGGTATGGCGAGAATGAATATTTTACTTTGATATTTTGGTATAAAAGTTATGTGTTTATGTACTCCCAGCTTATGAATGTGAATAGTCTTGCACGTGTTATGAACTTAATTAGTCTTCTCTGAATGTGCGAGAGAGTGTGTTAGTTAGTGAGGTCTTGTTCCCGGTCCAGGAAGGTTGGACGGTCGCTTCCTTGACTGGTGGGTGTGTATTAA
Source organism: Biomphalaria sudanica (assembly GCA_036873155.1). Lineage (NCBI taxonomy): Eukaryota > Metazoa > Mollusca > Gastropoda > Planorbidae > Biomphalaria > Biomphalaria sudanica. The sequence goes on along the minus strand of JAZGLO010000202.1, from coordinate 725,583 downwards.
TATTTATTCTTGTTGATGTCATTATTTGTGCTCTATCAAATATTAAAGTATTATCTATATTTCCAGGGATAGTTGGAGTTGAAGTGTGTTTAGTAGTAATTGTTATTAATAGTAATATTTAATTGTAACCCCCCTAACGAACCAAGTTAAGCAATAAAAAGGAACCCGGCACTATCAGCGGAATCTAAATCTTTTCTTCCAACATGGCCACTCGTCTATCGTCCAAGCAATCTCATGTCAAACCGAAACGACTACGCATAAAAGAGGCTGAGTATGTTGCGCAACATCAGTCAAAGCAAGACTAAGATACTTGTACAAAACACAAACACTGCACCTCAAGTAAGCATTAATGGCCAACCACTAGAAATTGTTGATCACTTTTGTTACCTTGGCTCCATCATATCCAACAACACTCTACTGGATAAAGACATAAACAACAGGATAGCCAAGGCAATGGCCACCATGTCACGGCTGCAGAAAAGAGTCTGGGACAACATATTGCTGACTAACAGTACTAAAGCCCTAGTCTACCGGGCCAGTGTGTTGAGCACCTTGCTATACGGAAGTGAAACATGGTCAACCTACTCATGGCAGGAAAAAAAGCTGAATGTTTTCCACCTCCGATGCCTAAGGCGGATCTTTAAAATAAGGTGGCAAGATAAGATAACCAATGAGGAAGTGCTACAAAGAGCAGGGTGCCAGGACATCCGCTCTGTTTTCAGCAGCAGACGCCTTGGCTGGCTTGGCCACGTTCGTAGAATGCCAGATGGTCGACTTCCACAGGACATCCTGTATGGCGATCTGATAGAAGGCAGGAGAGCCGCTGGTCGCCCACGTTTACGTTATACGGATGTATGCAAACGCGACATGAAGCTCTTCAAAATCGACACTGGCAACTGGGAAGAGGTGGCACTGGACAGATCCTCATGGAGAGAGAGCATAAAGGAAGGGTCAAAGATTGCAGATGCCATACACAACAGAAGCAGGAAGAAGGGTGAAAATGCAACGGCGCCTGGTGATTATATATGCCCAACCTGCGATCGCAGCTGTGTATCAAGGATTGGCCTCTTTAGTCACACAAGAAGTTGCAAAGGGAAAAGATCGTCTCTCGAGACGTAAAATGCCACAGAGACACATATATATATATATATTGACACAAAAGCTCTAGTTGACTGAGTGGACTCACCATCGCCAAATCTCCCTACGTAAAAATATGAAAATTCAAATATTACTTCCCTTGGGGTTAAACAGCTAAGCACGTTTATAATAGAAACGGTTACTTAAACTAATAGTTCATAGACAAACAATCCACTTCCTACATTTTTAGAGCCAATTTATTGCTTTCTTTCAGTCCAACTTTTTGCGCAATTCCTTTTTTTATTTTAATTTACGATAAAACGAGTTTATATTTCTTCTCTATTAAATCTTTTAAATTTAAGATTTACTTACAACTTTTTTCAAAATGTGTATACTTTCAAAAAAGTAGATTTAACAAAAAAAAGTTGTAAACATCCATTAATAAGTTACTTCTTTCAGCGAAAAGTTTTGAGTTTTTGATTATCTATTATTTTCTGTTTTGTAAACGGTCAAATGTCTTCCACAAAGGATTGTTTTGACACAAAGGATTGTTTCTGCATCATGCGTAAACGCGGTAAGTGATGTAAACCGTCTTACATGTAATGTGAAATAGTTCTCTAAAAATTAATTTAATTCTTTATCATAAGTAATTTATTAAAATAATATATAATAACTAATGAAAAAGTTACGATAGAAGTCCCTCCTACATAATACGTTCCTATTCTAAGTGGAACTTACTGTTCAGTAACCTTGTTGACTCTTCCCTGCCTCCTATCACTTTGGCAAACACGTAAGTGTAATCAGGGGAGTACTGTACCAGCGATCCATCGTCCTTGCTTGACCGCTTGACCTGCTTCTCTCTCAGGTCATGCAGCTTCTGCAGCAACTTTCTCTCCTTGCTCTCCACGTTCTCAGAGAGCATCTGGGATCTGGCCGAGACGCTCCCCTGGCTCCGGAGCAAGGCAGTCGTGGGCCTGGTCGAGCTATCTGATCTTTTTCGAGTTCTTGATAAGATCTTTTGAACATAACGAACGAATATCGTTACTTTGAGATCCGTTGATATTTCTTGAACATTGAGATCCTCGAAGAATTGTTCGAATCGTTGAAAAGAGGGAGGATCGTGCACGAGGCTGTTGAACGATAGCCCTCCGAACTCGACACACAACAACTTTGTGTTCAGATCGTGTCTTTTTCTTAAGAATGTATCTAAGTCTGCTATCCGTATCTACAAACAAGAGTTGAGTTTAACAGTTTAAATTTTGAATAACGGTTAGAAAGCTCTAGTTCTTTACGCTATAGTATAAAAAAAAAAATGGCCCGATTGATAGTGCTACGTGCGCGACACAGACCTATATATATAATATCTAGACTGGAAGACGGAAACAAAGTCTTATCTGCTATTGATCAACTCACAGACCTATATATATAGATTGTTATGTACTAATTACAGAACTATATAATCACGCAAATTAATGAAATAAAGTCATTTTCTGTTACTTTCCATTAAGATGATGTTTCGAAAATCCTAGATATTTAGTCATTTTATGTACATTTAAATAGATTGATTAACTTGATCTTTTTAGATTATGTTTCTTAAAATTGCAAAATAATAATTATAAGTCAAGTTTGCACTTTTCTCAATGTTCAATTACTAAACATTCAAACATGAAAATATATGTTACATAGGTTAGGGTTAAAAAAACAAAACTTCTTATAACTACTTTACAAAACAACGCCTTGTTTCAGCTTTTTTAAAAATGTTTGCGACATTTTTTTTTGTAGTGTTAAGAGATTTTCATGCTCATTCTAGAGAATCTATATATATATATTATATATATATTTAGTTCTGTGGGAGCAGATAAACAAATTGTGTTTACGGTGTTCATTTATTAAATTAAGGTTAAATAATAAATAAAATAAAATAAATTATAGCTTTTATATAGCTCTACTTTCCACGGTGGCTCAGTGGTAAATCGATTGGCTTCTGAACCGGATGTTCAGGGTTTGAATCCTGGTAAAAAAAAAATGGGCTTTTAAATTTAGGTATGTTTGGGTGCCTCTGATTCCTCCCAGCTCTAATAGGTACCTGGCGTTAGTTGGGGAAAAGTAAAGTCGGTTGGTCGTTGTGCTGGCCACATGACCCCCTTGTTAACCGTAGGCCACAGAAACAGATGACCTTTACATCATCTGCCCTATAGACCTCAAGGTCTGAAAGAGGAACTTTACATTTTTTTTTACTTTCATGCTTAGAGCATGCTCAGAGCGCTATGGTCCAATCATATAAGAAGAGGGAAGAATTTATCTCCATATCAACCTAGCACATAAGAATTAAGCGTACACAGGACTAGTTGAGAGACATTGCTAGCTAAAGAGATTGTTAAAGAATACCTGAATGTTTAGACACAGACGTGTCTGGGGAGGCTTTCAACCCAATTACGTCAATAGATACGAAACAGCTCATTGTCATTTCGTACTAGTCTTCCTTCAGTGTTAATAAGTCTTTATATAGTCTGTATGTCTAATAAATGCCCACTTATACATTATTAAATATATATACACTTTCCACATGTAAATTATGTGAATGTACATTTTGTTTTTTTCTAGTTACACTGTTTTGTTTGGTAGAAATGCACAAATCGTAAGACAAATTTCCTTACGGACAATAAAGATTATTATTATTATTATTATTATTATTATTATTATTATTATTATTATTATTATTCAAAATGTCAGAAGTACTACTTACGAAATTCCACAGGACTGGACATTTGTGTAAGATGGTGAAAGATGACTTCTCAATACTTTCTTTGAAAAATAATGCTTTTGAACCAGCTGTGAGTTTAAAAAACAACAACATAGGTCTAGAATTCATTGGATACATTTAAATAGTGCTCTATTTTTCTAATCTTTATAATAGAGGCCTTATGCATGATCGATAATATCATTTTCTGTTGTTGTTTTTTTTTTGGTACTAAAAATTAAACACCCATTGCAGTTCTTAACTATATGAAATGGTGTCGCGGAGGCTGAGTGGTAAAGCGCTGGGCTTCTGAATCGGGGGTCCAGGGTTCGAAACCTGTCAAAGACTGGGGTTTTTAATTTCGGGATCTTTGGGCGCCCCTGAGTCCACCCAGCTCTAATGGGTACCTGACAGGGGAAAAGTAAAGGCCACATGACACCCTCGTTAACCGTTGGCCACAGAAACAGATGACCTTTACATCATCTATAGAAGAAAGGTCTGAAAATAAAATAACCTTTTCAGCCGAGGCGTGACAATCATCATCTCAAAGAAATGATGTAGCCAACACTTCTGTTTCCCCTTCTGTACGAACTGATAAGTCCAAAGAAACGAGAAGTGCCGTTACAGTATGGAATCAATAGCATCGCAAGTTCTGCCAGGCTTTAGCGCCGTGTGCTACTATCTTCCTAGGGGGGTCATTGGCTTCTGATTATTCCTGTCTGGGAATAGTCTTTATATTTCGAGTTTTTGGTTTCAGAGTGTTCCTTCATCTAGGTAGGTGTGAAGAAACAAGTCCTTTTACGTTTAAAGTGCCTTTTAATTGTGGAACATGTCAACATAACATATATACACTGCAGACATTATATACAGATACTGGTCAGATACCCAACTTCACTAGCTGACTTCCTCTCTTCTTGTTTACACACTCGTCACTTCCCGCAAGTCCCTTAACTCTCCGATACACATCACTTGACCGTGTGTCATGGTTGACCACACAGTAACCGTGTCACAACAGTAGTTAACCAGCTAAGTCTAACCCTCCCCTACAGAACGGGAATCGAACCCTTGATTTTGACACCGTCAGCTGCTTGAAATAAGGATGCCACTAATTCAAAAAGCAATACAAACTATTGTTCATTATTTATTGATACTTCCATTAAATTTGTAGAAATTGTTACAGGCATTTTTTAAAATCAGCGTCAATGCAGGTTCCTGGTTCCATGAAGTTCTGACTTGAATAGAGGTATTGATGAAAATGAAAAACAAATGTGATAGAAAAATGTGTATATGTGGCACAATCCATAACAATCCTTTAATAAAATATGTCTCTATTCGTTTCAGAACTTCGTGGAATCTTGACCCTAAGAACCTGGAAACTGATTTTAATGCCCCAAGGCTGAAACAGGTTGGTCACCTCGTCCTCTACACTTTGGGCTAATAGCATTGTGTCTTTTAATGGGGAGTTCCAATAGACAAATTATAAATAATGCTTATAAAACTATAAATATTACTGGCTACGTCATGTAACCAGGTCTACACTGTCACGGTTGACAGGACGCGAAAGCCTGCTTACAAAAAGGCAAACAAGCCAAGCTAACGGCACACAACGATCGATACAATATGGAGGTAGGCAGGGCCGGTCCTAGCTATTGCGGGGCCCTATGCGAAACGGATTGCGCGGGGCCTCTTCTGGGTAGGGATAAGGATAATAAGTGAAAATTAAGATTTTGTATTAAAAAATAAATTCGTCTTTGCATTTTATACATTCTTAACTAAGTACAAAATCACGATCAAATTAACTTTACTTTACGAGCCTTGTGTGTAGCGAAGTCATCAAAATTCTGTTTCCTACATAGATCACGCTCAATAGCAAGAATTGCCACATTGTTCAATCTCTCTTCGTGAATTGTTGACCTTAAGTAACTCTTGATTAGTTTAAGACGCGAAAAACTTCTTTCACAAGATGCCACAGTTATAGTTCAAATCTAGGCTGCAAGGAGTAAATTGCAGTGTTCACAATTCTGTTGAAGCATTTTATCCTGTAGCCATCTTCAGCTTTTCGATGTGTGAAGTTTTCCGCAGATTTATCCTACTGCCTTTTCCTTTGACTTTTGGCTGGAAAGATTGCAACAACATCCATGTTTCCAGCCAACTTCTTTTTGCTGTCACAAGAAGAAACAACAGGAAGAAACTAAAAACGTTCATACACAACCACAAGATCTTTCACATTAACACTTTCTGGGAGATACCGATAACATCTGCTCGTTGTGACTTATGTCTCTAGTACAATCCAATATCACTGCTTTCTTGATGTCTCGAAGGATAGAATTCACTACAGCATTAGCTACTACAGTAATAAGTTCGTTTTGAATCTTCTTTCCCAGATAACGTTCATGAATTTCTGCATTGGTAACACGTCGAAGTTGTTCCCCATTACTGAATCAAACTTTGCGAGTAATTCTACTAGATCAGGAAATTCCTATTACTTGGCTCTTTAAGTCTTTCAATGGTCCATCTGAAAGCTAAATTGCGCTTCGCTAGAAATCGTACAATTGCAACTAGTCCAACGTTTAGTTTCAGAATAAAGCATCTCCTGTTTTTTTTTACTTAGTCTTGCTCCAGCTTCACAGGAACTGGTCATGGCGTCTTTTTTCATGCTCTGCTCTGCTAGCCTTGTTGTACAGCTTTGCCACTGGTCAAATCCTTCATTTAAAAAGGAACTTTTTTGTTTTTCCATTAGACGACAGTAGAAACAATAGATCTTGTCTGCTGACACAGAATATATCAGCCAGGGACGCAAAATACTTTCACCATTACTCAGGTTTGGTTGCAATGCACTTTAGAGAAATGTCTACCATCCTTATTTTTCATAAAAATTCTCAAAAGTAACTCAGGTGGACCTTTTTGTAATAAATAGTAAATACAAGATCTTTCCATTTTTTCTAGACACATGGCATGATAATCCAGATTTCTCAATGAATCGACCACATTTAGCTCATCATCTATACCTACATGTTGATCAGTTATTACATTATTGCCTTCATTTCTTACGACATGTTGGTACATCATGTAATAAGGGATTATGTTGTCATTTTCGGGTTTTGATCGTTTTAAAAACGTATTTTAGTTCTATTAGAACTTACTTTTCGGTTCAAACTATTATTATATTTGTATTTAAATATGAAAACTGACAATGCTTTTTTTTATTCGCTTAAGATTTGTGTTTTCCATGTAACAATTTTGTCTCATTTTCAGGAGATTTTAAAAATAATGTCCACGACTTTTTCGTTTATTTTGCATCATTATGCAATTACAGATACACTTAGCGCTGGGCCTATGAAAGCGCGGGGCCCACTGCGGCCGCATAGGTTGCAGTAGCTTAAGACCGGCCCTGGAGGTAGGGCTACAGTTTATTGTAGAGCGGTTTTGTTTATTTTTAAATTGTTAGTACGTCACCGTTATCAGTCTAAATATAGAATGTCAACATTCTTGTCAGCAGTTTCACAGCTATTAAAAAAAGTAGGTAAGATATATGGTAATATAAAAATAGCCTAGTGGGTAAATCTAAAATGTTTAGATCAGCTTTTGTATAGCTTTCATAGCTGTGGTTTTAAGTGAATCTTTTATCATACATTTCCTTCTACAAGAAATAGTTTTTTTCATCAATCGTTTCCTGTTTCAAAAGCCAGCAGAAAATGTTTTGTTTGTCAAATGTTTGACATGTTTCGGATGTTCCTTCAGAGTTGAAGATAGTTTACTTCCTAGTCCAAACCTCCCGCAGGACGACGGGGGATGGGAGCGGGCAGGGTTTGAACCCGGGACCATCGATAAATCCAAACGACAATCCAGCGCGCAAACCGCACGACCAGGCAGCCAGTTTCACAGCTATTAAAAAAAAGTAGGTAAGATATGGTAATATAAAAATAGCCAAGTGGGTAAACCTAAAATAAGCAATGGTCTGATGTGGATATTACTAGAATGTATTAAATGAGAGATTTCTGGGATTGGAAACTCCAAAAAATGAGCATTACAGTTGGGAGAGAGAGAGGGAGGGAGAACGAGAGAAAGTTGGACAGAGAAATAAAGAGAAAGATATACAGGTGTGTGTATGTGTGTGTGAGAGAGAGAGAGAGGGAGGGAGAACGAGAGAAAGTTGGACAGAGAAATAAAGAGAAAGATATACAGGTGTGTGTATGTGTGTGTGAGAGAGAGAGAGAGAGGGAGGGAGAACGAGAGAAAGTTGGACAGAGAAATAAAGAGAAAGATATACAGGTGTGTGTATGTATGTGTGAGAGAGAGAGAGAGAGAGGGAGGGAGAACGAGAGAAAGTTGGACAGAGAAATAAAGAGAAAGATATACAGGTGTGTGTATGTGTGTGTGAGAGAGAGAGAGGGAGGGAGAACGAGAGAAAGTTGGACAGAGAAATAAAGAGAAAGATATACAGGTGTGTGTATGTGTGTGTGAGAGAGAGAGAGAGGAAGAACGAGAGAAAGTTGGACAGAGAAATAAAGAGAAAGATATACAGGTGTGTGTATGTGTGTGTGAGAGAGAGAGAGAGGGAGGGAGAACGAGAGAAAGTTGGACAGAGAAATAAAGAGAAAGATATACAGGTGTGTGTATGTGTGTGTGAGAGAGAGAGAGAGAGGGAGGGAGAACGAGAGAAAGTTGGACAGAGAAATAAAGAGAAAGATATACAGGTGTGTGTATGTATGTGTGAGAGAGAGAGAGAGAGAGGGAGGGAGAACGAGAGAAAGTTGGACAGAGAAATAAAGAGAAAGATATACAGGTGTGTGTATGTGTGTGTGAGAGAGAGAGAGGGAGGGAGAACGAGAGAAAGTTGGACAGAGAAATAAAGAGAAAGATATACAGGTGTGTGTATGTGTGTGTGAGAGAGAGAGGGAGGAAGAACGAGAGAAAGTTGGACAGAGAAATAAAGAGAAAGATATACAGGTGTGTGTATGTGTGTGTGAGAGAGAGAGAGAGAGGGAGGGAGAACGAGAGAAAGTTGGACAGAGAAATAAAGAGAAAGATATACAGGTGTGTGTATGTGTGTGTGAGAGAGAGAGAGGGAGGGAGAACGAGAGAAAGTTGGACAGAGAAATAAAGAGAAAGATATACAGGTGTGTGTATGTGTGTGAGAGAGAGAGAGAGAGAGGGAGGGAGAACGAGAGAAAGTTGGACAGAGAAATAAAGAGAAAGATATACAGGTGTGTGTATGTGTGTGTGAGAGAGAGAGAGAGAGGGAGGGAGAACGAGAGAAAGTTGGACAGAGAAATAAAGAGAAAGATATACAGGTGTGTGTATGTGTGTGTGAGAGAGAGAGAGGGAGGGAGAACGAGAGAAAGTTGGACAGAGAAATAAAGAGAAAGATATACAGGTGTGTGTATGTGTGTGTGAGAGAGAGAGAGGGAGGGAGAACGAGAGAAAGTTGGACAGAGAAATAAAGAGAAAGATATACAGGTGTGTGTATGTGTGTGTGAGAGAGAGAGAGGGAGGGAGAACGAGAGAAAGTTGGACAGAGAAATAAAGAGAAAGATATACAGGTGTGTGTATGTGTGTGTGAGAGAGAGAGAGGGAGGGAGAACGAGAGAAAGTTGGACAGAGAAATAAAGAGAAAGATATACAGGTGTGTGTATGTGTGTGTGAGAGAGAGAGGGAGGGAGAACGAGAGAAAGTTGGCAGAGAAATAAAGAGAAAGATATACAGGTGTGTGTATGTGTGTGAGAGAGAGAGAGGGAGGGAGAACGAGAGAAAGTTGGACAGAGAAATAAAGAGAAAGATATACAGGTGTGTGTATGTGTGTGAGAGAGAGAGAGAGGGAGAGAAAGATGAGCGCAAAGAAAGAGAAATCGTGATAAAAAATCAACTCTGCAGAGGGACAGTGTGAGAGAGTGTGTCTGTGACACGTGGAGAGAAATAAAAAAGAAAAAGAAATAAAGAAAAATGGTGAGACCTAGAGAGAGAAAGTTATAGAGAGTAAACTATTCAAGTCATCATTGGGTATCGGTGAATCAAAACCTGTCATACAAACACAAACATTTATCGGTGTGATTGCTTGCTGTTGATCTCGTAGAAACTAGTTAACAGTATTACCCTCAGCCACCCATGATGAGTGTACAAGCTCATAAGAGGAGCAGTGAACAAAAATTGACATTTATTCCTACAAAATAATAGATCTCAGGGTACTTACTGAACACATTTTCTAAGATGGTGTAACCTTCATCACTTAAAAGATCCGTCAGTTTCCATAGTCTCTCCTCACAGACTGAATGATTACAAGCAGGAACGAATAAAACAACCATATTCAGTCATTAATCTCAAACACCTCAACCAAAACAAAACCACACAATTTCAAATACATTGCATGGCATCAAATAAGTCGTAATAGGGTTACATGGTTAAACTATGAGAGGTGTACTTAAAACCTGCTAGCTTCATTCTAGGGCGTATAAATCTGTCCAAGTATTAAGCCAACGCTGATACTAAAACTCTTAGAATGAACTTGGTCACGTGGGTATATCATAGAAAAAAAGACAGGTAAGTCGCCCCATTCAAATTTTTCACTTCCTGATCTATATCGTTTACCCCTGCAGCAGTAAATCTTTGTTTTTTTGATCTATATAAAACAATAATATATATATATATTTTTGTGTATGCTCCATTCCTTTGGATAAGACATGTACATATCTTTCATGTATATTTTGTACAGGCTTTGATCAGACATTACACTTCTCCTATCTGTATTACTAAATACACTGTGTTGACATTGTTTATATGAGTAGCTTGAATGATTCCCATTGACTAAGGGAGTGAATGTTGGAATTTTATGTGTCGTGTGTGTTGACAAAGTGTGTAAATAAATTCACTCATGAATCAGGTACTAGAGTGTTGGTGTTATTTATTAAGTGTAGTGTCCATACACTTAACACACTGATGTACGTGAGTTCATAACTTTATCAACGGTAAACAATTAGCTAGTTACATGATCTAGATATCAAGGGGGGGGGGGAATAGACAAATCTGACGTAATGACTGTCCCATACAGAACCGGATACAGGTTATAAATCTTATCTTATCTTATATAATACAGACGTTACTTCAAAAAAAGAAGATGATTACGTCCTACGCGTCATGCATTTAGTCATGCATATTAACCAATGACTTACATTCTGCCAAGTCACTGGTTTTTCTGGCTAGCTCAGGCAACCCATTTCATGCTCTAATAGCACTAGGGAAGAAGGAGTATTTGTACAAATTTGTCCTAGCATATGGGACGAGGAATGTGCCTTTATTTTTGTGTCTTTCAGAGTATTTTATTAAATTTTGATTTTGTATTTGAAGATTATGGTTCAATGTTTTATGTATAATTGCTACTTTACTTTAGAGTCTTCTGTCCTGAAGGCTTTCTAAATTTAGTGATTTTACTAATGGTGTTACCCTAGTCAAATGTGAATATTCGTTTGTTATGAATCTCACTGCTCTATTTTGTGTTTGTTCCAGTTTCTTAATGTTTTCTTGAGTTGAGGGGTCCCACACGGTGGATGCATATTCTATTATTGGCCTAACCAAGGTTAAATAACATTTTAGTTTTATGTTCTTATTTGATTTATAAAAATTTCTTTTAATAAACCCTAATGCTTTGTTGGATTTTTTTATAGTTTCATCAATATGTGGATTCCATGACAGTTTTTCATTTATTATAACACCTAGGTATTTTGAGTTTTTAGTCTGTGTTACTGGTTTGCCATGAATAAGATAAGTGGAATTAATTTGTTTTAGTTTTTTTGTTACTCTTAACAACTGACATTTTTCTGGTTGGAAAGACATGCTCCAATTTGATTCCCATTTCTGTAATTCATCTAATTTTCTTTGTAAAATATCTGTGTCTTGTGTTGTTTTTATTGTTCTATATATTATGCAATCGTCTGCAAATAATCTGACTTTTGTTCCAGAACTAATGCAATTTGGTAAATCATTTATGTAAATTAAAAATAGTAGTGGACCCAAGACTGTTCCTTGAGGTACACCTGAGTTTACTGTTATTGGTGTTGATTTAGAACCATTTATTATTACAGTTTGTTCTCTCCCTATCAGAAAATCTTTAATCCACTGATGCAGTGGACCGTTAATGCCGAAATATTTTTATTTTTTAAGCAAACTATGGTGTTGAACTTTGTCAAAAGCCTTGGAAAAATCTAGTAAGATAGCATCTATTTGTTCACTATTATCTAAACCTTTTGAAAAATCATCAATTAGTCCTATTAGTTGTGTTTCACATGATCTATATTTCCTAAAGCCATGTTGGTATGGGGTGAGGACATTATGTTTGTCTAAGTGGTTTATGATATTGCTACATATTATGTGTTCTAGTATTTTACATGTGATGCTGGTAAGTGATACTGGTCTGTAGTTTTCTGGATCAGATTTTTCTCCTTTTTTAAATAGGGGGGTGACATTAGCTTCTTTCCAGTCCTTTGGTACTCTGCCCTGGTTAAGCGATGCCTGAAAGAGTATTTTGAACACTGGAGCTAGCTCATTACTTAGTTCTTTGAGTAATCTAGCTGGAATACCATCAGGTCCAGACGCTTTATTTGGTTTGGTGTTAGCTAATAGTTTTTTAATTCCATTTTCTTGTACTACTAAATCTTCTATGTTGTCTACTTGGTTCAAATTAAGAAATATGTCTTTGTCTCCTGGGGCTGAGAATGCTGATGCAAAGTATTTGTTTAGGATGTTTGCTTTAGTTTCATTATCATTATGTATTATGTTATGTTCATCTTTTAATGGCGCTATGCCTGTTTTTTTCCATTTTCTTAGACTTAATGTATGACCATAGGTTTTTGTTGTTATCTTTAGATATTACATTGTTTATGTATTCACTCTGCAGCTGTCTGCTTACTTTTTGGGTTAGGTGTTTAATTTTTATATACTTTATATACATGGAAGACTTTAGTTATACTGAAAAGAGAAGAATTTTCCTTCACATTTCTAAAATATTTTTATTAAGCAAACTATTTTAAAAGATACAGAGACAAAGTTTGCTAATATAAATGAACATAACTTTGCATCATGGAGAACATTAAAAATACTTTTAAAAGAAAGACAATACCTCCTTTTTAGCAACTTAGCTTTAAGCAACTGTGTTTCCTCTTTAAAAATGAATGAATCTTTAATTTAAAAACATTTTACACCCACCCCCCCTCCCACTGAGAGAATCCTGGTAAAGTGAATGTATAGATCTAGTACACCTTTAAAATGCCAATGATCTGCAATTAGATCTCGACTATGAAAACGATGCGCAAAATTTCACTGAACATTAATTTATTAAACTCTTGAATGTATAAGACCATGAGTTCGGAAACTCCCGAAAGAAATAATCCTTTCAAGAACGCGATAATCCTTTCAAAACTAATGTAGGATCTAGACCTAGATTTAGTCTCTAGCCAAATTTACATTTATTTATTTTTACTTTGAAAAATTATAATAGTCAAGCTATTGTTTTCCCCAAGTAATTCTCTTCTCAGCGATATACATCAACTTATACTGGAGTGATCGTAAAATGAACTTGTGTGTTACCCGTGCTTGTAATCGTGCTAGTATTTGTAATCGTGTTCGCATTATCGTAGTCTGTGAATCGTGACCAGTCTGTATTGTGTTATTGTGTGTATTAGTCGTGTTTTATTGAAATAAAGCCTTGTTTCTAAGGTTATGAATTGATTTAGTATATTACAATTTATTTCAATAAAACCATTCTTAAATGGACAAGTTTTTGCGTCCCAATAGACTGGATGCTGATCCTTGTTCAACTAATGCTTCAGTTACATGGAAACATAGGATTTCTTGTTTTGACAGATTCGCAACGAAGGTAGGAGCTAGTGAAAGCGAACAGTTTGACCTGCTATGGAACTTTGTGTCTCCATCCTTATATCAGTATATTTCTACCTGTTCTAAATACTCAGAAGCAAAATCTATTCTTGAGAATTTATTTGTGAAGGCCCCTAATGAAACATTGGCCAGACATTTGCTTGCAACTTGCAAACAAGAAGTCGATCAAAGTCTTGATCAATTTGTACACAAGCTGAGAGTGATGGCCAGAGATTGTCAGTTCCGAGCTGTTAGTGATGACAAAAAGAAAGAGGACGCCATTCGCGTTGCCTTTGTTAGCGGCATGCGTTCGAGTGTAATTAGACAGAGGCTACTTCAGAAAAGATCCCTTGACTTGAAAATGGCTTTAGATATAGCCAAGACACTCGACATGGCCCAAAAAGAATCCAGTTCGTTTAGTACTCCTTCTCAGTTGGTAGAGTCATCTCTTTCGTCATCGGAAATCTCAACCGAAGAAATGGTGGACTCAGAAACATCGCAACAGTGAATACTAAATGTTTCTTTTGCGGAGGTAGTCGGCATCTCAAAGCGAAATGCCCTGCCAAAGACTGCATGTGTCATTCTTGCGGAAAAAATTGACATTTTTCGAAGGTTTGCAGGTCTCGCAACACACCTATAACCAAAACAAAAGTCAAAACATCTCCTAGCCACGAGATTAAAAGACAATCTTGTAAAGATTGTAGCTGCATTATGGACTCTACACATCTAACATCACTAATTGTTACTTCGTCTGTACCTGGTTTAACTAAATCAACAGTACACATCACTGTAAATGGCGTGAACCTAAAAGCCCTAATTGATACAGGTAGCGGGGAAAGTTACATTTCTTCAAACATACCAAGAGAGTATGATTGTTCAGTGACACGTTCAAAGCACAAAATTTCTATGGCGTCATCTCAACTGTGAAGCGTCACAAGAGGCCACATGTTTGCATCGCTAAAATACAAAGGGGAAGTTTACAATCAATTCAAACTTTCGTTACTAGTTGAACTTTGCACTGATGTAGTGCTTGGGTTGGATTTTCTCGCATTACACAAAGAACTGATAATTCCATTTAACGGTGGTCGACCTGCATTTCATGTTTGCTCGCCCAATGCTGTTAAGGTAGAGGCACCACAATTGTTTGCAAATTTATCCCCTGATTGCAGACCTATTGCTACTAAATCTCGTCGTTACTCCTTCCAAGACACACAATTTATTAAAGCTGAAGTTGAGAAATTGATACGAAACGGTATCATTGAACCTTCCAAATCACCTTAGAGTCCTTGTCACGACCAATGAGCGGCACAAAAAGCGAATGGTCGTTGATTATAGCCAAACTATAAATAGATTTACTTACCTGGACGCTTACCAAATGCCAAGAGTGGATGAAATGGTGGAGAAAATTTCCAGGTATGAAATCTTTAGCACATTGGATCTGGAGAGTGCTTATCACCAAATACCTATCAAACAGTGCGAAAAGAAATACACAGCTTTCGAAGCTTGCGGTAAACTCTACCAGTTTTGCAGAATACCCTTTGGGGTGACTAACGGTGTAGCTTGCTTCCAGAAAACCATAGACACTATTATAGAAAAAGAAAAGTTGTCTGACACGTTTGCTTATGACAATGTAACAATATGTGGTACAGATGTAGACTCTCATAACAAAAATGTGTTGCATTTTCAGAAGGTAGCTCTGGGATACGGAATAACTTTCAACGAAAGTAAAAGTGTATTTGCTACTAAGAAGGTAAAGCTGCTTGGATATGAAATATCCAAGGGACATTTGAAGCCGGACCCTGATAGATTTCAAGCTCTGTGAGATTAGCTACCTCCAAAAGATCTGAAGTCTCAGAAAAGGATTGTAGGACTTTTGGCATATTATGCTCACTGGATACCCAATTTCTCCGACAAAATGTATCCTATAATGAAAAATCAAATTTTTCCTGTACCTACAGATGTAAAAACAGCGTTGAAAGACGTGAAAGAAGAATCGCAGAAAGCAGCAATTTTCACCATAAAGTATGACTATCCTCTAATTGTGGAAACTGACGCTTCTGACATCGCAGTAGCAGCCACTTTAAATCAGGATGGAAGACCTATTGCATTCTTCTCTAGAACTCTTTCACCTAGTGAAAGGCATCAATCTGCCATAGAGAAAGAAGCAACTGCAATAATTGAAGCTATACGCAAATGGAAGCATTATTTGTGTGGCAATCATTTTACCCTTATTACGGACCAGCGGTCTATTTCATACATATTTAAAGACACTCATGACAAGAAAATTAAAAACGATAAGATACAAAGGTGGAAATTAGAACTAGCAGACTTCAAGTTTGATATACAGTATAGAATTGGGAACGCCAACACAGCAGCAGACACCTTGTCTAGAGGGCACTGTGCAACCATGACGAAACAAAGTACCCTGAAGACGTACCATGACTACCTGTGTCATCCAGGTGTCACTAGACTTCTACATTATGTCAGGTCAAAGAACTTACCCTTTTCGGTTGAAGAGGTCAGACAGACCATTCAACAATGCAGAACCTGCAATAGAATTAAACCGCAATTCTATAAGGAATTTGCAGGTACGCTCATAAAGGCCACACAGCCGTTTGAAAGAATTAGTGTTCACTTTAAAGGTCCTTTGCCATCAGCTACTCGAAACAAGTATTTATTAACAATGATTGACGAATATTCGCGGTTTCCATTCGCTTTTCCCTGTCCTGATATGACATCTAAGACAGTGATAAAGTGCTTCGACCAGTTATTTTTCCTCTTTGGAACACCCAGTTACATCCACTCTGATCGTGGCACATCATTTATGTTCACAGAAACTACAGAATATCTACATTCTAAGGGCATAGCCACTAGCAGGACAACGCCCTACAATGCAAAAGGAAATGGGCAAATAGAAAAGCTGAATAAAACATTGTGGCAGGCTATTTTATTACCATTGGACTCAGGGGAGTTGGAACTATCACAGTGGGAATCTGTGTTGCCCCAGGCACTTCATTCAATTCGATCATTACTGTGTACTTCTACTAATGAAACTCCACACGAACGGATCTTCAAATTCAACAGAAGATCGCCAACATCCTTGCCTACTTGGCTACAGATCCCAGGGAAAGTATTACTAAAATTACCTGTAAGATCTTCAAAATTTGACCCATTGGTGCAAGAGGTCGAACTTATTAGCTGCAACCCACAGTACGCCCATATACGATTTCCAAACGGCCGGGAAGAGACAGTGTCGCTTAGGCACCTGGCGCCAAAGGAAAGTTCCACGAACGACTATTTCGAATCAGAGAACGGTATTCTGCCTCAAGAGGTCGGTGACTCTTTGGATCTCTCACCAGGGAGTCGCTACGTGCCTGAAACTATCAGTAATTCACAGTCCCACCCCAATGATTTAAAACCAGCCAGAAGTCATCAGGGACTCACAGGGGAGCCACCCAATGCCAGAGGCCAATATTGACTCGAGTCCCGTACAGGACAGTTACGACTTGCAAGGAGAAAAGTCTACGCCAGAGATACCTCCGGATCCTTCCCTTCATACGCATGGTTATAACCTAAGACCCAGAAAGAAAGAAAGGAGGGGTGAATGGAGTGATCGTTAAATGAACTTGTGTGTTACCCGTGCTTGTAATCGTGCTAGTATTTGTAATCGTGTTCGCATTATCGTAGTCTGTGAATCGTGACCAGTCTGTACTGTGTTATCGTGTGTATCAGTCGTGTTTTATTGAAATAAAGCCTTGTTTCTAAGGTTATGAATTGATTTAGTATATTACATATACATTTCTAGGAAAATCGTTAGAGCCATTTTAGAGATCAGCTGTCCTTCGACTTTCCATGAAGGAGTGATTTGATTAGAGGTATTGTAAAAAAGATTGATTGCTATGACAAGATGCAACGCTTACAAGTACTCCAGACGTTAGAGAGTTATTGTCATTGGTTTAAAACAGCGGATAGATAATTGGGATTTATGGGTTTTTTGGTGGACAGAATATTTGGGTTAATTGGAAAATTAGCGTAAGTAAAGATACAATTATTTGATTTAAAAAAAAATCTCCATGTTAAATGCTTGGTGGGTGGGCGAAGAGAAATCTTACACGACACCTTCAGAATGATAACATAATTCAGTACTTTGAGAGTCACTGCTACATCTGGCCCACACTCTCCACCCTTTTTCCTTAACCACACGCACAATCACCTGTTTGCGCATGAATGGGAAAATTATGCAAGGGAGATAAACCACAGAAAGACCAGGAGATCAAAAAATTACCTGCTGATCTCCCGTGATTTTAACAGCATCTGATAGGAGAAAAGCCAATATAAGTTTTGTGTGGTCTGTCCGTCAGTCTGACCATCCGTCTGTCACCCTCAGATCTCAGAAACTAAAATAGTTATA
This sequence comes from Biomphalaria sudanica, assembly GCA_036873155.1. Taxonomy (NCBI): domain Eukaryota; kingdom Metazoa; phylum Mollusca; class Gastropoda; family Planorbidae; genus Biomphalaria; species Biomphalaria sudanica. The sequence goes on along the minus strand of JAZGLO010000202.1, from coordinate 707,491 downwards.
AGATCTCACGACATTTTCGAGCTTTCACAGTTGTGATGCAACGGCTTTCTTTTGTTTTCTAAAAGTCAACCTTTTTATCTTAAAAAAAAATTACGCAAACCATTTTTTTTATTTTACAAAACTACAGGGAAGGGAATTATTCATCTACAATAGGCCATAGACCATAGACTTATATATACTACTAAACTGGAAACCAGAAATAAATACTATCCGCGACTGATCGATCATGAACATTTTGTAAAAAGTTGGATCAAGGCGTTGTTTTGTAAAGTAGTTAAAACAAGTAAGGTTGGTTTTTTTTTCAAACCTAACCTATGTAACATTAAATTTAATTTTTTAGATCTATATGTAGTAATTGATTATTAACAACTAAATCAGAATATCAATAACAAGTTTTAATCATATAGATGTTTAATTGATTCTGTTAGCAAGCTGTGATTTCTAAAAATAAATTGGACCGGCCCCCCCCCCACTCGAAAGTGTATGGGGGGGGGGGGGGGGCAAGATTGATACCATCTCCAGACCCCACAAAATCGGCCAACATACTAGAGCGGTGGGGGCAAAATAATCTAAAAAATAGGTTGAAATATAAATAATTAGTACATATTATTAACATAAAGAATAAATTCGTATACAAATTGTGTGAATTCTATACTAAAATTCGTCCGCCCCCCCCCCCCTGGATCCGCCAGTGGTCCAGTCTAGATATAGTATATACAAGTCTATACCATGGACTTTTTCACTGATAATTTTCATTTATAAATTCGCGAATTTTAATAAGATTTTCGATCCGAACATTCGCTTTATCTTATCTTCTTATATAATACAGACGTTACTTCAAAAAAGAAGATGATTACGTCCTACGCATCATGCATTTAGTCATGCATATTAACCAATGACTTAAATTCTGCCAAGTCACTGGTTTTCCTGGCTAGCTCAGGCAACCCATTCCATGCTCTGATAGCACTAGGGACGAAGGAGTATTTGTACAAATTTGTCCTAGCATATGGGACGAGGAATGTGCCTTTATCTTTGTGTCTTTCAAAGTATTTTATTAAATTTTGTTTTTGTATTTGAAGATTATGGTTCAGTGTTTTATGTATAATTGCTACTTTACTTTTGAGTCTTCTGTCCTGAAGGCTTTCTAAATTTAGTGATTTTACTATAGGTGTTACTCTAGTCAAATGTGAATATTCATTTGTTATGAATCTCACTGCTCTATTTTGTGTCTGTTCCAGTTTCTTAATGTTTTCTTGAGTTGAGGGATCCCAAACGGAAGATGCATATTCTATTATTGGCCTAACCAAGGTTAAATAACATTTTAGTTTTATGTTCTTATTTGATTTATAGAAATTTCTTTTAATAAATTCTAATGCTTTGTTTGATTATTTTATTGTTTCATCAATATGTGGATTCCATGACAGTTTTTCATTTATTATAACACCTAGGTATTTTGCGTTTTTAGTCTGTGTTACTGGTTTGCCATGAATAAGATAAGTGGAATTAATTTGTTTTAGTTTTTTTGTTACTCTTAACAACTTACATTTTTCTGGGTGGAAAGACATGCTCCAATTTGATTCCCATTTCTGTAATTCATCTAATTTTCTTTGTAAAATATCTGTGTCTTGTGTTGTTTTTATTGTTCTATATATTATGCAATCGTCTGCAAATAATCTGACTTTTGTTCCTGAAGTAATGCAATTTGGTAAATCATTTATGTAAATTAAAAATAGTAGTGGACCCAAGACTGTTCCTTAAGGAACACCTTAGTTTACTGTTATCTGTGTTGATTTAGAGCCATTTATTATTACAGTTTGTTCTCTCCCTATCAGAAAATCATTAATCCACTGATGCAGTGGACCATTAATGCCAAAATATTTTAATTTTTTAAGCAAACTATGGTGTGAACTTTGTCAAAAGCCTTAGAAAAAATTTAGTAAGATAGCATCTATTTGTTCACTATTATCTAAGCCTTTAGAAAAATCATCAATTAGTCCTATTAGTTGTAAGTCTATAATGTGACTAAATTCGGTTGTAGATCTAAATCTACATTCTACACCAGATACAATCTATAGTAGATTTAGCTATATGTCTAAAAATAGGGCGAGGTCTATAAGCTAATCAATAAACAGACAAGCAAAAGAAAAAAGATAACTTTTTTAAAACAAATTTTGTATAAGGGAAAGAACCGCTGATTACTGTCATTTATAGTGTTATAACCCTGTTCCTCCCTGACTAACCTTTTTTTTCCACGTGCAAAGTAGGTCAGTTTTTGTTTATGCTGTTGGGCGTAAATGACCTTGACTAGTGTGTAAATGTGTTAAAAGACGTTAATTATGATTTTTGGATTTCTTGACTGAGGATTGAGAATTGTTTTCTATTGTGTTAGTGAATCGGGATTTGATGGTTTGATTTGGAGATTGTGACATTGTTTCTTTCTATCGGGGATATTGATTCATCATAGCTGGATTGTGCTTCTGTAATCGAAGAGATACCAGCGATCTGAGAATCGTTAAGTTATTTTCATTAGTTCAACCCACGTCTTAACAATATGAAAATTGCAGGGTTTAGCTCCCTTTCTGACATGTAAAACAAAATTCATTATTTAGAACTAGTCAATTAATTAATTAGTACTTATTGATTAATTGTTTAATTTTTTAAATTGATTCTTGTATTGTTATCAACTATGATAATTATGCCGAATTTCAACATGGTAATTTATTATTTTGTTTGGTATCTCGAACAAGAGAAACAAAGTGCACTTGACTGAATTGGGTGTTTAAATCTGAATTAGTCCCCTTTATAGATCACCGCTTAAAGTAAGTAACTATACAACCCTCTATAGTCATTGGCACTTCCCCTAGCAGAGTGGTTAGAATGTCGGCTTGAGAAGACGTGAACTATTGTGATCACTCTTTTTTTAAATGCTTTTAAAAACTGTATAAGCTTTGTTATTGTTATTGTTATTGTTTTTTTTTAAAGTAGTTTGTATGTTTTTCATATTTTTCTCTTACTTGTATTCAGACCATGATGAGTTCTTGCATGGTCAAAATGTGTTAGGGTAGATGAGGATAGATTTAGTCTAGTAATCTTCCAACATAAACCAATTTCTTATGTTTAAAGAAAATAACCGACTTACTTTCTGCTGTAGGAACTTAACGTGACTTAATACACATACACAGGCTAATAGTTTGAAATTGTTATTCCCTTACAGAAATTAAGTCTTTGGTGGACATCGTTTTGTTTTTTTAAAAAAGGTATACAAATCTTGTGTAAGGAAGGTAACTCATCATTTAGCGACCAATGTTTTAAAGTAGTCCATTATTTCAGCAGTTCACGACCTGTCATATTCATTTCAATTCAACTCAATAGTTATTCGCCACCTCTAAGGTCGCTTGTATTAACTTTTCAGTCAGATTTAGTTTTACTCACAGTAGGTAGGGAGACAACTGTACTTCGCCATCGGACTCTGGTTTTGGGTAGTTGCACTTGTCCATCCTGCAATTTGCAACTGAAGGGAGAAAACTAACACCAACAAGAAAATATTGTAAAATCAAAAAAAAAAATTAAAAAAAAATAAAATGAAAATTAAAAAAAAGCGTATATTGAGTATAGTTATATCAATTAGTTTGGATCAGTCATATTATCAAATTTGTAATAGATTTAGACTAACAAAAAAGTATTTATATCAAATTTAAAAAAAGAGGGGGAACAACCTGATTTCGAGCTTATTGTTCAAGCCTTCTCAGGCTTCTCATATGAACACGTTCAATTATTCAGCTAATGTAGAGCCTATGAATATAGAAGATTTAAAGTTATCTATTTGTTCACTAAGACCCAGACGACGACCTATAAAGGGCACTAATTCAGCTTAGACCACCACTTCAGTAAAATACAATTTTTTTCCCTGACTGAGATAACAAACAAAATAATTAATTATCAATAATTAATTATCTAATTGGTTGATTTTTTAAAATTGATTTCTGTGTTGACAGTTAAAAGAAATAATTAAAGCAAAAATGTCAGCTTGATTCAAGGCTGGCTGTGGGACAAATACTTTTTTACCGGAAAGACAAACAGAGTGAGTTGATATAAGCTTTGTAAAAATATAATTGTATATCCATATAAATACATTACAAGGCTGAACACCCATCGGTTGTAGCCAATATTTTTTTGACTATAAGCTGAACGGAATAAATTGCGTAGCTGAGACAATCTGTTCTTTCCCCTATTGTTACTTCAAAGTTACTTGTTTTCTTGGATGTTTATGTAACAAGCTTTTAAAACAAAACACAAATGATATGAGCACAAGTGGGCTGTGTAGCTGAGGGACATGAACCACTTCAATAAGTATCAAAGGTCTTGAGTTCGAAACCCGAATTGAGTTTTGGTGAGCTCCCTAAGGTTAGCTCCGTAAACCTTCTCCCTGGCTGTCTCTTGAGACGTTCTCCCTCGACAGAGATTGGGCCATATCGCTCTGAGCACAATACTTATCTATATACTATATATCTATATGCAAAAGCCATTAGTTGGCCTCCTTCAGTCATAGGACGACTATGGTTCATCTCGAACACTTTTTCATGTGACTTTGGAACCCTATTTTGGAGAGACACTTCCGTCCACTAATATAGCAGGTACTTTCTCTTTGTTGTTAAAGGAGCTGGTCATTTTCGTATGGCACGTTTTCTTCCAGGGCTGAAGCCCGTGTTTTTTCACTGTCCATGGCTTTCTTGGTCACCGCCTCTCTCCAACTAGTGCGGTCTAAGGGCTATGTCTGCCCAATGGTCAGTATCAATGTTCACTGTTTTAAGGTCCGGTTTTATTTCATCCATGTAACGGAAGTGAGGGCGACCAGTTTTTCTTGAGCCAGACGCGAGTTGTCCGTAAAGAATTATTTTCGGGATATGATTGACCTCCATCCGGCGAACATGTCTGAACAAAAGCCATCACATTTTTTTTAAATATTTAAGGATAATGGTCAAAATGAAGATTATTAACTTCTACCTCAAACCTCCTGCAGGACAGGGTTCAAACTCGGCACCTTAAGACATCTTGAAACGCATTCTATACAATTAGGCATTCAAAGAAATATATTCTACTCCATTGTTCTTGCCCACCATCACGAAGACACAGTGGCGTAGCTAGGGTGGGGGGAGGAGGGGGAATTTAAAAATCCCCTCGGGCCCCCACTTGAGGGGGCTCCCAAATGAGTGTTTCTTACATTAAAAATTAAATATTGCGCAAAATGCAAGCCACCCCCCCCCCACCCCTAAAGAGGTCAATCCCCCTCCCCCCGGGCACCCAAACGATGGAAAACTCCTAGCTACGCCCCAGCGAAGAGACGCCACTTTTTTCCTGCGAGGTGTAACGAACAGAGAGGAGAGAAGCGTGTTTTCAATATGTCAAGAGAATGCAGCAGACGTTGGCTAGCAACTGGACTGAATGATTTCTGATGTCACGACTCAGTTTATTAAACTTTGTTTTTATTTCTAGACCGAGTCTGAGACGCCGCGTGAAAAGTTTGGGAGAAAAGGAGTTTTTTGAACTAGAGAGAAACAGCAGACGAGAAACAAGAAACAGAAATTGAAGTTCAGACTAGAAACGTTGGACTGAGCTACAACAACGGACCTCTCCCAAAAAGTACATTTTCTTACTCTAAGAAGTTGATGTGACCTTTTATAGTGGCCTCCGACAGAGGAAAAGACGCTATTAGTTTTGTGTGGCCTGCCTGTCCGTCTGTCTGTCCGTCTGTCCCGTTTAGATTTCAGAAACTAGAAGAGAAAATGAAAATCGCATATCATAATATTTTAGATCATTCAAAGTTCTGATGCAACGGCAACTTTTTTTTCTGAAAGTGAAAAATCTAATTTTTAAAATCAATTATGCAAGCAGTTTTTCATAATACTACACATTTTTTTTTACAAATATTCACTATTAATAGTAACAAACATTGGAGGCTTTTTTTTTAGTAAGGGAGATGACTATTTACCATTATTCCAACACATTTATGCAAATGGTTTTAGATTTTGGATGAAAAAATATTTTTTTTTACAATTGTATTGCTAAGTTATGTAAGCTCAGTCATACCAAATACTACATTTACACACAAAAAATGTTAACTTATTTTTTAAAGAGAAAAAGTCTATCTACAATACAAATAAGTTTGACATAATTTAAAACAACAATTAATAAGTAGTTTTTCATATTATCGCGTGAAGTGCAGGAATATAATCACATAATGGAACACAAAACTAAAGGATTTTTTTTTTACGGAAATGTTTTTTCTTTAGGCTTTGAATAAGAGATTGACCCTTTACAAAACAATTAGATCAATTAGATACTCATTATAAGACATCAGTTTGGCCAGGTTCACATCTAACTTCACATTCACTTTCACCTATCCCTTTGTCTGCTGGACCTTTGGGGCACCACATAGTATCTGTCAATCATCTTTCTCTATTCTTCTCTCTCATTTGCCTTTTATATAATTTCATTATAATATTCTTTCTAAAAATATTAAAACCTGCTTTTTTACCTGCTTGGGTATACCACTTCTGATAGAATTTAATTCCGATATTCTTCTAAAAATATTGAAACCTGTCTTTTTTCCTGCCTGGGTGGACCACTTCGGGGCCGATTTTGAGTATGTGTTTCCACACAAATTGTATTTGTATTATTTTTTATTAGTAAGAGCTTTATTATCTTATATTCTTAACACTCTATCATTCTATAAAGCAACTATGCAAAAAAAAAAAAAAAAAAAAATCTTCCACTATATTTGAAATCGTCACTTTACAGTTTATCCAATCTGGATTATGTTTCTCAAACATGAAAAGATATGCAGAATATTTTCAGAAATTTAATGAGGTTGTGACCGAGCGTCGCGAGAGGTTTGAGGGACATGTCCTCCGACAGAATGAACCACGTATACCATGAGTTGCGATGGAGACCGAAAGCAGAGACGTCCTCGTATACCTTGGCGCCACACCGTCATGGGGGACCTCAGAGCAGTGGACACCAGGTGGAAAGAAGCTTCCAACATTGCCAGTGATGAATCTTTCCAGAGACAGCTGGCCACTCAATGAGCCATTTGGCGCGGGAGGATCTAAGTAAAGATTTAGATACTTGTTGAACCTTTTGCGATGGAGAAAAATCCAAAGAGAGAGGAGTCGAACTGGCACCATCGTGTTGAAAATACTCAATCCTCTTAATTAGGTCGAGATACTAAAGCAACTGCACTTAATGGCAATGTAGTAGTTTCTTCTTATTTTGTAAATTCCCAATTTGAAGCTTTTCCTTTCCCCATATAGCATTAATTGATTTCTACTTCTAGATTAGAGGTTTCTTAACTTAAGCATTAACTCTCAGCTCTTGTATTTTGTTGAACTAAAGTGTCAGCTTACTAATCAATGTTCTCTTATTTTCTTCTTTGCAACTCAAATTATTCCCATTGTATTTATTGGCCAGCTACGACATTTTTTTTTAAATAAATTGCCGCGGTGTGGGAGTAGTAGACTTTTTGTTATTTTACTTTTTGGCTCTACTAAATCTGAAAAATCTGGACACCGCCAGACGATGTAAATGTAAAGTATAATTTGCTCATGTGTGATCGAGTCTATATTAACCAATGGAAAGCGCGCCAAACAAAAAAAAGTGGCCAGCTTGGCTCGTAAATAGGTTAAAAAAGGCCAAATACAATAAGCGGTGTGTAATTGGAAAAGAGAGAATACGACGTACAAACGACGACCTCAAGGCAATTCAATGTAACGTGAGCTTGTCTGGCCTGTAACGGGGGTTTCACATTGCATTTACTTCTCTGGCAGACTTGAGATCTGGGAGCGCGCGGTCTTGAACAGTTCAATTGATCTAGATTTAGTTTGGATGGTGTTTTTTTTTATAAGCTTTGGATTTTTCTCCATCGCAAAAGGTTCAACAAGTATCTAAATCTTTAAGTCCAAGTTTTTCTATATGAACAGATTGGTTCCTGATAATCTGACTTTGAAATGATTTCATATCAATACAATTGTCATGCGTAATGATGTCACTATTAACCAGACAATTAAGTGGCTGACTCACCGTCACTTCTTTCAGCCCAGGAAGAGAGTTTGGGATCTATTACCTAATGAAATGAGTGCAACAGTTTTGATGACAGCCTTGCGGGAGCAGTCCAGGGGGAACCATTTAAGAAAGACTAACAGGCTGGGCTAATAGAGTTATTGATAGCATGATGATTTGTTAGAGGGCCTGGTTTTTTATATTTGAATGAGTGAGGGTCTTAAAGAAATAAGATTAAAATACTTTCTGTCGCCATTAGATATCAACTAGATCTAGATCTACATGATTTCTAAATGTAAAAGAAACAAGAAAACCATAATAAATTTACTACTAAATAGTAGGGCCGGACTTAACCATTGTGGAGCCCTATGCGAAACGGATTTCGCGGGGCCAAGTTTGGGTAGGGAAGCGGATAATAAGTGAAATTTAAGAGTTTGTATTAGAAAATAAATTCGTCTATGCATTTTATTCATTCTTTACTACGTACAGAATTACTTTACGAGCCTTGCGTGTAACAAAGTCATACAGTATATTATAATAATTCTGTTTCCTACATAGATCACGCTCAATACCAAGAATTACCAAATGTTTCTATCTATCTTTGAGAATTGTTTTCCATATTGAATGACATCCCAAAATGACAATTTTTTTGTGTATATATTTCCATATATTTTAATGACTTTTTCGTATATTTTGCGATTTCGGGAGAATTCCATGAGTCACTGGTAAATCGACAGGAGGGCGCGAGAAATCTGTTTGAAGTTATAAAATGGTTTCATTAAAAATGTATACACCTTGAATTAGAGCGGGTCCTATAAAAGTGCGGATCCTTTGAAAGTGGGGGCCCATTGCGGTCGCATTGGTTGATGTCAGAGGCGGACTGGGTATAAAAATCGGCCCGGACATTAGTATATAAACTGGCCCACAAATGGTATGTCATATATTTTCGGTGTGTGTGGGGGGGGGGGATTTTTACCCCACTCCGCAATTTACATATATATATATTAGTGTGTGTGTATATGTAATTAATCTTCACTACTGGCAGGTTTATGAATTATTTGTGTTGTTAATTAACTGGATACAGTCAATTAAGGTTCGGGATTCAACCTGACAAGAACATCACTCACACACAGTCGTACATATAGTAACCAACTATGTGAATAGTTTAAATAAAAAAAAGGAAATGAATTTAATTGTATGAAACATGTGTGTATGTACAATGAGGATGATAAATAGACAATATATATATTAGATATATATATATATATATATATATATATATATATATATATATATATATATATATATATATATATAATAATATAAATATAAAAATATTATTCAATAAATAATTTTAGCACCTTTGCTACTGCTATCAACTTGTCACCCTGGTTTCATAGTCCACCAGACTCTGACCGACTGGCGTCACAAAACTGCCAACCTCGGTAATAGTAAAGTTAGACCTCAGATGATCGCCAATTTGACAATGACACTGAAAACTGTAATATATATTTCTGAGACGACAATCGACGCCCACACTAGCATAGACTCGAGCTCAGTATATACAACTCCAACACTGGCACCCCTAAACAGGGGTCCAAAAATCCTACTGAATAATAAGTCCGAGAAATTAGTACAGACTATAGATATAATAACCTTTTACGGACCAACACACCGTCCGTTCCAACCAAAGTCAGAGGGTGAACTGCCTCATTACAAAGAATAACCAATAGATGTCCCCGGACTTTGTGACGTAGCAAAACAATTCAAAACAAACATACAAGGCAATCTCGCCCGTACAAGTACTATGAGTAGGAAATTAAAAAACAAAACAAAGCCAAAGACACTACGCGACAACTACATTTTGGTCTTTCATTCTTTCAAACGATTTTTCTACCCTATAATACTCTCTGCCTATAATTAGTGGAAAGACAGTACACACCGCTAAGGGTCAAGTAGGGAGTCCGGGGGAGCGCTGTGAGCTCCCCAAGTAGGGTCTAGGGCGAAGCCCCGGAACCAAGCATCATTTCCGTTATTTTAAGCTTTAAAAAATGCATATTCTGAAGTATACACAGTGCAATTAGCCAGCTACTCTTCCGCTAAAAAAATTCAAAAACTAAATTTGCTATTCAATGGAGTCCAGCGACTGGTAGAAAATGGTGCAAATGCTTTAGTTTTTGTATTGGAGGGAGAAGGGTAACCACAAAACCCCATTTGGCTAGCTCATGAAATTTGATGACTGTAGTTTGCTTAAGTTGGCTGCACTGGGGCAGTAAGTAAAGTTTCCCTTTCAGACAATGAGGTCTGAGGCAAGTGATGGTTTGAAGACCTTCCCCTCCCGGCTACGCCCATGTGTTATATTATAGGTGTAAGCCTTATTCTCTACAAAATATATAAAGTTTGATAACGCATCGAAAACTGGAGGGATGCATTCGTAGGATTACATAATGTATTCTATTTTTACATGTATGTAGTCTGGAAACTATAAACAATACAAAAGCAGACTAATGACTTTAAAGCTTTTTGATATTACTTATAGATTGCAGACGTTTCCTAAAAAAATAAGATAGTTACGTCCTACGTATTTCATGTGTCAATCTAGTCTATATATAATTAAGATGGGAATTTAAGATTATTTTTTTTTAATTCATACCGGTAAGCCTATGAACTACTTGGAGGTTCGCGCGCGACGCCTTTAAGTCAGACAACTACTACAGATGACTAGGGGGGAAGGGGAACTCGATGCAAACACACCTACAGATTATATCTAAAACATCATAACATAGAACACTGACAATGACAACACACCAGGATCCAGCTACAGACAGCGCATCACCTGCTCACAGTACAATACAATACCACTAGGTACCAGCTTTCTATACGAAATTTACGCAATTTGCAGGACATCATTAGGTCCCCCTAAAAGCGTCATCAATCGTTCGAATCATCAAATCATTAATTAAATAGCTAGGTAGATTTTAGCGTTAGTTAGATCATTTCATCAATTCATTAGGTTCATAACATTAGGCATACATTAGCTCATTTCTACTTACAAAACTTGCATGCGCGACATGAAAATTTTTAGCTTTAGGTTAGGTTTAGTGTTGGCAAAAAAGGTAGGCATAGGTTATACTTTTAGTGCCGGCATCAGATCTAAATTAGCGTTTAGTTTAGGAAAAAAGGTAGACATAGGTTGAACTTTTTTTGCCGGCATAAGATCTAAATTAGCGGTTAGTATAGGAAAAACAATTAGGCATAGGTTAAACTTTTAGTGCCGGCATCAGATCTAAATTAGCGTTTAGTTTAGGAAAAAAAGTAGACATAGGTTAAACTTTTATTGCCGGCATTAGATTTAAATTAGCGGTTAAGATAGGAAAAACAATTAGGCATAGGTTAAACTTTTAGTGACGGCATCAGATCTAAATTAGCGTTTAGTTTAGGAAAAAAGGTAGGCATAGGTTAAACTTTTAGTGCCGGCGTCAAGTCTAAATTAACGTTTAGTTTAGTAAAAAAGCTAGGCAAATTAATGTTTAGTTTAGGAATAAAAGCTAGGCATAGGTTAGTGCCGGCATCAGGTCTAAATTATTGTTTAGTTTAGGAAAAAAAAGCTAGATATAGGCTAGGCTTTTAGTGCTGGCGTCAGGTCTAAATTATTGTTTAGTTTAGGAAAAAAAGCTAGGCAAATTAACATTTAGTTTAGGGAAAAAAAGCTAGGCATAGGTTAAACTTTTATTGTCGGCGTCAGGTCTAAATCAGCGTTTAGTTTAGGAAAAAAAGCTAGGCAAATTAATGTTTAGTTTAGGAATAAAAGCTGGGCATAGGTTAGTGCCGGCGTCATGTTTAAATTAGCATTTACTTTAGGAATAAAATCTAGGCATAGGTTAGTGGCGGCATATAGCGTCTAGTACCGACGTCAGGTCTATGGTAGCGTCTAGTTTAGAATAAATCTAGACTTCTAAACGGGAGGCGCGGTGGCATTGCGGTAAAGCGCTTGGCTTTCGAACCGGGTCCGGGGTTCGAATCCTGGTGAAGACTTGGATATTTAATTTCGGGATCTTCGGGCGCCTCTGAGTCAACCTCGTTAACCGTAGGCCACAGAACCAGATGACCTTTATATCATTTGCCCTATAGACCACATCGAACTGACAATGGAACTTTACTTCAGTTACTAGACTTCGTCACCTCAAGTATCCCTTGGAGCACCACTCCTTTGTTAGAATCTCTTTCCGTGACAGTCCGTCCGTTCTTTTAGGTCGTTTTCCCATCATTTTCTCTGTCTGCCTCTTCTTCTTTAACCTGGCACTGTTCCCTGAAGGAAGGTCTTTGCAAAACCTGAGGACCTTGTGATCCGGCCATAAAGTCTGTTTGCTTTTCTGAACAGTGATTAGCATGTCACTTATGGGGCCCTATTGACGGTATGATCCTATTTCTACTATCTTCGTATGTGATGCGGTCTTTGTAGGGGATAACTTCAATAGCATCTCAATTTCTAGACTAATAGCATCTCAATTTCTAGACTAATAGTATCTCAAGTTCTAGACTAGTAGCATCTCAAGTTCTAGACTAGTGGACATTATTTTATTTCTACTTTGTTTTGTCCTTCGATGTGAAACAATGAGACCTCCCTTCACAGACAATAGTCTTAGGTCGCTTAGTTTCCACTGTTCACCGTTTTAATAGTTCTCAAATCTGGAAATTTGTCATTCTGACCATGAAATCGTTTCTCCTGAATCTAATTGCTGCAAGCTAGTTCCAGTCCTGTCAGCTTCCGCCCACCTCGTGTCCGCGGGAGAAAAAGAAAAGTCCGCCTTGCTGGATGAGGGAAACATATTCTTTAGTCTAATTCTGCATACTATTTACATGCAAGACCCATTACTCTCACACCCACTCGGGAGAAGCACATAATTATTTCCCCTGTCTGTATCTCGTCAACGCCGTCAGTGCTTCTATTTTTTTGAATACCGTTTTACCCTAGCGTTCTCGTTACATCAATTTCCCAGAGAGAGAGAGAGAGGGAAAGACAAAGAGAGGGAAAGACAGAGAGAGGGAAAGACAGAGAGAGGGAAAGACTGAGAGAGGGAAGGACAGAGAGAGGGAAGGACAGAGAGAGGGAAAGACAGAGAGAGGGAAAGACAGAGAGAGGGAAAGACAGAGAGAGGGAAAGACAGAGAGAGGGAAAGACAGAGAGAGGGAGATCGAGGGACGATGCGAGAGAGAAAGAGAGAAAATGAAAAAGGAGGAGAAAGAGAGAAAAGGAGAGAGAGAAAGAGAAAGAAAGAAGTTGAAAGAGAGAGAAACAATTGACGTTCTGGGTGCGAGAGAAAGAAAAAAGAGAGAAAAAAAAGAGAAAGAAAGAGAGAGAAAAAAAAGGAGAGAAATAGAGAGACGAAGAGAGAAATAGAAAGAAAAAGAGAGAAGGTGAGAGAACGAGATATATAGAAAGAGAGAGAGGGAGAAAGAGAAGTTGATAGAGAGGAACAAATGACGCTGTGGGTGTGAGAAGAAGAGAGAGAGAGAGAGAGAGAAAGAGAAATAGATAGAAAGAAAGAGACAGAAAGAAAGAGAGAGACAAAAAGAGAGAAAGACAAAGAGAGAAAGAGAGAGAGAGACTTTGAGAGAGAGAAGTTGAAATAGAGAGAAACAAATGACGTTGTGGGTGCTAGATAGATACATAAATAGATAGATAGATAGATAGATAGATAGATAGATAGATAGATAGATAGATAGATAGATAGATAGATAGATATAGATATAGAGAGATAGATAGATAGATAGATAGATAGATAGATAGATAGATAGATAGATAGATAGATAGATAAATAAATAGATAGATAGATAGATAGATAGATATAGATATAGAGAGATAGAGAGATAGATAGATAGATAGATAGATAAATAGATAGTTAGATAAATAGATAGATAGATAGATAGATAGATAGATAGATAGATAGATAGATAGATAGATAGATTTAGATAGAAAGATAGATAGATAGATAGATAGAGAGAGAGATAGAGAGATAGATAAATAGATAGATAGATAGATAGATAGATAGATAAATAGATAGATAGATAGATAGATAGATAGAGAGAGAGATAGATAGAGAGATAGATAGAGAGATAGAGAGATAGATAGATAGATAGATAGATAGATAGATAGATAGATAGATAGATAGATAGATAGATAGATAGATAGATAGATAGAGATATAGATAGATAGATACCAAATATCTCATGCTCTACATCTAGAAAACCATTCAATGGTCGAGCTGGTCGTATTGAGACAGGTGACCAACAGGATCTCGTGCATTTGGTTTCAATGACAGCAGGCAATCATGCACATCAACATTTTAGATGGATGTCGAAACCTGTATATCTACCTTCATTGCGGATACACGGGAGGACTTGCTGGGGGTCACTTGAGTTTGTGTGAAAACACAAATTCTCTTTGTAATTTTATTGATTTCTAATCAGCTTATAAAAAATGTGTCTAAAATGTACTAAATCTACAAGTACTAGAAATAGTTTTTCTTGGCACCATTAAACTCTAAACCGGCCAATAATATGAAAAGTAGATGAGGATGAAAGAATTTTGATTTCCCAATGTTACTAGGCTGTACGTCAAAGTACATTTCAGAATAAGACCATTAGAACCAGGTATTTCCAATGTAAGTAGATTCTATTTTGAAATGTACTGTTACATTGAACTGACCTTTAATTTGGTCTGGTCATAGATTTTACTTTATAATTGAAGGAATGTATTTTTTTTTTTTTTGTAATTTTTTTAAGCTCACTATTTTAGTCTAATCCAACATTTCTATTTGAAAAAATAAAGAGAATATCTACATTCTCCCGGTTGTTAAGTAAATAGTTCATTAAATCCTAATTTTTTAGATCTTGTTTTGTAAGCAAACGTTAACTAATCATAACACAATGTATAAAAAGCCTTGACAAAAGTTGATTTTGTAATAATTGCCTAACATCCATTCCTTTCAATCCAAGCAGTAAGCCCTAAAAGTATTTACAAACAATTCCAGCTTTCAATCCAAGCAGTAAGCCCTAGTATTTACAAACAATTCCAGCTGTCTCAAGCCCCTAAATCTGTCGCAATTTTAAAAGACACACATTTTGTCAAGCTACTTACCGAAACAAATTTTAAGAATGAAATGATCATTTAGATTTAACATAAATGGAGGTAAAGACATAATGAGCAAGATTTTGGTGTTTCCGGTTTTCGAATTATGGAATTATTAATAATGCGAATTAAAAAAAAAACAACTGTTTAATATTTACCTTCCTCAGCACCATACAATCAAATCGCGAAGCTCTTTGACTTGTAGCAAATAGAACATTTTGTTTTTAGCTATCCACGG
This sequence comes from Biomphalaria sudanica, assembly GCA_036873155.1. Classification (NCBI taxonomy): domain Eukaryota; kingdom Metazoa; phylum Mollusca; class Gastropoda; family Planorbidae; genus Biomphalaria; species Biomphalaria sudanica. The sequence continues at coordinate 692,066 of JAZGLO010000202.1, read as the reverse complement.
TCATTATTTCAAAATGGCGTCCTACCGTTGTTTAAATGTGTCTCTATTTATTTCAAAATGGCGTCCTACCGTTGTTTAAATGTGTCTCTATTTATTTCAAAATGCGTCCTACCGTTGTTTAAATGTGTCTCTATTTATTTCAAAATGGCGTCCTACCGTTGTTTAAATGTGTCTCTATTTATTTCAAAATGGCGTCCTACCGTTGTTTAAATGTGTCTCTATTTATTTCAAAATGGCGTCCTACCGTTGTTTAAATGTGTCTCTATTTATTTCAAAATGGCGTCCAAACGTTGTTTAAATGTGTCTCTATTTATTTTAAAACTGCGTCCTACCGTTGTTTAAATGTGTATCTATTTATTTCAAAATGGCGTCCTAATGTTGTTAAATTGTGTCTCTATTTATTTCAAAATGGCGTCCTACAATTGTTTAAATGTGTCTCTATTATTTTAAAATGGCGTCCTACCGTTGTTTAAATGTGTCTCTATTTATTTCAAAATGGCGTCCTACCGTTGTTTAAATGTGTCTCTATTTATTTCAAAATGGCGTCCTACCGTTGTTTAAATGTGTCTCTATTTATTTCAAAATGGCGTCCTACCGTTGTTTAAATGTGTCTCTATTTATTTCAAAATGGCGTCCTACCGTTGTTTAAATGTGTCTCTATTTATTTCAAAATGGCGTCGTACCGTTGTTTAAATGTGTCTCTATTTATTTCAAAATGGCGTCCTAATGTTGTTAAATTTTGTCTCTATTTATTTCAAAATGGCGTCCTACAATTGTTTAAATGTGTCTCTATTATTTTAAAATGGCGTCCTGCCGTTGTTTAAATGTGTCTCTATTTATTTCAAAATGGCGTCCTACCGTTGTTTAAATGTGTCTCTATTTATTTCAAAATGGCGTCCTACCGTTGTTTAAATGTGTCTCTATTTATTTCAAAATGGCGTCCTACCGTTGTTTAAATGTGTCTCTATTTATTTCAAAATGGCGTCGTACCGTTGTTTAAATGTGTCTCTATTTATTTCAAAATGGCGTCCTACCGTTGTTTAAATGTGTCTCTTTTTATTTCAAAATGGCGTCCAACCGTTGTTAAAATGTGTCTCTATTTATTTCAAAATGGCGTCCTACCGTTGTTTAAATGTGTCTCTATTTATTTCAAAATGGCGTCCTACCGTTGTTTAAATGTGTCTCTTTTTATTTCAAAATGGCGTCCAACCGTTGTTTAAATATGTCTCAATTAATTTCAAAATGGCGTCCTACCGTTGTTTAAATGTGTCTCTATTAATTTTAAAATGGCGTCCTACCGTTGTTTAAATGTGTCTCTATTTATTTCAAAATGGCGTCCTACCGTTGTTTAAATGTGTCTCTATTTATTTCAAAATGGCGTCCTACCGTTGTTTAAATGTGTCTCTATTTATTTCAAAATGGCGTCCTACCGTTGTTTAAATGTGTCTCTATTTATTTCAAAATGGCGTCCTACCGTTGTTTAAATGTGTCTCTTTTTATTTCAAAATGGCGTCCAACCGTTGTTAAAATGTGTCTCTATTTATTTCAAAATGGCGTCCTACCGTTGTTTAAATGTGTCTCTATTTATTTCAAAATGGCGTCCTACCGTTGTTTAAATGTGTCTCTATTTATTTCAAAATGGCGTCCTACCGTTGTTTAAATGTGTCTCTATTTATTTCAAAATGGCGTCCAAACGTTGTTTAAATGTGTCTCTATTTATTTTAAAACTGCGTCCTACCGTTGTTTAAATGTGTATCTATTTATTTCAAAATGGCGTCCTAATGTTGTTAAATTGTGTCTCTATTTATTTCAAAATGGCGTCCTACAATTGTTTAAATGTGTCTCTATTATTTTAAAATGGCGTCCTACCGTTGTTTAAATGTGTCTCTATTTATTTCAAAATGGCGTCCTACCGTTGTTTAAATGTGTCTCTATTTATTTCAAAATGGCGTCCTACCGTTGTTTAAATGTGTCTCTATTTATTTCAAAATGGCGTCCTACCGTTGTTTAAATGTGTCTCTATTTATTTCAAAATGGCGTCCTACCGTTGTTTAAATGTGTCTCTATTTATTTCAAAATGGCGTCGTACCGTTGTTTAAATGTGTCTCTATTTATTTCAAAATGGCGTCCTAATGTTGTTAAATTTTGTCTCTATTTATTTCAAAATGGCGTCCTACAATTGTTTAAATGTGTCTCTATTTATTTCAAAATGGCGTCCTACCGTTGTTTAAATGTGTCTCTATTTATTTCAAAATGGCGTCCTACCGTTGTTTAAATGTGTCTCTATTTATTTCAAAATGGCGTCCTACCGTTGTTTAAATGTGTCTCTATTTATTTCAAAATGGCGTCGTACCGTTGTTTAAATGTGTCTCTATTTATTTCAAAATGGCGTCCTACCGTTGTTTAAATGTGTCTCTTTTTATTTCAAAATGGCGTCCAACCGTTGTTAAAATGTGTCTCTATTTATTTCAAAATGGCGTCCTACCGTTGTTTAAATGTGTCTCTATTTATTTCAAAATGGCGTCCTACCGTTGTTTAAATGTGTCTCTTTTTATTTCAAAATGGCGTCCAACCGTTGTTTAAATATGTCTCAATTAATTTCAAAATGGCGTCCTACCGTTGTTTAAATGTGTCTCTATTAATTTTAAAATGGCGTCCTACCGTTGTTTAAATGTGTCTCTATTTATTTCAAAATGGCGTCCTACCGTTGTTTAAATGTGTCTCTATTTATTTCAAAATGGCGTCCTACCGTTGTTTAAATGTGTCTCTATTTATTTCAAAATGGCGTCCTACCGTTGTTTAAATGTGTCTCTATTTATTTCAAAATGGCGTCCTACCGTTGTTTAAATGTGTCTCTTTTTATTTCAAAATGGCGTCCAACCGTTGTTAAAATGTGTCTCTATTTATTTCAAAATGGCGTCCTACCGTTGTTTAAATGTGTCTCTATTAATTTTAAAATGGCGTCCTACCGTTGTTTAAATGTGTCTCTATTTATTTCAAAATGGCGTCCTACCGTTGTTTAAATGTGTCTCTATTTATTTCAAAATGGCGTCCTACCGTTGTTTAAATGTGTCTCTTTTTATTTTAAAATGGCGTCCTACAGTTGTTTAAATGTGTCTCTATTTATTTCAAAATGGCGTCCTACCGTTGTTTAAATGTGTCTCTATTTATTTCAAAATGGCGTCCTGCCGTTGTTTGAATGTGTCTCTATTTATTTCAAAATGGCGTCCTACCGTTGTTTAAAAGTGTCTCTATTTATTTCAAAATGGCGTCCTGCCGTTGTTTAAATGTGTCTCTATTTATTTCAAAATGGCGTCCTACCGTTGTTTAAAAGTGTCTCTATTTATTTCAAAATGGCGTCCTGCCGTTGTTTAAATGTGTCTCTATTTATTTCAAAATGGCGTCCTATCGTTGTTTAAAAGTGTCTCTATTTATTTCAAAATGGCGTCCTGCCGTTGTTTAAATGTGTCTCTATTTATTTCAAAATTGCGTCCTGCCGTTGTTTAAATGTGTCTCTATTTATTTCAAAATGGCGTCCTACTGTTGTTTAAAAGTGTCTCTATTTATTTCAAAATGGCGTCCTACCGTTGTTTAAATGTGTCTCTATTTATTTCAAAATGGCGTCCTACCGTTGTTTAAATGTGTCTCTATTTATTTCAAAATGGCGTCCTGCCGTTGTTTAAATGTGTCTCTATTTATTTCAAAATGACGTCCTACCGTTGTTTAAAAGTGTCTCTATTTATTTCAAAATGGCGTCCTGCCGTTGTTTAAATGTGTCTCTATTTATTTCAAAATGGCGTCCTAGCGTTTTTTAAAAGTGTCTCTATTTATTTCAAAATGGCATCCTGCCTTTGTTCAAATGTGTCTCTATTTATTTAAAAACGGCGTCCTACCGTTGTTTAAAAGTGTCTCTATTTATTTCAAAATGGCGTCCTGCCGTTGTTTAAATGTGTCTCTATTTATTTCAAAATGGCGTCCTACCGTTGTTTAAATGTGTCTCTATTTATTTCAAAATGGCGTCCTGCCGTTGTTTAAATGTGTCTCTATTTATTTCAAAATGGCGTCCTACCGTTGTTTAAATGTGTCTCTATTTATTTCAAAATGGCGTCCTACCGTTGTTTAAATGTGTCTCTATTTATTTCAAAATGGCGTCCTACCGTTGTTTAAATGTGTCTCTATTTATTTCAAAATGGCGTCCTACCGTTGTTTAAATGTGTCTCTATTTATTTCAAAATGGCGTCCTACCGTTGTTTAAATGTGTCTCTATTTATTTCAAAATGGCGTCCTACCGTTGTTTAAATGTGTCTCTATTTATTTCAAAATGGCGTCCTACCGTTGTTTAAATGTGTCTCTATTTATTTCAAAATGGCGTCCTACCGTTGTTTAAATGTGTCTCTATTTATTTCAAAACTGCGTCCTACCGTTGTTTAAATGTGTCTCTATTTATTTCAAAATGGCGTCCTACCGTTGTTTAAATGTGTCTCTATTTATTTCAAAATGGCGTCCTACCGTTGTTTAAATGTGTCTCTATTTATTTTAAAACTGCGTCTTACCGTTGTTTAAATGTGTCTCTATTTATTTCAAAATGGCGTCCTACCGTTGTTTAAATGTGTCTCTATTTATTTCAAAATGGCGTCCTACCGTTGTTTAAATGTGTCTCTATTTATTTCAAAATGGCGTCCTACCGTTGTTTAAATGTGTCTCTATTTATTTCAAAATGGCGTCCTACCGTTGTTTAAATGTGTCTCTATTTATTTCAAAATGGCGTCCTACCGTTGTTTAAATGTGTCTCTATTTATTTCAAAATGGCGTCCTACCGTTGTTTAAATGTGTCTCTATTTATTTCAAAATGGCGTCCTACCGTTGTTTAAATGTGTCTCTATTTATTTCAAAATGGCGTCCTACCGTTGTTTAAATGTGTCTCTATCTATTTCAAAATGGCGTCCTACCGTTGTTTAAATGTGTCTCTATTTATTTCAAAATGGCGTCCTACCGTTGTTTAAATGTGTCTCTATTTATTTCAAAATGGCGTCCTACCGTTGTTTAAATGTGTCTCTATTTATTTCAAAATGGCGTCCTACCGTTGTTTAAAAGTGTCTCTATTTATTTCAAAATGGCGTCCTACCGTTGTTTAAATGTGTCTCTATTTATTTCAAAATGGCGTCCTACCGTTGTTTAAATGTGTCTCTATTTATTTCAAAATGGCGTCCTACCGTTGTTTAAATGTGTCTCTATTTATTTCAAAATGGCGTCCTACCGTTGTTTAAATGTGTCTCTATTTATTTCAAAATGGCGTCCTACCGTTGTTTAAATGTGTCTCTATTTATTTCAAAACTGCGTCCTACCGTTGTTTAAATGTGTCTCTATTTATTTCAAAATGGCGTCCTACCGTTGTTTAAATGTGTCTCTATTTATTTCAAAATGGCGTCCTACCGTTGTTTAAATGTGTCTCTATTTATTTTAAAACTGCGTCTTACCGTTGTTTAAATGTGTCTCTATTTATTTCAAAATGGCGTCCTACCGTTGTTTAAATGTGTCTCTATTTATTTCAAAATGGCGTCCTACCGTTGTTTAAATGTGTCTCTATTTATTTCAAAATGGCGTCCTACCGTTGTTTAAATGTGTCTCTATTTATTTCAAAATGGCGTCCTACCGTTGTTTAAATGTGTCTCTATTTATTTCAAAATGGCGTCCTACCGTTGTTTAAATGTGTCTCTATTTATTTCAAAATGGCGTCCTACCGTTGTTTAAATGTGTCTCTATTTATTTCAAAATGGCGTCCTACCGTTGTTTAAATGTGTCTCTATTTATTTCAAAATGGCGTCCTACCGTTGTTTAAATGTGTCTCTATCTATTTCAAAATGGCGTCCTACCGTTGTTTAAATGTGTCTCTATTTATTTCAAAATGGCGTCCTACCGTTGTTTAAATGTGTCTCTATTTATTTCAAAATGGCGTCCTACCGTTGTTTAAATGTGTCTCTATTTATTTCAAAATGGCGTCCTACCGTTGTTTAAAAGTGTCTCTATTTATTTCAAAATGGCGTCCTACCGTTGTTTAAATGTGTCTCTATTTATTTCAAAATGGCGTCCTACCGTTGTTTAAATGTGTCTCTATTTATTTCAAAAAAATCTTTTCCCAATCTTTCTTTTTTTACCTTCTGACGTTGTGCTTTAAAAACACACACACAAACTTGAATAACTTGAAGTCTCAGCACCACAAGACATGGTGAATCAAACATTTATGTTTCACGGAAAGTGATGCATAGCCTTGAGAAGAGTGAGACCATACTTAGAAAAGCTGACAATGTAAGCCTGAGTTACCAAAAGTATACGAGCATTACGAGAAAACAATGTTAAGAAAAGCTGACGTTGCAAGAACTGATTCATCCTGAGCTAAAAAAAAACGAGAATCAAGAGACAAAACAACAAAAATGATCGGGTTTTAAGAGGGACATTTATTTATAGAAGTGTACTTCCAGGGCAATAGTCTTGTACACTTAGGATTACAGGTATTTAACTCTTTCTTTCCGTAATTATTTACCACATTCTGGTGGAATCAACGTTGGTATCGTCAGTTAGGAGAGAAAGAGTTAAAGGATTGTAATCAACTTTCTTGTACACATTTTGTACTGATTATTTCTCCCACTTCCCATTCTCGGATCAAATCCAAATTATTAATTAATTATTTAAAACAAACACGAATCAAGCTAAATATTAATTAATTAATTTGTTGTAATCTGGTTTGATATTGAAAAAGGAAAATGATCTTACAGTATTGATATATGTGGCTGTAAATGTGAAGTTCTGTCGTTATATACGCTTTGTTTTTACGAAAAAAAAGCATTATTTTTTATTAAATATTTTTCTTGTTTCGGGATAAACCCTTTGTATGAATGAGTCTCTTTGCCATGATTCCTCCATATTCAGCACAATCTTTAACTATTGTTATATAGTAGCTCTACATGCTGATATGATGATATTTATGGTAGTAATTTCAATGCACAAATTGTGAAGAAAAAGTAAGAGGTTAAATAAAACTAGCTATCATATTTTTTATTCGGTGTTTTTTTTTTTTTTTTTTTTTTTTGTTGTTTTATTTCTAACTGTCAACCAGATGATAAGTTTAATGTTTTATTAAAGATCGAAATGTGAATTTTAATTGAAGGAAATTGCAGATTTTTGCTTTACGCTTTCAAAACAAAGAAAAATTAAACGAAATTTTTGGTTCCAATAATTAACTCCCTTCATATAATTTTTGTAGTCTTTGGCGATGACTTCTATTTCCTTAAAGCTCGCGTCCAAGGCAAATGCACACACACACACACACACACACACACATTCCATTATACTCGCACACGAACAGAATTTGCGTGAATACAATCTCTTTTGTGACACACACACACACACACACGCACACACACACGCACACAGACAAGCACACACACACACACACGCACACAGGCAAAACGAGTAATTCGAAATTGCATTTTCAGGGGGAAAAAAGGAGAAAATTGTTTTAAGCTCAAGAATTTAATAACAAAATACATCAAAGACACTGTCCAATAATTTTGGAAAGAATTTTTTATAGGATAAGTTATCAGAAACTTGATTTGAATTCTCAAAGAAATCAGGCTTATCTTATTCCTTCACGAGGCACAACCACATTATTTATTAAGTGGTGAAACAAAAAATCTCCATGCTATTGACAATGTAAAAATTAGATAATCAGGTGAAGCTGTTATGCTTAGCTTGGGAAGGGGGTGGAGCTTTCTGGTCGTGTGGTGTGCCTTTTGGTCTTTGACCTCGATGGTCCAGGTTCAGAACCCTGCCGCCGCCTCCCCTCGCCTCTTGAGGGAGGTTTGGACTAGGATGTAATATTCTTCGAATCTGAAGGAACATCCGAAACTTGTAAAACAATACCAGGGCCGGGTATAGATATAGGCAAATTAGGCAGCCGCCTAGGGCCTCCGATTGAAAGGGGCCTCGCACAGGACTAGGACATTTTTTAGGGAAAAATTGCGAAACATGAATAGCATTTCAATCATAGAAGAACTTTATGGCTCGATGTCTACCAGCCTAGCTCTAAGTATCTACTAATATTCAAGGTGTATACACAAATGTTTAGATCTACTTATCGGACTACATATGTAGTTTGAATTGTTTCTTCCTTTTGGTGAAATGTTATTTCTAGTCTGCTAATCATGAGTCGTCCTTATTGCTATATATCAGTGATGCCCAAAATACGGCCCGCGTGCCAGATCCGGCCCTCGACGTGGTTCCATCCGGCCTGCCGAAATGTTGGCACGAAGAGTAGACAACCTCCTCCAAAAAAGAAAAAGGTTGACTTATGTATCTTTACCTAAGTTAAGGCCCTTAATTTTTCTTTAATTGATTGGCACCATGACATTTAACATTAGTGTATTTGTGAAATGAGAATCTATCAAAAAAACAAACGAATATTAACTTTTTTTGTGTGGAGCATGACCATAAACCAACATATTTGATTTGTAAAGAAAGTGTCCGGCTATTTCAAAAAAAGAACAACATATAAACGTCATTATGAAACAAACATGACGACATTCTTGGTTTGAGCCGCGAATAAAAAGATTGTTTAACTACGCTTAGAGATTGGAGGATCGATAGGAATATTGACCAAAAAGCGACAAGAAAATGAGTCGGTAGTAAAGCTAGCTACAATGTTGATCTTTTTTAAGTAGAGAAATTAAGACATTTTTAGACGCGTGAGAAAAATCGCTTCAAATAGCCAATTTCTTAAAGTAAGTACTATATAATCAATTAGTTACAAATTCAGGTCAATTTCATTTCATTTTTTTTTTACCTTTTCGTTCATGTGGCCCGCGACACGAGTGTCAGAAATTATAATGGCCCGCTGGTCGAATTAGGTTGGGCATCACTGCTATATATATAATATATAATGGCTTTTATATAGGGCTACTTTCATGCTCAGAGCGCTATTGTTCAATCTTATTTGTGGACCAGTGGGTGGAGGGAGTATCTGGGAGAAGTTTTCCGTGCTGCCTTTAGGCGCTCAGTAAACACAACTCTGCTCAAGTTGGGTGTCGAATCTCGTGCCCCGTTCATAGATCTAGGTAGCCAAGCCAAGTTCAAGCGCACTTAGCCTCTTGACCAGCGCTATATGAATTTAATTTATTTGTGGATTTAGATATAGATACGGCACGGTTTATAATTCATTGCGTATTTTGCGGTCTTCATTTTTTAAGATTTTCTAAAATTTTTCATTAGGGTCTATACTATTTACTTCGCCTAGGGCCTCCAATGACCTAACGCCGGCCCTGACAAAGCCATTAACAAGTAGGACGTAATCATCTTCTTTTTTGGAGTAACGTCTGTATTTTCTAAGATAAGAGATGTACATTGTGGGAGTAGAACCACCGGTTAGGACCGTTGCACCCACTTTGTTTTACAATATTAAAGTACATGTTACTTAGAACATGTTCGCAATTGGATTCTCATCTTCAGCGTTGAATCAGCCATTTTTAGATGAGATCTTGTGCTCAAAACAACAAATGATTTATGAACCTAGGAGAGAAGTTTATTCTATTCAAGTTGATCGATCGATGGATAGATTTCAAATGACGTATGTGTTTCATTTACTTTTTAAAATAAACAATGTCTCTCGCGCCCTCATTTCTCTTTCTCTCTCTCTCTCTCCCTCTCTCTGTCTCTTTCTTTTCACTCTTTCTATCATGCTATCTGCTGTATTTCTATGTTGTTGTTGTTGTTGTTGTTGTTGTTGTGGTTGTTGTTGTTGTTGTGGTTGTTGCTGTTGTTGTTGTTGTTGTTGTTGTGGTTGTGGTTGTTGTTGTTGTTGTGGTTGTTGTTGTTGTTGTTGTTGTTGCCCAACTTCCGTCGGTTTCTTTGTTGTTGTTTTTTATCTATCTATTTATCTAAGCAATCATCTCTCTTTTAATGTATGTATTTATACATCTATTTATCCTACTGTTTTTTAATCACTGTATGTATGTATGCATGTATGTCTTGCATAGAATTCAAAACCGTTTGACCCATCTTGATAAAATTTACTTATAATATGGTCGAGACCGTGCTGTATGTTCAAAAGATAGATAGATAGATAGTTTGATAAATATAGATATAGATTTAGATTTAGATATGGATATGGATATAGATATGGATATGAATATAGATATAGATAAAGACAGTGCTTTTTGTAACAAAAAAAAAATAGGTGCCGGTACTCAGTGATGGATTGTCTAACTTTTAAATACTAATAAATTAATAATAAACGTTAACATACAAGAAAAGTAATAATTCTTTCCACACTTTGAAAAAGGTGCCGGTACGCCGTACTGGTGCGTACCGTCACAAAAATGGCACAGGATATAGATATAGATATGGATATAGATATGGATATAGATATGGATATAGATATGGATATAGATATGGATATAGATATGGATATAGATATAGATATAGATATAGATATGGATATAGATATGGATATAGATATGGATATAGATATGGATATAGATATGGATATAGATATGGATATAGATTTATTTATTTATTTATTTATTTATTTATATCATCTTCCTTGCAAACTAAATATAGATCTGATGTATACAATGAAAAGCAAGTTCTTTTCAGTTCTGTGTGTTTCTACTCTGTACTTATCACTACTAAAAAGTGATCTAACCATGACCTTGATCTAATCATGTCAGTCCCATGTGATTAATAACTGTTCTATTAAAAGATGTTCTTTCTACAATTTTAGAAATGCCTCAATTATTATGTCAGTCTAGAAATATGTTCCAACCTCAAGGGCTTTAAAAAAAAAACAAAAAAAACTGATACAGTTGACTATCATTTCATTTAATAAGACATTTAAGATTGTGTTTACTGTACTAATTTCGAGCAATATAGTTTGCGCATTTCATCTGTTCTTGGTTTTTGTCTAGCTCAGTACGCAAGCATTATGAAAAACAAGAAAACAAATATAGTTTGTGTTATTACACAAACTCAGAAGCAAGTAAAATTCAAGCCATGGTCTTCTTTTGATTGTCTCAAGTGACAAAGTGTCAAAGTATCATTATCAGAATTAAAAACGTACTGAGTGATCCATTATCAATAATGATACCTATAGACCTTTTGGCAAGAAATTGATGTAACAGTGGCGTAGTTAGGTGGGTGGGGGGGAGGGAGGAGAATTGGAAATCCCCCGGCCTTCCATTTGAGGGGGGGGGGGCCAAATGGGTGTTCAAAATTGTTTTTTTACATTAAATATTGAATATTACGCCAAATGCAGAGACCCCCCAAAGAGGTCACCCCCCCTCAGGACCCTAAAGGCTTGGCAAATTACCCGCTATACCACTGTAATGTACTATATGTTGGATGAGTAATTTAGATAATTATTTGGCATGTCTTGGTTAGTATTTCACAATGTAATAGATGTTTAACTGCCGCATGGAAATACTAAAAAAAAATAGTAATAATCTTCTATATATATATAATTCTCTTCTTCCCTCAACAGGTCAAACAAGAAGTAAAGGAAAGATCACTCTCTTTTTTCTATGGATAGTACACGAGAAAACAAGAGTAGTATTCGTATTACGGATGACTGGCTGCGCGCTTGACTATCGTTTAAATTTATCAAACCTGCCCGATCCCATCCCCCTTTCTCTAAGTAATCTACTAAATAGCAGGGCCGGACTTAACCATTGTGGGGCCCTATGCGAAACGGATTTCGCGGGGCCAAGTTTGGGTAGGGAAACGGATAATAAGTGAAATTTAAGAGTTTGTATTAGAAAATAAATTCGTCTATGCATTTTATTCATTCTTTACTACGTACAGAATTACTTTACGAGCCTTGCGTGTAGCAAAGTCATATAGTATATCATGATAATTCTGTTTCCTACATAGATCACGCTTAATAGCAAGAATTACCAAATGTTTCAATCTATCTTTGAGAATTGTTGACCTCAAGTAAATCTTCATTAGTTTGAGGCGCGAGAAGCTTCTTTCACCAGATTAGAATATTACGGCTAATGCATAATGCCGTTTTCATATATCGCGCGTAGGATTGGCGTTTGCCATATCGAATGGTACCCCAAAATGACAATTTTTGTCTATATATTTCCGAATATTTTAAGGATTTTTTCGTATATTTTGTAATTTCGGGAGATTTCCAGGAGCTCCTGGTAAATCGACAGGAGGGCACGGGAAATCTGTTTTAAGTTATAATACGTTATAATTTAATGATTTGTACACCTCGAATTAGAGCGGGTCCTATGAAAGTGCGGGGCCCCCTGCGGTCACATAGGTTGCGGTGGCCGCCCTGCAAAATAGCGGCGTATGCTACGCCGCCGGTCGACTAGTAAAAAAATAAACATTTAACGGTGACATTAAATTCCGAATTTACAGAGTTCAGAAACTCATCATCAATACCACAAACAATGTTTTTGTTTCGTCTGATACACTTCAATGTTGATGTACATTTTTGCTGATGTTCTGTACTAAGTATGTGTGTGTGTGTGAGCATGAGGACAGTGTCCAGAAAGTTATTGGGGCACGGAGTTGTTGACACATTCTGAAGGTCTATAAAGTGGGCGGAGCCAATGGTCTCAAACTAGTCATTTCATTTCCTGGCAAAAGAGGAGACGAATCCCGGGGGGGGGGGGCGGAGAGAATCGTGAAATGGAAGAGACACGAGGAAATAGGGAAGATAGATAGATAGATAGAAAGATAGATAGATAGATTGATTGATAGATAGATTGATTGATAGATAGATTGATAGATAGATAGATTGATAGATATATAGACAGATAGATAGATAGACAGACAGATAGATAGATAGATAGATAGATAGATTGATTGATAAATAGATTGATAGATTGATAGATAGATAGATTGATAAATAGATTGATAGATTGATTGATAGATTGATTGATAGATTGATTGATTGATAGATTGATAGATAGATTGATAGATAGATTGATAGATAGATAGATTGATAGATAGATTGATTGATTGATTGATTGATAGATTGATAGATAGATTGATAGATAGATTGATAGATAGATTGATAGATTGATTGATTGATTGATTGATAGATAGATAGATAGATAGATTGATCGATAGATTGATTGATAGATTGATCGATAGATAGATAGATAGATTGATTGATTGATTGATTGATTGATTGATTCCAAATAATCACCAGGACTTCAAGTTTACCAAATATCTCATGCTCTACATTGATTTATTTATTGACATCAACTCTAAATAAGTGTGCACAATTTCAGCTGGACCCGAGAATGGAAAGTGGGGTAACTAACGCACACCGAATGTCTACCAGACAGACAAACGGAGTGAGTTCATATATACAGATGACGATGGAAACATATCTAAAAGTATGCACATTTATCTCACTAAAAGAACATCATTTATAAATTATTAATGTGATTGCTCCTTAACCATTGTCGAAAGAGCCATAATTATATTCATTGTCTGCCCATAAAGGTACCTACCTCTTTTTTGGAGGCGTTGGAGTAAAATGGTAAAGCGCTTGGCTTCTTAAGCGAAGGGTCCGCGTTCAAATCCTGACCCTGAATCCAACCAGCTCTTATGGCTTCATTGAGGAAGAGTAAATGCGGTTGGGTTTTTGTGCTGTCCACATGACATCCTCGTTAACCGGATGCCACAGAAACAAACGACCTTTACATTATCTGCCCCATACATCGCAAGGTTTGAAAAGGGCACATTCCTTTTTTTTTTACTTGCAATTATTTATAGACTATAAATGTTATACATTTTAATGCCAAGAAGTACTGCCTTACGCCATTGATTCCCATGGTCCGATACAAGAAGCAAATTGGCTTAGAGATTCACTAATGGCGTGTAATGTTTCTACAGAAATGGGCTAGGGGGAGGTTTTTCCATAGAAAATAAGTTCTAGACAGCTCGATGGACTGTAGAGAAGATACAAGGCTACAAGCCAAACCACAGCAGCAGGGTTTTGACCCAACTCTTTTAGAAGAGAGGATTGGAACCTCTCAAGCCATAATGCTTCATTATTCCAAGGAGTCTTTCCTTTTGAGCATGCACAAGCAAGTTCTTCTATTACAGTCTAGCTTATTTCTCCATAGGACGCAAAATGTTCAGGGCGTCTATCTATGTATTCCACTCTTTACTGAATTAGCCAGTGAATAGAAAGAAATATCTGAGTCGACTGCTGGAATACACACTGAAAGCGTATTCAAAATGGACAAAATTTAATTTTAAGATGATTACATTTTGAACAATTTTAACGGTCAAACTAGAGTTTTCACTGTGAGGCCTATTAAATGTTGTTTTATTTTTTTTTTCCAAAGATGTACATAAACTGTCTAATTTCTAGGAAACTTGAAATATCCGTCAAGTGTACAGGTTCCACAAATTGTACAACCTACTTTTTAAACACATGAAGAATTTACTAGATAAATATGAGGATATGTCATTTTAAATACCAGGACATGCAGTCAAATATAAAAGCGATATATTTAATTCTTCTTCCTTTGTTCCAATGTAAATCAAGAAAAGTTTTTTTTTTATATTATTAGAGAAATAATTTCATCTGTTTAAACATGCAAATGTTTACAATTCCTCTACCTAGGTTGCACATTCTTGGGTAAAACATGGATGAGGAACTCGAAAACGGCTCTAACGATTTTCCTAGAAATGTAACAGTTGACGTATATCTTTGGAAAAAGAATCCCCAACTAGTGTCATTAGAATATTATAAAGTCTAGTAGATTTATGTATTTGCTTTTTTTCTCTAGTGTCTAGGGGGTGGGTGTGAGGATGGAAGGGGGAATGGTGCGGGAAAAAATGTGTTTTTTTTATCCTTAAATGTAACATTTAATAGTTATTAAGAGAAATAATCACGCTTTAAGATGTATAAAGGAGACATTCTCTTATCTCTCTATATATAATGGAGACAAATCTTGCTTGGTGCCCCAACGGTCCAACAGACTAAGGGATAGGTAAGTAAGGTAAACTTAAGGTATGTACAATAATGTACATATATATTAAAACTAGTGTTCATGTTTTAATTGAAAAGCACCTTTAAAACCTGTTGTTTTTCTTTCCGCCAAAACATTACTAGAGACCCTCGCGCTAATTCACTTCCCTTGGGAGACTTCATGCACACACGCGCTTGCGCCACCTTCCTTTCTCCATCCCCTACTTCTCACCTTCCTATCTCAACATCGATACTTTGTATCGCTCCGCCTCGTAGAGACGGAACTGAGCGTTTAAAAAAAAAGAAAAAAAGAAGTACCGTCTGTAGGAACGTGTCGTCTGCAGGGAAGGTCCCAGCGCGAGGCAGCACTTCTCGTGCAGCGGAAGATCTTCACACTGTCGTCTCGCGCTCTCCCGTCAAGTGTTTCCCGCGTAGAGATATCTCTCCATCTCAATTGTTTGTTTGTGATCAGCAGACGATTGCGATGTTTTCAAAGGAAATTAATTGGACATCTGAATTTCTTGTTGTTTACATTTTTTAACACACATACCAGCACACAAGAAGGCACACTAAAAAAAAAAGAGAACAACCTAATGGGACGTCTGCTTAAGACGTTTCCTGTGTAAACTCAATTCTGATTGGACATTGTAATATTTACTCCATAAAGGTAAGAAGTACTTGGTTATGATTTCAATAAGAAGTTTAATTGAACTCTTCCGATTCTTTCCTCCCCCCCCCCCCTCAAACAGTGGGTGGTGTTCAATTTTTTTTTTTTTTTAAACATGAAAAAACAGCAAAGAAAAAAATGAATAAGTAACATTTTTTTCATCTAAATTAATCTCAATGAGTAAAAATAGATTTTAAATATTTCTAAATGGTTCAGCAAGGCTATGTCAATGTTCTCTTCTTTAAATGGGATCCGTTTGGGCCTGCACACGACAGGTTGATAAGTCTCTAGAGCATGAGCCACTTGGAAGGGCAGTTAGGCCGTTGTATACTGTAAAAGACGGGATCTAACTCTATTATTAAAAGGGCCTTTGGAGCCTCGTGACTAACCCTCGCGTTACCCTTCACATCGTCACCGGCTTGCCTTCGCGTACAAATACAATGCGTTTCGTCAAACAACAAATGCATGCGTTGAGTTATCGATACATTATCAAACATCGCATATTATAAAGATAGCCAGAAATAAGTGTATAACATATGGCACGAACTTTGTGGGCAGTCTGTTTGGTAACTCGGGCTTCGTCCGCCCCGTGTTATATCCTTTTGATATAGAAAAATGTATGTGCTTTAGTAAAAGATTTTGGAATAGAAATAGTTTGCCACAATCAAAGATATAAATATACCGAGAACACTGTGTCTGTGCTTTTAACAAATTAAAACTAAAAAAACATATGTTAGCATAACATGTGTATATAATTTCTTTTTTAGTAAATGCCAGTCGCTCAGTACGGAAGTATTTTAACCCTAATTCTGTAATTGTGATCCAAAATGTTACCATTGTTCACATTCACCCTCATCTACCCCCTAGTCTGTTGAACCGTTGGGGCACCACACATGATCTGTTGATGTCTTTCTCCATGCCTTCCTGTCTTTTGCCATTGTTAGGCGCTTCCACAGTGTCTAATGCAAATAAACCAAATGGAGGTAACTCTCAACGTAATACGTAATCCCAATAACACCAGCGAAATACCAAACTATAAATAGAAGTTAGACGACGCTGATACTGAATGTCTGAACAAGTTTAATAGGGAACCATCGAATGTCAGCTAACTCTAGACGTTCATAAAATGCTACCTATCTCTACGTTGTCCTGGAAGTGTCTGTTTACGTCGGCCGATATTTCGTTCTATCTCTTAAACCTATTTTTGTTTTTACTAGTCACGTCATTGTCACTAAGTTTTAATCTTCCACTATTGCCGAAACAAATAATTAATTCCTAATCGTGCCCTAACACCATGGATAGAATCTCTTTCAATGTCAGGCCCGTCAATTCGTTTATGCTGTCCATCCATCGCTTCCTCTGTCTGCCACTTCTTCTTTTTCCTGGTACTGTTCCCTGTAGGAAGGTCTTTGCGAGCCCTGAGAACCTTGTGATATGTTCCTAAAGTTTTAGTTTACTTATTTTGACAGAAGTCAGCAGGTCATCGTGGGGCCCCAATTGCAGTT
Source organism: Biomphalaria sudanica (assembly GCA_036873155.1). Classification (NCBI taxonomy): domain Eukaryota; kingdom Metazoa; phylum Mollusca; class Gastropoda; family Planorbidae; genus Biomphalaria; species Biomphalaria sudanica. The sequence continues at coordinate 674,896 of JAZGLO010000202.1, read as the reverse complement.
GTGATCCTGTTTCTAATCTCTTCGTTACTGCAGCTAAAGAGTTAAAGGGCTAAACAATTAGCAAGTCAAGAGGTTATACAAATAATTACTAAAGTAGTTTAGAAATTGACGTGTCCAAAAATTATAAAGTGATAAATTGTTATATAATAAGAGCAGAGAATGCCAGAGATGTGTTTTTATTTAATTCGTTCATTTGTTTGTGTAATCTTTGCGATTCTGATTCTTAAGGAAATACACTGCAACCAGATGACCCCAAAAGAAAAAGATTTAGGCACCCTTGTTTAAATTGAAGCTCTCTTTGGTTCATTCATTCGGGATCTCATTTATATGAGGAGAATACTCTTTTGTTATTCATATTATCTTTTTCTTTTCCTAAATAATAAGCTGTGTAAGATTCGTAGACATGCCCTTGTGAATACATTATCATTTGTAATGTCTTCTGTTTCTTGGGTCATATCTCTCTCTCTCTCTCTCTCTCTATTCTATAATTTATCTCTGTCTTTCTCTAAGTCTAATTTCTCTCTCTTCTCTCTTCTCACTGTCTCTTCTCACTGTCTCTGTCTCGTTGTCTCTCTCTGCATCTAGGTCTCTCTCGGTCTTTGACTTTCTGTCTCTCTTTCTCTGTCACTTTCTCTCATTCTTTGTGTCTCTCTTTCTCTGTCTCAGTTTCTTTGACTTTCTGTCGCTATCTCTGTCTTTGTCTACTCTCTCTCTCTCTCTCTCTCTCTGATTCTGTCTCTCTAAACATCACCTACTAGTGTTAGCATGTTCATATAACCGTCTTCAACAGCTCCACCTGCAAGCCTGCGCTACACAAATTAGTCCCAAACAAAGTCTCGTTAAAGTCCCAAATAGTTTTTTTTTACCTTTTCCTACGTGAGTGTGTATAAATAATGTGTATGTATGTCTGTGAGTGTGTATGTGTGTGTCACAGAAAGGCTGTGTGTGTGTGTTTGTAAGTGCGTGTGGTGAGAATATTGATATTTCTTTCTTTCAATTCCACGGATGACATTTTAAGATACCACAAGGATGCGCGCAATGACGTAATATGACATTCTGATGTCACACGCAGAAATTACCATGTTTAGACTTTTGTTTTTACTGAGTGTGTAAGTGTAATAGAGAGAGAGAGAGACAGACAGACAGACAGACAGAAAGAGAAAGAGACAGAGAGAGAAAAAGACAGGCTGAATGAAACATTAAGAGAGAATGATAGATTGGGGAAAGAATGAAAACGGGTTTAGAAAAGACTGATGCAATACCGAATTATACGAGATATTTAAGAAGGACTTGTATACCCCACAGGTGACATAAGTCTTACAGGTCACTTATATACCCCACAGGTGACATAAGTCTTACTGGTCACGTATATACCCCACAAGTGACATAAGTCTTCCAGGTCACTTATATACCCCACAAGTGACATAAGTCTTACTGGTCACGTATATACCCCACAAGTGACATAAGTCTTCCAGGTCACTTATATACCCCACAAGTGACATAAGTCTTACAGGTCATGTATATACCCCACAGGTGACAAAAGTCTTACAGTCACGTATATACCCCACAGGTGACAAAAGTCTTACAGTCACGTATATACCCCACAAGTGACATAAGTCTTCCAGGTCACTTATATACCCCACAGGTGACATAAGTCTTACTGGTCACGTATATACCCCACAAGTGACATAAGTCTTCCAGGTCACTTATATACCCCACAAGTGACATAAGTCTTACAGGTCATGTATATACCCCACAGGTGACAAAAGTCTTACAGTCACGTATATACCCCACAGGTGACAAAAGTCTTACAGTCACTTATATACCCCACAAGTGACATAAGTCTTACAGGTCACGTATATACCCCACAGGTGACATAAGTCTTACAGGTCACTTGTATACCCCACAGGTGACATAAACACCCGGGCATGCTACCCTGCCTCATAGCGGCGCCCGGTTGGAAACGGTTGTAAGAGGAAGCAGCTAGGCCAAAAGGCTAGCGAAAAGAGACTTCTGTGGGTGTAACTAAGGGGTGCGAGAATATTCCCATTGCACAGTGCGGGGTTGCACGAGAGCTCTTACGACAATTTTCAACATTAAAGGCGCCGTGTCCCCCACGGTTAGCTTGGTATAGAATAGGAAAATGGTAGTGGTTCCAGGTGTGCGCGTCTTTAGTCCGCGAGTCCGCAGTGACCGTTTCACTGGAAATGACATCGTCAATATCGATACTTGAAAGACCCTGTGCCAGACAGAACACTCTATTCAATCAGGCCGGTAAGAAGGAACTCATGTCCGTCTTTTATTGGCTTAGAGTTTCAAGAGCTCATGGCTCACTCTGACAGTTTCAAATTGGTGGCATAAGCATAACAGGTCACTTATATACCCCACAAGTGACATATACCCCACAGGTGACATAAGCCTTACTGGTCACGTATATACCCCACAGGTGACATATACCCCACAGGTGACATAAGCCTTACTGGTCACGTATATACCCCACAGGTGACATATACCCCACAGGTGACATAAGCCTTACTGGTCACGTATATACCCCACAGGTGACATATACCCCACAGGTGACAGCATTACCTATTTATAAACTGTATAAACTGAGATTTAAAAATACAACAACTTACAGACCTATAATCCTTACACATGATTTTCAAACCTGAACAATTTTTTTTCAACTCTTTGTATTGGATTTTTCACCTACCATAAGAGCTAGATAGGCCGTCAGAGGCAGAGCTACATTGACAGTCAAAGAGCTACATAGCCAGTCAGTGCTACATAGACAGTCAGAGAGCTACATAGGCAGTCAGTGCTACATAGACAGTCAGAGAGCTGCATAGACAGTCAGTGCTACACATGTAGACAGTATTATAAGAGAATTATGTCAACATACAAAGACAAAGAGATTTGTATATCCTCTTCTCTGCGTCACTTCCTGTCTCTATCGATATAATGCTAACAAACGATTCATAGACTTTACATTTAACTGGCGAAATTTACAGGGAGTTCTGAAACCTTACAGACGTACTTGAAACATTTCCACAATAAATATTTGCATCTTTCTTTGTTGCCCTATTGAAGTGGGATATGTAGATGGGTGCCGCTGGGATATCTAATTAGAAGGAGCCCGAGTTTACATTGGCGACGGTGACGGGGGTGGGGGGAGGAGGTTTCTTTGTTAATTCGTGATTTAATTTGGACAGACATGTTCTCGTTAAATGCATACAAACAGGTTGATATTGTTACGTATTTCTGAATCTTCTGGCTAAATGTATTAGTAGGCACACAAATAAAAACACTGCAAAAAACTTGACGACTCAACTATCAGTTTCATATAACTTTATTGACTATTAACTCTAACAATTCATCACTGTAACATGTAACGTAGAAGACTGTACAATATCTGTCAGTTTACAGTTAGCTATACTTTGTTGCAATTCATCTCTTCTCAACTTGCATCGAGCCGTATTCCACAGAACAGACCAACGACACACTTCCCAGTGTCGCTCCAGGTCTCCCAAAACTTAACCAAGTCGTACTCAAGTCTATCGACTCAGAGCCGCACACGTCTTACATCGACTGTATCGACTGTAACGGCTCAAGTCCACTGTAGTTCGCTGTATATACTTTAACGACAGTAGTCCACTCCAGTTAACTCTACCCTAGTTAACTTGCATCGAGTCGTACACATTTCTCTGCCACTAGAGCCGCACACGTCTTACATCGTCTGTATCGACTGTAACGGCTCACTCACGACTGACTTTTTACATTAACTCTCTGGCTTATATAGAGTCCCTAATCGCTCCTCCAAAGTTGCACAAACACTGCTAGTATCTTCTGGAATAACACGTGAGGAAACGTCACATCCTGTCTTTATTTATACATGTAGATTTCAGAGAACACCCGCTGCAGTGTCATCAAGCCGGGGTCACACGTACTGACCTCTATCTGTCACTGTTCATTAGTAACTGCCCCCTTCTTAAATCTGTTCGTCTCCTGGAACAACACGTGAGGACACGTCACATCCTGTCTTTGTTTGTACATGTAGATTCCAGAGAACACTCGCTGCTGTGTCATCTCGCCGGGATCATACGTTGACCTCTACCTATCACGGTTCATTTGTAACACTATCATTTTAGTCAGCTACCTCCGTACTTTATTTGTGTTTTAAAAAAAGGAACGGACGCTGAGAGCGCTTTAGAGAGTGCTGGCAAGCTATACATGAAATCATTTTTATAACACTTGTATCTATTCATTTTGTCTGTCTGTATGTCTGGAACAAATTTTGAACAAGTTATTTCTCCTACTTCCCATTCTCGGATCAAGTTGTTCTATCAAAGCATGAATCAATCCAAACATTCGCCAATAAGTTAATGAAATAGTAATATTTAATTAATGTAGTTTGATATAGAAAAGGGAAAATAAATATTACAGTTTCGAGAGATAAGGTTGCAAATGTGGAGTTCTTCCCCCTATATATATATATATATATATATATATATATATATATATATATATATATATATGTTTTTTTGTGTTTTTTTTTGTAGTATTCTGTGTTCGTTTAAAATGTATTATTGATGCTTAATTGTGACGAAGAGAGAAAGAGAGAGAGTGTGTGTGTGTACGTTCGTATTGGCTGAATAAATTACGATGTTACCTAGAGAAAGACCATCGCAGAGGAAATAAAAGGGAGCTAATGGTCGATGAAAGAGAGAGTACAATCCGGTACGGCAAAAGAACATGCCTTAAATTGAGTTTTATTTTGTTTTAAAATTCTTTTAAATTATATTATTAAACTTGCATTTGTACATTTTTACATTAAAATCTAGTTTGTCACTACTGTTAGGAAATGTTATTTTTAATTTTGTTTAAAAAAATTAACAACTTCGTTAAGGTTTCATTAAAGTTTAGTATTTAAAAAAAAAAAATATAAAATACGCAACCTGCACAGCGATACTATAGTAATAGACTGACTCTATTTTCGTATCACAAATTATGGACTCCTGTACCATACAACCCATAATGCTCCTTTATTAATGTTCTCGTAGCAATTAATACTCGAATCTGATCAACTTGATCACCGTGCAATCGGACCAGTCTCTTGTTCAAACCGAATAGCAAATTACCGATACAAATTCTATTATACAGTTGAATCTGATTTATCACATCAGTCATTTATTGAGACAATCAATTACTTCTCCGTGTGGTCTTACTGACCGTACTGGACAGTATGTGCATAGATCATTGTTTCTTTTATAACCAAAAAAATTTAGTAATAAGTTACTTTTAAATTAGATTCATTTTTATGTAACTTTTTTCCTACTTTTACAAAAAAATTTCACACAGAGAAAGTTATATTTATTTTCCAATTCTATTTTATTTCTGTATATTTTTAGTTGAAATATTTTTAAAAATATGAATTTAGACCGAGTCCACTTAATTTTTTAAAATTTTTTATAAATTTCTATTTGAAATAAAATACTGATGCCCAATGTTCCCCAATAATTTCATTGAAACCTTCAGATCTCCATTCTTTAATTTTTTCCATTTTTATTTCCGAGAACGAAAAAAAAAGCAAAACTGAATTTTTCTTATTTTCAGGCACATATACAGCCCTTTTTCACTCTTTTAGTATGAGCCGCCAACACTAGATTTCCATCTTTCTCTATTCTGGTCATCCTCTCGTTTTAGTTCCAGGTGTAACCAAACTTCAAGGTGTCAGCATCTCTCTTGCCTTGTTATTCTGTGAGTGTGTGTCCACTGCCACCTTGACCTCCGTGACCCCAAATCGAAGGTGCTGCTCCAACGCCTTTGCCTTGCACCAGAAAGATTTTTGTAAGCTGTTCTTGATGAGCAATACCTGTAATAATCTCATAGAGTTTAGTTTAATCTTGACTCTCTTTTCGGGGATGCTATAATGTCGGCGTAGCTTCCCGGTAGTCGTAAGATCTAGGCTGTCAAACACTTTCTCGTAGACAAGGAAATAGGCCAAAGCGGAAGTCTTTTTTTAAAAGTAGAAATAAAAAAATTAGAAATAAACTAAACAAGGTCAAGGACGCTAAATGGAACGTCGAAGTTGCCAACTAAACAAAAGCTACGAACGGAAGAACTTCACTAATTCTATTCCACAGTGCTATAAGGTGCACACAAAAAAACCTAGAACTTTAAAAAAAAAACATAGCCTATCGACACTTCCATTATTCTGTATACAATAACAAGACTTCCTATTTATGGCTTGGCCTCCATGAATAAACATCTATAATAGGTTCGCGATAAACCTAGTTCTACACCCTTCGCTTACCATCGAGGGAGCGGACGTTCTCTGGGCTGCTGGGGTCCGGTTAATTAATGAATTACCCCAACATCAACATCATGATCTTCTCCGCCCCCCCCCCCAGCTCCTTTTTTTCTTTGCAACGCACTAAACTGATTGATTCAGTCTTCAACCCAACATCTCCACGTCATTAGATGAAATACCCATCTCGCTATCAAAGCCAGGAGACACAGGCAGGCATTTCTAAAAGACATCTCGCCCCCCCCCCCCCCGCCCCTCTTTCCCCTCAGTGCCATAATCGGGCTCGTTCTGGTTTTGATAGAAATGTTTTGCAACTAGTTCTGACATTCATGGCCTCCAGGCTATCTCATGACATTTATTAATGACATCTTATTCTTGACATGTAATTAATGACAAAGTTTATGCCATTCTTATATTTAGCCTGCATGGGCGGAACTTAATACGAACAAACAGAAACAAAAAAAAACAACAAAATTTGAATGGTTGGAAATTATTTAGAGTCTCGAAAACAAAAAAAAAGAAAAGTAGATAACAGAGAGAGAAGGGAAGAGAAAGGGATGTAGAAATAGGTAGAGGGAGGGAGAGTGAAAGAAAGAGAAAGGAAAGAGAAAGAGAGGAGGAGTGATGGGTAAAGAAAGCGGGAGAGAAAGAGAGAAACAAAGAAATATTTAGAGAGAGAAAGAGAGTGAGATAGTGTGGGGAGTGAGATAGTGTGGGGAGTGAGATAGTGTGGGGAGTGGGATAGTGTGGGGAGTGAGATAGTGTGGGGAGTGGGATAGAGTGGGGAGTAAGATAGTGTGGGGAGTGGGATAGTGTGGGGAGTGAGATAGTGTGGGGAGTGGGATAGTGTGGGGAGTGAGATAGTGTGGGGAGTGAGATAGTGTGGGGAGTGAGATAGTGTGGGGAGTGAGATAGTGTGGGGAGTGAGATAGTGTGGGGAGTGAGATAGTGTGGGGAGTGGGATAGAGTGGGGAGTGGGATAGAGTGGGGAGTGGGATAGTGTGGGGAGTGAGATAGTGTGGGGAGTGGGATAATGTGGGGAGTGAGATAGTGTGGGGAGTGGGATAATGTGGGGAGTGGGATAATGTGGGGAGTGGGATAATGTGGGGAGTGGGATAGTGTGGGGAGTGGGATAGTGTGGGGAGTGGGATAGTGTGGGGAGTGGGATAGTGTGGGGAGTGGGATAGTGTGGGGAGTGAGATAATGTGGGGAGTGGGATAGTGTGGGGAGTGGGATAATGTGGGGAGTGGGATAATGTGGGGAGTGGGATAGTGTGGGGAGTGGGATAGTGTGGGGAGTGGGATAGTGTGGGGAGTGGGATAGTGTGGGGAGTGGGATAGTGTGGGGAGTGGGATAGTGTGGGGAGTGGGATAGTGTGGGGAGTGGGATAGTGTGGGGAGTGGGATAGTGTGGGGAGTGGGATAGTGTGGGGAGTGGGATAGTGTGGGGAGTGGGATAGTGTGGGGAGTGGGATAGTGTGGGGAGTGAGATAGTGTGGGGAGTGAGATAGTGTGGGGAGTGAGATAGAGGGTTTATCTCAAATAGAGAGAATGAGAGGGATAGAGAGAAAGAGAAAGAGAGAGCGAGAAATAGAGTGAGAGAGAGTGTGTAAGAGGGAAGTGAGTGAAAGACAGATTGATAGAGAGAGAGATAGTGTGTGTGTGTGAGAAGAAGAGACAGTGACAGAGACAGAGTGTGTGAAAGATAGAGAGAGAGAGGGAGAGCTAAAGAGATAAAAAAAAGTGTGTGAATGATGGAGAAAGAGAGAGACGTTTGGCCAATGACATTCCCACCCGCATTCAAAAAAAAAAATTATCTAGGAAGATTTAGAGAAATTTGGGGGGGGGGGGGAATACATTGCTTCAGAGCACAGCAAATATATCCATGTCTTCGTTGATTTGTCTAATGTTTCTGTATACAACTTCTGTTTGATATGAAATAAAGAATATTGTTTCGCAATCACACATATATCTGTAGAATGAGTGTTTCAAGAAGATATAGCAGTTTCTGTACTATTTAACAAACTACAACAGAAATACCAGATTTAAGAAACATTTTCCTTTAATCAAGATCCTTCTATTACTAAGTAGTGATAGATCACTACATGTACAATGTACATATCTTTCCACATAGTTGTATTTATCAAATAAATAAACAAGTAGCTCTTTCAAAACTTGCGATCTGTAGGGCAGAGTATGCAAAGTTTATCTATTGCCAACGACGATGCCATGTAGCCAGCACAACGACCAACCGCCTTAACTTTCCTCAACAAATGTCAGGTACCATCAGAGTTGGGTCGACTCAAGGGCGGATGTAATAAAAAAAATTTAAAACATAGAGATAGATCTAACTTGGGGTCATTGGAGCGAGGTATTCCAGCACTGCGATAACTTTTCTCTGGCGCATTTTGTGTGTTGTTTACTTTTCCAGTGTGTTTGCACAAACATCATAGGGGCGTCGTGTTAGTTTAAGAAACTTCTGGAAGAGTTTTGAACTCCTGCGCTTCAGCCCTTTCGTTGTCTAGTACAACTGACGTACCAAAAGATGTGGGCAAAGTACATTGCACAATTAGAACAGTACAATACTTTGTTTCTTCTTTCTTAAAGTGACTAAGCAAAGTTTGTAGTCCTTTGATGTAATGTAAGATTTTCATTTCTTTGTCAACAAACAAACAAACACGACTTTGCAAAGCAATTGGATTTAAGCTTTTGACTATTTCAGAAACTTCTTTCTTGTAATATTTTACATACAAATACTTTTAACGTCTAGAAAGCATCCATAAATGCATAGAGTCGTAAAGCATCGGTAGTAGAGTCTGTGATTGTCAATTGTTTAACTATTTCTTTGATTCCATACATTCTCTCAATGGTCAATCAAGACTTGCCTAAATCATGGAGTCATTGTGATGGTCAAATTATGCCATTGTAATCCTTTGGTTCAGTGGTTCCCAAACGTTTTTGTCTCGTAGACCGCTAGCATAGTTTTCTGGTTTTCGGTAGACCAGATGCTTAACTTACACATTTGTGCAAATTCATCAGCATTTTTTAAAACAAATTTCTAACTGTAGTGAGTTGAAGAGTGAAAAAGTAATTTAAAACTACATATTAAGTAATAGAGATTTTTTTTAGTGATAGAATTCAAATTTAAACCAATTAAAATAACAATTCATATGTAGCCTATTACTGGAATCACCAAACACACTGAAAATGGGGAAGGGAGGGGGGTTGGCAGGTTTTTTATCCGTTGCTAAGTTTTATATAGCAATTTGTTGTTCTACGAAGTAGTCTTTCCAACATTATATATTAATTAATTAATATGCCTTAAGTATCATTGTAAAAGGTTCGCAAAGAGCAATGTCTCGTGTATTTCTAGATCGTTTATGTGTGGCTCAAATATTGAATCTGCGGAATTGTTTTCATTAACAGGAGAAGGGGCGAAGGCGAGTAACTGGCGCCTAAACCAGTAAGCTTCGAGCTAGAAGGGTCCATTAGCCTTGGCTTGCTACCCACCTAGCAGAAGGAAAACAGAACTCAAGCCTTCGCTGCCTTGAAGCTATATCCAAACTTGGGAAAGGTTTCGTGGGTCAACCCTGAGGCAAAATAAGAAGACGGCGACCATTAGGTAGTTTGTAGCCCACAGCGCTACACCTTGTTAGTCCTGTGACGCCGCTGATCCCAAACTGTATATTAGATATGTCGTTTGCAAAGTTTGCACAAGAAGCTTTTAGTTTTATAACTCATGCCACAGATGTGCCCTTGAACTATTATTACTTAAAGAAATCCTTTGAATAATAACAGATGTAGGTTTGGGTTAAACGGCCGGTAAAATCAATGTTTGACCTATGCCGTATTTTGCTACTAGTAAAGAGATATTCTAAGATCACAAACAATCATCTTCTCTATATAATGTGGAAAAGACATTTTGTGGGTCTATTCTTAAATTTATATTGAAGTGTTCTTAAGTTTTTCAAATCTATATCTATTTTTGTTAGTGTGGCATTATCCTAAATGATCCTCCAGCGTAATTAGTGTCATATCGTCATTTAAAAAAGTCACTTAGGCAACCAGTTGTTTGACAAGGAAAAAATTAATCCCAATTTTAAATAATCAACGCTGTACAGTCTACATTTCCTTTTGTTAAACATCAGTTACAAGTAGACAAAATTAAGCTATTTAAAAAAGAATTGAAATTAAATACAATTTTTCGTTTCAATAGCAGGACAGGATAAATATCTAAAGGATTAACTGAGGTGCACATATTAGTGCACGAAAGAACTACATTAATTAAATTAAATTCACGACCTGCTTAAATGAAATCTATTATCATAGACCCCCGTGGACATCTGATAGACCCCCAATTTATTTTTTAACTTTCGTAGACCCCTTGGAAGTCTTCGTAGACCCCCTGGGGGTCTATATAGACCACTTTGGGAATCACTGCTATAGTTAGGAAATAACAGCATCACAATTAAGTAATGGACATCTAGGTTAATGAAAACAATTTACGACATAAATTATCCAAAAAATTTTTCATAATAAAATTGATTTATTATAACTAAATATTCTAAGAGCTTGCCTGATAAACTGAAGGCTCTAGAATAAAATTAATGTAACCTATAAGAAATAAAACTCTAATCGTGTCAACATACTCTTGGCGCTTGTCTGGTAGTAAAATTGTACATGATAGTTCTCTTTAATTGGTGTACAAGTTTCAAAGTTCTCTTTATATTGTGTACAAGTTTCAAATTCTGTTTCGATCGTGTACAAGTTTCAAAAGTTCTCTTTAGTTGGTGTTCAAGTTTCAAATTCTGTTTGGTCGGTTTACAAGTTTCAAAATTCTGTTTGGTTCGTGTAAAGTAAAGTTACCCTTGCGATCTATAGGGCAGTTGAAGTTTAAAGGTTAACGAGCAGGGTGTCATGTGGCCAGTACTACGACCAACCGCCTTTACTTTCCCCAACTTAAGTCAGGTACCCATTAGGCTGGACTCAGGGGCGCCCTAAGAATCCAGAAATTCAAAATCCCAGTCTTCACCAAGATTCGAACCCAATACCCCAAGTTTGGAAACCAAGCGCTTAACCACTCAGCCACCGCGCCCCCTTGGTTCGTGTACAAGTTTCAAAGTTCTCTTTATTTGGAAGTTTGTAATGTTAGGTAGCCAAGAAGTACCCAAGCGGTTTGGGCGAGGCATATATACAATACAACTCTATATTTACATGTAGCCGGGAGAGTTTTTATTGGTAACACTCCAATCTTTGACATCAGCTCAGTTTTAAAAAACTCTAAAAATAACCTACATATCGTGTCCAACTTAAGCAAGACGCAATACTTCCGGTCATTTGAAGCATTATTTCCAGTGAAACGCAACACCGCCATTACTTTTGTCTCTAAAAAAAAAAAAGCCAATGATCCGGGATTTTTTTAAGTGAACACCCCTGACGTTGTATTGAGGACGGTGTTCTGTCAGCATCGGTTTTGGCTTTCCCGATCCTATAAATAGACAGCACGCTCACGTAAGCCGAAGGCCGTGTGTTACTCTTGGTAGTTTCATGTTTCATTTGATGGTTTTAAGTTGGAAAATCGTTATTTAACTCGGATTTTAAAAGAGGCTTGTAGTATAATTTTCTGAATCATGTTTTTTTCTTTATTTAATTGTACTGTAATTCCATAAAATTCATCAGTTTATAGAGCCAATTAATTGTATTTTATCGTTTACGTTCGAATCCTGGTGAAGATTGGGTGTTTTTTTTATATCCGGATATTTAGAGTCCCACCAAGCTATAATGGGTACCTGACATTAGTTTGGGGGGGGGGGAATAAAGGCGGTTGGTCGTTGTGCTGCCCACATGGCACTCTCGTTAAACGTAGGGCAAAGAAACAGATGACTTTTACATCATGAGACCAATTGATCACAAAGTCTGCAAGGGGTACATTACATCACATAGACTTGGCTTTGATCATAGAATTTACTTTCATCATAGAGTTATTTCGATTGCATTTGTTCCGTAGATTGTTTCAACTTGTAGATATTTCTAATGTCCTTATTCGTTTCAGAAATCTATCTCCTCAGACTGAAGATAGACACCATCCAACAGAACCTCGCAATACTTTTGTATTTAAATTCGCTTCATGCTATCGCAGCATCGCTTCACTGTGGTCAGTATCAACTAATTATTGCGGTGCCATGTTCCCATTGTTGATAGTACTTACCCTAACTCCTAGACTCCTATATGTTTCTCCCTTCTAGGTATTGAGTTAGCAGAGTAATTTATAGGCAGGTGGAGGCAAGCTTCCATAGACCTAGAATTACAAGAGCGTTAGAACCATCTCTTGGGACAATTAAAGAGGATTAGAAGAAGTGGTTATATTATATATTTGTCTTTTATACAGACAGTGGCGTAGCTACAATGTGGTGTGTGACATTATTATGTGTGTTTATTTGTTGTTGTTTTTTTATAGTTATCGTTTAATGTCTTTTAGCGACCTGTGAACAAAGAAGGGTTTGGGGGGGGGGGTAAGAGGGATCAATTATTCTGTCCCCTTCCCCTCCTCTGCTTTTAACTTAAAAGTCTCATTAATTATTGTGTCCACTGGATGTGTAGAGAAATAAATCTCATAACAAAGCTTATATCAACTCACTTTGTCTGTCTTGTACAAAGCTTATATCAACTTACGATGTCTGTCTGGTACAAAGCTTATATCAACTCACAATGTCTGTCTGGTACAAAGCTTATATCAACTCACTTTGTCTGTCTTGTACAAAGCTTATATCAACTTACGATGTCTGTCTGGTACAAAGCTTATATCAACTCACAATGTCTGTCTGGTACAAAGCTTATATCAACTCACTTTGTCTGTCTTGTACAAAGCTTATATCAACTTACGATGTCTGTCTGGTACAAAGCTTATATCAACTCACAATGTCTGTCTGGTACAAAGCTTATATCAACTCACTTTGTCTGTCTTGTACAAAGCTTATATCAACTTACGATGTCTGTCTGGTACAAAGCTTATATCAACTCACAATGTCTGTCTGGTACAAAGCTTATATCAACTCACTTTGTCTGTCTTGTACAAAGCTTATATCAACTTACGATGTCTGTCTGGTACAAAGCTTATATCAACTCACAATGTCTGTCTGGTACAAAGCTTATATCAACTCACTTTGTCTGTCTTGTACAAAGCTTATATCAACTTACGATGTCTGTCTGGTACAAAGCTTATATCAACTCACAATGTCTGTCTGGTACAAAGCTTATATCAACTCACTTTGTCTGTCTTGTACAAAGCTTATATCAACTTACGATGTCTGTCTGGTACAAAGCTTATATCAACTCACAATGTCTGTCTGGTACAAAGCTTATATCAACTCACTTTGTCTGTCTTGTACAAAGCTTATATCAACTTACGATGTCTGTCTGGTACAAAGCTTATATCAGCTCACTTTGTCTTGTACAAAGCTTATATCAACTTACGATGTCTGTCTTGTACAAAGCTTATATCAACTTACGATGTCTGTCTGGTACAAAGCTTATATCAGCTCACAATGTCTGTCTGGTACAAAGCTTATATCAACTCAATTTGTCTGTCTTGTACAAAGCTTATATCAACTTACGATGTCTGTCTGGTACAAAGCTTATATCAACTCACAATGTCTGTCTGGTACAAAGCTTATTTCAACTCACGATGTCTGTCTGGTACAATTTGTGTACACGTTATTTCTCCCAGAGGCATTCTTGAATCAGGTTAAAGTTATACATAATTATTATTGTGCCTAACAAAACATGAATCAATAAAAAAATCAAACAAAAAGTTAATTAGTCATTGTTAATCTGTTATTTTGTTTGGTAGTGTTTCTCTCTATCTTCTCATTCCTCTCTTTTAGTGCTTATTTCTCTCTGTCTCTCTCTCTCTCTCTCGCTCTCTCTCCCGCCTCTCTCCACAGTCTCTATATCTTCTCCTACCTCTCTTTCATTGTCTCTCTTCCTCTCTATGTCTTATCATTAGAGTCTCCTGTTGATGTCGATGTTACCTTTTTGTTCTACATTTGTAACATTGTATCCCAGTACACTTTTGGTAATGGCTGTGTCACATTGTATCCCAGTACACTTTTGGTAATGGCTGTGTCACATTGTATCCCAGTACACTTTTGGTAATGGCTGTGTCACATTTATAAAATGTAAAGTCCATTAACAAACAAGATATACGTTTAATGTCTATTTCTTTTTCTCATTAGAATAAATAATGCTTAGAATATGAACACCCTGTTGCTGTCTTACACTAGAAGCGTCCAGAATAAATGTGTCACACATTTCTACACGTGGAAACCTTAACTTTCTGCCTCTAATGGAGCAACCAATCATAAGTTAGTTCACTACATTCGTTTGTTCTTATAACTCAAGTTGTCACTAATCTTATTGTATAGCCAGTGAAAAGAATGAAATTGATGTATTTCAATTGCCATTATTATTAACAATTTAATAAGCATTATTATTATTTCGAAAAGCTTTTAGCCTTTTACTTTGCAACCTAATTTAATCCCGTATTTGTTTCCTGACCCTACCTTGATGAAAGATATGTTTTATTTTAACACTTTGCAGTTACAAAATAAATAGATTATTAGCTTTTTTACATAGCTCTACTTTCATACTTATAGCATTCTCAGAGCGCTTTGGTTCAATCTTATTTATGGACTAGTGGGAGGGAGGGGGTATCTGGGAGAAGTCTTTCCGTGCTGCCCTTATGTGCTCAGTAAACACAACTCTGCCCGAGTCGGGTGTCGAGCTCCCTTTCTAGGTAGCCAAGCTACGCTCAAGCGTACTTAAGCCTCTTCACCACGCATCCCATTTTGCAAAGAATTAAAATAAAAAGAATTAAATTTGGCAAGAGACCAGAAAATCTTTATCTTGAACCAGTGGCGTAGCTAGCTATGTGCGGGTGGTGCGGGCCGCAAGGGGCATCAAATACCCTAGCTACGCCACTGTCTTGAACAGACTTGTACGTCATCAGTTATTACCGCATGTAGGACCTGTTCATTTGTTCTTATATCGATAAGTGCTGGTTTGATATCGGCCATATCAACCCTGACAGGAAGAACATTTTTCTGATAGTATTATCTCATCATTTTTTTTTGGTAATGTTCCTTTTTTTTTCTGAAATGCTGACTGTCCCTCTGCTATTTCATAGTTGTACTCGTCCTTACTTTCAGACGTAAACTCTGATGACATAATTTCCGAGCACAGTCGGGATATTTATAAAACTCAATGCGCTTAGGCTTAGTGCTGAGGTTACTCTCTGTAGGATGGTCCAGGTATCTTTCAGTGTTCTGTACGGTTTGTCGAGATCCGTACAGGGCAGGACCCTTTCAGGTACCGATGCCATCGTCTACAAGACCAGTCGTACCTTTGAACTCATTAGAGTGTAGTGTGTTTAAATGTTGACATTGGAGAGGTATATTCATTAATGATGGAGATCTAGAAATTATTTAAATAGTAATAATAATAAAATGAATAAACACAACAGAATTCCAAGGAAGAATATTTTCAAGGACAAATCCACAGAAAAAGAGTCAGGTTTGTCTTCTCTATTGATACAAAAACTTAAAGTAGAAAGTCAAGGAAAGCCCTAAAGACGAAAGTGAGATTAATGTTACCGTATTTTTTGCCGTATAAGACGCTCCGGCATATTAGACGCACCCAATTTTAAAGGAGGAAAATCTAGAAAAAAAAAGATTCTGAACGTACCGTATTTTTCGCCGTATAAGACGCACCAACTTCCCCCCCCCCCCCCCCCCCCAGTTTTGGAGAAGAAAAAGTGCGTCTTATACGGCGAAAAATACGGTATTTTCCTTCAATTACCTCCCCTAGTAAAGTTTGCTTTCTTAGTTGAAATTTGAATGATTCAGAACAAAATGTTCAGAAAGATATTCTGTTTACGTTATAAAGCCATTCTGTCACGTTGTATTACGTGACAATTACATGAACAATTTACGTGACTTTCCAAATGAATGATACAAGAATGCGTTTCTGTTCTTTTCATTTGATTTTATATTTCTGTTCATTCAGCTTTTCTTATTGTTGCACAAATGGCTCTAATCAATAACAACTTAAATGCCCTTGTTGTCATTCAATTCATTCTCCTCACCGACCCTGTACCCCCCCCCTTCGCCCCTGAGTTTATGCAAGTCTCAGGGTTCTGAATCGTTTAGCCCTCACAAAAATCCTCGACACATTCAAACACATTCAAAGTGATTGCTAAAAAAATAATTCTGGCCACTTTTCGTGATGTGAAATTGTCGCCATTAGTTAGCCATGAACCAGAAACTGGAGAGGGCTTAAAGCCACTCGTGTGCCATTTTAAATGTTGCTTCTTTTTATTAAACTCTCTCTCTCTCTCTCTCTCTCTCTTTTCTTGTCGCTCAAGAGAGTGATTTGTGGTGGCCATAAGAGAAAGGATTGCGTCCCTTTCAAAGACATCTTCAGTTCTGTAATTCAAAATATCTTAAGGCATGAATGCCAACGAATGTCCGGAAGGGCTGAGATTTTATTTCCGGTTGAAGAACCTGTTAAAGATGGAGACAGCTGTTGAGGGCAAGAACACCATTCTTCTAAAAAAAAAGTTTTAAAAACAAGTTAAATTTGTATGCTTTGAAGCTTTGTTACATAAGTCTATTTTTAATGTACACATACCACAATTAAAATACCCCACAATCACACCCTAACCACTTTGACACTAGCCAAAATGTACCATACTACCCCACTACCACATTACCACACCATACACCCATACACAATCTACCAAATTTCTTCAGTGGTCCCACTCTGGCACAGAACACCATTTCGTTGCTGTAACTTAAGCACACAGCACCATTTTATTATTGCCAATTTAGCAGTCAGCACCATTTTATTACTATCAATTTAGCAGACAGCACCATTTTATTCATATCAATTTAGCCAAACAACACCATTTTATTCATATCAATTTAGCAGACACCATTTTATTGCTGCAACTTTAAACACACAACACCATTTTAAAAATGCCAGTTTAGCACACAGCTTTATTTTATAAATGCCAGTTTAGCATACAGCACCATTTTATTATCAATTTAGCACACAATACAATTTTTTTGCTGCACCTTCATCACACAGCACCCTTTTATTAATGACAGTTTAGCACACAGCACCATTTTATTGCTTCCAGTTTAGCACACAGCACCTTCTGAACTCTCAGATACTCCCCCCCCCCCCAGACTAAAGTACATATTGTATTTGTGTTACAAAATCTAGAAGTGCCTGAAGAAAGATAAATACAGCAATATTAGTTTTAAGCATCATTCAATTCACGTCTGCCAAACGTCTTATCAAACTGCAAGCTAGCCCTCCAGATATATCACGTCGCTCATGTATTCAAGAGTACATTTACGAGGAATGATCCAGCTGACGTTCGCTAGAAATAGACCATTTCTTGAGCATGTTGTTGTTGAGCTAGAATTAGACCATTTCTTGGGCTTGTTGTTGTTGAGCTAGAATTAGACCATTTCTTGGGCATGTTGTTGTTGAGATAGAATTAGACCATTTCTTGGGCTTGTTGTTGTTGAGCTAGAATTAGACCATTTCTTGGGCATGTTGTTGTTGAGATAGAATCAGACCATTTCTTGGGCATGTTGTTGAGCTAGAATTAGATCATTTCTTGGACATGTTGTTGTTGAGCTAGAATTAGACCATTTCTTGGGCACGTTGTTGTTGAGCTAGAATTAGACTATTTCTTGGGCATGTTGTTGAGCTAGAATTAGACCATTTCTTGGACATGTTGTTGAGCTAGAATTAGACCATTTCTTGGACATGTTGTTGTTGAGCTAGAATTATACCATTTCTTGGGCTTGTTTTCCCCCAAATAGATCTGTTACTTGTTGATGTGGGATATTTCTAGATAATTAAAACGGTACAATTACATTTGAATGAATCAACATTTGTTGGAAGACATCAAAGACTTTGAACTCACGAGAGATCACGAGATATCACTAACTGCAGTTATTTTACGTGAATGTAAAATTGAGGACCATTTTGTGAAGAGAATCTTTCGATAAATTTAATCTTTTTTTCTTTTTTAATTTTAAATTGAATCTATAAATTAAAATCTTGTTTGTCATGGACATCTTTCATTGACCTTTGAATCGACTGGCTCTGTGAGTTGAATCTTTTTATAAATTAAATCTTTTTATGTGTCTTGCGGTGTAAGCGTCTAAGTTGCCAGAGAATCATAAGCAAGTTGTTTACATGATAGTAACTTTCAGTTTCAACATAGAAGAGTACATTAATGAGAGATAATTCATTTCCGGTACAAAAATATTCTTAAACTTTCGGTTTGAAAAACTATATACGAAGGACAAGTGCTTATCTTTGGGTTCAGCTTATAAGATTGAAGCTTCATTTGAATTTATAATGGTGAATTCGTTATGGGATTTTGGTTATAAAGTGTATTATTACTTGTTATATGTTGTATGCTCAATCTTCTCGTTATTTCTACTTGTGGATTAAAATATTATTTTTTTCGTAAAGAGGAATTATTTGACTTCTTAACCTAACCAAGAATTTCCGGCATGTAATCTGCAATACAGTCATAAGATATAACTTATATCATTGTCCAATGTATAAATTACTTAAAATAATTTTACACTATGAATGGAATCCTTTTAGGAATTAAGAATTTTCATGAATTCTAAGTCTTTTTATGAATACTTTTGAAAACAAAGATAAATACAGGAAGATGTATCTGAACCGGAAGCTTAACTAAAGGCTGCATTGTATAAAAGTGTTCAAAAGAAAAAATTCTTCGAAAAACTCGCTTTCCTTTTTCTAGCTGTGTGGTAGCCTCGTTCTTTTAAAACTTTAAGTTATATCCCTTTGTGACCTCTATTTTGCCTGCACTATGCAAGAGCACATTCTTGTACGTAATGGGGAATAAACCCAACAACATTAAGATCAGGTAGGGAAAATCTACATAATTAAACACACACACTTACTCGAAGATACTCGCAGATACACTCAACAACCCAACAAGAACCTTCAATTACCAGTCTACTCCCATGCCATCTTATCTTTACATGAGGCATTTTTTTTAATTTGAGAGGCCAGGTGTCAGCGTGTGTGTGTGTGGGAGGGAGAGAGAGAGAGAGAGAGAGAGAGAGAGAGAGAGAGAGAGAGAGAGACGAAGTAAAAAGACAAATTTAGCTTCTCAGTTGTGTCCATTACACGATCTTACACACAATAAAACTTAGCAGGAGATCAAAATAAAACTCAGGAAATTTCTACAGTACGAATAAAACATAGATAAACCTAGAAAGAGGCACATCTATAGATATCAATCAAATGTTAATAAAACTTTTAATCAGCCAGGCAAATAAAAACGGAAGACATTTGAAATTTTACCTCTTCAAGTTTTTTTATATAACTTTATATTTCGAGTTTTAAAAAAATACAGATGTGTAAGCTTACTTTGTACCATACAGTGATGGGAATCGGACCCAACTTTTAAAGTTCGGGTTCGGTTCGGTTCGGTCTGATTTAAGTTCGACTACGGTTCTTTTCGATGACGAGTATAGTTGGGGTTCGGTTCGGTCGTAATTGAGGTTCGAGTTTGATCCGTTCGGTTCGGGTTCGATTCGTTTCCCTTTTCAAGTATCATACAGATATTAGAAGCAAATATATTTTCAAATTGTAAAAAAAAAAAAACACTTTATATTGAAATATCAAACATTTTCATCTAAGGCGAATAACTCTAAATGTTTAGTATTGTGTGTGCATCCGGTGTACAGAATTAAACGTGTGATAATTAGAAAAGTATTTGTAAAACGTACATGTTTGTTTGCCCTTATTCAGCATTGAAAAATAAACAAAGTCCATTGTATCGCTTGTAGTACAACATCACTTGGCAACAGTTGTCTTTCCATAGAGCGTCCTTGGCATTGTTTAGTTGATCTTTATCTTCACCTTGACCTAGCCCTTAGTCTGTTGGACCGTTGGGGCACCATGTATGATTTGTCTCCATTCCTCGCTGTCTTTCGCCCTAAATAGAACCCCCCCCCCCCCCCACCGCAACGGAAGGCCCGTCCACCGACGTCCTCTCATTTCTCTCTCTCCGCCGACACCGCTTTCCTGACACCGTTCCCCGAAGGAAGGCCCCTGCGAACTCAGATGACCCCGCAATAAGGCCATATATTTTTAGCCTGTGCTCCTTTACAATAGCCAACAGGCCACAGTTGAGCCCAATGCTTGCAGTAACCCTCTCTCAGTCTGTGTCGCGGTCCTTAAATGTTGAATAAGTTTTTTCCAAATCTCTCCCAATGTGTCTCTTGTAATTTTCGCACGGTTTCTCTTAGACTATACATCTCCACTACATTTCTCTATATCACTTTCTTTTCTTCTATTTCTATTGATGCTGTATTGTCATTTTTTAAATCACAGAAACCGGATGCTTAAAAACTTGAAAGATAAACAAAGAAAGATAAATCTGTTTAAAATCTTTGCGTGAAAACCCCCAAATAAAAAAAATAAATCAAATTACATTAACGAAGCTAATGAGATTAAACGCCTAAACTAGTACAATTAATGAAATGGTGTTCTCTTTTAATATATCTAAACTTGTTTACCCTCCGATTGGGCTCGACGACAGCTGTCTTTTATTTGAATTTATCTACAGTTGTGTCCCTTTGTATTGAACATGGATTAAGTTGGGATGATAGATTTGAATGAATACTTTGTCCTGTGTTTTAACTAACAAAACCTCAAAATGAATGAGGCACAAAAAACAGAGCCAGGCATAACAATTCCAAAAAAAAAATGTAAAATAAATCCAAGAGGAATAATCACAATAGCTAGTAATACATATTAAACTAAGTGCACTCCGCTACCCCAACACAAGGTTATGTCCCTTATTATAATAATCACAAACCTTGAGTCTCTTGGATATATCTCAAGGAAGAACTTCCGGTCAAACTCTGACTACACGAGTGAATCCCAAACTATGGCACTCGGGTCATATCTGTCCCGTTACACGATGCTATCCGGAACTCGAAACTTTTGACCACAGTTGATAATGAAACAACAAAGGCTCGATAACCTTGGTGTGACCTTAGCACGTGTGGCCGATAACATTTCCTCCACACCTTGTCAATGACGTTATATTCTAGTTGCAAGTCTTTGTCAAGTAGACAAGATTCAAGGGAACGCTCAGTACCTTCATTAACATGAAGGCTGAAAATGTACTTGCTATTGATACGTGGGTCTTACCTAAAATGATGAAAGCGTCAGCAATCTTTTAATTGTAACGGAAACGAAACGAGGTACATGAAATGGATGTTGCTCTGAATTGGGCTGATAACAATCGCTAAGGTTATAGTACAAAGGTAAAAGAAAGGATATTTACATATGACATGTTGGTCAAACTAAGGATGTCTTACGCATGAATGATTGGTCAATCTAGGGATTATGACAAATGAAAAGTTGATTAAACTAAGGATATATTTCAC
The DNA here is from genome assembly GCA_036873155.1 of Biomphalaria sudanica. NCBI lineage: Eukaryota > Metazoa > Mollusca > Gastropoda > Planorbidae > Biomphalaria > Biomphalaria sudanica. The sequence continues at coordinate 653,066 of JAZGLO010000202.1, read as the reverse complement.
ACGAATACTTGGTTAAACGATATGTCAAGCTAGAGGTAACTTTCACCTTTATAGTCGGTCATGCTAGAAATGATACTCCTGAAACTCTACGGCCGAACTTTAGATCTTTTCAAATTGAATTGTACAGTTTTTCTTACATATGACCTGAGCTGTTACGTCAACCCTAACAAGTCTATCTGGTCAAAATCTTAAAAAATAAAATAAATTTTAGCTTTTATATAGCGCTACTTTCATGCTTATAGCATGCTCAGAGCGCTATGGTCCAATCTCATTTGTGGACCAGTGGGGGTAAAGGGGTATCTGGGAGAAGTTTTTCCGTGCTGCCTTTAGTTAACAAAACTCTGCCCGAGCCGGGTGTCGAACCTCGAGCCCTCGATTACCTTAGTGGCAAAACACGACAGATTCCATCATGGACGCTCGAGTTCGACTTAGGACACAAATAACGTTTTATTTATATTTATCAAATTGCTAATGGAACAGTTTTCAAACATGCGAGATTGTAGACACGTAAATGTCGCAAGGAGAAGAGAGTAGCTCAGCAGTTGTGTACACTTATCACTAGACCTATCACATATTCCAACCAAAATGAAGGTGAACCAAAATGACCAAGATGACAAAATACAGACACTGTCTTGACAAAGTCTCGTCATTCTCTCATATCGCACTCGAAAAGGGTCAAGCCTACTGACGAAACAAACGGTTTAGACTTTTTAAGGCCAAAAGAAACCCAATAATGTATTGCAAGTCAATGGTGAAATTTTGAGTCATTAAAAGTTGATTGGTTCAAAATAATTGATGCAACTCAAGGTAAGCGATTTTTTTTTAAATTATTTTTTTTAATTACTTTTAATTATTTTTTTTATTTAACTTGTTCTATGTCAGACCTAGACCCACCATAAAAGTAGATTTTCGTATATAGCGTCTAGCGTAGCCTGGACCTTACCTGAACAGCAGGAACTCCAGAGTCGTTACCTACAGGTCTAGACAGTGCATGGTACTGCAGTACGGAGGGAGGGGGCGGAGGTGGGTAATAATCTAAATTGATTCTACAGGGAATGTTGATGTCATTATACTTCAAGAATGTACTCTCGGGACTCAGCTCGTAAAGCATTTTAATTGTACCCCCCCTCCTGACCTCATTTTATTTTTTCATTCATCTTACACTGAGAGCGAGAAGGTCGCTCACGTGAAATCTGTGCGTGCGCGTTCTGGATGGTGTGTGTGTTTGTGTGAGTGTGTGTGTGTGTACGCCTAAGGGACGGAGCGGAAGAGGTTTAAATCCTTTAAAAATGGTGAGAGGAGGGTATCAGTGTGGCGGCCTGACTGTCTCCTTCTAGATCTCAGATTATTACTTGTTTTAGCGGATATGGTTATAGACTTTTTAATGCCAACAAATCTCACCCCCCCCCCACTCCCTTTCCACCTTTCTCGATACATCCATTAAAGAGGTGGGGGGTTTTGTTTTAAATCAGAAGCGTTGAAGATTAGTCCATACATAATACTATGGGCTACTGAATTTTTGACCCCGTTTGGGCAGTTGTTTGAGACAAACATCTATAAAAAGCTAACAAGATCCTCGAAATAAAGAATCACCGATAAAAGACACCGATAGCAAAGACAAACAGACACAAACACTCTTTTTTTCCCCTGGCAATCAAATCATTAAATAAGAACAATCTGGTATTTTGTCACATGTAAATTATGAGTGAGTCTGGTGTGAATGTACCCTTTGGTTTCTTATAGTTATAATGTTTTTTGTTTGGTGTAATGCACAAATTGTAAGATAAATTTCCATACGGACAATAAAGATTATTATTACATTTTGTAATAGCGTGTTTTTTTTTCTGGAATATGGAATGGTTGTTTGTTTGTTGTTTTTATTATATTTTTCTTAATTATAAGGCTTGTCTTCGAGTCCGAAGATTAATGAGGCGTGCTAGGCAGACATTATTTTGCCACATCCAGCGCAGACATTTTAATAAGGTTTAAATGATTTTAACTGGCAGAGAATGAAAAATTGGAACATTTGATGATGCGGGACATAGAAGTGGATGGGTATTGAAAACTTTGTTTGAGATCTGATCCAATGTTCACATTTTTGTGTAGCCCTATGCGTAAATCCTACCAATTCTTTGTAATCAAATATTTAAGGCCGTTAGTACTTGTGGCATTTTGTACACCTAATGAAACAATCTTGTCCGTAAGCAACTAAGGAGGCCAATCCCAGATTTACATATACAGTTTAAGGTTAAACCTTTATTTTAAAAATATAGAAGACATTCAATAGTCTTCGGCGTTCCTTCTATGTTTCGTTTCAACCCATGCTATTGAACATGCAACACAATTCTCTTACTACTCCAGTTCATCTTTGTTTTCAATTGGCATTCATTTCTGCCTAAGTAATATTGTGGTATTTAAAAAAAAAGCTTGTAACATTTGGAAAGCTTGTCTGATATCATGTCTGAGGTATTCTAGTCGCTTCGTGAGCAGCCCTGGTGAAATGGACAATTTCACGCGCGAGCCCGCCAGAATGAAGGTGACATGTAGCAGACTGAGAACTCCTTGATTGAAACATATCGTCTGCCACGGGAAGTAGATGTTAGTTATCTTTCCTTACTTTTTTTGTTTCCCCTATTTCTCCTTGTGTCCAATGTGGTATTAACCAGGACTTCGCCAAAGTCAACTTTATCCTGGCAACATTTATCATTCGATAACAACACAGGTAACTAAATATTTAAATATGGCTTGTCTCTTCCCCCCCCCTTTTTCAAAAAAAAAAAAAATTGAATAAACCTAAACGTTAATCCTACACCTACAATCTGCTCAATCATACACCTACAACCTGCTCAATCAAACACCTACAACCTGCTCAATCAAACACCTACAACCTGCTCAATCAAACACCTACAACCTGCTCAATCAAACACCTACAACCTGCTCAAACACCTACAACCTGCTCAATCAAACACCTACAACCTGCTCAATCAAACACCTACAACCTGCTCAATCAAACACCTACAACCTGCTCAATCAAACACCTACAACCTGCTCAAACACCTACAACCTGCTTAATCAAACACCTACAACCTGCTCAATCAAACACCTACAACCTGCTCAATCAAACACCTACGACCTGCTCAATCAAACACCTACAACCTGATCTGAAACCTAACGTAAAAGGCAGAAAACCCCTAAAAGAGAATTGAACCAGACCCAAGAAAGCGTATAGTTAGTATTAAAGTAGACGTGGCCGTGTACATAAATTTAAGGGCCTTTGCTCATTTGTCTTCCCAAAAAGACTCAACATTATGACTGTATGTTCATTAACATAGATTTTTATGTCAAATAGATTATTTAGTTCAGATCTAAAGCGGGTATTCAAGCTTGGAACTAGGTCATTAGATTATCAATTTGTGCTCCAGCGTATGCAAACGCAGGTTGCCGTGAGTTCCCGCAATTATCTTGTGCATCAGAAGAATCCAGCCTACGGCCCCTAACTTGGGATGCGATGCTATTGGACCCCTAGAAGATACCGCTTACAGTGTAGAATGAAGATTCGGGGCTCGTTTTTTTTTTAATCGGCAAATTTTTGCTGTGATGATACCTGTTTAATCACGTATTAGAAGTCTGTAAGACCTCGAAGCAAATAATATTTTTTTTTTCAATAATCTTTTTTTTTTTTTTTAAATACTTTAATGCATGACTAGCAACTAATTCATTAATTTTGAGAAAAAAAAACATATACTATTTAATTAATTAATACATTTTTAAAAGTCAACTTCTTCACATAATGGTATTGGAGATAATCACGCTAAACTAGACAATGTCAAGGACGCTAAATTCATTTTAATGTTTCCACCTAATGTATAACACATAGAATCAAAAAACAACAACATAAAATGGAATACTGTATTTGGAAAGGTGCACACCAAACTTTAAAAAACTCCAAAATGGCTTAACAACACTTTCTTTACTATGTACACCGGATACACCAAAAAGCTAGCTATTTATAGTTTTTTTCCCACGTAGATGAAAATGCGTTATACATTTTAATTTTTTTTTTTAAAGTTTTTAGCATTATACAAAAGTAGAGACACCTATTTTAGTTTCATCTTTAGGGAAGATAAGTTGTCTTAGTGGCAACTAAATTAAGAACATCGACATAATTATGATCATCTCCTGACTTTCGTCGTATGGGTGTTGTGACAGTTCGTGTAACCGAATCCCTTAACTTTCCCGGTCAGCAGCTGTTCTTAGCAGGACATCAAGAGACAGGATGGTCCATTCTTTTACGCTGTCCAGCCAGCCATTCATTGGAGGCCTGAAATCTTCTGTCAGCTTCAGCATTCAGTGTCCAGTTCTAGCGACTGTTCTAAGACAACTAGCGAAGAATACAGTTATCATTTACTTGCAAGCTGATCTTAGAGATTTCCCCCCCAGTTTGCTAATGACTACGGATGCCTAGCTCAAACTGGTTTATATCTCTTTTATTGATCCTCCTCTTGTGACGTCTAACCCTAAGTATTTAAACGAGTCAACTTCCTCTAAGGTTTGACCATTCAACTGTATGCAACGTCTCGTACTATCCCCACCACAAACTAGTATTTCGTTTTTGTCAGCACTGATTTCCATGCCAACTGCTCTAGCTGCAACATCTAGCTTTGAAGTAAGATCCTGTATCTGGATGCTACTTATTTATCTACTTATTCTACTTATGATATATAAAGTATTTTAAGTAGTATTTGCTAAATGCATTCATTACATGCAATACCTAGTTATAATCCATTCATTTTACAATAGATTGATGCATTAATCTGCCTTGTGGTAATTTTCATCTCGGGAGAGAACTTCTTGAGGAACTAATGAGGCTAATTCTTGATGCACAGCTGCGATCCCAGGTTGGGCATATGTAATCAAACCAGGAGCCATTGCACTTTCACCCTTCTTTCTACTACTGTTGTGAATGGCATCTGCAATCCGGGACCTTTCCTTTATGCTCTCTCTCCATTTGCCACTTTTTCCCAGCTGCTAGTGTTGATTGTGAAGAGCTTCATATCGCGTTTACATGATGGAATAATAGATAGACGTAATACAAATATATCGATTCTATATTGGATATTTTACTTTCTCAGATCAGAGATATGGTACAATAGATGTAATAAGAGTTAGAAGGTACCATGATTATATTCCCTATTTTTAATACAGTTATAACCCTAGTGGAGGACTGAAAGGGTTAATGTGTGTATGGCCTACTGACACACGTGATTCAGGCCAATCACACAGGTCAAGGGCTGTAGAACAAGGGACATTGCTGCTAATGCACGCAATATGACCAATGTTATGGTCATGTGACCAAAAAGCCTTTCCAGACGAGAGACAGGGCGTGTTAGAAAGGACAGTTGAGTCCAGGACGCAAGGCAGTAAGGACAGTGTGCTACAAAGTGAGTCCTTGTAAATGTAGCTGTACGAGTCTAGAAGTAGACAGAGAAAGACTCGAAGTGTTTAGTAGACAGTTCTAGTGTGTTTTTTGCATTTTAATTTGATGTAGCCAATTGTGTTGTATTGGCTTTTCATGTGTTTGTCATTAAACCGCCACATTTTTACTCGAGTCTCTTGTCAAGTTCTTGTTTAATGTGCTGTGTTGTGTTTAGCAGTGTTGATAGAAGGCCTGAGTAGAAGAGAACGTAACATTATATATAAATATACAGGGCTTTTTTGTGACGGTACGCACCGGTACGGCGCACCGGCACCTTTTTGAAAAAATTATTACTTTTTTGTGTGTATTTTAACGTATATTATTAATGTTTAGTAGTTAAAAGTTAGACAATCAACTACTGAGTATACCGGCACCTAAAGCACTGTATATAATATATATATATATGCACTTATTTCATTATTCATTTATCACAAATCAATAACACTGATAAAAAAAGAAAATATGTATTTATAAACGTGACTATATAGTCATGCAGTTCTACAAATAATTTAGCTCTAACATTGAAGGTGGATAGATATGCTTAAACTACGAAGATGTCAGTTTTTAATGCATGGAAAGCTACCCTTACATGGTAACAACTTGGCTAAGGGGGGGGGGGCATTATTCTGGCAAAAAAAGAAACCCATTACGGCCGAACACAATGTTGACGGGAAAATCTCATCTCTATCAGTAATATTCCATGGAAAATTCTGGCTATTCTACTATTGATGGTTTGCACACGTAGCAAGACAGGTATAGGGAACCGCATTTAACCAGATGGTGATTAATGTTCAATGGAATTGTCCAAATGTTAATAGTTTGGAGTAAAGGCTGATTTACTTAGAAAGTCCTCATGCTCTTCTTGCTATTTGATGACTCGCAAGACTTCTCGGAGTTTCCAGATCGATCCTGTCCCTCCAAACTTCCGGTAAGAGATCTTGCTCTGTTCTCGTTATGGAAATTGTCTGCGAATTTACATACTACTCTTTATTGAGTTATAGCAGTGTTTCCCAAACTGTATCTTATCTTAGCTTATATAATACAGACGTTACTTCAAAAAGGAGATGATTACGTCCTACGCGTCATGCATCTAGTCATGCATGTCAAACTAGGACTTCAATTCTGCCAAGTCACTGGTTTTCCTAGCTGGTTCATTCCATGCTCTAATAGCACTAGGGAACATTAGTGTTCCGCAGGGCCTGAATAGGTGTTCCGTGAACTACTGGAATAATTAAGCAGTAGGCCACTGCGTGAATTAACCTCTCTAAAAAAATAAGCAAAGTTTCCCACAAAATAATCAGAATGTGCGAATTGTGGAAACACTGTATTATAGTAAAACTAATTGTCATAGTCTAACTGGAGTAGCTCTTTGAACCTTCAACACTCCGGACGACCAGCAATCTTGGGCGAGGTGACAGAGTAAAGTGCTCGGCTTCATAGCCGAGGGGTCTCGTGTAGGAGCCCCGGTGATGGCTCGGATTTTGATTTTTAGGACGCACCTGTTTCCACCCAATGGTGACTGGCATTTGTTGGGGAAATTTAAATCTGCTGATTATTGTGCTATCACATGATACCCTTGTTAACTGTCGACCATAGAAACGAATGACTTTTGCATCATCTGTTCCATACATTACAAGGCCTGATAGGAAAAATTGACTTTCTTATGTCGAAATAAAACAATTTTTCTCAACCCAAGTAAACAAGTTCATGAAAAGGACTGAGCTATGTGTTTAGAACTCCATCATGATATCTAAGGTAAACAATATAGCGGAAATGATGTTGTCATATTCTACACATGTCAGAATGTTGCTAGGCAAGGCCTACATAAGTGAATAGAATAACAGAAATAACCCCTCTCATTAAAACTTATCCATTAACAAGCAAAATATTTAAAAAATCACTTTAAAAAAAGCCTATTAAGGGGAAGAACCCCGCCCTAAAAACTATATGTATCAATAATGTACAAGTTATTTCCATTATTCGTGTAATAAGAAATAAAGGAACACTGAAGAGTAACCTAAAACAAGGCTTTATTCAACTAGAACGACACATGAACTGACGAAAGAGACTTTGACAGTAGCACACTAAATCAATCTTGTCAACACATTCTCACGACGTTACACAAACATAAACAAATAGTAACTATTTCACCACGATTCAATATTAAACAAAATAATTAATCAACAAAAATTTAATTGACTAATTGAGTATTTTTTGTCTACTGATTCATGTTTTGTTATGTACAATAAATAAGTGTTTAAAGTATCAACTTGATCGGAGAATGCGTGAGGGAGAAATACAATTTACACTTGTTTAAGGGGACTAAACCTAACATATTTAGCCATATTTGTGAATACTGAAGTATTAGTTTCCCTTGTTGGTATCAAACAAAATAATTAATTACCACTAATTAATTGTTTAATCGGTTACTTTTGTTTTCATGTCTTGTCATGTCAATGAATAATTGTGCGAAGTTTCAGCTTGATCCGAGAATCTTAGTGGGAGAAATAACGTGAACACTCTTTTTACCAGACAGACAGAGTGAGTTGCTATAAGCTTTGTAAAAACGTTAACCTTTATAAATAACTATCCTGTGGAGAGGTCTGAGTAACTACAGTGAGATTTGTGGATTTTCTGTTTCTTTGGTTTTATCTGTTTCCGCTTTGACCATATCTGTGATTTTTATAGAGCTCTGAGGTCAACCCTGAATGTGTTCTAACCTGATGTTCTGATAGAAACCAATCAAGTCTACTTGAAACGTCACATACCCCACAGCTACACCTGAGTTTGTCGAATCACCCGTGACACCAGCAGCTGTTTTTTCGAAACATTAATTAGCAGAATAGCTGCTAGAACTAACATGTTTTAGCACTAATAGGTAAAGATAACACAGCACCACGTGACCAGACTATCAAAATGGTGTTAATGTATTATCCCCCCCCCCCAATTAAAATATAATATTTAAAAAGTTTGTGTTCTTTAAATCTCACTATTGCTTTTGGTTTATTCAAGATTTTGTTTACATAACCATCAAAACTAAACTCACTTTTTACATAGCGTTTATCAAGTCTGTCTGTGAATCTGTCTGTCTGTCTATCTGTTTGTCTGGTAAAAGGTTTGAACCAAAGAGCATTGGCCATGCCATGCCATGAAAGACTACAAAGCACAAAATAAAATACAACAAAATAAAAGCGAAAGATGTTCCGCGGTGATTTCGAAAGAATTTCACGTAAGAAGGAAGAACATCTAAAACAAAGTGAAAAACCTTCCGATATTTTATTGGCCAGATTTTTGTTTCTTTATACGCTTAGAGCTTCCATAAGAAATAAAAAGCATTACGTCCTAGCCGGCAACTACTGATCACGTGAAGGGAAACGGCAGCAGGAAGGGTTTCACCACGTGACCTAAGACGTAACACATTTTCTTTCTAAATGCACGTCCAAAAGAAGCCAACAAGGAATAGAACTAACGTGGATTTCCAATCAAATAGGCTTTGGAACTATGTACAAATAACTAACGTGGATTTCCAATCAAATAGGCTTTGGAACTATGTACAAATAACTAACGTGGATTTCCAATCAAATAGGCTTTGGAACTATGTACAAATAACTAACGTGGATTTCCAATCAAATTGGCTTTGGAACTATGTACAAATAACTAACGTGGATTTCCAATCAAATAGGCTTTGGAACTATGTACAAATAACTAACGTGGATTTCCAATCAAATAGGCTTTGGAACTATGTACAAATAACTAACGTGGATTTCCAATCAAATAGGCTTTGGAACTATGTACAAATAACTAACGTGGATTTCCAATCAAATAGGCTTTGGAACTATGTACAAATAACTAACGTGGATTTCCAATCAAATAGGCTTTGGGACTATGTACAAATAACTAACGTGGATTTCCAATCAAATAGGCTTTGGAACTATGTACAAATAACTAACGTGGATTTCCAATCAAATAGGCTTTGGGACTATGTACAAATAACTAACGTGGATTTCCAATCAAATAGGCTTTGGAACTATGTACAAATAACTAACGTGGATTTCCAATCAAATAGGCTTTGGAACTATGTACAAATAAATATTAAAAAATAATTGTTTTAATAAGTAGATTCATACGGTTTCATTTTTTAATGTTAAATCATAATTTAAAAAAAAAAGAAAAGTTCTACTTTCAGACTTTGTGGTCTATAGGGCAGATGATGTAAAGGTCATTTGTTTCTGTGGCCTACGATTAACGAGGGTGTCATATGGCCAGTATAACCACCAACCGACTTAACGTTTTCTTAACTAATTAGAGCTGGGTGGACTCAGAGGGAATAAGTATCCCGAAATTAAAACTCCCAGTCATCACCTGGATTCGAACCCGGGATCGCCGGTGCGGAAACCAAGCGCTTTACCGCTCAGCCACCGCGTCTCACTGTCTTTCAAACTTTCGAATTCTATTCTCTCTAGGTAGTTTGATCTGTTACACGCTGTACTCTCTAATAAGCTCATTTTAAACAGACACACACACACACTCCCACACAGCTGTAGACTTCCTACCCCACACACTTTGCCAACTATTTCAACACACTGGCTCTAGCTAGCACTAGCAGGGACAAGAGTGAAGAGTCTCCCACTGTTCAAGCTGAAATCAATTGTTGCTCCAGTGCATTACGTCCAACGCTGGCTTAATTGCCTGCAACGAATAGTGAGGTCTTTTGGTCCTGCTAGTAAAACTAACGGAGCAAACATTTGGAACTACGCCCACGTGGTTTTTTTTTCAATTTCGTAGACACGCCTATTTGCCCTCATTATAGTTTGACATTGGAAATATATAGGTTAGTGTAATGGTTAAAAAAAAGCGTGTCTTAAAAGGAAGAGCTCATCTCGTCTGGTCTGGTCTGGTCTGGTCATCACTTTATGCCAATTGTTGTTGTTTTATTTTACTAATTAAATTTGATTAGCTTATAGTAGAGGATGGGTACGGCCTAAATGCCGATCTAATGCTTTCAGCTATTGGCCTAGTAGGTGTCGGGCTTAATCCCTATCTCAATAAGTACATGTAGGAATGGATGTGCATGACTGGCCGAGGCATGTGACTGGGGCCAGCGTTCTACATGCGATGAAGCCTGACGAGTGGATGGACTTTAGACTGTTTTCGAGAAAGTACTGTTCTAAACACTCAGCGTGCGAATAGCCCGAGACTATTCTCTAGATTACTGGCAATAGGCTGTTGCTGTTACTTGAAGCTTCTGTTGTGAGCCTATATAAAGAAACAGTACAAACTATCTCTCTGAAATATATCTATCTATATCTATCTATATCTATGTACATCATTTTATTGTTAGTACATAGAATATAGCACAATGCATCATGGATTCATCTTGTCACATCTATCTATCTATCTATCTATCTATCTATCTATCTATTTATCTATCTATCTATCTATATCTATCTATATCTATCTATATCTATCTATATCTATCTATCTATATCTATCTATATCTATCTATATCTATCTATATCTATCTATATCTATCTATATCTATCTCGGACGGACGGACGGACGAACGGACAGAAAGACAAATAATGAAAAAGGATCGTAACACTATTTAATACTTAACTACGGACAAAAACAGTAATTTGTGTCGAGTTGTTAGTCGTGGCAAGAGCCACATTTAACACCATGTCAGCAGTCTGAAGAAACAAGTAAATGATGTTCTTCTTGAAACTATAATAACCTTTCATTACGGTGCCGGTGATTTTTTTTTTTTCTTGCTGAACAAATTTAGGCACATACATTTGACCAATAGGATGGCTCGCAAATTCAAAAAAAAATAAATTATCCATGAAATAACTAAAAAAAAAAAAACAACATCAGACAAGCAGAAGTGTTTATATCTTGGCGGGAAATGCTTCCAGGCGTTCAGGTTTCTTATCACTGAAACTAGAAATTGCATTCTTTTGACATGAAGGTTTTTTTTGAGTTTTTTATCGTCGAGTAGCTTCCCTTCGCTAATGGTTTCACTATATTTACTTATGTAGTTTCGTTTCCTCCCCCTCCCCGCTTTAATCCTCATCCATATGTTCATGAAATACTGCCGGTAAGATTAAATCGCAAATATTTTTTTTACAAAGTCACTCTGTCTGTCTGTCTGTCTGTCTTCGGGAAATCTTGTGCACGTTATTTCGAATCAAGTTAAAACTTTGCAATATTATTTATTGCCGATGAAAGCACGTCATTTATTAAATAATTAACCAGTTAGTTTCGTCATTGTTGCGATATAGCTCGTTCGTAAAAATTATGAACTTATAGGCTTCTTTAGCTAACCCTTTATGAGTTTTCGGTCATAATATGTGGGTTTAGTCTGAACTAAAAATAAGTATACATAATTTGACAGTGATTTTGTACTTAGTAAAGAATGAAATAAAACGCAAAGACGAATTATTTTGTAATACAAAATCTTAATTTTCACTTATTATCCTTATCACTACCCAGAATGGGCCCCACGCAATCCGTTTCGCATAGAGCCCCGCAATCTGTAGGGCCGGCCCTGATTATAGTGCGTAACTAAATTACTAAACTTAAGTGTCTAACAAGATAGAGAGTAAAAGAGAGCTATGAAAATTCCGACAGAGAGTGTCAGGTGTATCTAAAGAGACGAACAGAGAGAGAGAGAGAAAGATGGACAGAAAGAGACGAGTGACCGCTCTGTTGGTTCTCATTCTTTTGTTTTTAAAAAAAAAGGCTATTTAGTCCTAGATATGTCTTTTTGCAATTATACAACAGAAACCTAGGAAGTAATATTTCAGACAACAAATGGACATTCTCCAGTCACATAAGGATTGAAGGTGAGGACGATTGCGAGAATACTACTCACACTCCCCCTTGGCGCTTATCTGACGCACGGCAGACGCCCCCGATACGGTTAATGACGTGACCCTGACTACCTTAGCTCTGGGTGAAGTGTGTCTTGTGTCTTGTTGTTATTGTTTTTTTTGGCGCTGCAGACGGTGCGGTGTCTAATGAGTTGTCGTCCTTCCCTCCTATCACTAACGTCAGCGTGTGTGTGTGTGAAAGGGTGTGTGTGTGTGAGGAGATCATTGAAAAGAAAGACAAGGTAAAGGAGGGTATGGTATATCTGTGCCGAAAGCGAACACACCTTGATAGGTCAAACTGAAGCTCTTATGTGTCTCGACGCTATTGCGGTGGTGAACTCACAGGAGGTCAGAAGCAAGGATAAGGGTCTACTTGTTGCATTCAAGTGAGGAAAGTAAAAAAAAAAATGGTTTGAGATATAGATATAGATCTAATTTGTGATTCCTTTCATTTGAGAGTTTTGTAGCTGACTAAAAATAACGTTAGCAAATAAAGAATAGATGTAAATATTCATAAACACTTTCACCATACTAATACATAACAATGTTATAATGTACAGATTAAAATTACAATTTGTTTAACGAGATCATGCTGTCATGGAATAGTTATAATTTTCAAGATAGATATAAATTTCAAGAATATGATAACCTATTTTTACGATTCTAAAAGACGCCTGATGCTAAAACACAGTCACAGAAAAATTGTCGCAAAGGAAAAACTCTCCGGATACTGACACTAGCAGACATGATTGTCACCTTGATGAGGAGGAAGTAGTGTTCTAAATCTCAAAGAACAAAATAAAAAATTGGCATATGAAGGGAAAAAAAAGAAACATTAACGATGTTTTGTATGCCTATGTATGCATGTGTGTGTCTATATCTATCTATCTATCTATCTATCTATCTATCTATCTATCTATCTATCTATCTATCTATCTATCTATCTATCGTATCTATCTTATCTATCTATCTATCTATCGCGTTCGATCGATCTATATATATATATATATCACGGTTGCAGAAAAGAATCTGGGACAACATATTGCTGACTAACACTACTAAAGCCCTAGTCTACCGACCTGTGTGTTGAGCACCTTGCTGTACGGAAGTGAAACATGGTCAACTTACTCATGGCAGGAAAAAAAGCTGAATGTCTTCCACCTCCGATGCCTAAGGCGGATCTTTAAAATAAGGTGGCAAGATAAGATAACCAATGAGGAAGTGCTACGAAGAGCAGGGTGCCAGGACATCCGCTCTGTTATCAGCAGCAGACGCCTTGGCTGGCTTGGCCACGTTTGTAGAATGCCAGTAGGTCGACTTGCACAAGACATTCTGTATGGCGATCTACTACAAGGCAGGAGAGCCGCTGGTGGCCCACTTTTATGATACTACGGATGTATGCAAACGCGACATGAAGCTCTTCAAAATCGACACTAGCAGCTGTGAAGAGGTGGCACTGGATAGATCCACATGGAGAGAGAGCATAAAGGAAGGGTCTCGGATTGCAGATGTCATACACAACAGAAGCAGAAAGAAGGGTGAAAATGCAACGGCCTCCTGGTGATTACGTATGCCCAACCTGCGATCGCAGCTGTGTATCAAGGATTGGCCTCTTTAGTCACACAAGAAGTTGCAAAGGGAAAAGATCGTCTCTCGAGACGTAAAATGCCACAGATATATATAATATAATATACATAAATATATGTATGTGTGTGTGTGTTAAATCAAACAACTATACGCTAAAAAAATACACTTCAAATAACAGGTTTAATGTATCAAAAGGCAACAAAGAAGTACAAGGGAAACCAAAACTAAGCCATGGAGACAAAGTGAACCTCATGTGACTATGAGTGTTAGTACACCGTTCTATTTAGTTATCTATTGTTGACATTTTCACTGTTATATATTCTTTGTACTTTACATTTGTTTTTAAATATTTATTTTGTGCTCTTATATAAATCTAAGAGGGTTTGTTGGACTAGTCCGTTTCGTTTCTTTGATTAAAAAGTATTGGGCCGGAAGTGGCTTTTTTCCTTATATATCTTTGTATTTTCCAGTTCTCTCTTTAAATTAAACGGACATTATTATGCTATCATTTTAAGTGTGCCTGGTAGAGAAAAAAAATTCTGCACAAAAATACGGGTAGTTGGGATCAAACCCGATAGAGGATATAAAAAGAAAAGACCTGAAACTAGCGCGTGAAACTAAACATTTACAGTACTTTATTTGATGAGTATTTTTTCCAAGATCTGTGTTTTTTTTAGGACTAGCTTATTTCAAGTACCCGGCATTTTCCGATACACAATTTCATACGCAAAATAATTGTTGAAAAAAATTGTAGTGATTTTAAACTTTAAATGATTACTTAAAAAGGTGTTACTCTAATCAATTTTGAATATTATTTTGTTATGAATGTCACTGTCTATTTTATGTCTGTTCTAGTTTCTTAAATTTTTCTTGTGTAAAGGGGTCGTTTTTCTCCTAATGGGTATACCTGATTTCTCCAAGCAGCCTTTGTAAAATATTGGTCCTAAATAATGCTATGTTAATAAGCGAAAAATCACATGGCTGCATTATGATGAATGCACGTGTTAGTTCAATATATTTTATATTACTAGGTAACTAAAATAACTGCATAATTAGACGTAAGTTTCATTTTGTTCTGTTAGACAAAGTCATATGGCAAATTTTTGTTTATATCCTAATTCTAAAAAGGAATAATAATAGAATTATACAGTAAAAATAATCACTAAGTTTTTTAAAAATAGTTTTGAAAGTCTAACTGATAAGATAACAAAGAGAGTTTGTGTTTTTGCAGATGTACACAAGCTACACTATGAGTCATTCCATCTCTTCCAATTGTTTACAAATGAGTGTAAAAATGTAGGCTTCGATATTTTTAGCCTGAATTTAAGAAGTTAGAAACTTCAAACAACTAATATATTGCCTCTTCCATAAAACTTTGTATTTAAAAATAAATTTATCTAATGCTCGAAATCCTGCTTGTATACTTAGGCCCTATTTAAATCGATCCGGTATCAATGTATTAAGTAGCAATAACCCCGCAAAAAAAAAAAAATTAAATGAAAGAAGATTGAGATATACATATACTTTTGTGACGGTACGCACCGGTACGGGGTACCGGCACCTTTTTTCAATGTCGGGAAAAATGATTACTTTTCTTGTAATTCAACGTTAATTGTTAATTTATTATTAGTTGAAAGTTAGGCAATCTATCACTGAGTACCGGGGCCTCTTTTTTATTTTTACAAAAAAAAAAAGCACTTTATATACTTTCAACCGACATGCCGTTTTATTAACAACACCTATATGTGAACTTCTCAATCATCTAGAGTCTTAGACAGTCATTATTTTAGACTAGATTTAAGTAGAGTCTAGACCTAGATCTAGTAGGCCTATTACTATAAAAAAAATATTTAATTAATCAGTCATTGTAGACATCATTCGCAATTTTATTATTAGGTCTAGGCATTGAAAAGTAAATCTATTAATAAATCATAATAGATCTAAGTTTAAGTACTAACTTATTAAATAAGTCATTATAAGTAGAAGTATTATAATGAATATTGTATAGATCTAGATTGACTAGATTATAGATAGATCTCTAGTCTAGTAGATTAAGTATAGAGTATAGTAAACGTATTACAGTATTATTAAATCTATGTCCTATGTCTATATCTAATAATCTGATAATTAAAAAACTTTAGTCTTTATTAATATCTAGACATTTTTCTAATAAAAACTAAGTATAGGCATAGCATAGGCTAGACTCGGCAATCTAGTCTCAATATAGAATCTATACTTTTACTAGATCTATTCGATTTTTATATATCGATCTATACTAGAATTAGATTATAGATCTAAATATACTAATGGAGAGATGATATGAAGTGTTAGCTAATAGCGTTGCACAAGAAACAAACCTGGGTTGTTCTACACCTTAATACTTGGTATGTAATAGTAAAACAGCACCTACCTAAATAAATCGTAACTAGCAATCAAAAACCTATATTTATTGTAGTATATATAGGTCTGTGGTTGTATTTTATATAGCCTTCGTAACTTCTTCTATAGAGAAATGACTTTTGTAATTTCTTTTACTGAAAATTGGGCTATTCGCGTCTGACACATATATAATTTTTATGTTAAGCAACAAACCCTATTGGTTTATTCTCTGTATACTTTTTAAAATTCTAACAGACCACAGAAAGTTCCTGATAATACAGGGGCGTAGCTGGGAAATTTTCATCGTTTGGGGGCCCGGGTGGCTTGGCCTCTTTGAGGGCCCTTGCATTTTGCCTAGTATTTAATTTTTTATGTAAAAACACTCATTGGGAGGCCATTCTCAAGTGGGGGCCCGGGGGATATTCAAATTCTCCCCCTTCTCCCCTCACCCTAGCTACGCCACTGTGATGATATAGGATGTAGGTTCTTTGTCTTGGATTCTTGAAATGAAAAATTGTAACAAAAATAAAGGTAGTGAGGAGAATTGAATTAACTCATTCATTTTTTGGGGGGGAAAGTAATTCTGTTTGGAAAAGTTGATTTAAATTAAATTATGGCTTTTATATTTTAGTTGAGTTGTGCCAAAATTTTTTTTAAAATGACATTATACTCATCATCTGAAACGTTTGCTGTAGTCTACTCCATCTTCGTACTGGAAATGTTGGAATATATGTGTTTAAAATTATTTTTCTTCATAAGAATTTATTTTATATAATTTCTTTTTGTATTATTATTAATATAAAATAATGCTGGGCTTCAAAAGACATTGATTATGCAAAAATACCAAAGCCCAAGCATTTCGTTTCGTGTGAGATGTAAGCCCAAGTGGAATATTAACAGTAGGATGACAATTAGACATACACAGTAAAAAACAAAGGACAACTATATTACCCATAAACTATCAACAAAGTTTGACAAAGTTTGTGGGGCAATAAAACTTGCTATGTTTGTTTTGTTTGTTTTGAACAGTGTTAGAGTTTTCAACAACTGAATTTACAAATAAAACGAAAAAATGTAGAAAATTCTTTCGTCTAAAAAAAATGCTTATATACGGGAAAGAGCTCCGCACGTACATCTGTATCTCTCAATAATGTAAAAGTTGTTTTCTTTATTCGATATCAAACAAAATAGTTCATTATCTTATATAATACAGACGTTACTTCAAAAAAGAAGATGATTACGTCCTACGCGTCATGCATTTAGTCATGCATATTAACCAATGACTTAAATTCTGCCAAGTCACTGGTTTTCCTGGCTAGCTCAGGCAACCCATTCCATGCTCTAATAGCACTAGGGAAGAAGGAGTATTTGTACAAATTTGTCCTAGCATATGGGACGAGGAATGTGCCTTTATTTTTGTGTCTTTCGGAGTATTATATTAAATTTTGTTTTTGTATTTGAAGATTATGGTTCAGTGTTTTATGTATTGTTGCTGCTTTACTGTTCGGTCTTCTGTCCTGAAGGCTTTCTAAATTTAGTGATTTTACTTTAGGTGTTACTCTAGTCAAGAGTGAATATTCGTTTGTTATGAAACTCACTGCTCTATTTTGTGTCTGTTCCAGTTTCTTAATGTTTTCTTGAGTTGAGGGGTCCCAAACGGAGTTAATTACCAATAATCAATTACATAATTGGCTAATTTTTAAATTGATTCATATATTGTCTACCCTGATATTGAACTAGCAAAGTTAATGCACAATAAAATAAAATAAAAGATGAAAGTTGTCTAAATAAATATAAAATATATATATATATATATATATATATATTTATGTGTGTGTGAGTGTGTGTGTGTTTGTATTTTTGCCTTGAATTGAAAAGAATAGTACTCTTTTTTGTTAAATTATATTAATTTATTATATAACGGAAGATCTTACTTATACCGGCAAAGTTAAAAAGCTCATTAAATAACATTAATTTATAATTTCAAATTAAGATCTAGGGACTAAAGAATAAAAACGAAATCGTTGGAATTTTAAGAACAATTTGACCAGTGTAACTATTTCATAGTGTAAAATACATGCTTGCCTAACCATACCGATGTGCTATTTTCTTGTCTGACCACAAAAAAATGCAACTAACACTATTGTATAACCGTTAAACTCGCAAGGGAAAAAACTAGGGTTGCCTTGTCATTATGGACTGCACACTCAGTAGGTCTACATGTGTGCGTCTATCTGGCCAGGTTGTTAACATCAATCGGACACACGTCTATATACTTTCTGGGCAGGGAGGGTGTGTAACTATTTTAGTGAAAAGATATATCTATGAATATGCTTGACTAGCCATGCCAGTGTGTTATTTTCTTGTCTGACCACTCCACATTAAGCAAACACTATTGTATAACGCGCAATGAAAAAACTGCTGGGTAGTCTTGTTGTATCATCGACTACACACGTACAGTACACTAGGCCTACATGTGTTTGTCTAGCTGACCAGGTTGTTAAAATCAGTTGGACACAGTCTATTTACTTTATGGTCAGAGATGGTGTGGATTAAGTGTTTGTTTTTTTCTAGAGTTGGTTATCCTAATTCTTATAAATCTATATAGGCCTAGCTGTCGATTTAGACTTAATAGATCTCAATAATAAGACTATAACAAGGGTGTACTTGATGTTCCTGCAGTTAAAAAAATATTGTTTGCCGCCAATGAATTGATTAAAACCACTAAAGATTGACCTAACTCACTCATCAGATTCCCACTAGAAACAGAAGTTAAACACCTCCACGTGCCTCACAAATAAATTCGGGACAACTCCATTCATAATACTGCATTTTAGCTTTTGGCAAAAATGTTTAACATTTTATAATACTGCTACTTTCAGTTGGAAATATTGACTCCCATAACTTCTGCCAGGATCTTACTTTACCCTCATCAAATGCAGACTGACTAAATAGTAGTTAACTGCATCGTTTTTGTTTTTTTGATAATCAAAGTTATTGATATCACGTGACCAGAAAACAGGGATGTGTGTTTCAACCCTGACCACATGTTGAAAAGTTTTACAAATTTTAATTAAACTTTTTAGTTAGTAACTAAAAAAAAAAAATTAAACTACGATTTTTAATAAACTTTTTTTTTCTAATTAAACAATGGCCTTAATTAATTTTTATTTTTTTAATTAGTTTTTAACTTTTTAGTTAACTTTTGCCCATCATTAACACTACTGAATTGTAACATAAATTTACGCTTATCAGGACCACATAAGGGGAGGCACTGGGCAGAGAACCACTGCATCAAATTTCCAAACCGAGGTGTCCCGGATTCGAATCCTGGTGAAAGGTCTGAAAGAGGCAACCCTATAGGACCACATAATCTCTAGCAGAACACATTTCAATTCCTCCATCTTGAAATTTGTTCAATGCTTAGATCATGAAAAGGCCGTTTTACGATAGTGCAAGACCGTGAGGCCGCCTCGGGCCTCACCCTTGCACATTTCAGAAATTTAAAATGTTTAACAGAATATGCATACAATATAAGGGGATATGGTTAAAGATGAATGAGATTCCTTTATTTCTGTCATCACAAATATGACAGATTTATTAATAGCATTTATATTGAATCTATAAGAACACATAGGGGGCTGTCCAGTGCCTTCGCTTACTGCATTAAGGTTACTGCTTTTCAGCATCACCCTAGAACCCCAGACTCTAGGTTTACATTATTTAATGTGTACTTTTTTAAATGTATACTATCCTAGAAGAATTTTAAAAGATGGATAAAGGTCTAAATCAAATGAAAGTAATTTTGCTCTGTTCGACCTCTTGCTAATGTTATTTATTTTGAGTAAATCAGATATTTTATTTCTCAAATGAATTTTTTAAAACAATTTCATGTGAACAAAAAAAGATAGATCTATGCGTATTGCGCACTCTATTGTGATCTAGCTAGCCCTAATACAGATGCATACACATGCACGAACTGTGGCAAAGTCTGCCGCTCCAGAATTGGCTTGATGAGTCACACCAGATTCTGCCCCGTCTACAGACAAAACCAAAACCAGTGAATCATTTGGGCGCATCCATTGTCTTCCGCGACAGAATGGGCCATTAGTGTTTTTAGGCCCAACTGGACATGAAGTGACCATTCATAATTTCACGCTTGATTAGGCTGCTTTAGATTCTCGAACTTCGTTTTCACGCCTCTAGACCAAGCGCTCTGGGATACGAGCCAGTGGTAATAACATTTTTAGATCTGCTTGGATCCCTTCCAGAGCGGAAAGTCTGTTCAGACAGACCGTTGGAGGCAAGCTACTTGGGCCTAGAGTTCCAAAAGTCTTCGAAAACTAGAAAGAAGAAGATCACCCTCTGCCTCCATTGGCTTAAAGAACCAATGTCTTATGACAGAAGCTGAAACTAAAAGACGAAAGTTGGTGTTAAGGCCAGATTATTTGATGAACATGATTTCAGTTCTATAAAAAACAGAATATATACAATATATTAACTACCGAGACGTGTCTGAATATTTTTATGTGATCGGGGGGGGGGGGGGCACTGAAAATCAACATGCGAACTGCTTCTGCCCCAGATACAAATAAGAAAAATGCATGTTTTAATGCTGATAGAAAATAAATATTTTGCTCCTTCTTTCTCTTTCTCTTGATTGCTCTCTCTCTCTCTCTCTTTCTATTGATTGCTCTCTCTCTCTCTCTCTTTCTCTTGATAGCTCTCTCTCTCTCTCTCTCTCTCTACCTCAATTTTCTTTCTCTTTTCTCTGTCAATCATTCTCTACTTCCTCCTAGTCGTTTACATAATCCGTCTAGCCAGCCTGCTCTTATTGATGCCCACAATCCCATAGTGCACTCCCGGTGTGACATGTCCTTTTGTTCGGGCATGCACCAGACCTACCTCTGCATCTATGATCCACCCATATCTGTCATCTCCCATCTGTTCTCATCTTAAGAAGAAAAAAAAGACTCTTCCCGCCAAATCTAGCCTATGAAGCAGACGTGTTCATATAAATGTATCAGTCTCCTGGCGTGTGCGTTGCGAAACATGACTCGACGGGCACAAGGAACGAGATATCCGAGGCGTGTAAGGTTTCTCCTCTCAGACACTGGCATGAAATGTTTGTCAGAAGTGATGACAGTTGTCTCTCTTTGCGTTGCGAGTATAGATATTGAGTGAAATGAATCTTATTTCTCTCAAACATATTGGTATTGTCAATCCAAGGGCAAAAAAAAAACATGTTTCCAGACTTTTGTTTTTCGTGACAATGTCTTTTAAAAAAAAACTAAAGTTCAAGGCAAATGAATGTTATAGATTTAAGTTATTTTAACATTTTCAATAAAAAAATATAATGTTGCGATTTTTAATTAAAACCTTAGTAAATAATAATAATATTAATAATAACCGAGGGGATAATAACAACTGACCTCACAGACACCTTCAAGGCCCTTAACATTCCTAGGAACATCTTCGTTGCCTGTCAGAGGGCGGTACTGCTGCAGACCTGCCACATCAGCAGAAAATTCCTCAGTGGAAACTGTTAAAGGGACTACGATGAATTTTGTTTCTCTTTAGCGAAACTCGACCCTGGCAGCGCCAGACAATGACTACTCGTTCATTTCTAACATAATAATAATAATAATAATAATAATCTTTATTGTCCGTATGGAAGTTTGTCTTACAATTTACAATAACGTCTTTAGTGTCACCTACTGGCCTTGACATGTTCCACGACCAAAAGTTGTTTTAAAATTTCATTTCTACCAGCCAGATGATCGTTTCAAGTTTCTCATGTGATTCACTCAGACGGTAGTGCTAAGTTGCAACTATCTGAATGATGTAAAGTCTCTCATGTGATTCACTCATACAGCCGTAGTGCTATGTTGCAACTATCAGAATGATGTAAAGTCTCTCATGTGATTCACTCATACAGCCGTAGTGCTATGTTGCAACTATCAGAATGATGTAAAGTCTCTCATGTGATTCACTCATACAGCCGTAGTGCTATGTTGCAACTATCAGAATGATGTAAAGTCTCTCATGTGATTCACTCATACAGCCGTAGTGCTATGTTGCAACTATCAGAATGATGTAAAGTTGTCATAAAGTGGTCGGGTTGGTTGGACAGCGCGAGTCTTTCCAGGGGGATGATCGCTTGTTGATAACTTACCAATCCCTTTCCATTCACTTGCTGACCAGATGACCTCTTCTAGTAGTTTAAGGTTCTCATGGTAAGCTAACAGAAAGAACCAACTCATACTTGTAGTCAACATGTTTTATTTCACCAACAACTCATAAAGTATATATAGGTTACTGTTAAAGCCCCTAATCGGCTGATATGCGAACTGTCCGGCTATTTCGCGAACTGGCCATTATCTCTTCACGTTGACCAGCCAATAACTTCTACATTATTGAGATCTATAGTGCAGAGTTATTCCGCTTTTTTTCAAAATGTTTTTTTTTTATTTTGGTTGTTATTTATATTTTTTTCTAACCCATTGTTTCATTTTGTTTTTTGGACCAAAACGTCACATATTTATAATGTTAATGACATCATAATAATTACACAACAAGCTTAAATACCAAATCTAATGGACAAATATAACGTGTGTTCTTAAGAGATACACTTGAACATAACACACAGAAAAAAACATAGAGATAGGTGTCATTTATTTACCAAGTTTATATCAACTCACTCTGTCTGGGTTAAAAGTTTGGACACGCTTTGTCTCCCAAATACAATCTCGGATCAAGTTGAAATTTCGCACGATTATCTATTTGTACCTGACAAAACAAGAATCAATTTTAAAAAATAAACAATTAGTTAATTTAACTTTTGTTAATTATTTTGCTTGCTATCAAACAAGGGAAAGAAATCGAACTTGACAGTCGTGTTGGTATAAGTTGAATTGGTTGCATTGAGAAAGCTTGACGCCTGAGCGAACAAGTTTTATTTTGCGTTTAAAAAAGCGACCACGGAAACATTAACAGAGATACTCCCTTCTTCTGCCCCCTCCCCTTTCCCAACTGGTCCAGGCAACTGATAGGATCATAGCGTAGTGAGAAAGCTAAAGCATGAAATTGCACTAACTAAAAACAAATGGTAAAAGTATTTCTAATCGCACAGATATTGTCAGTCAGCATCAATCAGTGAGAATGTGAGATTATTTTACATAATACTTGTTTTGTTTTTTTTGTTTACAATAATTTTCAATGACATAATAATGATGGCTTCTTTTAAAAAGATGATATTCTGAAACACAGAAGCGCATTAATCTAACCGGTGATTGTTAGCATAGACGCCGTAGAGAGCTGTTTGACCCATTGCCTTCTCACGTGATCGAGGTTATCCAATGGAAGATGAAGGAAGAACTACTTTTGGGGGGGGGGGGGAGGAACTGAACAAAACACTAAAGTTCATTTTCAGGTGGAGTGTTGGGGGCGCAATAAAATGTCGAGAGGAAGCATTAGAAAGCAAAGAAGATACACACAAAAGACTGGACCAGGTCATCCAGTGAAGATCAATGACAAAGACAGGTGGAAAACAAAAGCTTGTGGAGCTGCTTTGTTTAGGGGTCAAGGTCAGGAGGGTAGGAAGGGCACCTAACAAAACAACAAATTGATTCAAGGAAATGTCTGAATTATTTCGCCTGCCAATGGAGACCAGAAATGACTCAATTATTCAAAGATTAGATCCATCATCTTATTATAGGAATTAGGGGGTTGTAAAATGACTTTATATCATAATATATGCGTTTAGTATATATTAAAGAAAAAAATATTTTTTTGTTTACCCAAGAGCAAATATCAAAGAAGATATTTTCCCAGTGAAATTGTAAATAAGTGAAAAACGTATATAAGGAAAAGAACCACAGAACTACTGCCACATATCTCAATGCTACAAAAAATGTCTCCCTTTTTCTTAGTGAAAAAAATATTATAATTAATCACCAATATTTAATTAGGACATTTTCTGATAGATTTCTGTGTTGTCATCGATAATACAAAAGTATGCAAAGTTTCAAGTTACTCAGAGATAGAAACAGGGAGAAATAACATGTACAAGATTTGTACCAGACAACTAGAGACGTGAGTCGATATAAGCTTTTGAAAAGAGGACACATCTTATGAATGTGTCTCATTGATGTCTGAAGTTCATCAAAAAGACCAGACGCGGAGCTAGGGGGGGGGAAGGGGGGGAGTATTTGAAAATCCCCCTGGCCCCCACTTGAGGGGGTCCCCCAAATTAGTGCTTTTTACATTGAATATTAAATATTACGCAAAATGCAGGGGCCCCAAAAAGAGGTCAAGTCCAAATAATGACAAAATTCCTAGCTACGCAGCTGCTCTAGACTCTATATAGTCAAATAAACTAACTTATTGAAGTGATCGGCTTATTATAAGGAGATTCGTATGAATGATGATTAGCTATGGATAGTAAGGAGGTCGGCAGTGTTGTTTTCAAGTTGTATGATTTATTATGTAATTGACTGCACTCTGAAATTTGTACAGTACAATTTTTAAACTAGATATACGAAGAGTTAATTCGTATATTAATCGTTCATTGTTTTTATTAAGATAATTAACTCAACGTATAATTTCTATTCACTAAAGAGCATGGTGCAAGTTTTACAATTTCTGATGGTGTCTCACCACAGCCCGGCTGTTGTATCTATCTTATCTTATAAATTTAAGACATTATTTCTAAAAGAAGATAATTAAGTTTCAAGCGTATCCAACTAGTCGAGCTTTTGAATTAGAGACCTAAAACCTGCTAATCATTGATATTTCCTGGTTTTCCATGCTCTAATGGCACTTGATAACATCACTACAGCAGCTTCAATACATGACATCATCACTCACGTCATCACTACAGCATCACTGCATCACTTTATCACTCACTACATCACTACAGCAGCTTCAATACATCACATCATCGCTCACGTCATCACTACAGCATCACTGCATCACTCTATCACTCACTACATCATTACATCAATGTATCACTCACTACTACACTACATCAATGTATCACTCACTACATCACTACAGCAGCTTCAATACATCACATCATCACTCACGTCATCATTACAGCATCACTGCATCACTTCATCGATCACTACTTCACTACTGCATCACTACATCAATGTATCATTCACTACATCACTACTGTATCACTACATCAATTCACCATTCACTGCATCACAACTACATCACTACAACATCACTACTGCATCATTACATCACTACTACATCACAACTACATCACTCCAGCATCACTACTCACATTTTAAAACCCTGAAATGTGTTCAGTCTCTTAGTAAATAGTTCTTTCTCTTTTTACACGAATCTCTTTCTCCCTTATCTTATCATTTACAAACATTATTTCTTAAAAAAATTATTATTACGACTTACGCCTATCAGTGCGTTTATCAAGTGGCTCGTGCTAATTTTAGATTTTAAACTTTTGCTAAAAATTGGTGCCAGGCCGCCTGTTTCATATCTGAACGGCCTGTCTGTAGGGAAAAATAGTTGCTGTTTCAAACATATTCTGACGTTCGACCTGTGCTTTTAATATTCGTTGTACACTTGATTTTAGAAATAAATATTTATGCAGTATTATCTTCACCAATTCTGTGTTTGTTTTTCTGGAAAATAATTAAGTGCATTGTTAAAAAGCAAATGTACTACATAATATACATTATTCCGTTTTCAGGTTTAAAGCTCAGAATTTGCATTATGTTAGTGCTTCCGTCATGTTTATTAGCGGCCCCCGAAATGGGAAAAGACGCTATTAGTTTTGTGGGAAACGTCTGTCCGTCCGTCCCGTTTAGATCTCGTAAACTAGAAAAGATATTGAAAATCCGACATCACAATATTTTAGACCGTTCAAAGTTCTGATGCAACGGCTAATTTTTTTTTTTCTGAAAGCGAGAAATCTAATTTTTAAAATTAGTTATGCAAGCAGTTTTTTAAAGATAAAAGGCTAATTAGTATGCATTATAAGTTAGACCTAATTTAAAACGAATAGTAATCTTGTAAACTTCATTTTCCTTTAATTTTTATTTTGATTAAACAATATAACTAATCCTTTTTAAAATAATTAGACCAACAAAACCAAAGACTCGTACACAACACTTAAAAAGCTGTTCATGAAAGTCTAGTGAATAGGATTAAGTGGGGGAGAGTTCTTGGAGTGACAGAATTCAAGGACACATTCATAAACCTACACAGCAAACATATCCCACCAAAAACTAGAGAGATAAGTTATAGACTTATCTTTGGGATGACCCCTATGGTTAGAAGACGAGCAAATGACTGCCTGTATATTATGCCATCTCGAAAATGCAGACAATGAGAAACATATGTATATGTTAGAAGTACTGTAAGGGACTTATTAGAAGCAAACTGTGGCAACTATGTAAATGTTAACTTGTCAATTGTATTAAACAAGCTACCAAAACTATAAAATAAAATGATACATAACTTTAACTTAATTATTGTTTCCGAATACAGGAACCTTGTTTGGGCTAGCTGGCTCAAAGCTCTACATAATAATAAGGTTTTTCATCCTAATCACTTAGAATTGACATTTAGAAAAATAATGGATTTTAGGGTAGAGAATTATCTAGTTTGATTTTCATATACTTGTAC
Organism: Biomphalaria sudanica; assembly: GCA_036873155.1. Classification (NCBI taxonomy): domain Eukaryota; kingdom Metazoa; phylum Mollusca; class Gastropoda; family Planorbidae; genus Biomphalaria; species Biomphalaria sudanica. The sequence continues at coordinate 626,093 of JAZGLO010000202.1, read as the reverse complement.
AATGCTCAGGTAGTTTTCCAGAAATGGGGTGATGGGGGTCAGGGATATTTGATATTGTGATGATTGTTCTTGGGTAGAGCATACTTGTATCATTGTTCTGTCTTTAGTGGATTCAATGGCTAGAATGGTTAGGTAGTATGTCTTTGATATTAAATAATGTTTCTGTTACTATTGTTGTATTTTTAGGTTAATCAATTTTCAATTGTTTATGATTTAATACTTGTGAATTATGAGAACCTACAAATAAAAACATATGGGAAAAAAAGAAAAAAAAAAAAAAGCCCACAAAAGAGGCAAGATGGCCCATACAAGAGGCACATTAAGCCCAAAAAAAGAAACAAAGAAAAGAAAAGAGGCCTAAGGCCCAAGGATTCCTATGATGATAAAGCTAAAATTGAATAGCGCAAATTGAGGTTTCCTTTAAAAAAAAAATAAAAAAATAGATCAATTAAAAGACATCAGTTAGGCCAAGGAAGGCGCGGTGGCTGAGTGGTAGAGCGCTTGGCTTCCGAACCGGGGGTCCCGGGTTCGTATCCTGGTAAAGACTGGGATTTTCAACTTGGAATCTTTGGGCGCCACTCAGCTCTAATGGGTCTACCTGACATTAGTTCTGGAAAAGTAAAGGCGGTTGGTCGTTGTGCTGGCTACATGACATCATCTGCCCTATAGAACACAAGGTCTGAAAGGGGAATTAGTTAGGCCAGGTTCACATCTAACTTTACATTCACTTTGATTTTGATTTGCGGGAATGTTGGGGCACTACACAAGATCTGTTAACCTTCTTTCTCGATTCTTATCTCTCATTTGTCTTTGATATAATTTCATTTCTGAAAATATTGAAGCCTGCCTGGGTGGACCACTTCGGGGGCCGATTTTGAGTTTGTGTTTCCACACAAACTGCCTTTTGTAACCTTGTTATATATATATATATATATATATTTCTAACTGACATGCATCCTTTGTTATACATTTTACTATAGTTCCAGTCAGTTCCAGATATCGTTTGTTATGTATTTGTTTTGCTACAGATACAGGGGCGGACTGGCTATATGGGCATTTGGGCAAATGCCCGGTGGGACGGTATCTAAATGGGCCGGTAGGACCACAGTAAGCATCTTTTTATAAGATAAGGGCCGCATTGATGCCACTATTAAATTGTTATATGTTTTATAGTATTCCTTTTTCAGGACAGGCAGACCTAGAACTGGATGTCCATCATATAATATAGGCCTACAATTTATGGGCCGGATGGTATAGAAATGCCCAGCCCAATTTTGATACCCAGTCTACCCCTGTACAGGTATGTTATAAAGCTATGCATTTCAAACCACATGAGAGCTGGCTAGGCTGTTGTTGCTGATTCTCGAGACATTTCGGTATTTATTTTTTCTAGGTTACTGACATTTCCTTCAATGCGATGACATTTGACTTTTGGCATTGCATTTATTAGCTTCAACCTTAAAAGCAAGCAGTCCTAATATCGATAAAGCCATGTCTATAAATAAATAGAAATTAAACAGAAAAAAAGGCCTGAAGACTAACTGCACGAAATATTCAGTTTTAAATATAGCATTGTCTCTCGTAAATAAACATGTTTACCTTAGCTACGGTTATATTTAGAGCAATATGAAGATTGTGTATATAAGGGAGGTAAGTGGTTAACTGTAGATTAATTAGACGTGGTTGGCGTTTACGACAACAGAAAACGCAAATTGTCTCAGGCTTCGTTTAATCCACGCAATAGGCGTGATATATTGAAATTCAATGCTCTGGTCACCAAGAAAGTGTCCACGAACGTAGCTCAGGAGAGGATAGACTCTTTGGTGTTGCAAATTCCGTTAAAACAATAAACGCTTCAAGTGCATCAATGCTTACAATCCACCCAAACAAGAACTGGCTTTAGATGTCAGAGAGACAATAACTGTAGACACTATCATAGCTGGAGATCTAAATGCCCATTCACCTTCCTGGGGCTATGATGGCACTGATCTGTCTGGCAAAAATTGTTTTTGACCTATACAACTCCACTAATCTTTTTCTTTCGCAAAACAAACACTCTCCTCCTTGTGTTCTGCGCGCTGGCAATAGCTCATTATGACGATCAGATCTTTAGTTTCAGCTACCTTAGAATCTGCGACAACTTAACAAGTAGTGACCCTTAGTTATAATTAGTTTATTAATTGTTGGTAATTAATTATTTTGTTTGATTTCGAAATAAGGGGAATAAATGCTACTTAATGAAAGATGTGAATATATATATGGATTTAATCCCCTTATTATGTGTACAAACGGTTTATCTCCCATTTACTATTCTCAAATCCAACTGAAATTTTATATAATTATCATAATCGATAACAATACACGAATCAATCCAAAAATTAACTAGTTAGTTAATCGTTTAGTACTAATTAATTAATTTTGCTTTATATAACAGAAATGGAGTTAAACCCTGTGATTTTCAGATAAATCGCTGTAATTGGCGGTTATTTCCTAATAGATAGATGATAGGCTTTGGTTTTAAAAAGTTTTTTTTTTTCTATTGCTTCCTTAGGTTTTCTAGATACCGGGTAACATGTAAAGCTGAAAATAGACGCTGTCATGCCCGCCCCCTCCCCGTCCTCAAAATCAATGTTGCAAACAACAAAAACATCACAAGGGGATAAACAATAGGTACCTCTAGCTTGCCCAGGGCGCCATTAGCCCTATATAGAGACACTGACGCCATGTTGGCTGAATACGCAAGACAACTCAATAACGGATGTCTGTACAAAGAGATCATTTTTTGTAAAGTGGGGCGTGGAGGGGGAGGGAGGAGAGGACCCGCCCCTACAATCGCGCTTTTATTTTCTCTTAGCTAGAAGCTGTTGTTGTGTTGTGTTTGTAAATGTATGTATTCCTTAAAACATCGTTTTCTTTGGCCGTAATTATTTTTTAAGAGACGAAAAACTTAAATGTTTCGGTCATATTGCAAGACCTGACCTATTGTCAAAAGTCAAACTTCAAGATTTAGTAGAGATGGTCATCCAAAAACAAAGCTAGCTGGACAACGCGAAAGAATGCACCGGCCTCACTCGTGATATCCTGTTAAGAACAGCTGCTGACCGTGAAAAGTGAAGGTCATCTGTTACGCAGACTGTCACATCACCCACACGACGACAATCTACTGACAGATGAGAGATGAGACAAATGGTTCTTTCTTTAAAGTTATTAAAATTGCGAAGTTTCGCTTTTGAATTAACAATGACATGATTATAAGGGCTTGTAATATCCAATAGAGAGCGTCGAAAAATGCAACCTTGAAACATAATGAAACAAAAATGTTTTACCATTTCAGAAGGACAGAGAAATACATTGCTGCTCTTCATTGCTTGCCAACTTGTTTTTTTATATCAACAGGGACAGGGCTTCAAGCCTTTAGTTCCCACATAAACAACGTACATTGAAACACTTAGAGTTGGGCAGGGCATCAAGCCTTTAGTTCCCACATAAACAACGTACATTGAAACACTTAGAGTTGGGCAGGGCTTCAAGCCTTTAGTTCCCACATAAACAACGTACATTGAAACACTTAGAGTTGGGCAGGGCATCAAGCCTTTAGTTCCCACATAAACAACGTACATTGAAACACTTAGAGTTGGGCAGGGCATCAAGCCTTTAGTTCCCACATAAACAACGTACATTGAAACACTTAGAGTTGGGCAGGGCTTCAAGCCTTTAGTTCCCACATAAACAACGTACATTGAAACACTTAGAGTTGGGCAGGGCATCAAGCCTTTAGTTCCCACATAAACAACGTACATTTAAACACTTAGAGCTGGGCAGGGTTTCAAGCCTTTAGTTCTTATATAAACAACGCACACTACATTGAAACACTTAGAGCTGTGCAGGGCTTCAATCCTATCATTTCATTGTAGTCCTGATAAAAGACATTGTATTGATTGTCGTGGAAGACAAATTGTGGGAATTAGTTCAAAAGTTTTAGCTTAGAGACATCCCACCCGCAGATTCATTCACGACCACTATACACACACACGCATCTCAGCAGCGACTCACACATGGCCTACTCGCTCGAGCATACGCGCTCACCCTCACGCGTTCGTAGGGTGACATTTTCGTTCTCTGATCTTTCTTTTGTCTGCGGCTGGCTTCCAGAACATTCACGTGACATTAAAAAACATTTACTTGATTTACTATCACATCCATTCTTCCCCCTTCCCTCTACAAAGAATATACTTCGTTTTGCCGTTTGGCACCGTTTGAGCATGTTATAGATGTCATATAATAAGAATTGTCTTTCTTTTATGGCCGTGGGGCATGTAAGAGTTAGCGGCCATTTACGTTTAGGATAAGAAGAAAGATAAATCTTAATAGACTTTACCGTCCGCCCCAAAGTAGTGCCTGAAGAGTATATACAGTTTATGAGATTGAGCTTCAGTATTAGGGTATTTTCTACACACCTAGATTGATGAACGTCTATTTTAGTGACGTACTTTGAATTAGACTTAGGCCCCCCTCCCCCGCTTCGCTCGGCGCATAGGGTGTGCAGCTCTCTTCACAGCTGCTTCCACGGCTACTTCAACAGCTACTTCCACAGCTACTTCCACAGCTTCTCCCACACTACTTTCCCACTTCATCCCTTCTACTTCCACAGCTACTTCCCAGCTAGTGTCCAGAGATTTTAGGTCCTCTAAGCAACTGCGACGGCAAGTGACACGTGAACGGCCTTTCCGGCTTCCATGTTCTATTTGACCTTGGGAAACGTTTTGTCGTCTGGTCCCTTGGATCTCATTGGATGTTCGGTCACCGTTACACGAGACGAGTGCCCGTGAGGGAAAGGATTTCTCTATGAGTGAAAGGATCTCGGTAGGTTACACCTATTCTCTTTCTCAGCCAATACTGGTTAGCAACGTTTCGTCTTTTTTCAACTTTTATGAAGGATTTTAAAAAAAATGTGCATATAAACTGCTTCACTTTTCAACCTTTACAGATTATATATATATTTTTTTTAATTGCGTTTATATAAATCCTTCATGCTATAGCATATTGCGATATGGTCCAATCTGTTGTTTTTTTTGGATGGGGCGGAGGGGGTATATGTGAAGTTTCCCTGCTGCCTTTGAGATCTCAGCTAACACAACTCAGCTCCAGTCGGGACATGTACTCGAGCCCCCTTGATAGGTGGCCAAGCGGTTTCTGTCTCTCAGACATATTAATATAAGCGCTGTATAAACAATACTATTTATTATTTGCTTAAGTACAGTTCACGCACTGAGCTATTGTCTATCCATAGAACTAATAACGGACCTAAAGTCAACAAATCGAGCTCCATTTATAATATGCTCCTCTTGCTTGACTCCTATATCTGTCTTAAAAACAAAAAAAAACCAGCCTAGGCTAGACTGTGTGCGCTAGTTATGCAACCAGTTAAACAGGTTTACGGCATCGCTCCAGAGAAGGGGAGATTAATCCACATTTACCATGTGCTGCCCCTGGAGGCAATACGTCATTTATTCTCATTAACTCCTGTGAGGTCTGGAACAATCATTTGATCCTTGTAGACCTGGTGGTTCAGTTTACAGACTTCTGCTGTGCGTCGCCTTCCATTTTGTTTTACTTCCAAACTCCGTTTATCAAAACATGATCTCAGTAACTATATAGATCTACACGAGAAAACAGACAGGCAGCACACACATGTATTGTAGGTAGCTGACAGCATACATGTATATTGGATAGCTTGACATGTACCACACATATATATATATATATATATAATAGAGAAATTACAGGTAGGACACATATATAAAGAATAACTGACAGATAGTACGCATATATACTATTTAACTGACATATATTAAACATATGTATACATGTATATAATATAACTAACAGGTAGCCCATTCGGCACCTTCGACGGAGGTCACGGCCCATTACACATATATACTATATACTTAATATGTATACAATTTCTCTATGCCGATGATTGCGCCCTGCTAGCTCACAATGAACATGATCTCCAGAACGAGGTAAACGAATTGGCATGCGCTGCCGCCTCTTTCGGTTTATCTATAAACCTCGGGAAAACAGAAGTCATGTTCCAGCAGTCACCCAATGAAACCTAATTAGCCCCAAAGGTCACCGTAAATGGACGGCCCCTTAACGTGGTAGACCACTTCACCTATCTAGGAAGTATAGTATCAAATGAAGCCTCGCTACTGGCCAGGGCCAGTAGTGCTTTTACCTACAAAAATCAATGTCTACCAAGCGTTGGTTCTCTCAACCCTTCTATATGGATCTGAGACATGGACACTATACAGAAAGCAATTAAGACTACTTGAGCGCTTTCACCAAAGATGTTTGCGCTCCATCATTGAGATACGGTGGCAAGACCGCACTACAAACAACGATGTTCTTGCGAACGCCGCTATGGACAGTATAGGAATTCTTATGGTCTGAGAGTTACGCTGGGCAAGGCACGTATCCCGTATGGGAAACGAACGTATGCAAAAAGCAGTCCTTTTTTGTTGAGCTTAAAGGTGGTCGACGTAACAGAAAAGCCCCACGGAAACGCTTTAAAGACCAGGTTTTACACATAAACACTACATAACTGACAGTTGCATACACATATATAGTGCTAGTGCTATTAGAGCATGGAATGGGTTGCCTGAGCTAGCCAGAAAAACCAGTGACTTGGCAGAATTTAAGTCATTGGTTAATATGCATGACTAAATGCATGACGCGTAGGACGTAATCATCTTCTTTTTTGAAGTAACGTCTGTATTATATAAGATAAGAAGATAAGATAAGATAACTGATAGGAAATTACACAATGAAACTCTAATCTGAATATTTAACAGGTATTAACTTATTTATATTTATATTTAACTTATATTAACTAGTTTGGAACAGGCAGTTAATTTGCATACAATTAAGTTATAAAGTGTTTCGACTGGCTCCCAGACCCAGCTGTTACTTATTTTATTACGTGAAACGTGAGTTCATTTTAAATTCTCTCTTCTCACTAGACCACTGCCAGACGATAAACACACCTGCCGATAGCCTGTTATAAAGTATTACAAATTGACTTCTTACTATTTCTATTTATAGAAAGTGTCTTATGTATTTTTTTTTTAAAAGAATGATTAGAGAAATAAAATGAAAAGGTTTACACTCACGCACACACACACACTCATAAATGGTGTAGGGTGAATAGAGTGCTACCTTTTAGAGTCACCTTAACCTAAGCGTGCTTTGACCTGTGAGCACAGTGCAAGTACACAGAGGCCAGACTTGTCCGCGTGCAGCTTTAATTTGATAGAGATTCATTAAAGAGACGTATTTGTTGGCTTAGACCACTTCAAAAAGGTGTTTGAACCTTTAGCCTAATAGTAACACCAACATAGCAGAAACGTAGCTAAGCTAGATTGGTTTTAATTTTTTGTTTTGTTTAATATTCATTATTTCATGAGTATAATTAACAAATGATGTGGCTCTGATTTTGGATGAGTATAACTAACAAATGATGTGGCTCTGATTTTGGATGAGTATAACTAACAAATGATGTGGCTCTGATTTTGGATGAGTATAACTAACAAATGATGTGGCTCTGATTTTGGATGAGTATAACTAACAAATGATGTGGCTCTGATTTTGGATGAGTATAACTAACAAATGATGTGGCTCTGATTTGGATGAGTATAACTAGCAAATGATGTGGCTCTGATTTGGATGAGTATAACTAACAAATGATGTGGCTCTGATTTGGATGAGTATAACTAACAAATGATGTGGCTCTGATTTGGATGAGTATAACTAACAAATGATGTGGCTCTGATTTGGATGAGTATAACTAACAAATGATGTGGCTCTGATTTGGATGAGTATAACTAACAAATGATGTGGCTCTGATTTGGATGAGTATAACTAACAAATGATGTGGCTCTGATTTTGGATGAGTATAACTAAAAAATGATGTGGCTCTGATTTGGATGAGTATAACTAACAAATGATGTGGCTCTGATTTTGGATGAGTATAACTAACAAATGATGTGGCTCTGATTTTGGATGAGTATAACTAACAAATGATGTGGCTCTGATTTTGGATGAGTATAACTAACAAATGATGTGGCTCTGATTTTGGATGAGTATAACTAACAAATGATGTGGCTCTGATTTTGGATGAGTATAACTAACAAATGATGTGGCTCTGATTTGGATGAGTATAACTCACAAATGATGTGGCTCTGATTTGGATGAGTATGGAGCGAGGGTGGCTGAGTGCTAAAGCGCTTGGCTTCCGAAAGGAGGGGTCCTGAATTCGAATCCTGGAGAAGACTTGAATTCGCAATAACGGGATTTTTAGGACGCCCCTGAGTCTTCCCCAGTTTAATGGGTAGCTGACATACGTTAGGGAAGTAGGGGCAGTTGGTCATTGTGCTGGTCACATGACATTCTCGTTAGCCGTCTGCCATAGAAACAGATGACCTTTACTTCATAGATCGCAAGGTCTGAAATGGGTATTTTATCCCTTCTAATTATGTTTAGCTGAATATTTTTTCACCCCAATGGGATACACAGAACTGTTTTTCTTTATTATTATAAAGCTACATCTGTTTGGTATAATATTTAAACACAATTAGGTTCAAATTATGAATCAATAATAAAAGAAATTAACTAATAATTGTTAATTAATTAATTATTTATGCATATGTGTATAAAGGGTGCTTATTCCTGCAGTTTTGAGATACATGGCAGTAATTTTGTAGTTGTTTCGCTAAAAAGTTAAATAAGCTTTGTTTTTAAACAACTTTATTTTGTTTATTTTTATTAACTGCTTCAAATAAATACAGAGAGAAGATGTCTTGGGAATCAAGGGGACTCCACTCTTTCACACAGTTTCCAAAAGACAAGCTCAAATAACTCTCAGCGTTGCGTAGTTAGAGTTTCGACAAGCAGACTAGAAAGAGTGATGGGCCGTGCGACATGAACACACAGGACCGGAAATGGTTGTACTGTCGGAATATTGATGTCTTCAGACGGTGCATTGTATTTCTATTTTATTTAGATTTGTGTTCATCTTAAATTTTTGTTATATAGCTGAGTGCTAACGTTACGTGTACGAAGGCATGTTTAAATTATTGTTATTTCACTGTTTTTGAAATAATATGTCATATATATGACACTGGTATTGCGTGGTTAGTGTCTGGTGAAATAATTACTAAGCTTAGTTAGGGATACTTGAATCTGTAAAGAGCAAACAGAAATCCTCATGAAAAAGAATCGACTATATTAAAATCCAAGTTAAAATCTTAGAATGAATAAACGCACTATTTTCAATGAAAAACTACTAAATTAATTATAATAATAGAAAAATATCCACAGAAATAGATTACATTTAAAGCCCAAAACGTTGGTGCCCCTCAAAACAAGGTTGTCTCCCGTATTGTATACATTATGAACAGAGAAGTTCATGTAAATGGTTGCCGAATTATCTGACCTTCATTATCTGACCTTCATTATTCACCCATGTAGAAGAGACACGAAGGTATCAAGCTCACAGAAAAAGCATCACTTTCCAACCTCTGGCTGCTCACCTTGACTCACAAGATGACATAACAGTAAGAGTGAAAGTTGAGGGTGACTTAATGCCACTGAATGTGCAGGAACTCAGATTGAAATGCTTTGGAATTTCAAACGAAAATATTAATATCATACACCTAGAGGCTGAGTACATATTGTAAAACATGACTCACAATCAAAAGTAATTCTTCAAGGTACAGTGGAGGGAGCACCGCTGACTCAATCCGAATTTTGCGAGCAATGCGTAGTGCAAGGGAGGCGCTATGTATGAACGTCAGTGCAAGAGTGCAGTGCACAGTAATCATATACCTTTACCCGAGCTTATTTATTGCTTAAATTTTGTCACTTAAATCTGTCACTGATTTTTACTTTTTTTTGTAATTTTATTGCCAATGCTCTTGATCATAGAATTGAAATATCTGACAGTATTCATGTGGTTTCTGATTCATAGGGGTGGTTAGAGAGAGCGAGAGACAGAGGGTGGGGGGATGAACTGGGGCAGACGTGGTTTTCAAACATGGCGGCTAACAAGGTCCGCTTCTTCCGTCTTGTCCTTCACTGTCCAGACAGTACTTCCTGTCCTTCACTGTCCAGACAGTACTTCCTGTCCTTTACTGTCCAGACAGTACATCCTGTCCTTCACTGTCCAGACAGTACTTCCTGTCCTTCACTGTCCAGACAGTACTTCCTGTCCTTCACTGTCCTCAGTTGTTCTAATTACAAAGAATGGAAACCAATGCTAACTTCAATACGAAAGCTACCTAGCTTAAGTTAAGTGTGCTAGCTACTTAAAAGCATATATTAAGTGTAGTTGTGTCAATTTCTTTGGATCAGTCATGCATTTAAAATTTTTACTTTGAATTTGAATTCGAGGGTTTAAGCCTTCTCAAGCCAATACGGTAACCAATGTGCAAGCAACGGGTTTATGAAAACAGAAGATTTATTAGTTTTTTTTTTTAAGTTTAAAACCTTTAAGCGACGACCTAATTCTCTACAAAAAGTATAAGGGATACTAATTCAACTTACTCTAACAAATCTTTCAAGTACAAATTCTTTCCGTTTTCGATTACTAAACAAAATGATTAATTTACCAATAGTTAATTGTTATTGGTTTTTTTTTTTTTGTTGTTATTGATTCTTGTCAGGTACTAGAAATAATTGTGCAAATTTTCAACTTCATCCGACATTGCAGGAGAACTAACGTGTACACACTTTAACCAGACAGACAGACAGAGGGAGATGACATTAGATTTGTACACACTTTAACCAGACAGACAGACAGACAGAGGGAGATGACATTAGATTTGTACACACTTTAACCAGACAGACAGACAGAGGGAGATGACATTAGATTTGTACACACTTTAACCAGACAGACAGACAGAGGGAGATGACATTAGATTTGTAAAAACAAAAGGAAATGAATGAATTGAAGGCGTGCGTAGTCGAAATACATGTTGTTGTTTTTTGTTTGTTTGTTTATATTCGAGTTGCTGGTCTAGATTAATTAGTTGCGTATTGTCATGAAATTAAAAAGTTTTTTGCGTTTAAAAATGAGGAAACAAAATTAAAATGTGATCTCGTTCCACAGCTGCTGTTCATCCATTCTCTAAAGTCCCCAAACCATATGTGGATATTTCTATTTGTGACCACTTTTCCATTTGATTGGATCAATAAAATTAGCTAAGGAGGCTGATCCTTGATACATAGCTGCGGTCACAGGCTAAGATGGAGTGGCCTTTTCATTGCTTGGGGAAAACCTGGGAGGTAAATTTGATAGTGCTGGGCTGCCCACACGTCAACACTCGCCCCTCTTCCATACTGACTGGGTCCAAAGCGATGGTAGGCTAGTGGGGTAGCTACAGGAGTTTACTATACTTACTGTGGATGATACGGGGTTGTTATTCATTTGGTTACAGTTTGAATAAACTGATTTTTTAAAAAAGTTATTACTGATTTTTAAAAAATGATTACTACTCAATCAATAAACTTTAAATTTTATTTCCGATAATAAAATTGCCCACTTTTTAAATGCATACATTCTAACAAATAGGTGCCATATTTTTTAAGTTTATAAAGGTCAAACATATCTGCATTTCCCACCTTCACCTTATCATCTCATACTTTATAAATTATCTTCCCTTGGCTGGCTATTTACAGCTATATATATTTTTTCTGTTTTTCAAGAACCATCACTCTTTACCCACTCATCTTTTCATTCTCTTCACTTGATAGTAGTGCCACTTATTCTGGTAGAGCCTCTTATCAAGGTCCATCCAAGCGGAGTTCACTCTGCCAATTATCCTTTATCTACCTCTTCGGTGATTCTTGTCCTCGTTGGGTTATTCCCCCTTCTCCTCCTTAAATTGTTCGTCCACATCGCGCGCTTGCCATAATTTGTTACAAGGGAATCTCCTTGCATAGGTAGGGTTAATGGTGAAAGTGCTGAGACTGTGGTAAAACAAAAATGTGGAATGAGGCAGCTGAAACAAAGTTTTGAAAAAGTTTTGATGATTTATTTTTAAAAAATAAGGATCAGGATTTCTTAGTGTTTAAAGTACTTCCTAAGAATCTATGGTAGGGTCAACCTAATGACCAACGTCCTATACCTCGATAACACACCATTGTTGTTACCAGTCTTTGACTCGTAGCACCAAACGGCTGATTTACAACTAAAACGTTGTAGGTGTAAAGTATCTTAACTAATAACGCTTCAAATAACTTGAATAACTTCATTTTGTAAACAAACTAAGTAACACTTTCTTTATAATTTAAACAAGATGAAGTTTAAATGAGATAAAATAACAGTACTAGACTTCATTAATAATATTATGTAACAAAATCTGGCTCACTACAATAACACAACATTTCAGTCTTACGTTCTGGGGTCGTCTGTCCTAACTATGACCAAGTGACGACAATGTCACCTATGTTGCATCATTCACAACCAACCGCTAACCTCTTCCCACCGTCACCATATCAATACACATACACTCCATAACAACCCTATAACAAGTCCTATAACTAACCATATAGCTCTATAACACCTCCTATGACTAACCATATAGCTCTATAACACGTCCTTTAACTAACCATATAGCTCTATAACACGTCGTATGCCTCGATTACGGGCCTACCATTGATAGAGGTTTTAAACAAGGCAAAAGACAGGGAGGAATGGAGAAAGACGGTCGGCTAATCCTTCTTGGTGCCCCAACGGTCCGACAGACTAAGGGATAGGTAAAGGTAAAAAAAAAAATATGCCTCGATAACAAATAGTCCCTCACTATCTACATTTTGCCAAATCGTAGGGGAAAAAATTGAGTAAGTCTTGAGGATGTGTTATGTACGACATTCAACATGTCAGCCTCCATTGACTACGGGCGGCTCCTCCGTGCCAGAACTGTTCGATCCTCTCTTTCTAGCCCCCCCCCCCTCCCACCCCCCACTCGTCTGTTCTGTTTGGACGTTTCAGATATTCCATTAAATTTAGACCTAGCTAACCACTTGAGCTTCTGTATACTTTGTGAATTCGTTGCCATTTTTTTGAGAGACTAAAAAATAAGTGCACATATTCTCAAAATCTGTCAAAATAATAATACTGGTTTGACGGAAGTACGATAGGAACGCAACGGCGGTTTTCGTGACACCGGAAGTAGAGCACTATATATATATAGTTATAAGAGAGAGAGAGAGAGAGAGAGAGATTTGAAAGGCACTACCCAGTATGTCATCACATTTATTTTTTATTTTTTTTACAGACAGAGATCGGATTATCGAAGAGCAAACTTAAGGCCAGTGAAATAAGGTAGGACTTCACTCATATAGGTCAGTGGTGTTCTATTTTAAGACACCCATTTCGCAATAACGCGTGAGATGCGGTTTACATTTCTGCTGAAAATGTCACATCACAAACACACACATACTCTCAAACGACAGACTGCGACAGAACACACACTTACACAACTTACTCTCTCTCACACACACACACACAGCGAACTTACAAACCAATGAAATCAGCCAGTCGCATTAAATGGGTTAAAATGGATCAGCCTCAATGTCGAACTGAAGCAGGAAAACAAGGGGAAACAAATCAAATCATCCGAAACGGAAGTCCTGCCGCGATTGGCGTTCCCTAGTGGACTTTGTTATTGAGTCCTCTGTGAGGTGTAAGTAAAGGGAGTTGTCTACCTTGAAACTGGAGGTCTATCATCCGAAAGCGCGTGCTAGAGTTTCTGTAGAGATGAAGTGAAAGATGTGTCGCCAAATGATCATGCGTTATGTTTTTAAACATAAATGTTTTATTTTACTTTCATATTCAGACCCATTGTGTCTATGTCTGTATAAATGTTATGTATTTATTGTATGTGTATGCTTCTTTCTAAGTATGTATGTATGAAAATATTGTATTATCTGTATGTCTGTCTGTCTCTCTCTCTGTACACACATCCACACACACACACACACACACACACATATATATATATATATATATATATATATATATATATATATATATATATATATATATATATATATATATATATATTTATCACTTAATCTATCAATCGTCTCTGTATATCAATCTATTATTTATCTATCTAACTTTCTATCTTATTCATCTATCTATCCAGAGGTTTTAATTTATATATTATCATTTTTATGTTCCAATTATATATATATCTAATTTCAATTGAATCTGTTTATATTTAAAAATACAAGTTATATTCCAGTACTTAAAAACTCATACTAGTTACATGGTTTAGATTTATTTATATAAAATGAACTCTGCGCACTGCTCCATCCATGTCATATACATTTTTCTTTGATTGGATCTAATAAATCAAAGTGTAAATAAGGGGCGAATTTCTTTTGTTTTGGTCAATTTGCACACGATGGTTTGTTTTTGACGAAAACAGGTGTACAACAAGGAAGTTCTGGGATCAGCAGCCAAATTAAATGTGTAATGAGAAATGGAGAATAAAAAAATTCATAAAATAATGAGTCTTGATTGAGATAAACTTTGTAAGTTATTTCACAAGCGAGCAATCTCTACCCTTCAATAACTTGTAGGACAAGAAGTCTTTTTTTTCCCTCACACCATACACACACACACACAAACATACTCGCACATCGGTTTCTAACATTTGGCTGTTTTCGCAGAATCATTAGATCAGAAAATCCCGTATTTCGTTTCTGAGCGTGTCCCTAAGATTAGTCTAGTTCCTTGGGGGATATTTTCTAGAGCTAGAAAGTAAGGCACGGTCTGTGTGTGTGTGTGTCTGTGTGTGTGTGTGTGTGTGTGTGAGTGAGACTCTCACAAATAGCCGCGACAATGACAATGGAATTGTTTGCCATTAGAGGCTGCCTGGTCGTGCGGTTTGCGTGCTGGACTGTCGTTCGGATTTATCGACGGTCGAGGGTTCAAACCCTGCCCGCTCCCATCCCCCGTCGTCCTGCGGGAGGTTTGGACTAGGAAGTAAACTATCTTCAACTCTGAAGGAACATCCGAATTATGTAAAACATTTTACAAACAAACAAAATTGACAGAAAACTTTTTATTGTAATAGTCTCATTGGCAGACTTTCTTTTCACCTATAGTTAGATAGTTAGTCTATCTATCTATCTATCTATCTATCTATCTATCTATCTAATGTTTTTTTACTAACTTTGTTTTTCGATCCCCAAACAACGTTGACTGCATGCATTGTACGGCTTTGCTGCCAGGCTGTTATCGAACCAAAGGGTCCAAGATTCGTGCTCTAGGAGCATTGTCCATTGACTGATTCCCTCATGTCTTCTCTTAAAAAAAGTGTGTACCAAGTGCTGCGATATAGCAGCAACATAACGCATCTTTGAGCTGTTTAAAAGTGTTGCATTCACTAAATATCCTGTTGTTTCGAATGCAAAGAAACTAGTCATAGTACCGTCTCTTTTCAGGTTTAAAATTCACATATGTGACCAAATACTACAGATGGACAAACAAATGTTATTATTGCCTCAAGTTCTGTGGTTTTCATGATATTACTATGTGGTGGCCAACGACAACAAAAAGATCTAAAAGCATATCGATGTTTTGAGAGACACCTCATTAAATAATGGAAGCCTACACGAGTGAGGTGCAATACACTGTTACCATAGACTCTCTTCTCTCGAGTACTAGCCCGTAGACGACCTCTTCCTGCCAAATAAAGACAGTGTAATGCCAAGGGAAGCTATGACTTCTGCTCGACTATTATCTCCCTTAGCTTAGGCAGTTCCGTGTCTGGTGGTCACTTGTTGTCTTTTCAGAATGCCCTAAACATAAGGAACGTGACTTGATCCCAAAGCACGCCCAACATGATGGTGGATATTTTTAGAAGGGTTATTGTATGTATTACATCAAACTTTCAGATATGGTTACTACTTATGTTAGCCGTTAGACACAGAAAAAAAATGTTCATTTCTTAACGCCCTTCTTATCTTCTTATCTTATAAATTACAGACGTTACTTCAAAAAAAAAAAAGATGATGATTACGTCCCACGCGTGTCTCTAGGTCAATTTTGTCATGCATGTTAATCATCGACTTCAACTCTGCCAAGTCGTTGGTTTTCCTGGCTGATTCAGACAACCATGTTTTAGTAGCACTACGGAAGAAGGAGTATTTGTACGAATCTATCCTAGCAAATGGAACAAAAAGTTTGTCTTTGTGTCTTTCTGAGTACTTTATTACAAAGCTTATATCAACTTAGTCTGTCTGTCTGTCTGTACATGTGCTTTCTCCCACGCTCAATCTCGGATCAAGCTGAAATTTTGCACAATTATTTCTTTTACCTGGCAAAACAGGAATCAATAAAAAAAAATAACTTATCATTAAATTAAGTACTATTATTTTGTTTGGCATCTCAAACAGGGGAAAGAAATGGTACTTGACTTGGTGAACCAAAAATAATAAGTCAATAATAAGCTGGTTTACATTACTCCCTCTTCTAGTCTTTCTCTATCTTCCTCTTTCGACACGAATTCGCTCCATTCCACATTCACACTATACTGCGCACGTAACACAAACCTAGGGCCTGCTGGCCAATAGTAGTTCCTGCCCAAAGTGGTTAATTATACTATAGAGGTTCAGTAACATTGTACTTTTCCATAGCCGTACACAACACTGCACAAGACATGCGTGTCGGAAATTGTATATCGCCTCCAAACCGAAAAAGTTTTTAATTATCGCTGATTAGAATACAAATAATCCCTGAAAACAAAAAACGTTAAACTTATTTTTGGTCCTAAAAGTGAATGTGTGTGTGTTGATGTATGTGTGTGTTTTTGTATGTTTTTAAACTCTTTCAAGTGCTCTAAGTCTCTGATTATTTCATGTCTTACTTCTGTCGGCAGAAACTACTTCATCTTTTTTTTTATATCAATACTAATACAAAGAATATTTAATAAAAACACAATTTTGTGAAGGCATAGTTTCAAAAGCACAATTATCCTACCAATCAGTGGATCAGAGTTTACACAGATGGCTCAACCCATAAAGCCACCACAAATGGAGGAGCTGGAATACTTATCGAATGGCCAGATGGAGGAAAACTAGAAAAATCTATTGCAACTGGAGAGCTCTCTGACAGTCACAGAGCAGAAAGGGAAGCACTAGCACTAGCTGCTACCATCCTAGCAAATCATCCAAATTCCCCACACAGTCAGATTGTCTTACTAACCGATGCAAAAACAACCCTTCAAAGCCTGCAAAACTGTGATTCCTCATATATTAATAACCTCAAAACAGCACTTACAAAGCTCAACAACAACAGCAAAAAAACTGTAATTCAATGGATCCCAGCTCATATAGAACTAGAAGGAAATGAGAAGGCTGACACACTCGCCAAGAGTGGGAGAACTAACACACTAATAAACTCTGCACTCTATCCAGAAGAATTGAAGAAATTAATAGTAAATAAAATAAATGAGAAATGGACGAGCTCTCATCCAAATCACAAGAAAGATGACGCTTACTATAAGCTATCCCGACAAGACCAACGTCTAATCTTTCGACTCAGGACCGGACACAACAGAATGCGACAACACATGTACCGGAAGCTCAAAATTGGAACCAGTGAAATCTGCCCATGTGGAGTATCACCAGAGAATACAGACCACGTCCTCCAAAACTGCTCTCTATACCAAGAGGCCCGTATAAGACATTGGCCCCAAATCACCCCACTAGAAAGGAAACTATATGGAGAGCTCCCTGATCTGGAAACCACTGCGCATTTCATCTCATGTATTGGTCTACTCATCTGAGATATGAACACTCCAACATAACAATGAGAACGAAGAAGAAGAAAAGCACAATTCATGATTTTCTTCCTGGACATCGAGTAGACTTTTTTTTCGTTGAAAAAAAACTACTTTTTTTTTTTTCAAAAGTTTATTAAAATGTTTTCTCTGTTCTGGTTGAATGAAATGTCATCGAGATGTACAGAGCGTCATGGACTTAAAATCTAAAAGGAAATCAAAGTTGATTGAGCAGATTTTTCCCCCTCCAGATTTTTTTACTGGCTGTTTACCGTTTTGTTAAGAAAGTACACAATAAAATAGATGACCAAAAGACTTGTTTTCTTTGCGCAAGATTGCACTGCTGAGCTTAGAGCAGTTGTAATCTTCTCAAACCTTGGCGTTGTTGTCACCTGGGCCCTGGTGAAATATGGCGGCACGGGGGTACTCGTGAAATTTTCCCCAGTTTGTGTAGTCGGGGCTTATGCAGGGTTTGGAGTCACAGGGGCTTCTGCAGGGTTTGGCGTCGTAGGCGCTTCTGCAGGTTTTGGCGTCGTAGGGGCTGGAGGGTTGGCGTACGGCGTTGTCATGGATGTGGGCTTCCTTGTTCTGCGGGTGGTTGTCGTGACGTGGTGAAAAACACCTGAGCTCCGATCACTTTATATTTTCTACTACTGACAAATTCCCCATGCACACTCCTGTAGCACTCATCGGCTGTGTTTTGGTAAATGGCTCTGTGTGTGACGCAATACTGTATCCCGTCCAGATTCGGCGTGCTCCGACCTTCTTGTTCAAACACAAGTATGGTCGGAGTGGTCACTAGGGTTGGCAGGGGGTGAGTATCTGTAGACAACCTCTCCTTTTAAAAGACCATTTTTGTCTTTCTTAATGTTGTTCCACCATCATCGTATTCTAAAGTAACCCACATCGTAGATCAGCAGACTGTAGAGCTTGTCTTCTTGCGCTACCCAAGAAACGCGCGGAGGGTTGCGGAACACTTCGGCGCCACGCTGCAAATCCTCATCGTAGGGCAGACCCTCAGGATGTAGTGAGAAATGTTCCACTTTTGGTAGCAACTGGTTTTTACCACATATTTCAACCAGATCTTCTTGAGCTTGAAACTCAACGTGGACATCAACCAAAAGCTTCTTAGTCCAATAAAATCCTGCGCGCCACAAAATGAAAAGTTTATTTTTTCTGAGGTTGAAGCAATTTCTTTCGGATTTACATTTGGAGAAACATATACCGAGCCATGGCCAATAAGGATTCAAAAGGTTCCTAAAAAGAGCATCTCTAGATTTAGAAGTAGATGTAGTACCAGAAGCTAGGAACCCGACATAAACACGAGATGCAACTATTTTAGCATTATACAACATTTTCCAAGTTCAATACTTTGCAGTGAAAAAAATGGTCAAGGTTTTATGCATATTTCAATAAAAAACAAGTATGCATATTACAATCTATTTTGTTACGATCAACAAGCAGGACCCAACTTAATGAGACAACGCTTGTAACGGAAGTCGTATTAAATATTGAAACATGCCCTTGTGTAAGGCTGATCGTGCGCGTCAAAGCTGTATACTAAACAAGAGGCCTGAACAAAAAATACAGAGCGCAAGACATACTTCTGACAAAACATAATGGAGATCTGGTAACTACTGTGCACATCATCACATATCTAGGACTGGCTGAAACCCCAAAAACAAACAAAAAATTGAGAAAGAAGAAGAAGAGAAAGTAGAGAAAGAAGAAGAAGAGAAAGTAGAGAAAGAAGAAGAAGAGAAAGTAGAGAAAGAAGAAGAAGAGAAAGTAGAGAAAGAAGAAGAAGAGAAAGTAGAGAAAGAAGAAGAAGAGAAAGTAGAGAAAGAAGAAGAAGAGAAAGTAGAGAAAGAAGAAGAAGAGAAAGTAGAGAAAGAAGAAGAAGAGAAAGTAGAGAAAGAAGAAGAGAGTGTACAATTGATCTCATTTGTACAAGAAAGAACTCGTCAATACTTCGGGTCATTTCCTTAAGAGGACAATTTCACTAACTTTTTTTCCTTGTCCGGCCGTTAATAGATCTCGAGAGTTGTTTCGATGCTGAGTGTTAACTTCAAATTCACACTTGGTACTTCGTGTTAACTTGACCTTCATAGTTCGATTCCTTTTGTATACAATAAGATTTGAATAGTTGGTCAACATGTCGGCTGACTGTAGGACAAACTTCCATTGGGGCGAAATCATTTCATCTTCAAACTCTTTTCATTGTTCTAGTATTGCGCCGGGCCACTTTCCGAGACAACTTGTTGAACATAAAAATCTCGTGTTCAAAACGAAGCATTCGTAAAATTTATTTTGACACAAAGTTCATTTAGCCACAAAGTCCATGATCCTTCAATCACATCACCAGTGGTTTCCATTAAATTAGAATTAGCAGCAACTTTGTCGTTTGAGTTGTATTTTCATGGATTAAAGTGTTGTTTTTTCAAGATCGATTTACCTATTACACATTTAGAGAACTTTGCCATCAGCCTTGACATTCAAGACAGTTATTGTTGTATAATATACTTATTTTATTTGATGACATAATGACTAATGAGCAAGCTTGAAGACAATGTGCACAGAACGCACGTGAAAACATGGAAACAAAAAAAAAATGTACGAGATTAGAAACTGAACGAATAAATTTGATCGTCTCAAAATTAGGTAATTTTTTACAAGATTGTTTTGTAAGGAACTAGGAATGGACACCACATGGTCAGCAGGTTGTACAATCTAACCATTATTGTATCATCTGGCGGCTCTAGCCGAGACCAATCGTTATAGAGGGTCTGAACACTGACCTGCGACGTCGCAACCTGTTGGCAGTTTAGACCAACAGCTCGTTGCCGAGTCACAGGTCTGACGCGTTTGGTCTCTCTCGAACTGACCTCTTAGATCTCTCGGGTTCTTTGGTTGTAGCCCCGGGGTTTTAGCGAGACAAATGACAAATGATCGCTACAGTAGACCTGAGAAGAGCCTGTTTGATGTTTGTAAAATGTTTTAAATGTTTCGAATGTTCCTTCAGAGTTGAAGATAGTTTACTTCCTAGTCCAAACCTCCCGCAGGACGACGGGGATCTGAGCGGGCTGGGTTTGAACCCGGGACCATCGATAAATCCAAACGACAGTCCAGCGCGCAAACCGCAAGACCAGGCAAACATCTGTACTGGATTGCATTTAGACTTCAAGTCCCTAAATTTTTTAGGTAAATCCAGCGCTGCATAGAATTGTTTAAATTAAGAATCGATTCAATCTAATATTTCAATGTGTCAAAAATTTCAAAAATTAAGTTAATGATTACTTTGAATTTGTATTAATGATTATTCTTTGTTCTGATATTGGATAGCATACTATAGTATTTAAGGTATTTAAGGTATTTAAGGTATTTAAGGTATATTTAAGGTATATTTAAGGTATTTAAGGTATTCTACTATTCATATTATTTTGTTTCTTCTCGAAAGAAAACTTTTTTTCGGCGACATGAATTCGACAGTTTCATTTCTTAGAACTTTTCGTTGCTGTCTTAGCTGGCCGTGTTTTTTGACATGTGTTTGTAACAGAGAGGGGGTCTGGGCCTTGTTCTTCTGGTATGAACATGAGTAGTATCATGACGATCAACATTTGTGCCTTTATCAAATGGGAAAGAAGAAGAAAAGTGGACTACGAATGTAGGAACTTCCGGGAAAAGAGGACTACGAATGTAGGAACTTCCGGGAAAAGTGAACTAAGAATGTAGGAACTTCCGGAAAAGTGAACTACGAATGTAGAAACTTCCGGGAAAAGTGGACAACGAATTTAGGAACTTTCGAGAAAAAGTGGACAGATCTTTAATATTTTTTTGGATGGAACCTTGACTGTTATCCAACGTATTGCAAAGAAAGTTTGGCTTTAAAAAAAAACATAACATTAAACGGCATTATAAAACCAATCATTAACAAATATGACAATAATCTTGATTTGAAATACTAAGTAAAGATTGCTAAGTTACGTCAAGAGATTAGAGAGAGACAAGAGAATGCTCGGTACAGGTCAAGCTATACCGAGTCGCTCACTTTAGAGCAGAAATGCTAAGCCATTTTCCGAAGGCGACGAGTCCACCACCATATCTAATACCGCTTCACTTGGTATTGATTCTCGGGACCCATGTTACACAATCGCATCACAGACGAGTGTCTAGATCCAGTGCACCGACCTGGAGTCTTATTTAAGCAGCCAGATTTTCAAAACTAGGTTTGGGGATAAACGTTTAACATCCCACTAATTATGTAAGTAATAGACCGAAGGATTTCTAATAGAAATTAAAAAAAAAACTTGTTCAATAACAAAGCTTATATAAAGGAAAGAATCGCTCAATCACTGGCATTTTTTCTAAATACTGCACGACTCATTTTCCTTTTTCTCTGTAAAACAAAGCTAGCTAATTACCACTTATTAATCAACTAATTTGTTTATTTTTATTGATTCATGTGTTGTTATAACAAAATGAGTTAGTTGCTAAGTTTTAATTTGATCCGAGACAGTGAAGTGTGAGAAAAACGTACAATAATTCTGCGGACAGACAGATAGACAGACGGACAGACGGACAGACAGACAGACAGACGGACAGACAGACAGACGGACAGACAGACGGAGTGAGTAAATATAAGTTTTGTTAAGAAAGAACACGTTTAAGCAAAACCCTCAAACAACATATGACCAGAGTCAGATAAAGAAAACTTAAACTGCCTGGCCTTATCATGTTGTCCTCAGGGCTCTCAAAGACCTTCTAGTAGGAAGCAGTACCTGGAAAAAGATGAACAGGTAGACATAGAAAGCTCTAAGAATGGACGGTACTATCATTGTAAGAGATTCTAGTCAAGGCGAAATACAGAGAGGAATGAAGAAAGACGGTCGACAGATCAAGTGGGGCGGGGTGCTTAAACGGTCAATCAGACTAAGGGATAGTGCAGGTGAAGTTGAAACAACTTCTATATAGAAATAAAATACGAGGATTCCATTAACGCGGCTTTAACGTGGCGCTTTAAAGGATTGTCCGAACGGCGTAAAGTGGATAGGCGAGCAATTGGTAGACAACAATTTGTACTAAAAATACATCCTGTTTTATTAAAGTAAAGCTAGTTAGTAAAATTTCACCTTAAGATGTTATGGTCAACTGTTTCTATGGCCAACGGTTAACGAGCAGGGTCTTATGATACCCATTAGAGTTGGGTGAAAGGCTAGCCCTAAAAATCCTGAAATAAAAATCCAAGTCTTCACCGAGATTAGAACCCAGGGCCCCAGGTTCGGAAGCCAAGCGCTTAACCACTCAGCCACCTCACTTCTCCTTTTAGACACTCTAATATATGAAGTAGCATATAAGGTGCATGCATGTCTTGCCTAGAAATTAAAACCGTTTGACCAATCTTGATGAAACTTAATAACAACGTTCCCTAGATAATAGCAACCTTAGGATATGTCAAGTTGTCCTACAACTAGAGAGTTTACTAGATTTGGGTCAATGAGGCATCTTGACAAAGATTAATATTAAAACTACAGAGAAACCATTTATAATATAATACATCAGAACGAACCCCCCCACCCTCCTATCAAAGCCGGGTGAAAACATAGCTTGTCTCTTATTTAAAAAAAAAACGACATGTTTTGATAACGACCTTTCGTTATAGCGACCTTCAAAACGATTAAGATAAAATATAGAAAAGTCAATGCTGTCCAAGACGAAGATTTCAACATTTTCTCTGTCACTGCAAAAGTTGCACGACGAAATGCCATGGAATGAAGTTAATTATACACGCAGCCAATCGAGGCGATGGAAAACATAAATATTAAATGCTTCATTGTTATTTTGTTATTTCGTGTGTGTGTGTGTGTTTTCTTTTCAATGTTTTTTTTTTGTTTAGTTTTGTTAATCTGCGCTCGTGTGTGTGTGTGTGTGTGTGTGTATCAGTGCGCACATTCTTACGAAGCTGCTTTGTTGAGTAAAGATAGTAACAGGGGACATAATTCTAAATGGAATGCTAGAAACTGCTAAATGGAATGCTATATAGATAAGTGGACAGTCAAGCACCGATACAGATAGCAATGGAATAGAGATGCTACAAAAGGATCCTAGGCATCACATTTGAAGACCGCATCGCAAACCAAGATATTAGAGACTAGGCTACTGCAGCGATTAAACCCTATGATGACCTGCTAAATATAAGAATAAAAAATCTATGGCCATTGTTACGGATGAATGTGTGTGTGTATGTATAATCTATTTTTACAAATGCGCGAATGACCGGAAGTATGTTGGTGGTCAGAAATGGGAGAGACCGGCGTGTGAGATGTGCCGTAAAGATCATTAAAGTTTCTGTGTTTTGATCGAGTTGTTGAATTTTTTTATTCGTAACTACAGCTGAACCCAGGGACACCTAGATGTATCGAGAAGGTAGCTTCTAGCGATTTATAAGTAGATATATAATAGAGAAGCTGTAACAGCCATATTACAAGGTCTTCGGGGCTCTTAAAGACTTTCCCTCAGCGTCTCAGCATAGCAGCTTAGCGATGGGACCCCACGATGATCTGCTAACCATTTTAAAAAAAAAAAGGTAACTAAAGCTCTGAGATCATGTCCAAAGGTCCCCAGGGCTTACATTACTTCACGGAACAGAACCAGGTAAAAGAAGAGGCAGACCGAGAAAGCGATGGGAAGACAACATAAAATAATAATAATAATAATAATAATAATTGTATTTATAAAGCGCTGTTAACAAACAAAATGTAGGCTCAAGGCGCTGTAATAACATTACAAACACAAACACGACAGCAACATTCAAGAACTAATCTAAAAAAGTTTTAAACAAGTAGGTCTTAATGTTCTTTTTAAAAGTGGTGTAGCATGTTGTCTGTCTGAGATCAATGGGGAGTGAGTTCCAAACCTTTGGTCCGTGCACTAAAAAAGCCTGCAGACCCTAGCTTTTGAGGGAGAAACGTGGCACCACTAAAAGCGTTGAGTCCATTGAGCGCAGATAAAGGTAACTAATGGACGGGCATGCCATTGACAGAGGTTCTAACCAATTCAAAAGACAGAAAAGAATGGAGAAAGACCGGCGACAAATCTTGCGTGGTGCCACAACGGTCCAACAGACTAAGGGATAGATAAAGGTAAAAGTTAAAGGGACTAGACAGACATACGTTAAAACTCATGGTGTAAATTTGCTAGCCAGGTTGCGGTATTCGACTCTAAACTCTTCCAAAATGTCACATTTCAATAATCAAAGGAGATAAATTTTCTGGGGAAACATTTTCTCCTGAACACTTCAGACGTCATTCAATATTTCATCTTCTTAAAGTTTTTAATTTTAAATCTCTGAGGACGTCCTGAAACGTTCCGAAAAGATTACGGACTTCTGACTTTCTAATACCTCAAAATAACCAAGACACTAACATAATAACATAAATTCTCTTTGGTAATGTTGTTATATATATGAAGAAAAAAAAAGGGGTCGGGTGGAATAAAACTGCATAGTGCAATGACACTGTTTCCAAGGCTATTTGAGTTGATGAGTTGATACTTGTTGAACTTTAAGAAGAAAACAACAACAAAGACAACTGATAACATAGAAAGAAATCTGATCAATAATACAATATATATATATATATATATATATAAATATTGTTATGACCCTATTGGTGGCGCAAAAGGGTTAACTATAGGCTCAGCTGACACACACGAGAATCACTCAGGTCAGCGGGGCCATGGACAAGGGACAGTACTACGATTACATGATTACACGCAAATATGACCAATGTTATGGTCATGTGATCGAAAGCCTGCGTGTACGAGGACACAGTGTGTAGGAAAGGGGCAGTTCAAGACCGGAGAGCGTCGAGACCAGGACTGTTAGTCACAATGAAATCGGTCCTGGTTGAGTCCTCAGGTGTTGATGTACAAGTCCAGAAAGAGAGACAGTAGAGTTTTGTATGGTGATGTACAGAGTGACATTTTAATTGATGATGTGTTTGATGTCAATTGTCTAGTATTTGCTGTTATCTGCTTATTCACTCATTATTAAAGTACCAGATTATTTGGAGCCTTGTTGTTAAGTTCTTGATGTGTTCATGTGTTGTGTTGTTTTATGCAGTGTTTAAAGAAGGCCTGATTAGGAGAGAGAATCGTAACACTGGTGTCAGAAGTGGGATTTCCTATGGCTTCTGTAAAACTACTAGATGAACTGAATCTGAAAGAACTGAAACAAGAGCCGAAATGGCGAGGACTGAAGTGCTACGTAAGGAACAACGAAACTCTTAAAGAACGTCTCCGGCAAGCCCTGGTGGATGAAGAGGAAGATCCGAACACGTACCTCTTTGAATTCAAACCCGATGTGGTAGAGCTCTTGATCACATTTCAAGAACAGATGTTGGCTGGCTTTCAGAATGTGATCAAGGGTGACTCGCAGAAAGAAACAGATGAAGAAACAAGAGAAGATACCGAGACCAATAGTTCAACCAAAGCTTTTGCTACAGACGTCCATGATGTGAGTGCCTCCATCAGCCAGATAGAACAAGACAACGTTGTGTCTTACCTCAAGCCTGTAGCCGAGGGCATTAAAGACATCTGTCAATCTGCCAGTGCTGATGAGAGGAACTCAAATCTTAATGGCTGCACCCAGATGTTTGGCAAGAACTTTGTGTGTCGAGCTTTGCAGGGAGAACGCCAACTACAAGAAACCCATCGGCAAGGTCTGCACCCAACTGACGTTTGTCCTGCTGACGAGACCATAGTGAGAAGCCCTGGTGATGGTCAAGAAAGTGAACTGGAGCCTGATGCTGAAGATGAGGGTCCTTCGCAAGTGGAGTGCTGCCAACTTGCTCCACTAGTTTGCCCTCCGGACAAGCCTGAAGATGATGTGTGCCACATTTTCCCCTACTGTGGACCTGATATCCATTCCCAAAACCCGTCTCTTGAAAGTCCTATGAAACAACCTGATAGGCCAACGATCTTGGCGACCCCAGTCCTGACATCCTATCCCTCCCCGTGTGTTAAGTGGCTGCCCTCAGTAGCGAGCGACCGAAGAAGGCGACGTTTGCTAAGTCCAAAGTGCATGGCGATGCAACCACGACGTCAGTGCAGCCAGGTGAAGGTCAACTGGAGGAGAAGGAGAAAGAGACATACGCAGACTACAGCACAGATGGCTCCATCGAGATGGCAATTTCAGCCCATTGTCGCCCCCACCGATCGACCCCCACCTGCGTCGATAAACCTCCAACGCCCATGTCGTGAGGTAGATTTTGTCCAGGACGGACAAATCTGAGAAGGGGGCAGTGTTATGACCCTATTGGCGGCGCAAAAGGGTTAACTATAGGCTCAGCTGACACACACGAGAATCACTCAGGTCAGCGGGGCCATGGACAAGAGACAGTACTACGATTACATGATTACACGCAAATATGACCAATGTTATGGTCATGTGATCGAAAGCCTGCGTGTACGAGGACACAGTGTGTAGGAAAGGGGCAGTTCAAGACCGGAGAGCGTCGAGACCAGGACTGTTAGTCGCCATGAAATCGGTCCTGGTTGAGTCCTCAGGTGTTGATGTACAAGTCCAGAAAAAGAGACAGTAGAGTTTTGTACGGTGATGTACAGAGTGACATTTTAGTTGATGATGTGTTTGATGCCAATTGTCTAGTATTGGCTGTTATCTGCTTATTCACTCATTATTAAAGTACCAGATTATTTGGAGCCTTGTTGTCAAGTTCTTGATGTGTTGATGTGTTGTGTTGTGTTTAGCAGTGTTTAAAGAAGGCCTGATTCGGAGAGAGAATCGTAACAATATACACATCCATATACATATTGTGAGAGCTAGGAGCCAGTGACGTTATCAGGCGTCACATAACTAGATCACTTTCTTTCAGACTCGACTCCAAATACCACGTGACATTTCTCTTCTGTTAGTTAGAACTTGTAAGTGACAATTATAAGACATAGGAGAAAGGGTATTGCAATGTTTGTTTGTTTAGACATGGAAAAAGATGAAAACACTAAAGAGTCTCAACATCGCGAGTGTGTTAGCAGTTCTCAACTCATATCTAAAATTTAATGACTTTTTTTTCCTGCACGGACACTCGTACTCTAAATGAAATGGTGACTAAACGTCGTATGAGATTCGCTGGACATTTCCTCAGGCAAGACGGAACACCAAAGTCAGCCATAGAAACACCAAAGTCAGCCATAGAAACACCAAAGTCAGCCATAGAAACACCAAAGTCAGCCATAGAAACACCAAAGTCAGCCAAAGAAACACCAAAGTCAGCCATAGAAACACCAAAGTCAGCCAAAGAAACACCAAAGCCAGCCATAGTATGGAAGCCGAAAAGAGCAAAGCGAAAACTTGACATCGTACTTTGTTATAAAACCTAAATCCGTGGGCACCAGCTAAGAAGAGGATGTGGAAGTCGCTATGACTGACCTTATGGAGAGATCTTGCCGCCCTGTGCGCCGGACATTGACACAGCATCTAAGTCTAAGTAAATCAAGACTATCGAACGAACATGCCAATGAAAGTACATAGACAGGCGCACACATATTAAAATTACTATATTTAAGGAAATTCAAGGAGGAATTGGTAGGAATCATGATTGTAAAGTACTTGACTTTGAATACAGTCCTGTCAACTTGTTAAGTAGATCAGAGAAGAAATGTCCGTTAAAAGATGCTCAGTGAAGCTTTAGGTTCAGAGCCTGTTGTTGTGTAAACAAAGACACTGGCTAGATGGAAAGATTATTTGAAAGGACACTTAAAGAAAAGGTCAAGAATTAAAGAGATAGATTAGAAATTGGAAAACTAGTTTGTTCGTTCATACGGTTAGTAATATTACTAATGACAATCTCAAATCAACCTACTATAAATACCTTATACCCAAAAATCAAACGCCTCACAAATCATAGGGATTGCAAACTAGATAAAGGAAGGCAATAGCTAGTTCTAGGAATAAAGAACTTCAGTTTGGGAGCTTTGGGGATAGGGTTTATACATTTCCGATTCGCGTGTCATTGTCCAAATCGCGGAGAAATAAACAATTCACTCCATCAGGCCGGCCTTAAGAAATTCACCTCACCTAGGTGAGGTGAATTTGTTGACCCCAAATGAACATTAAAAATAAACAACGAAAAAATAAAATCACGCAATTTATTTAAAAACATATCTGTATATATCGAAATCAATCAATATTTTCGACATATTCTTAATTTCTAATTGAAGATGACCCTTAGCCTAGATCAGTTATGGGCAAATCTTTTTGGAAAGAAAATTTTGGCTGGGCAAAGAGGCTAAGTACTCACTCTAGAGCTTGGCTTGGCTACCTAAGAAGGGGGCTCGAAGTTCGACACCCGAGTCGAGCAAAGATGTGTTTACTGAGCGGCAGCAGGGAAAAACTTCTTGCAGATACCCCCTCCCCCCACTGATCAACGAATGAGGTTGAACCATAGCGATCTGAGCATGCTAGAAGCATGAAAATAGCGCTATATAAAAGCTATAATTTAATTTTAATTTTATAAAATACAGAAATTTAATATTAGGTTTAAAGGATATCAAATTAAACAAGCCCGAAGTACGAAACTGCTAGTGGTAGAATAATATATATATAAACTAAACTTAAAAAGGAAACAACAGTCATAATCAATCATCACACTTTAGATCAATGCAACTTCAAAAATAACCTAACATACACATCAATAACATTAAAGAAGATTACCCATCACAAATGGAAGTTCTCAATCAGACACAGTAGAAATAAATACCTTTCACTGTTAATATTAATAGCAGGAGATGTAGAGTCAAATCCAGGGCCTAGATCTAAAGATAGATGCAACATCTGCAAAAAAGTATGCACCATGAAACAGAAAGCCATTCAATGTGACACCTGCGATGAATGGTACCATGCATCATGTCTCCATATGAATACACCTGTGTATTATGCCTTAGGCAACAAAGATGCATCATGGCACTGTGTACCGTGTGGGTTACCTCAGTTTACATCAGGACTGTTTGATTCCTTTGATGCAGACACTTCTAACCCATACAACATCTTAGACACCATCCCAAAACCAACTCACCAACCACTAGCCAGATCCACTCCTGTTAAACCTAAATCTACTAAAATTAATACAACAGCCTCACTAAACAAACCTCCTAAAGAAGTAATACCAAAATACCTTAAAACCTTAGTAATAAATTTTCAAAGTATTAGGAACAAAACAGCAGACTTAGAAATTTTATTAGAATGTGAGAAACCAGACATAATTGCAGGAACAGAAACTTGGCTACATCCTGAAATTTATAATGCAGAAATTTTCAATAGTAATTATGAAATTTTTAGAAAAGATAGGGCTGATAATCATGGAGGAGTTCTTTTAGCAATAAAAAACACTCTTATAGCTGAAGAAATTACCTTACCTAACTCAAAAAACATAGAATCTACATTTTGTAAAATTAATACCACCTCAACATCCCTTATAATAGGCAGCATTTACAGACCACCAAATTCTAGTTTAGAATACATGCAGGAACTATGTAATCAGATTACTACACTTAAAGAGACAAATAAAAATGCAGTTTTTTTGGATTATGGGTGACTTCAACCTACCTGATATAAATTGGAAAACACTAACCATAGATAAACACCAAAACCTTAAGGACATAAATGAGCTTTTCATAGAAACTTTACACAACCTAAGTTTAGATCAAATCATTAAAAAGCCAACTAGATTAAACAACACATTAGATCTCTTCTTAACCAACAGACCCGGATTAGTAGTTGATTATGATATTATCCCTGGTCTATCAGACCATGAGATCATAAAAATACACAGTCAGATAAAAGCAGTAGCCAATACAAAAACCAAAAGAAAAATCTTACTCTGGAATAAATGTAACCTAACACAACTACACCAAGCTGCATTAAACTTTCAACAAACATTCTTATTAGAAAAAGACATTAACCAACCAGTCGATGACCTCTGGAATTTCATTAAAAACCATCTTAAAAGCATTATAGAAAATCATATACCAACTAAATACACATCAAACAAAATAAATAAATGCTGGTTTAATAATAGACTAAAGAAGCTTTGTAAACAGAAGGAAAACCTATATAGAAAATTTAAAGAAACCAAGGCAGAAAGAGTTTACAAAAAGTATCTAAAAATTAAACACCTAACCCAAAAAGTAAGCAGACAGCTGCAGAGTGAATACATAAACAATGTAATATCTAAAGATAACAACAAAAACCTATGGTCATACATTAAGTCTAAGAAAATGGAAACAACAGGCATAGCGCCATTAAAAGATGAACATAACATAATACATAATGATAATGAAACTAAAGCAAACATCCTAAACAAATACTTTGCATCAGCATTCTCAGCCCCAGGAGACAAAGACATATTTCTTAATTTGAACCAAGTAGACAACATAGAAGATTTAGTAGTACAAGAAAATGGAATTAAAAAACTATTAGCCAACACCAAACCATATAAAGCGTCTGGACCTGATGGTATTCCAGCTAGATTACTCAAAGAACTAAGCAATGAGCTAGCCCCAGTGTTCAAAATACTCTTTCAGGCATCGCTTAACCAGGGCAGAGTACCAAAGGACTGGAAAGAAGCTAATGTCACCCCCCTATTTAAAAAAGGAGAAAAATCTGATCCAGGAAACTACAGACCAGTATCACTTACCAGCATCACATGTAAAATACTAGAACACATAATATGTAGCAACATCATAAACCACTTAGACAAACATAATGTCCTCACCCCATACCAACATGGCTTTAGGAAATATAGATCATGTGAAACACAACTAATAGGACTAATTGATGATTTCTCAAAAGGTTTAGATAATAGGGAACAAATAGATGCTATCTTACTAGATTTTTCCAAGGCTTTTGACAAAGTTCACCACCATAGTTTGCTTAAAAAATTAAAATATTTCGGCATTAACGGTCCACTGCATCAGTGGATTAAAGATTTTCTGATAGGGAGAGAACAAACTGTAATAATAAATGGCTCTAAATCAACACCAATAACAGTAAACTCAGGTGTACCTCAAGGAACAGTCTTGGGTCCACTACTATTTTTAATTTACATAAATGATTTACCAAATTGCATTAGTTCAGGAACAAAAGTCAGATTATTTGCAGACGATTGCATAATATATAGAACAATAAAAACAAAACAAGACACAGATATTTTACAAAGAGAATTAGATGAATTACAGAAATGGGAATCAAATTGGAGCATGTCTTTCCACCCAGAAAAATGTCAGTTGTTAAGAGTAACAAAAAAACTAAAACAAATTAATTCCACTTATCTTATTCATGGCAAACCAGTAACACAGACTAAAAACTCAAAATACCTAGGTGTTATAATAAATGAAAAACTGTCATGGAATCCACATATTGATGAAACTATAAAAAAAATCCAACAAAGCATTAGGGTTTATTAAAAGAAATTTCTATAAATCAAATAAGAACATAAAACTAAAATGTTATTTAACCTTGGTTAGGCCAATAATAGAATATGCATCCACCGTGTGGGACCCCTCAACTCAAGAAAACATTAAGAAACTGGAACAAACACAAAATAGAGCAGTGAGATTCATAACAAACGAATATTCACATTTGACTAGGGTAACACCATTAGTAAAATCACTAAATTTAGAAAGCCTTCAGGACAGAAGACTCAAAAGTAAAGTAGCAATTATACATAAAACACTGAACCATAATCTTCAAATACAAAAACAAAATTTAATAAAATACTCTGAAAGACACAAAAACAAAGGCACATTCCTCGTCCCATATGCTAGGACAAATTTGTACAAATACTCCTTCTTCCCTAGTGCTATTAGAGCATGGAATGGGTTGCCTGAGCTAGCCAGAAAAACCAGTGACTTGGCAGAATTTAAGTCATTGGTTAATATGCATGACTAAATGCATGACGCGTAGGACGTAATCATCTTCTTTTTTGAAGTAACGTCTGTATTATATAAGATAAGATATGAAGATCCCAAATTTACACACAAGTTCTATAAGCTTTACAGTGATGGGCAAACAACGGCCTGGGGATAGATTTTATTCTCATCGAGGACTGGTTTTACATTTAAAGCAGATAATCAATATTTTGTAAATTGTAATTGACATTGTTAGTATTAATCATTGCTACAAAATATGTGGCGGGCCGGATTTGGCCCGGGGGCCGTAGTTGCCCCATCACTGTCAAAACTTTTTCCAATCGAATCCTATATGTTCACTTTTCTTTGCATCGATAGCGTCTTTATCTGACGTGACCGTTTTCATTAATGTTCCCGTCTACATTAGAAGATTTTCTGACCACTTCTTACAACATAGAAATATTACAGTATTTTTTTTCTCACTTTATTATCCAAAAAATACATTGTGAAAAGATATAACAGCGAATTTTATGGTATCACAACAACAAATGTAAAAACTTTGTTCAGAACTTGTTCATAGTTCTTGCTATCATTTGCTTCCTTTTTCCTGCCCTAGTCGCATGAAAGTCCGCATACATTTTAAGCCATACAATCCACATGGGCTTACATCTTCGCACGAAATGCCTGGTCTCCGAAGTTTTGAAGGTCAATGTCTTTATTTACTAGTAAATTCCAAAAGTTCTGGGACACATACACACACAGCCATTTTTATGGCTACAGTATAATTATATTATAAAAGACTAAATATTGCTTGAGCGAAAGAATTTAAATTTGTAACATTTTTATTTTATTATTTCATCAAATATAAGGGGTTGTTATATTTACCATTAAAAAATGTCTTTTTACCTTTATATTGAATTTATTTAAAAGTGACATCTTTCTTAACAGCTTACACATTTTAAAGAATCATATTTAAGATTCATGTCGGCGTTTCATTGACAAACAAAGTGTACTTAATTTATATTAGAATTAATATTACCTCCCTTTAGCTGGGGATGCAAACGAATGTGTTTTCATTTCTCCGTTGTTGTTTTGGTTTCGTAAAGTCTTTATCATCTCGGTTTTTTTGTGTGTTTAAAATGGGCTATCGTGCCTGATATACAACGACAATACTATCTTTTGAATTTGTTAACGCGGTTATCTCTGAGGCTGCCAACAAGAGCTGGGCTTGTATGGTTTCATTCTCAGGAAACTGTATGATCTATGATCCCAAATAATACTCTCTTGTTTTCGTATACGTACAACTGAGATAAGTGAAAAAAACTTAAATCATAAAGTTTGAGAATTTCGTCCTTGGTTTTTTTTATCCTTGTTATTAAGTCGACAAACGTAGACCTGTTCTTTAATGGGGTGGGGAGAGGGGCGGGGGGTCGTCAAGACAATCAGACTCTTCATTGGCTACATATTGATGCAGGTCTGTGTTGGGTAGCTGGTCCACCTGCCATCGTAGGCGTATTTATTAGGTTAATACAGACATTGGAATATAATTTGAAATGCTTTTTTTACAAAGCTTACGTCATATGACTCTGTCTATCTTTTTGATAATGTAGATGTTGAAGATGTTGAAACTAGAAACTAAACAACTTATAGGATCATCTCTTTCAGAGTTTACGTCTCAAGAGTTATACAGTACAGGAGCTAGTGTACAGGATTTAGTACAGGAACTAGTGTACAGAAACTAGTACCGGAACTAGTGTACAGGATTTAGTACAGGAACTAGTGTACAGAAACTAGTACCGGAACTAGTGTACAGGATTTAGTACAGGAACTAGTGTACAGAAACTAGTACCGGAACTAGTGTACAGGATTTAGTACAGGAGCTAGTGTACAGGAACTAGTACAGAAACTAGTACAGGAGCTAGTGTACAGGAACTAGTGTATAGGAACTAGTGTACAGGAACTAGTACAGGAGCTAGTGTACAGGAACTAGTACAGGAGCTAGTTACAGGAACTAGTACAGGAACTAGTGTACAGGATTTAGTACAGGAGCTAGTGTACAGAAACTAGTACAGGAACTAGTGTACAGGAACTAGTACAGGAACTAGTGTATAGGAACTAGTGTACAGGAACTAGTGTACAGGAACTAGTACAGGAGCTAGTGTACAGGAACTAGTACAGGAGCTAGTTACAGGAACTAGTACAGGAACTAGTACAGGAACTAGTGTACATGAGCTAGTGTACAGGAGCTAGTGTACAGGAACTAGTGTACAGGAACTAGTACAGGAGCTAGTGTACAGGAACTAGTACAGGAACTAGTGTACAGGAACTAGTACAGGAATTAGTGTACAGTAACTAGTACAGGAGCTAGTTACAGGAACTAGTACAGAAACTAGTACAGGAGCTAGTGTACAGGAGCTATTACAGGAACTAGTGTAAGGGAACTAGTGTACAGGAACTAGTACAGGAACTAGTACAGGA
The DNA here is from genome assembly GCA_036873155.1 of Biomphalaria sudanica. Classification (NCBI taxonomy): domain Eukaryota; kingdom Metazoa; phylum Mollusca; class Gastropoda; family Planorbidae; genus Biomphalaria; species Biomphalaria sudanica. The sequence goes on along the minus strand of JAZGLO010000202.1, from coordinate 590,838 downwards.
GCTTGTGTACAGGAACTAGTACAGGAACTAGTACAGGAGCTAGTGTACAGGAACAAGTACAGGAGCTAGTGTTCAGGAGCTAGTCTAAAGGAACTAGTACAGGAACTAGTGTACAGGAACCAGTACAGGAACTAGTGTACAGGAACTAGTACAGGAACTAGTCTACAGGAACTAGTACAGGAACTAGTCTACAGGAACTAGTACAGGAACTAGTACAGGAATTATTGTGTACAGGAACTAGTACAGGAGCTTGTGTACAGGAATTAGTACAGGAACTAGAACAGGAGCTAGTGTACAGGAATTATTGTGTACAGGAACTAGTACAGGAGCTAGTGTACAGGAACAAGTACAGGAGCTAGTGTTCAGGAGCTAGTGTAAAGGAACTAGTACAGGAACTAGTGTACAGGAACCAGTACAGGAACTAGTGTACAGGAACTAGTACAGGAACTAGTCTACAGGAATTAGTACAGGAACTAGTACAGGAATTATTGTGTACAGGAACTAGTACAGGAGCTTGTGTACAGGAACTAATACAGGAACTAGTACAGGAATTAGTACAGGAATAGGACAGGAACTAGTACAGGAATTAGTACAGGAACTAGTACAGGAATTAATACAGGAACTAGTACAGGAACTTGTACAGGAACTAGTACATTGCTTCTACTTCAATTGCTTGGTTTTAAAAACATTTTTTTTCCTTTTTAAGTTCTAAAATTATTTTTTTTTCTCAATCAGTTTAATTAAACTCCTATCAAAGATAAATCTGCAGAATAGAGTTATCTGTCTTGTAATCGATTTGTACTCCAACTTTGAGGTTCACAATGCCGACGGCAGCATTACACAGCCACACATCAATCTAAGATCCTCCCAATCCAACCTCCATCTCTAACTCTCAGACTGGCAAACCCGTAGGTTTTATACAATACTCTGGAGTTCAATCCACAATCAATGTTTGAGGATTTCCTACAAAGGATCTGATGAAACATGTAACAACCTACAACAACCTGCAACAACCTGCAATAACTTGTAACAACCTGATCTTAAGCTAAATTTAAAAAAAAGACGCTTGCTTGCCTTTGGTACAAGTAGTTGCTCTGTAAAGACTTAGATATCGACTCATTTTCAGCTAGGGCGTAGTGGCCGTGTGGTAAACCCCTATTTTATGACGCTTTACTTATTTTAAAGATTAGAAGTAATAATACCAACTTACCAGTAGAGCTATCGCAACACTAGCGGATCCATAACTTTGGAAAAGGGGGGGGGGGCGATTTTTTTCCAAACCATAACCCTAACGCCCAGTAAACCCTAACCCTATGCATTAAACGCGCGTACAACATTTCTTTCTATCTATCTATCTATCTATCTATCTATCTATCTATCTATATATATATATATATATATATATATATATATATATGTCTTCCAAGCTGAGATAGATAGATAGATAGATAGATAGATAGATAGATAGATAGATAGATAGATGGATAGATAGATGGATAGATGGATGGATGGATGGATAGATAGATAGATAGATAGATAGATAGATAGATAGATAGATAGATAGATAGATAGATAGATAGATAGATAGATAGATAGATAGATAGATAGATAGATAGATAGATAGATAGGGGTTTCGATTCACTTTAAATCTATGCATCACAGAAAGAAAAAGTAACAAAGGTTCAAAACAATTCCACATTATTTTCCCCTTATTTATTTCCCCTGCGTAGAGTTAGCTTCCCCTGAAGGCATGTACACCTTATGTCGCCCTCAACCGTATCGTGCCTTACGGACGAGACTCGCTACAACCAAAATAAACACCGTGTCAACATCCGCCTCCCCATGTTTTTATTGAGCGTCAAGACAAAAGAGTGAGTCGTTAAATCCAGGTCATATCATTAGGCATAGTTGGTGCCAGAACCAAGCCTGAAAGGCGAGTAATTAACTAGTGAAACCTGCTCTCGTCCCAAGATCTTTGGAGTCGCTGACGTTGTACACGGTTAGAAATGTTTAATACTGATATGGAAAGGGTTTGATTCTCGGTCGTTGCCTCGTTGGATTGTAGCTTCAAACAGCTAGTTGAACTACTGGCGTAGTAATTTTGTGGCGGAGGTCTTACATAAAACTAGAACACCCTTCTTTTTAAACAAAACTGAATGTAACTTGTATTAACAGTATATACACCCAACCTTCAAATTCAATGTAGATTAATGTATATATGTTCATTATATACATATAGCTAGAGACTTACTTAAATCATCTCGTGATAAAACATTATTCTGAACAATCTTTAAAAAAACGACACACCCTCCGAACTAAATTCAAACATGTCTTTATGTCACTCGTCTTTCGCTTGTCCGTTTTAGCCTCAACGTTCCCTCCCCTTTTGATAATCATCCTTGTGATTACATCAGACTCTAATGAACTAATGGAAACAAAGTGTTAGCCACGGTTTTACTCCTGGTTACACCATAAACACGCACACACACACGCCAAAACAAAGGGCATACAATTAAAGTGAAAACATAAACTAGAGACTACTAGTTAAGTATTCCGTCGATTTAGTGGAGTGGCAGGACACACATGGGGCTGGTACCAAAAATAATTTGATGCCCCACTTCCCGTAATTTGAGAGTAACAGATACCAAACCGAGTCAGCCTGTATGTAGAAATACATTTACAGAAAGTCATTCAAACGTAGTTACTTAGAATAAAAACAGTAACGACTTCTTATAAGTGATACATAATAACAAATGTAATACATACAATGTCACAGCGTCGATATTAATTTTTTAAAGATTCTAGGCCGCTTCTTAATGGCATGGTTCCGAGGCATTTAACACCTTCTGAACATGATTGATGCGCTACTAATTTACTCTTTCCCTCCTAACTGACGAAACGAATGTTGATTTGACCCCATTAAATTAAATTAATTTTTAGTTTTATAAACTTTAATTTTTGTCATATAAAAAGAGCATGCATTCTTCTATAATTACAGACCTATTACAACATTTCCTGATTACATACAAAAAAAAGTTATTGAAGTTTAACCCTAACACGGTAAAGAAATAACACAAATGAACAAAACGAATAATTCCATCGGAGCGTGGAAAATAATTGTGGAGAGAAAGAGTTAATGTACACGCGACATACGCAAGAAGATGTTCTAGTTGTATTTACTTCCCCCATTAAGAAATCACTACGCCAGAACAATGTACGTCCCCCATTAAGAAATCACTACGCCAGAACAACGGATTAGTTGAACTAACTGTTCGTTTTGTATGCAACGAAAAAAAAAGAAAAACAAAAAAAGGGGGGGGGGGGTGTCGTTATACTGAATGATCTGTCCAAACTCAGTTCTGAAATCTAGAGACAATGCCAAATAGGATAAGTGCATGTTTCTATATAGTACAGACTGGAACCATCGCATTCTCAGATCCAAGCCCGGCAACTGTGTCATCCCCACTGGCGGATCCAGGGGGGGGGGGGCGGTAGGAGCGATCGCCCCCCCACTCGGACGACCCCCTGGACGAGTTTTAGTATAGAATTCACACAATTTGTATACGAATTTATTACTTATGTTAATAATATATACTAATTATTTATATTTCAACCTATTTTTAGATTATTTCGCCCCTCTCTCTAGTATGTTGGCTGATTTGGTGGGATCGGGAGGGGGGCGATGGTATCAATCCCGCCCCCCCCCCATACACTTTCAAGTGGGGGGGCGATCCAATTTATTTGTAGAAATCACAGCTTGCTAACAGAATCAATTAAATATCTATATAATTAAAACTTGTTATTGATATTTTAACCGATCTTTATATTATGTCGTTCCCTGTTTGCCGATTTGGGGGGGGGGGGGGACGAATACTTCTACTGCCCTTACCACATTAACTCTTTGAGTGGGGGGGGGGTCCTACTTTTATGGAGAAATCATAGTTTGTGAACAAAATTAGTTAAATTAATATATAAATTTTATATTATGTCAAACCCCTTCTGGTATCTTGGCCGATTAGGTGGGTTAGGGTGATTGCATGTACTGCCCTCCCCACTCTAGCCCTCTGAGTGGGGGGGCGGTCCTATTTTTATGAAGAACCATAGTTTGTGAACAAAATTAGTTGAGTCGCCCCACCCATATTCTTTAATGCTAAATGCAATCTTTGGCAGAAATCATTAAAGGAGCGAGGATTAATCGTTTTCACTCTACCGCCCCTCCCATTTCCAGACAGAGTTTATGTAATTTCACATGAATTTATCATAATTATTGTAAGAAAGTTAGAATTCAAACGAAATTTTTCAGTATAAGAGTCATGATTGAGATGAGTTCTAAACCCAAATAATCTTTTCCCAACCTTTACTCAATCTGATATTTTTCTAGTTAAATAAATTTGGAACTATAATTTACATTTTATACTTGAATTTTATTTTTTTCTTCTTCTTCTTCGTTCTCATTGTTATGTTGGAGTGTTCAGATGAGTAGACCAATACATGAGATGAAATGCGCAGTGGTTTCCAGATCAGGGAGCTCTCCATATAGTTTTAGTTGAATTTTATTGAATATTATTTATCGAATAATTCTTTTTTCGGTGGCGATCCTTAAAGCCAAAATCTAAATATGTGGGGTATCTTATCTTTTCAAGGAACAAATCGGTTATATTTGCAATGTATTAAGGGCCTATAAATTCATATTAGAATATTTTTCAAGTACAATGTTATATGTTATTCGAGAGGTCCTTTTTTAATAATATGAATAATGAGCTTTAGGTCAGGAGAATGCGTTTCTTCTGTGAAGTATGCAAGAAAACGTTATTGGCGTCGAACCCCACTGATGAATAATGAGCTGTAGTTGCAAGAAAACGCTTTTGGCGTTCGCCCCGAACTCCATTGATAAATAATGAGCTGTCTATATCAGGAGAATGCGTTTCTGCAATGAAGAATGCAAGAAAACGCTTTTGGCGTCGGGGCTTCGCCCCGAACTACACTGATGAATAATGAGCTGTACTTGTCAGGAGAATGCGTTTCTGCATTGAAGAATACAAGAAAACGCTTTTTGGCGTCAGGCCCCGAACTCTATTGATGAATAATGAGCTGTAGATGTCAGGAGAATGCGTTTCTGCAGTGAAAAAAGCAAGAAAACGCTTTGTTTTGTTTTTCGCCGAAGGTTGAGAAAACTGCTTTTTTATTCTCATATAATACGCACGTTTATGCATAGGGTTAGGGTTTACTGGGCGTTAGGGTTAGGGTTTGGAAACAAATCGCCCCCCCCCCACTCCAAAGTTCTGGATCCGCTAATGGTTATCCCATACCACCCTGAAGGAGGTTTTCTATTTAGGCCCAGTTCTATGTTTGTAATAAAAATGAGTGAAATATATAATTTAAAAAATACTTTATAAAACAAAAAAGACAATTCTTCCTATAGAATGCTGATGACTGTTTCGTAAGAGCAAATAGTGTACGTTTAATATCTAAAGAATGATTTCAACAAAAATGAAACATGTTCTATCCTACCCCTTTTTCCCCAAGCCGTTAAACAAATTCAGGTTAAGCTTATGAATAAATCTACTCAGATTCAGAGTAGAAATCTACTCAGAGTCGGAGAATAAATCTACTCAGAGTCGGAGAATAAATCTACTCAGAGTCGGAGAATAAATCTACTCAGAGTCGGAGTGTATACATATCTATTAATAGACTTTGATGACGATGTGCAGAAAATTGCCGAAAGTCTGTTAATTGATTCAACTCTAGTACGACCTACATGCGGGAATACCAGAAGACGAAGTCTCTGCAAGATAAATCAAGATGTCTAGTCCTCTTGCCAAATTTAAATGAATTTTTTTATGCTTTGAAAAATTATGACGGTCAAACCAGAGTTTTCCCAGTGTGATAAATAGATACTAATTATATTCCCAAATGTAGACATCAACCGAAAATTTCTTTAGGAAAATCTTTAGAGCCATTTTCGTGATCCGTGATTTTTGAGAGGATGAATGTGCAAGCTCAATGTGTACAAATAGTTTCAGGTTTAAACAAGTTTTGAATAGCAAACACAGCAATGTATCAGATGGAAATATTATAAAAATAAAAAAGAATACAAAATAAAAAAACAACTTGTAAAGATATTCCCTACAAGAACGCGCCCCATGTGCAGAAACCGGAAATTTCGATTTATTTTTCTGGAATTTTTTTGTTTATTTTAGCCTCTCCAGTCTGTAAGAAGAAAACAAATTCACGACCTTTCGGTTTGTCCGTTTGTGTTTGTTTCTGTGTTTGTTTGTTTCTGTGTTTGTTACAAATCCTCCAACCTCATTAAATAATAACCTAAGAACAAACAGAACGAGCCTGTGCTCGCTTCGAAACTAATAAAGTTGGTTCCTTAAGGTCAGACAGCAGCTGGGTGTCGACAAGACTGGGAACAGGATGAAAGAAAAAAAGACATAAATAAAACTTTTTTAAAAAAAGCCTTTATTAAGTGTAATTTGTATCAGTAAGTTTGGATCAGTCATGTCATTAAATGTTGTGACTAACAATAATTATTCTGTTCGATTAGAAATCTGTTTACCAGTTGTACCTATTGTATTTGTTTAGCGCAATTTCATGCTTTTAGCTTCCTTACTAGTTAGATTCTTTCACGTGTCTGTATCAGTTTGGAAAATGGGAAGGGTGGGGGAGAGGGGGTATATGAGTAGATGTTGTCGTGATCGCTTGTTAAATGCCTACAAAGTTGTTCTACTTGAATTTGAACGCAGAACTCAAGCCTCCTCATTCGGTAGTTGATTTGTAGCTCTAGGTATCTGGTACAACTTTTCCGGTGTAGGTGTATTATATTTTAAATAAACTTGAACGAATTTCTTTTTAAGCCAAACAGAATAGAACTATATATATATATATATATACTTTATTTTCAATTTCAATTTTAATTTAGAAACTCCAATGAAATAATGCTACTTCCAACGAAATCTAGTCATTCGTTAGATGTCATTCTTGGGAAAATCGTTAAGTTTTTCCAATGAACTATCTGCCTACTCTACATAAAGCAAAGAAACTAAATATACGTCTTTCTGTCGCAAGTCTTTCTGTCTTAAGTCTTTCTGTCTCACATCTTTCTGTCGCACGTCTTTCTGTCTCACATCTTTCTGTCTCACATCTTTCTGTCGCACGTCTTTCTGTCTCACATCTTTCTGTCTCACATCTTTCTGTCTCACATCTTTCTGTCTCACATCTTTCTGTCTCACATCTTTCTGTCTCACATCTTTCTGTCTCACATCTTTCTGTCTCACATCTTTCTGTCGCACGTCTTTCTGTCTCACATCTTTCTGTCTCACATCTTTCTGTCTCACATCTTTCTGTCGCACGTCTTTCTGTCTCACATCTTTCTGTCGCACGTCTTTCTGTCTCACATCTTTCTGTCTCACATCTTTCTGTCTCACATCTTTCTGTCTCATATCTTTCTGTCTCACATCTTTCTGTCTCACATCTTTCTGTCTCACATCTTTCTGTCTCACATCTTTCTGTCTCACATCTTTCTGTCTCACATCTTTCTGTCTCACATCTTTCTGTCTCACATCTTTCTGTCTCACATCTTTCTGTCGCACGTCTTTCTGTCGCACGTCTTTCTGTCTCACATCTTTCTGTCGCACGTCTTTCTGTCTCACATCTTTCTGTCTCACATCTTTCTGTCGCACGTCTTTCTGTCTCACATCTTTCTGTCGCCATCTTTCTGTCTCACATCTTTCTGTCGCACGTCTTTCTGTCTCACATCTTTCTGTCTCACATCTTTCTGTCGCACGTCTTTCTGTCTCACATCTTTCTGTCGCACGTCTTTCTGTCTCACATCTTTCTGTCGCACGTCTTTCTGTCTCACATCTTTCTGTCTCACATCTTTCTGTCGCACGTCTTTCTGTCTCACATCTTTCTGTCGCACATCTTTCTGTCGCACATATTTCTGTCTCACATCTTTCTATCTCACATCTTTCTGTCTCACATCTTTCTGTCGCACGTCTTTCTGTCTCACATCTTTCTGTCGCACGTCTTTCTGTCTCACATCTTTCTGTCTCACATCTTTCTGTCGCACGTCTTTCTGTCTCACATCTTTCTGTCTCACATCTTTCTGTCTCACATCTTTCTGTCTCACATCTTTCTGTCTCACATCTTTCTGTCTCACATCTTTCTGTCTCACGTCTTTCTGTCGCACGTCTTTCTGTCTCACATCTTTCTGTCTCACATCTTTCTGTCTCACATCTTTCTGTCGCACGTCTTTCTGTCTCACATCTTTCTGTCGCACGTCTTTCTGTCTCACATCTTTCTGTCTCACATCTTTCTGTCTCACATCTTTCTGTCTCACATCTTTCTGTCTCACATCTTTCTGTCTCACATCTTTCTGTCTCACATCTTTCTGTCTCACATCTTTCTGTCTCACATCTTTCTGTCTCACATCTTTCTGTCTCACATCTTTCTGTCTCACATCTTTCTGTCTCACATCTTTCTGTCTCACATCTTTCTGTCTCACATCTTTCTGTCTCACATCTTTCTGTCTCACATCTTTCTGTCTCACATCTTTCTGTCTCACATCTTTCTGTCTCACATCTTTCTGTCTCACATCTTTCTGTCTCACATCTTTCTGTCTCACATCTTTCTGTCTCACATCTTTCTGTCTCACATCTTTCTGTCTCACATCTTTCTGTCTCACATCTTTCTGTCTCACATCTTTCTGTCTCACATCTTTCTGTCTCACATCTTTCTGTCTCACATCTTTCTGTCTCACATCTTTCTGTCTCACATCTTTCTGTCTCACATCTTTCTGTCTCACATCTTTCTGTCTCACATCTTTCTGTCTCACATCTTTCTGTCTCACATCTTTCTGTCTCACATCTTTCTGTCTCACATCTTTCTGTCTCACGTCTTTCTGTCGCACGTCTTTCTGTCTCACAGATTACGTTTTTTTTTCCGTTGTTTTATCAATATTATCACGTGACTAAATGTTGTTTGTTTACGATTGGTGAATGAGGCCCTTTAAGGTTTGCATGTGCAGACCGAAGATCACGTTTGCCCTAATGGTATTTGACTATTTCGTAAGGTCAAGGTAAATCTGCGCAGTACTCTGCCTATTGTTTGTTTCTCAAACTCTTGACCTGCGTGTACCCATTTTTATAGTTTTTGTAATGCTGAGTGCCCCGTCCTCCCCATCCCATTTTAAGTTATTAACACAACATAATAAATGGGTATTTAAAAAAAAATCCGCATAGTTAATGGGGGTACGCGTACCCCAGTTTGGGAAACACTGGTTTAGCGCAACAAAACAAAACCTTAAGTAGTAACATGATGCATACTCTTCTCCTCATTACTGCCCTTGAGAACTCCAGGACAAACATGACATCACTTTCAATACCAAATCTCTAGCAAGTCTCTAGCCTGAGACACTCAAAATCGACACTCAAGTTTTTTTACCCACTTCAAACTCGCCGGTCTTTTCCTCAATGTAAACAATCTTCTGTCGGAGAGATGACGCGTAGTGGTTGAGAATGGGAATCCCCATATTGATGAGACTATCAAAAAATCAAACAAAGTATTAGGGTTTATTAAAAGATATTTCTATAAATCAAATAAGAACATAAAACTAAAATGTTATTTAACCTTGGTTTGGCGAATAATAGAATATGCATCCTCTGTTTGGGACCCCTCAACTCAAGAAAACATTAAGAAACTGGAACAGACAAAAATAGAGCAGTGAGATTCATAACAAACGAATATTCACATTTGACCAGTGTAACACCTATAGTAAAATCACTAAATTTAGAAAGCCTTCAGGATAGAAGACTTAAAAGTAAAGTAGCAATTATACATAGAACACTGAACCATAGTCTTCAAATACAAAAAAAAAAAAAAATTTAATAAAATACTCAGAAGACACAAAGATAAAGGCACATTGCTCGTACAAATTTGTACAAATGATCTTTTTTCCCTAGCGCTATTAGAGCATGGAATGGGTTGATTGAGCTAGCCAGGAAAACCTGTGACTTAGCAGAATTTAGGTCATTTGTTAATATGCATGACTAAATGCAGGACGCGTAGGACGTAAGCATCTTGTTTTTGGAAGTAACGTCTGTATTATATAAGAAGATAAGATAAGAGTGGTAAGGCGATAGGCTGCCGAAGCGAGGAGTCTTGAGTTCGAATCCCAGTGAAGCTACAAGTTTGAACTTCGGGATTTCTAGAACACTTCTGAGTCCAACCAACGTTGGGAAAGTAAAGGCGTCTAGTCGTTGTCTTGGCCATACGACACCCGCATGAAGCGTCGACCACAGAAACATGAGTTTTACATCATCTTGCCAATTGTCTGGTGGGGGTTTTCTTTACCAGGGCATTGGTCTGCTAAAACACTTATAGTTATACACTTTTAGCACCATACTAACGAACTAAATCTACGAATAGTTGTAACTTTTGTTATTGTTATCAATAAATGTACCAAACACGACCTGTAATGCACTGCAAGAATAACGGGGAGGGAAAATACACAACCAACAAACAACCCAGCCAAAAATGTCTTCTGTCTTAGGGAAAAGTTATATTTAGAAACAAGGGATAGATAACTCCGGAGGACAAAGTCATATCGGAGACAGAAACAGCCACACATCCCTGGTTTCAAACTGTTTATGTTGACATTCAAGGTGCAGGATGTCTGTTCTCTAGGTTTAAGCTTTTGATATTAAATCCCCACATTTCTTTCCCATTCCCTCTCTTTATCTAGCTTTCCGGAATTTCTCATTTGATTCTTTCAGTAGTCTCAGAAACAAACAAAAGACGTTAGTAAATCTGTTCTATTGTGAATTAAGATTCTTAGAACACAGTATTTATCATTGTCAAAGTGCTGGCTCTATCTTGCAAGCTATAGCTCAGGGTCCCCACTCGCGCCTCCAAACAAAATTCAAGGTATATTTTAATTATTTTGAGAAAAGAGCTAAGAAAGCATAGCTTATTTGCGGTAGCTAAGAGGTAAAGCGCTTAGCTTCTCAATCGGAGGTCCCGGGCTCGAATCCTGGTGATTTTTAATTTTGTGGTTGTAAGGGCGCCCCTGAGTCCACCCAGCTTTAATGTGTGCAAAACATATGTTGGGGAAAAGTAAAAGCGGTTGGTTGTTGTGTTGGCCACAAGACACTCTCGTTAACGGTGAGCCACAGAAACCTTTATATCGTTTGCCCTATAGCTCGCAAGGTCTGAAAGAGGAACATGTTAATTACACGTGGACCTATTTCCTGAATAACTTAGGACCGTTTCAAGTCCCAGTCTTCATCAGGATTCGAACCCCATCACCCCCCGATTTTCAAGCTTACAAAAGCCGTCATGTGGCAACAGGTTTTGCGTATAACCGTAGTCATGTCACATGTGATCCGTGAAACATTATCTTATCTTATATATTACATTCAAATAAACAGTAAATACTGCATTCTGCAGCAGAACGGCCCACTGACAGGTAATAAGGTTTCTTTTAGGAATGCTTAGGGGCCACTTAGGGCTTCGAATATGTCTTCGAAGTCAGTTTCATTACCCCCCCCCCACCCCGTTGAACAGTGTGTACTGAACTTTTATGTCAGCTTAGATGTTCATATTGTCTTCGTTCTTCCACTTCAGTTTTCTTTTCATTGTGGGAATAGTGGCACTGCAATGTCAATGAGGGCTGTTTTCTTTTAGTAGATAAGCAGTAAATCTGGGCAATAAAGATCCACTGTCTTCTTCTTATGATTATTTGTATTGTTATTATGATTTTTTAAATTTTAATTTGAGCATTAATAACATATCTGGGAAGAAATGAATTTTTTTTCCACTTCTTTTATTGACTCACACTTTTAGTCATTGTGAAGAAAATAATATGCATTTATTTTGACATATTTCCATTTTCCTGTCTAGCTGAAATCTAGCACATAAACACATGGTGCGTGGCATTTGATTGAAATTTCAGAAAGATCTCTTCATTAGTTATCGAATTAATTACAAGTTTTTATTGACCGTCCAGTTTTATATGACTCGGTAAAACTTAACAATTATATTATATAATTAGATATAGAGAGAAAACTAAACTCATTCCATTTGAGATGTCTCCGTAGGATCTTGAATGTCACATGGAAAGAAAAAGTGTGCAATACTGAGATCCTTGCGCGATCAGGTATTCCCAGCATTTTTACAGCCCTCAGACAACGCCGCATGCGCTGGCTTGGACATGTTCGCTGGATGGAGGACAAGCGCATCCCGAAAGTCATCCTCTATGGTCAACTCGCGACTGGCACAAGAAAAACTGGTCGTACCCACCTCCGTTACATAGATGTAATAAAACGTGACCTCAAATCAGTGAACATCAATACTGACAATTGAGAAGACATAGCTCTAGACCGCAACAGGTGGAGAGAGACAGTGACAAAGAAAGCTATGGACAGTGAAAGTACATGGGTCTCAGCCCAGGAAGAAAAACGCACAAACCGAAAAACGGCCAGCTCCTCTACCACCGAAGCAAAAGCCAAGGGGACCCTAACTTGCGCTATCTGTGGACGGGAGTGTCTCTCCAAAATAGGGCTCCACAGCCACATGAGGAAGTGCGCTCTGAGATCAACCATAGTCGTCCTACGACTGAAGGAGGCCAATGATGATATTATATACTTAGCATAACATTGTAGTAATATTTTATCTTTTATAGCTTTTTATATTTATATAGGGTGCGTTTTATACATGTACATGATCCCTTTTACCCTTATATGGTAATATACTATAATAATATAGTAATATATATGGTAATCATAAACAGTACTTGCGATTCTTATCAATGAATGTGAAGTTTACAAAATTATTTTACTATAAAGTCGAAATTCATTTTTTGTTTAAATTGCATACGACTTGTTTACTTTCCGTCCTCTGTGTTTTAACTCTTTCTCTCCGTAATTATTTACCACATTCTGGTGAAATCAACGTTGGTATCGTCAGTTAGGAGAGAAAGAGTTAAAACGAGGCCATGTTTTCGCTAATTATTCTTTTTCTTTTTGTCGACATTTTTATTTTATTTTTTCCCCTTGTCCATTTGTGACATTGTCTTTGGCAACCACCTTGGAAATGTAATAACAAATTGGCTTCTGTACGCTGCCTCCCCTGTTACTTTGTCATGTAGATTCTAATCTTTCTGTGATGTTTGTTACGTACAAGATATTTTTTATTCTAAGACAACAAAAAAAAAAACGGCTGTAAGAAATGGGAGAGGCCTTCAAAGGTACGATTGAAGTCTTAAAAACAAGGAGGTATATCAAAAGAGGGAAGAAACCTCCCCTCATAGGGCACTGTGATACAATGTTTTTCAATAAGAAAGATTCTCTCTGATCTATATCTGTATGAAAGAAACTCTTCCTTTGTGTTGCTTAGATAGTTTGCGAGCGTAGGGTGAAAGGTTCTGTAAGGGTATGTGTCAAGATATTGCATGATAAGGTGTGCTTTCATTAAAGTTGGTGTCAGAAGCTGTAAATGGAGAATATATTATCTTCATTTTTCACATAATTTTATATTACACTAGCTGATACCCGTGCTACAGCTTAAACAGCTAGTATATATGTTTAGTTTACCCGGAGCACTATTAACCCCCCCCCCCCAAAAAAAAAGGTCAGCATTACAACACTCTCCTACCCCACCACAATATTCTATTCTTCGAATTCTATGTCCTTTTGTTTTATTTATTGATATAAGGGTCCCACAAAAAGCTGCTAAATAAAAGTAAAAGTATCTGCGTTTGGTCTTGGGGCTAGCCAAATTGTTTATGTACAAATGCAGTTAACTCAATTACACTAGATATCTTTAGACCTCTAACCAAATTTGTTTTATCTTACAAACAAATTTGTTTTACTTTTCGTAACGAATTTGTTTCACTTTCATGGGCGTAAATGTTTTATTTTAAAAATCTACTTCCTGTTGTGCCGTGAGTCTTTTTTTGTTCTGTATTTGAAAGTCACATGACTGCTGAAACAAAATCCTATAGCGAGATGGTAGAGAAGAAACAAACTTGGAGAAAAAAAAAAAGGATCCCTACTATTGGAGATCAAAGGACTTTTTTGTGTCTGTCAAATTCAACCCTCCAAATTATCGGGTTTTTCCGTTTTCGTTTCTCTCTGAAACTTGTCAACAATCATTTCCTCCCCAAGCTCACTCCCTTTCCCCTTGTGTTCCGTCGTGTGGAGCCTCGAATGTTGTCAACACACAGACGCCTGAACGTGTACCCATACACACATATTCCAACTCACAGTTAAGCAACAAAGGTCAAATAAGTTCCCGAACAGGAGGAGTTCTTTCCAATCTTTGTGTTATCTAATAGACTTTCAGAGATGCATCGAACTGCCTTTCCTTCTAACAATCTCTCCGTTGGCATTCTTTCCCAGCCTCCCCCCCCCACACGCCACTCTCTCAGTTATTCTCTCTCTCTATTTCATCTCTTTTTTTTCTTCTGATTCACATCTTTTTTTATTCGTAGAAGGAGAGAGAGAGGGAAAAGGGAGAGAGAAAGGGAGAGAGAGAGAGAGCGAGAAGGAGAGAGAGAGAGGTAGAGAGAGAAAGAAAGAGAAAGAGAGAGAGAAGGTAGAGAGAGAAGGAGAGAGAAGGAGAGAGAGAGCGTGTCGGAAATGGAAGAAGACGATTGAATGGAACCTGATTTGTGTGTGTTGTGGTTGTCTGGTCACAAGCTTAGATACATAGATCTATTTAGTTAGGCGACTTGCTGGGGGGGACTCTGGTGTAGAGATATCAATGTAGAAAGTGGCGATGCGTCAGGAGGGTATACGAAAATGGGGCGTGGGGCGCTCACTTCCCTTCAGAGGAGACTTTATTTACATTTTCATGTTTAGTCATTTCGTATTCTGTCCTCTCCTGTTTCTCCACTTTTGGGGGCGCCATGGCTCGCCCGCGCCCCCGAGTCTCCTACAGCGATGTAGCGGGGCGACCAGACGGCTCCGAGAGGCCGTGATGACCTACTCCATGAAGACGCATGAGCAATGAAGTGGTCATACCCTCCATGGTCAAGCCGTGGGTGAATACACTCTCGCGTTGGGGCGACAGAGTCCCGAGAGATTATTCGCATGACAGTGTACAAAGAGTGTTGATAGATCTGGACTTCTCCCTCCATAATTTGAGATCTGGAAGGAAGTATAAGATGGACAGAGCGACGTACCTAGGATAATACACCACGTGACTTCCCAAGATAGGTTTGTGTTTGTATGAGCGAAAGATTTCTGTCCTAAATGTGGATATACACCTCTGCTTTAACTTTTGTGTAGCCTATTTATTTGTTATGCATTTAGTAGCCAGATCTATCATGTGAAACAAGAAATGTTTATTCAAGAAATAAAAAATAAAATATTCCCCCCCCCCCTCTCTTTTTCTGTTTCTTTTTCAATTTCGCACCCTCTTTCTCTATTCTTTTTTTTTTTCGTTTCAAGCTTGTACTCTCTCTAAATCACATTCTCTTTCTTTCTATTCCTGTCTTTCTCTTTCTCTCTCTCTCTCTATCTCTCTCTATTGCATCATTCTATTTCTCTTTCTATCTTTCGCTCCTTCTCTCACTTTTTCTTACTCTCTCTCTCTCTCTTTCGCCTGTTCTCTTTAAACCCTTCTCGTTTATAGATCATAATGTTTAGATTTATACATGTTTTGGCATTAAATTCACTTGTCAGTTACAGGGGCGTATACCTGCTGCAAGATTAAAAAAACAACAAATAACTTGAGTTGCAAACGAATGTTCCAAACAATTTGAAAGACATATTATGTACTACAAACATCAACACTTGGTTTCCCCCCCCCCCCCCGATTGCTGGTCTAGTGAAGGTCGTAGAACCTCCAGCTGCACCATGACGACATTGAGAGAGATTTCAACTTACTCGCCCAGTGTGTCCCTCATTTCATCTCTAAACATGCAGGGCAGTCAGGGCCGGGTTAAAGGTAAGGCAAGAGGGTCTCCACATACTTAAATCCGGCCCTGACTGTGGTACATCATCATATCAGCTTTTACCACGCAATAATCCACGGTAACCGCATTGACCAATGTACATTGAGTCATGATGAAGAAACTTAAAACAGAAATGTCGAGGTATTTATTCAAGTTTATTTCTAAATTTGATCCATTGACCAGAGGAAAAGTACCCCCTCCCCTTGTCTTAAAAAGATAGTATTTACCTATTTCTCAATATTTTATGTCACAAAGGCCGCGGGACACTCATTTGAGGCCCAAAGACAGAAGACGTAACGATAGACCCTCCCCCCCCCCCCCCGGCGGACAACGGCTTGAAAAATATGTAGGTCCCAACTGGATCTGCGTAGTCATGTGAAACACTGCACTCATCCTTAATCTTCGGAATTGAAGACATTATTATTGTTAGTCTAGTGTTAAATGTAAAGCTACCATGATGAATGATTAATGCGCAGTGAATGTGCACATATCGTTTCTTTTTAACCTATCTTACTTTTAGATCAAAACAGTTGAAACTATTACGCGCCCAAAACCTAGTCCCTTATAATAAGTTAGAGATACAAATACGTCAACTTTAAGTTTTAGCTTCTAAATAAATAAATTACTTAGAGTGAAACTTAACCATAATTTACAATTACAACCAAAAAAAACACAACCGAATTAAATATTCAGAATGACACAAGCATAAAGAAACATTTATTATTCCGTATGCTAGAACAAATTCGTATAAGTGCCCCTTCTTTCCCCAATACATTTAGAGCATGACATGGGCTGCCTGAATCAATTACGAAAACCAATGACTTAGCAGAGTTTGAGTCTCCAGTTAACTTGCATGATTAGATTGACACATAGATACGTATAAGTTATTATTATTTTCTGTTAAGAACAAAACGTCTGTAAGTTATAAGATAATATTAATACAATTTTTCTATCAATGTATAAGCCTATTTCTATGATACCTTGGGACGCTCCAACAAACTCTGTTGGGTACCGTGTGATTGTCAAAAGAGTTGAGCCGAAAGCTCTTCGAGCTCTAGGCATGTAAGCCTGCTTGAACAAACCGTTCTGTCTGGAAGAGATCCAAGTCAATGCCTATGTAAAACATAGCTATTTCCGATATATATGGCACTTCGGGTGCATGGACTAGAATGCATGGCCGAAGGCCGAGTACACCGGGAACCTCCGCCATTTTCCTATTTTATACCAAGCTAACCGTGCAGGACTCGCCATTAGTGTAACGGTCTCTTGAGGAACGGCGCATCCATTATTGACATGAATGTAGAAGCTCTCTTTCAACTCCGCACCGTGCCATTGGAAAGCTCTCGCACTCCCTTGGACACTCCCACAGGACTTTTGTTTTGCTATTCATCTAGCCTGATCACTTCCTCTAGCGATCATTTCCAAGTACCGAGTACCACGTTGAGGCAGAATAGCGTACTCGGGCTGTTGGGTACCTAAAATTACTCTGGGGAAGTAGATGCGGTTGGTTTTCGGGCCTGCCAAGTGACACCCTCGTTAAACTGTAGAGATTTAACGCCATCATTTCCGTGGGTCGCCAGGTGTAAAAGGGGAATTTTACTTGCTTTCTTTACTTCATGTCAGCTCAACTGTTTTACTTTTTAATTAGACTTAAATCAACGTACTGTTGACATTTCATCTGTTTCTACGTCTAGAGAAGAAGTTGTCATCAATCATCACAACGAGGCTACATGATGTACAAATGTCAAGGACAAAATAAATCAATAAATTGTAAAAAAATAAAATCATGATCAAATTTTTCATGAGACTTACTCTAAACTAGTCTGGCCAGTTTTATCGAACCAGTGATAAAGAATTCCAAACCATGATACTAATACGGTTTAACAAATCACTAATCAACATCTCCAATAATGTCTGCCTTTTACTTTTACCTATCCTTTAGTCTGTTGGACCGTCGGGGCACCAGGCATGATTTGTTGACCGTCTTTCTCCATTCCTCTCTGTCTTTTGCCTTAGTTCGAACCTCTTTCAATGGCAGGCCTGTCCATTCTTTGATGTTGTCTTCCCATCGCTTTCTCTGCCTCTTCTATTTTTTCCTGGTACTGTTCCTTGAAGGAAGACCTTGTAATATGGCCATAGATTTTTAGCTTGCGTTTTTGTACGATAGTTAGCAGGTCATCCTGGGGTCCAATCGCTGCAGTAACCCTGTCTCTGATCTCTTGGTTTCTGATACGGTCTTTAAATTTAAAGACCGCATCACAAATGATACTTCCATGTAATATTTACTGATTTTTTTAAATATATTTTTTTATCTACTTATTTTTTTTTCAGGTTAGGCTTCAGTTGTTAGTTTAAAAAAAAAAGTGAAAATGTAAAACTCCAAAATGGGGTTTTCGCAAACATTGAAATACATGACATCAGGTTCGATCCACATTTTTTTCTTGGTTCAGCTGTAACAAGAAGCAGTTAATGGAGCCCTAACGAGCTTAAATGATGACAAAAAAACAAAACAACCAAACCTGCACCTGCTTACTGATGGCTCTCTGATGATGTCAACATTCACGTGTCATCAAATGCCACACGTCATCAAATGTCTCAAACGATCAGCAAAGGTCGTATTGACATCGAGAGCGACATTTCTTTATTTTTATATCACCAGAATCACAATAATCATCTGGGCATTGTCTCCAATGTCTGGCATGAAAACTCAGAAACTGGGAAATCCGAGAAGACAAATAAAATTCAAGCTGAAAGAACAAAACAAAAAAGTATTTTGGTGTTCATTATAATTTTCAAGCTTATAAGATTGTTATTGTATTATATTTAAAAAATATATACAAGTAAATGTAAAAGTTTAACATAATAATAATAATAATAATAATAATAATAATAATAATAATAATAATAATAATAATAATCTTTATTGACCGTATGGAAATTTGTCTTACAATTTCTGCATTACACCAAACAAAAAACATTATAACTATAACTAATTATAGTTAACAGCTTTCACCTTACAATCCATATTGTTAAACGTGTGTTTACTCTTCTATTTGGAATGCAAAGACATTGTTACCAATTCTGAGTCTGAGATTAACTCCGACTGGGAAAAAGGCAGGAAGTGACTAGGCAAGGTCATATGCTATACTATGTAAAGCCTCAAAGCTCCAATAGATTTCTTGGTACTTTCCTGAAACGTCGTACCTTACTCCTAGAAGTTGTGCACATTTATACAGGATATGCTACACTATTTTCTCTGACTCTTACAGTGGAAGGCCCTTGATCATCAAATAATGTGCACTCTACCAATGATACATGTACTATTAGTAAATAAGTATTCCCGTTTGAAGTTTAGATAGTGTAATTACAATAATTGAACTGTACCGTCCAATCGTTTTACTTATTTCATCTGTATAAGCTGTACGTTATTGAAAAAAAGTCAATATTTCGAACCTAATGATAGCCTTTTTATTCTTCGTTATAGATTCAAGTCTCTTATAAAACTATTATAGTGGTGAATCGTGCAAATATCTAATCAGATATGGTTTGAAATAGCTAACTTGGCAGCAATATCACGTGATAATAACAGGAACTAGTTTTTTTCCAATGATGCACTTACATATATACGAAACGATGCTTGGCACGTGCTTACAATATTAAAAGCCAGACGGCGTCAATTTCGTATATCCCAAAGGAATTGTTTCTTTTAACAGTATGTTTCCAATTAACTTAAGTTCTGTTTCATTCATCTGTTAGTATATACGAGCAGTCCACTTCAATTGTATCGTCTATAGGCGCACTAAAAAAAAAAGTTACTGTTACAATGTGTCTCATTTCTTTTTTATTATTATTATTACAAAGCTTATAGCAATTCACTGTGTTTGTCTAGTAGTAGGAATGTGCACGTTATTTCTCCCACACCCATTATCGGAACATGTTGAAACTTTACACAATTATTCATTGGTGTAAAAAAGGCATTAATCAATTTTTTAAAAATTACCAATTAGTCAATTAATTACGTGTAATGATTTATTTTGCTTCATACCGATAAGGGAAATTAATCCTTCAGTATTCACAGGTATAGCACCCCTTCTCGGATGAAGCTAAAAGTTTAAACAATTATTTATAGTATTAAAAAAAACAATCAATTAGTCAAGCAACAAATTAGTTTCCTTTCTACGCAAATATGACTGCGAAGCAACCCCTCTGAACCTACACAATGCTGATGTCAATGTCGGTTTGGACGACGTAGGGCATGAGATTCGCCAATGGGAAGAAATAACACTCCCCGGAAACATTCCGGCTTCATTACATGGGGACAACATCGACAAGGCTGCTTCCTTAACATGGCTCAAAGCAGGTCATCTCTACCCTGAAACAGAAGGCTTTGTTACAGCAATACATGACAGAGTAATCAGGACAAAAAATTACGAGAGGCATATCCTGAAACTCAAGGTTGTCGACAAATACCGAAAATGTGGAAATCTGGGTAAGTCGATTGAACACATTATGGCAGGACGTCCAGCCCTATCAGAATCAGCCTACCTAGGTCGCCATAACCAAGTTGCAAAGTTAATACACCAACACCTGGCTTTGACGTACAAATTGATCGGTAAGGACACTTCCCCTTATTGTAAATACTCTCCGCCCGGATCTGCTGTTCATCGATAAAAAAGAAAAAACCGCTACCATTATCGATATCGCCGTATCACTGTCTCATAATTTAAGAAAAACTGAGATAGAAAAACTAAGAAAATATGGGAACATAGGCTTGGAGATTAAGCGTCTTAGAAATTGTCCAAAATAACAATACACCCCATTGTTATATCAACCGAGGGGATAATAACAACTGACCTCACAGACACTTTCAAGGCCTTTAACATTCCTAGGAACATCTTCGTTGCCTGTCAGAGGGCGGTACTGCTGCAGACCTGCCACATCACCAGAAAATTCCTCAGTGGAAACTGTTAAAGGGACTACGATGAATTTTGTTTCTCTTTAGCGAAACTCGACCCTGGCAGCGCCAGAGAATGACTACTCGTTCATTTCTAACATTATAATAATAATAATAATAATAATAAAAGAATGCGGCATTCGTTTTTTTTCCAGAACAGAACACAGTCATGTAGCCAGTTTGGCTTTCCACCTAAATGTTCATTTGGTACCGGGAAATTAGGTTTTCATTCTCAGTCCGTCCTGGCTTATTGTTTTAGACGCCTCGTGATGACTTGTTGCCGGGTAAAGTGAGACAACAGTGGCCAAAAGCGAATTTTCTGCATCAATTGAATTTTGGCTGATTGCTTATCGAAAATAGGGATATTTTCTACAAACTCGTTAACCCCCCTGGCCTCTTCGTTCCAATTTGAAAACAAAATAACCTTACACATTAAGATTTTTGAAATATTGATTTTTTTATTGTTCTTCTTTTAATTGTATTTCTTGAAATGGCATCTAAAATCTTTAATTAGCCCTGTTAATCAAATCAGTATATTTTGCATGGCAGTTATGCAAAAAAAAAGGGGGTGTCATTGTAGGACCTGACAGGGCCGGATTTGCGGACAGTACAGACGCCAAGGGGCTAACCCTCCAATGGCCTCCACGAACGTAAAATAAAAATAATTGAAAAAAATGATGCATACTAAATTTTTAAAGTAATTAACATGAGATTAAGTGTATGAGTCCTGTGATGTCCAATTTCTCCAGCATTAATTCTATTTTCACTTAAGTCTTCGAAACAGGGTAGAGACCTGCGCAGGTTCTCCACTTACTTAAAAAAATAAATAAATTCGGCAATAAAACTAAGCCAATGGGAAATAAATATATTTATACGGCATCGTATTGGTAGTAAAGGCGAGTGTCTAAATGTGTTACAGAGCTCTGTGCCACGAACACACGTTACAAAATTAACTTATTAAACCCCAAAAGGTCAGGGTACAGTGCTAGTAGAAATAAGATATAGATTTATGTACTTCGAATGATATAATCTCGAGCCAAAGTAGTTATGTTTAGACTGCAGTGGTTCCCAAACTTACAATGTTTTCCAGTTTTTGGTAGACCCCCTGAATTTGTTTGAAAATTCATTAACTTCAAATGTTTTTCTTACAGATTCTAGGCCATATATATACATTGGGGATATTCAAATTAAAATGAAGCACACAAAAAAATTAATATGCATTAAATGAATTGACAAATATAAAAAAAAAAAAATCTATTGGTGGAAAAGTTTGATACTAAAATGTCCAGATTGAGCTTCAATTTAGGTTTAACGTTATATCTTCTCGATTAGATGTTTGACTAATTTAAATTTGGAAACTAACAACATTCATCCTGTCTAATGCACGCTACATTCATTGAATCCCCACAAGAAACACTGAGATTATGACTTCGTTTTGACAAAACTTATAGCAGAAAATTATCCACATTAAATTTATGAAACAAGTCTGTTAAATAGACAATGTGTGATTCCGCTTATTTTTTTAAATTTTTTTTTTGTTTTGTTTTGAAATTGAGTCTTGCGCATCTAAAAACTCACAATATTGTCACACTGATTAAGCCTTTCGACAACTATCAAACTTCAGTGGGAAGGAGCCACTGAACATAATGTTTTTTGTTTTGTGTAATGCACAAATTGTAAGACAAATTTCCATATGGAAAAAAAAAAGCTTATTATTATTATTATTATAAAAGAGCGAGTATTCATTCTCTGGCGCTGCCAGGGTCGAGTTTCGTTAAAGGGAAACAAAATTCATCGTAGTCCCTTTATCTGTTTCCACTGAGGAATTTTCTGGTGATGTGGTAGGTCTGCAGTAGTACCGCCCTCTGACAGGCAACGAGAATGTTCCTAGGAATGCCAAGGGCCTTGAAGGTATCTGTGAGGTCAGTTGTTATTATTCCCTCGGTTGATATGACAATGGGGTATCAAAAAGTAGTTCTTTATAGATTTCTTGATTTACAACAAAACGAAAAATATAACATTAATAACACACACTATTATCGGGCAAGGTTAACTAGTCCAGCTTTTTATTTTAGAAGTATATCATTTGCAAGTAATTACATCAGAACCTTTCAGTGTCCTAACTCATCTTACCATTACACCGTTGAACAGCATTGTTGCTTAGAGGAATTTGTATCACGATATCAGATATAGGATTGTGTCAAACGGGTTGTAAAACCTCTTCAATCGTTGGCAAAGTCTATTTTTAGCCTATAGTGTGCAGCTTTCAAGAGTTTGATCAAGTCAAGTCTTGTGTAAAATGTTCACAAACCTCTTCTCTTTTGTGATGTTCAATCAAACATAGTTTCTACTGTGGCTCTATTTTGAACTTAAAGTGTTCAAAAGTATTTTAGATCTCAATCTATTTTATCATGTTGGCGTTGTCTCAAAAGATGATCCAGATTTAATGGTTTCATAGCGACATAACTTTAAACTTTATTGCATAAAAAAGCACAAAAGCATTTGATTGTTTCACAAGGACGAAATGAAGCCAAATTTCTAATCACCAACACTAGACTTTCTACAGTTCTTTTCAGACTTGGTCATGACAATATTACTTTCGTGTAGACACAATTAAGCTAATTTTAAAAAATGTTAAAGTTTTAAAATAAAATTATTCGACTTACAGGGTTACAATTCAAAGTATTAACTAAGGCATTAAACATTAATGGGATAATGGGAAATAAAATATAAAGTCTCGACATGCTTCAATTATATCCATTATCGTAGACCCCTATTTACAGGTCATAGACCCCCAATTTTTTTTTTCACTTCCGTAGACCCCTTGGAAGTCCTTGTAGACCCCTTGGGGTCTATATATACCACTTTGGGAATCACTGGTTTAGATGAAAAAGGAATCCGGACAGTTAAGGTTAGAGATTAGAAAGGAGGCAACAAATACACAGGCAGGTGACGTCATATCTTTTTTCACCTAGAGAAGAAAACCTTTGTTATTTTAAATGTGAAAAGTTTTGAGAATCTTGTTTTGTCCATCGATCAAAAAGTTGTTTGAGATGATTGCTGATGTTCTTTGAATTCAAGCTCAACCTCAAGCTCAAA
Source organism: Biomphalaria sudanica (assembly GCA_036873155.1). Lineage (NCBI taxonomy): Eukaryota > Metazoa > Mollusca > Gastropoda > Planorbidae > Biomphalaria > Biomphalaria sudanica. The sequence continues at coordinate 566,824 of JAZGLO010000202.1, read as the reverse complement.
TGTTTTATGTAAACTTTCTCTTCAGACTTCAACGACTTCGCTATCAACGTAGACCATACATTGTATCTCCACTTTGAGCTGGATTTTGTTTTGTGAAAGTTGCCGGGATGTGTTTTCAACTTTAGATAATGAGGTTACGTGTGTGTGTGTGTATCTGTGTCGGAGAGACGGGGTGTAAAGATAATGATGGATGGCGTCCTGCTGGGGCAAGGCACTCCTCATTATATTAGTTCTACCTCGATATTTTGGGAGCTGATTGGAATGTTAATAGACTGAATTGGGGAATAGCGTCTCGTCCACGAGATGACTTGTTTTGAAAACAAAGCTAGAGTTGAAAACTTAACACATTGAATATTAGAATGGTTATGATTGTGTCCTTTGATAACATAAAATGGCCGACCTTTCTTTCTTAGCGGCCTCCTAGAAGAAACCCGCTCTTCGTTGCGTTATATCATGCATTGAGCTTTAAAAGCGATATTAAAACTTCAATTTTATTTTTTCCTGTATCTTGCTCAAAACAAGTGCACCGGCTTCTTTTAAGTCCAACGACAAAGTGCAAGCTTATGTTTAAAAACTATACAAGACAGACGTAAAGAAAACCTATATAGACCCCCCGCGGGAACAACGACTTTGTGAGTATCAATTGTGGGAAAATATATAGGTCAAAACTGAGTTGTTGGCCATGTAAAACACTGCACTCATCCCCGATCATCGGAATCGAAAACATTGCCATTCATTCTTACTTGCGGATGATGTAAACTTGCTAATGGTATTACTAGGTCATAACGGCGAGCGGAAAAAAAAGTACTTTCACAGAATAATTTGAATAACGGTCTTGTCCACAAAATGAACATCGCTGGTTTACAAAGATCGGTATCTGTACACTGATGTCAAATTAACTAGAGATGGCTTCTACACTATTAGGCAGTCAACTTCTAGATCTATCACTAAAAGCAAAGAGTGCTGGTCATGCGAAAACTGTCAGAATCGCTCTTACCAAATTTCATATAGGTACAGTTTACTGAGGAGGCGCGGTAGCTGAGCGGTAAAGCTTTCGAACCGTGGTCTTGGATTCGAATCTCGCTTAATCTGGGGTTTTGAATTTCGGGATCCTTATGGCGCACAGCCCTTATGGGTACCTGGCATTCGTTGGGGAAAAGTAAAGGTGGTTGGTCGTTGAAATAGGCCATGCTTATTTATTTGGCGCTTACGTTGGCATGTACTCGTGAAAGAAGCTTCTACACGTTGAAAGTTTAAAAGAACAGGATGAGAAACATCATGACACAAGAAAACTTGGAAGATTTTCTTTTGATAGCAGTAAATAAAGATAGTTCACAATGCAGGGGCGGATTGGTAATATGGGCATTCGGGCAAATGCCTGGTGGGCCGGTACTCGAATGGGCGGTAGGACCACAGTAATCCTCTTCTTGTTTGAAATCCCAGTCCGCCCCTGTTTACAAGTAATTGATTGGTACACAGTTATAAACGAAGCGGGAGGGTATGTGTTGAGGAGAGAGCTTATTATTTCTTGAACGTAAATATCATGTGTTTTAAGGATTGCAGATTTTCAAGGTCATCTAAACAATGTCAATAGACCCCCAAAATTGCCAACTAAATCTAAAAAAAAAAAAACTAATAAAATTATATTTTTTATAATAAAAGAACTAGCCTATAATATTATAATGCACAATTATACCCGTGTGTCAAGTATCTTTTATAAGCCCGAATATATTATGAAACTTAACACATATTATAATTTGTAATAGCTTTCTTCTTTTTAAATGCAATGGTACTGTTTTCAAATAAGTGGAATTTATGAAGAGAGATCTGTACCTAAACAACATCAATTTAAAAAGTAACGGTCCCCTTTCAGAAGGCTTAATGCACAGATACTATTATTGTGTTATACAACGTTAAAGACATTTTAAGAAACTTTTATTTTTTTATTTTTTTGAAAAATAAAATTGCAGTGTAGGGCAGGCCACAATTGGCCATTAATCACGCGCCATGCAGTGACGTATTTAGACTTTAAAGGCTCTAAGCTATTTGAGATTTGGAGCCTGATATTAGTTCAGATGTTATATGTAACTACTTGATATTTCTTGGGGGCCCTAACCCTATAGATTATGTTACATATAGATAAATCTGGCCCTGGCCCCATGTTCGTTACGCCATCGGGTGTGGGCCCTTAAATGGTCGTCGGCCCGGGCTCATTGAACCCCTACGCGCCATGAATGCTACGCCACTGATTTGACGGTTTTTCTCTTTCACCTGGCACATAATGCTCTACAAATTAATATCTAAAGAGACCATCGCCTGGGTATTCTCTTTGCTGCTTGTCAAGTGTCAATTGCTGACAATGTCAGTCAACTGAAAACATGTCTGTTCTCTCTTTCACAGATAATTTCAAGATTCAAAGGTGATAACCTCAACGCGTCGCCTGCCAACGAAAGCCAGCACGCCAAGACACATGTCAGAAGCCGCATGTCATAAGAAGGGAAAAACCCGTCAAGAATCATAACTCACTCTGGTTCTATTTGTCAAACCTGACGTGGACATCTCTATCCTCTATGATACATCCGTTCTGGAGTCACATTGGATAAATATGGGAACTTATTATCTAACATTACTGGCTGGAGTGATCCTAGTTTCTGCTGGTAAGATTAAAATATTTTTATTTACAACCTTAATCTATCTATCTATCTATCTATCTATATCTATCTATCTATCTATCTATCTATCTATCTATCTATGGTGACAAGAGGGACAATAAGGATAGCTACTTTTATCTTCAATAAGAGTTAGTCCCCTTTAGTACTTGGTTTAAGTCCCTGTTAACTTAACTGTTTACAATGGCCATTCTCTCTTGAGTCTTTGAGCTGTCCAGTGTAGTTTGAACTAAATCTCTATAATGTGTAACTAATGCTTGTGTTGTTGTTCTATTACTGTGTTACTCAAGAGGAGTGTGCCACTGTTATGGGAAGAGTGTTTCGATAATGAGCTAAGTAGACTTTATTTATTTGTTAGTAATAACTTGGCTTATGTAAATATTATATGTCTACTTAGTCTCTTATCTTCTCCTGTATGTTTCTGTTTTAACAACACATCTTTCGTTTTGACACGAGACATTAGTGTGTCTCACGGACGATGTCATTTCATCGTTAACTATATTGCGATATTATTGCAAACCATCTTTTTTGGGTTTTGACATGACATTATTGTGCCTCTATGGGGGTGGTTCTTAAATTATTTTGACCTGAACCTGTGTTCCTACTTTGATTTGTTTCATTATTTCATTTTCTTTTGTGAGCCTTTATTTCCATTTATACTTTCCATGATCTTTTTTTTTTTGTTTCTAAATAAACTCTTTTTTTTTTTGTTGCAACTGAACTCTCAGTATTATTACTTGTCCGTCTGAGTAGTTTTGTATATCTAGAGGCTATAGGGAAAAAATATTACTTTTCTTGTATTTTAACGTATATTATTAATTTTTAGTAGTTAACAGTTAGACAATCAATTACTGAGTATACCGGCACCTAATCAGTGAGTACCGCACCTATTTTTTTACAAAACACACTGTACCTACATTCATAAGTGAACTATAATCAATCATCTATCTATCTATCTATCTATATCGAGATAGTTAGATAGACAGATGGATAAACACATAACAAGTTCATCTTGACACATAATCAAGTTTTGTCTTCCATAGAAGAAGGAACTGAAGTCCACGAACCGCGGTACACAGATTTTCACATGGCTAAAAAGGCCTAAGTGAGCCCAGAATGTTCGGTTGCACATCAGGCAATCTATTCCATCTGGAGCTTGTGTTAATTGCCTTGAGTCTACTCTATTCCATCTGGAGCTTGTGTTAATTGCCTTGAGTCTACTTTTATTCCATCTGGAGCTTGTGTTAATTGCCTTGAGTCTACTTTTATTCCATCTGGAGCTTGTGTTAATTGCATTGAGTCTACTCTATTCCATCTGGAGCTTGTGTTAATTGCCTTGAGTCTACTCTATTCCATCTGGAGCTTGTGTTAATTGCCTTGAGTCTACTCTATTCCATCTGGAGCTTGTGTTAATTGCCTTGAGTCTACTCTATTCCATCTGGAGCTTGTGTTAATTGCCTTGAGTCTACTCTATTCCATCTGGAGCTTGTGTTAATTGCCTTGAGTCTACTTTTATTCCATCTGGAGCTTGTGTTAATTGCCTTGAGTCTACTCTATTCCTATCTGGAGCTTGTGTTAATTGCCTTGAGTCTACTCTATTCCTATCTGGAGCTTGTGTTAATTGCCTTGAGTCTACTCTATTCCTATCTGGAGCTTGTGTTAATTGCCTTGAGTCTACTCTATTCCTATCTGGAGCTTGTGTTAATTGCCTTGAGTCTACTCTATTCCATCTGGAGCTTGTGTTAATTGCCTTGAGTCTACTCTATTCCATCTGGAGCTTGTGTTAATTGCCTTGAGTCTACTCTATTCCATCTGGAGCTTGTGTTAATTGCCTTGAGTCTACTCTATTCCATCTGGAGCTTGTGTTAATTGCCTTGAGTCTACTCTATTCCATCTGGAGCTTGTGTTAATTGCCTTGAGTCTACTCTATTCCATCTGGAGCTTGTGTTAATTGCCTTGAGTCTACTTTTATTCCATCTGGAGCTTGTGTTAATTGCCTTGAGTCTACTCTATTCCTATCTGGAGCTTGTGTTAATTGCCTTGAGTCTACTCTATTCCTATCTGGAGCTTGTGTTAATTGCCTTGAGTCTACTCTATTCCTATCTGGAGCTTGTGTTAATTGCCTTGAGTCTACTCTATTCCTATCTGGAGCTTGTGTTAATTGCCTTGAGTCTACTCTATTCCTATCTGGAGCTTGTGTTAATTGCCTTGAGTTTACTCTATTCCTATCTGGAGCTTGTGTTAATTGCCTTGAGTTTACTCTATTCCATCTGGAGCTTGTGTTAATTGCCTTGAGTTTACTCTATTCCATCTGGAGCTTGTGTTAATTGCCTTGAGTTTACTCTATTCCATCTGGAGCTTGTGTTAATTGCCTTGAGTTTACTCTATTCCTATCTGGAGCTTGTGTTAATTGCCTTGAGTCTACTCTATTCCATCTGGAGCTTGTGTTAATTGCCTTGAGTTTACTCTATTCCTATCTGGAGCTTGTGTTAATTGCCTTGAGTCTACTCTATTCCATCTGGAGCTTGTGTTAATTGCCTTGAGTTTACTCTATTCCTATCTGGAGCTTGTGTTAATTGCCTTGAGTCTACTCTATTCCATCTGGAGCTTGTGTTAATTGCCTTGAGTCTACTCTATTCCATCTGGAGCTTGTGTTAATTGCCTTGAGTTTACTCTATTCCATCTGGAGCTTGTGTTAATTGCCTTGAGTTTACTCTATTCCTATCTGGAGCTTGTGTTAATTGCCTTGAGTTTACTCTATTCCATCTGGAGCTTGTGTTAATTGCCTTGAGTTTACTCTATTCCATCTGGAGCTTGTGTTAATTGCCTTGAGTTTACTCTATTCCTATCTGGAGCTTGTGTTAATTGCCTTGAGTCTACTCTATTCCATCTGGAGCTTGTGTTAATTGCCATGAGTTTACTCTATTCCTATCTGGAGCTTGTGTTAATTGCCTTGAGTCTACTCTATTCCATCTGGAGCTTGTGTTAATTGCCTTGAGTTTACTCTATTCCTATCTGGAGCTTGTGTTAATTGCCTTGAGTCTACTCTATTCCATCTGGAGCTTGTGTTAATTGCCTTGAGTCTACTCTATTCCATCTGGAGCTTGTGTTAATTGCCTTGAGTCTACTCTATTCCATCTGGAGCTTGTGTTAATTGCCTTGAGTCTACTCTATTCCATCTGGAGCTTGTGTTAATTGCCTTGAGTCTACTCTATTCCATCTGGAGCTTGTGTTAATTGCCTTGAGTCTACTCTATTCCTATCTGGAGCTTGTGTTAATTGCCTTGAGTCTACTCTATTCCATCTGGAGCTTGTGTTAATTGCCTTGAGTCTACTCTATTCCATCTGGAGCTTGTGTTAATTGCCTTGAGTCTACTCTATTCCATCTGGAGCTTGTGTTAATTGCCTTGAGTCTACTCTATTCCATCTGGAGCTTGTGTTAATTGCCTTGAGTCTACTCTATTCCATCTGGAGCTTGTGTTAATTGCCTTGAGTCTACTCTATTCCATCTGGAGCTTGTGTTAATTGCCTTGAGTCTACTCTATTCCTATCTGGAGCTTGTGTTAATTGCCTTGAGTCTACTCTATTCCTATCTGGAGCTTGTGTTAATTGCCTTGAGTCTACTCTATTCCTATCTGGAGCTTGTGTTAATTGCCTTGAGTCTACTCTATTCCTATCTGGAGCTTGTGTTAATTGCCTTGAGTCTACTCTATTCCTATCTGGAGCTTGTGTTAATTGCCTTGAGTCTACTCTATTCCATCTGGAGCTTGTGTTAATTGCCTTGAGTCTACTCTATTCCTATCTGGAGCTTGTGTTAATTGCCTTGAGTCTACTCTATTCCTATCTGGAGCTTGTGTTAATTGCCTTGAGTCTACTCTATTCCTATCTGGAGCTTGTGTTAATTGCCTTGAGTCTACTCTATTCCTATCTGGAGCTTGTGTTAATTGCCTTGAGTCTACTCTATTCCTATCTGGAGCTTGTGTTAATTGCCTTGAGTCTACTCTATTCCTATCTGGAGCTTGTGTTAATTGCCTTGAGTCTACTCTATTCCTATCTGGAGCTTGTGTTAATTGCCTTGAGTCTACTCTATTCCTATCTGGAGCTTGTGTTAATTGCCTTGAGTCTACTCTATTCCTATCTGGAGCTTGTGTTAATTGCCTTGAGTCTACTCTATTCCTATCTGGAGCTTGTGTTAATTGCCTTTGAGTTTACTCTATTCCATCTGGAGCTTGTGTTAATTGCCTTGAGTCTACTCTATTCCTATCTGGAGCTTGTGTTAATTGCCTTGAGTCTACTCTATTCCTATCTGGAGCTTGTGTTAATTGCCTTGAGTCTACTCTATTCCATCTGGAGCTTGTGTTAATTGCCTTGAGTCTACTCTATTCCTATCTGGAGCTTGTGTTAATTGCCTTGAGTCTACTCTATTCCATCTGGAGCTTGTGTTAATTGCCTTGAGTCTACTCTATTCCTATCTGGAGCTTGTGTTAATTGCCTTGAGTCTACTCTATTCCTATCTGGAGCTTGTGTTAATTGCCTTGAGTCTACTCTATTCCATCTGGAGCTTGTGTTAATTGCCTTGAGTCTACTCTATTCCTATCTGGAGCTTGTGTTAATTGCCTTGAGTCTACTCTATTCCATCTGGAGCTTGTGTTAATTGCCTTGAGTCTACTCTATTCCTATCTGGAGCTTGTGTTAATTGCCTTGAGTCTACTCTATTCCTATCTGGAGCTTGTGTTAATTGCCTTGAGTCTACTCTATTCCTATCTGGAGCTTGTGTTAATTGCCTTGAGTCTACTCTATTCCTATCTGGAGCTTGTGTTAATTGCCTTGAGTCTACTCTATTCCTATCTGGAGCTTGTGTTAATTGCCTTGAGTCTACTCTATTCCATCTGGAGCTTGTGTTAATTGCCTTGAGTCTACTCTATTCCATCTGGAGCTTGTGTTAATTGCCTTGAGTCTACTCTATTCCTATCTGGAGCTTGTGTTAATTGCCTTGAGTCTACTCTATTCCTATCTGGAGCTTGTGTTAATTGCCTTGAGTCTACTCTATTCCTATCTGGAGCTTGTGTTAATTGCCTTGAGTCTACTCTATTCCTATCTGGAGCTTGTGTTAATTGCCTTGAGTCTACTCTATTCCTATCTGGAGCTTGTGTTAATTGCCTTGAGTCTACTCTATTCCTATCTGGAGCTTGTGTTAATTGCCTTGAGTCTACTCTATTCCTATCTGGAGCTTGTGTTAATTGCCTTGAGTCTACTCTATTCCTATCTGGAGCTTGTGTTAATTGCCTTGAGTCTACCCTATTCCTATCTGGAGCTTGTGTTAATTGCCTTGAGTTTACGTTCTGGGACTTTTCAAGAAATGATCATGTTCAAAAAAGTCTTCTTCCCTAGAAATGTCCCCAAACATTGCCGCATCTCCCCTTACCCCACCCCACCATCACCCCAAAACATCGAGTCGAACGCAAACGTAAATCTGTGACAACTTTATGCACTGTGGACAGTAGTCATTGGGAGGGGGGGGGGCTGGATAGTATCAGGTCACGGGCCGGAAGAGACCCGCGGGACTTCTTTTTGGGCATCACGGTTGTACGTACTTTGGATGCATTCTCACTTCAACACGCAGACGCTCGAGGGTGTAACCGATCTCACGTGATCATTCCCGTCAGGCCACGTCGTGCTGACGTCTTCTCGAATGAGAAACCAAAATATTATATTAATATTCATTTTTGTGTGGGTTTTAAACATTAATTAGTTTTTTTTTTTATGGCCGCTCACCACCCATCGCATTCAACGTTATATCTATTAGAATAGAATAAAAAAAACATCATATTTTTTTAAAAGCAATTAATACTCGGAGTCTGGATTCTGTTGTTTGAACGAAATAATTCATTTATTTAAAAAGAAAACCTGATGGTCTTTCTCTGGCACTGTCAAAATCAAAACTAGGAAGAAGAAACCTAATTAAATGTTGCCCCCTTATTATTACAATTAGTATTACTTAAAAGAAGCATCAAATACTCTGGGAACGCATAGATTGAGATTCCTTGAAATGAAAAGGGAAACAAGAGTTTTGTTGTCCACTGGGAAATGTTTTCCTAATTTGACAACAGCACTAGCGCACTTTTACAGGTAATGAGGATCTTCCTTAGTTAGTTCAGAGTATCTAAGATATCTGCTAGGCCAGCTTTTAGCACCACTCTGATATCACCATTAGATGTCATCATTTTATCTGCTAGGCCAGCTTTTAGCACCACTCTGATATCACCATTAGATGTCATCATTTTATCTGCTAGGCCAGCTTTTAGCACCACTCTGTCTGATATCATTATTAGATGTCTTCATTTTATCTGCTAGGCCAGCTTTTAGCACCACTCTGTCTGATATCACCATTAGATGTCTTCATTTTATCTGCTAGGCCAGCTTTTACCACCACTCTGTCTGATATCACCATTAGATGTCTTCATTTTATCTGCTAGGCCAGCTTTTAGCACCACTCTGTCTGATATCACCATTAGATGTCTTCATTTTATCTGCTAGGCCAGCTTTTAGCACCACTCTGTCTGATATCACCATTAGATGTCTTCATTTTATCTGCTAGGCCAGCTTTTAGCACCACTCTGTCTGATATCATTATTAGATGTCTTCATTTTATCTGCTAGGCCAGCTTTTAGCACCACTCTGTCTGATATCACCATTAGATATCTTCATTTTATTTGCTAGGCTAGCTTTTAGCACCACTCTGTCTGATATCACCATTAGATGTCTTCATTTTATCTGCTAGGTCTGTTCTAAGCAGTGACATGTACATTTGGCAGGATTTAAGATTGTTGATTGTATTGCTTGGGAGTGAAGAGAGACAGGGCGAGAGCGAGAGTCGTGATAATGTATTTGTAAGTTCCTAGCGTTGAAACATATCTTATTAGTGTGTAAGAGAGAGAGAGAGAGAGAGAGACTGAGAGAGCGAGAGAAAGAAAGCTCCAAAGAGAGAGAGAGAGAGAAAGAGATCTATGGTAAAAGTATTGAAAATCCAATCTTCGTGAAAAGTTTTATTAGAGAGAGAGAGAGACTGAGAGAGCGAGAGAAAGAAAGCTCCAAAGAGAGAGAGAGAGAGAGAGATCTATAGTAAAAGTATTGGTAAAAATCCAATCTTCTTGAAATGTTTTATTAGAGAGAGAGAGAGAGAGAGAGATTAATGACGATGTAGTGAGAGTTTAAATCTTATTTGTACTTCCAGTTACATGATTTATTTTCCAGAAACTTCTATTCTAATCCTGTTGAAATCATTTCCAAAAGTGTGTATTAACCAATATTGTATTCAAGTTCCAATATTTCTGTCTAAACTATTGCCACAGCCTACGGCGCCTATCATTTATTTAAGAGCTGTTTCTTCCTGACATAGCTGGGAGGTAACAGGAAGGTTACCAGAGAGGAGAAATTCTTATCATCTTAAGGAGTTTATTTAGTTTTGTTATCCCCCTGCTCTTCGCTTCCTTGTTACATGCAAGAGTTCCTCCTATTTTGTCTTCCCTCGGGGCCCTGTTGCCCCCCGTGCCAGACTCTTGCATTCTCGAGAGGCTATCCAGTGAAAAGTCTCGGCACTCAGGAGAGAGCGATTGAAGACGCTTCCACGAGTTCTCCGGAAGTGGGCTCCACCACCTCGACACGAGGCGCTGGCAAACAGACGATAAATATTTAGAAACACGAGCCACGGTTGCGAGAGGTACTCGAGACGGTGAGATCAAAGTGATGACGGCATTGCGTGGCACGTAGATAGATGGCGCTTGTTACTGCGAACTCAATCTAAGGAAAACTATTGCATGAATATACTATACCAATGCATACGAAACAAGTACATCAGTAAAATACAAAGAATAAAACAGTTTATGCAACAGGTAAAGGGAGAGTACTGAATGCAAAATAGCATACGAAGAAATTGTCTCGTTTAGTGGTATGCGTTCTGAGCTGGCGTCTTGATCGTCCAGGGTTCGAACCCTGCCTTTGTCCACCCCCTTTCACTACCGCCATCTTTTTTTAGACTAAGATTTAATAATCATTCTCTCTGAAATAACGTCTGTAAACGTAAAGCCAAGTCAAACTATCTTGCATTCTCGAGAGGCTATCCAGTGAAAAGTCTCGGCACTCAAGAGAGAGCGAATAACTAGATCTGGAATCTCGTTGGTATTTCTGCGGTCCATTACTTTACTTTAGACGAAACCGGGCACGACTCCAGACATAATCTTCGTCATCTCTCTTAGGCATTGTAGGCTACGCTCGAGCCGTAGTCAAACAAACAAACAAACAAACGAACAACAAGCAGAAGAAAACCAAACTCTAGATCTCAAAGACAATATAAATTTTCTGGAAACCACAATTTATTTCAATTCAACGAAACGACACTAACACTGTGTATAACTACTGTTAATCGATGGTCGGTCATTTCTTAATATGGTCAAACGGTCAAACTCTTATGCCTACTGCACACTTTTGACCTCGTCACTTTTGATGGAAAGCATCAGCTTCCTTCATGAGAAACATTTTCTTATTAAGTAAGGGTTATAGTATTTCTCCGGACTATTATTTTTCGGGTGGTGGTGGTGGTGGTGGTGCGTGGCGGTGTTGAGGACGGTCGCTGACTTGTAGCACCAAACTGCTGGTAGATAACTCAAAGGCTGTTGGAGCATATCAACTTGTATGATGTAAAATAAAGTGAATAACTTCCTTATGATCAATCCTAAAAATAAACTTTATTACGATATAGACAATTTTCAACTCTAGATGAAATAAGTGTAGTAGACTTTAGTAGTAATTTAAAAATGGTATTTTGAACAAAATCTAACTCACTACAAAAAACACTGGCAATCTGGAAATGTCTGTGGCTACCGAAGACAGCTGACGACAATGTCGCTTATCTTGCATCATTAACACTACATAGCCACCAGCCAATCACTAACTTCTTTTCATCAATCACCATAGAAACTAGGGGTGCACCGGATAGTCCCTTCGGCTCCGGCTTCTGGCGAATATCCGGCATTTTTTACTATCCGGTGCTATCCGGCTCCGGTCGGATCTCACTACCGGATAGTAAACCGGATAGTAAAAAATACACCTATTTAATATGCATAAAGTGGACCTCGTTCCATTACTGTCTGTTATAGAATGTATTAATGTTTATATGAAAACAAAATAATGTGCTTAAAAATAGAGCCATTATAAATATGCACCAAACATCGTTTATTATAAAGACAAGGCATGTTAATAACTTAATATAAATAGAGATGAAACTTTACATCATAAATGCGCTTTACATACAGAGATGCAATGGCTGGCACTTTTTTCAATTTGTCTTGACCTTTGAGTAAGTTAGTTAACATGTTAATATGTTACATTCCTTGACTACGTCATGCTGACCAGACGTCTGTCTAGCTGTGCGGGTATATCTCTAGAGGTAGAGATGAACAACTCCCACCCCCTTTTATTTGTTTAGTCCATCACATTGAGTTTTTATAGGCAGATAACCACAAGTTAAATACGATGGACGTAGGTTTAATGTCAGCGTATAGACACTCTCTAGTGGTCACACCTTTCGAGGGAACTGAGTTTGTTTACTTAGTAGTTAATCTTTATTTGGGGGGGGGGGGGCTGGACTACAAGAGCCACACCTCTAAGGTAACCAGGTATATTTCTAGATGAACAACTCCCTCCCCCTTTTATTTGTTTAGCCCATCACATTGAGTTCATTGATTGACAGGTGACCCCAAGTCAGATACGATGGACGTAAGCACTCTCTATAGGTCACACGAGGGAAATAGGTTTGTTATTGGGGGGGGGGGGGGGGGAGACTAGACTTAACATTATAAATTCGTATTACATACGTAGCAGCGATGTCTGGCACACTGGCTTGTCTTGACCTTTGAATGGTCTAGTAAACATGTCATATTCCTTAACTACGTCACGCTGATAATCTGTCTAGATGTGCGGGTATATCTCCAGAGGTAGAGATGAGCTACCCCCACCTCCTTTTGTTTGTTTAGTCCATAACATTGAGTTCACAGATAGGCAGCTGACCACATTAAGCCAGATGTCAACGTGTTGACACTGTCTAGAGGTCACATCTTATGAGGGAACTGAGTTTGTTTACTTGGAGTAGAATTTTTATTAGGGGCGGGACTACAAGCCAAATCTCTATAATGTTAATTTGGTATGAGCTTGTTTATTATGAGATAGGTTGTCAATCAAGGGTCTGGACTACAAACCACACCTTTTATACTATTGGACGGGTAATAAGTCTCAATTATGAATCAGGACTACAAGCCAAACAGACACTGACCAAGGGTATCTTTAAAGGGAGGGTTCAAGAGACTCAACACCCCCCCCAACTTCTTATTTGTTTAATCGGGAGCCTAATGACAAGTTGATGGTGTAAAATACATGAACACAAACATCTACCCACTATACAACTTAGATTGTACTTAAGAGAGATTTACGCTATAAAACCAAGATTGAACTTTACCTTTGAAAGATTTACATTAGTTACATATAAGTTTATATATTCTGAAAGAGTTATCCCACATTCTACTTTACAATTAGCGGCCTCATACATACGCACACACCATCTCATGTTACAAAGATTAGTTTATAATAGGCATATCTGTAAAAAAAATGCTGTTGATTTTAATTTATCAATCAGCGATAGAGTTTAAAGTAAGAAAGTAGTAACAAAATAATATGAATATAGGTATGTTATATAGAAGATTTGCAAAAACTTCAGTAAAACGAGCTGTTTGAGTCATGTAGGTATTCGGCTCCGGCTCCGGCCGATTATATAATTTTACTATCCGGTTATATCCGGCTCCGGACGGATATCAAAAAGTACTATCCGGTACACCCCTAATAGAAACACGCAAAAACACACACTCACCGTAACAGGAGGTGATATTATAAATGGCGTGGAGAGAGTATCCAGAAATATAGTTCAGATTTGTATGTCAATCAATTGTTAATGGATATTGTATCTAGAAAGATAGTTAAGGTTTGTATTTCAGAGGATATCGTATCCAGTAACATAGTTAAGATTTGTATGTTGGTGAATATCGTATCCAGTAACATCGTTAAGATTGGTATGTCAGTGAATATCGTATCCAGTAACATAGTTACGATTTGTATGTCGGTGGATATAGTATCCTTTATATACAGTATAGTCCTAATAGAAGGTAGTGAAGTATTGCTATAACTATTCCCTAACTTTACTAACTAGCTTACTTTAACTAATTCTCTGAAATTTTGAAATGTTCCATTTTTATTCTAGGATCTTACTATGTTGTTTTTTTTTATCACTGAATCTAAAGAACTAAAATTAAAATGATCTAATACTTTAAGTGTTCAATAATCTGATCCAATATCACCCCTAATCGTTCGCTTAGAAGTAATCTCCCTTTTTTTAAAACAAATCTTATTGATTTCATAGAATTGATTTCTTCAAACACGCTCAGACATGGGCTGGCGAGACAAAAGAGAATGGAATGTCTGCACAATACTGGATGAATAATAATCATATATAAACGAAATAGTGACTTTAGTCGTCCAAAAAAAAGTAGGTCTTTAATCAAGAAATATATAAGTCTTCAATCAATAAGTAGGTCCTTAAACAACAAACAAGCAAAAATATTTTTTTAACCCACCCCAAAAAACAACTAGGGTTTTTAAGGGGAAGAACTCCGCACGTCCAACTGTACATCTCAACATTGAAGAAGTTAGCTCCCTTATTTTGATATTAAACAAAATAATTATTTACCAAAAATAAGTTGACTAATTGGTTAATTTTTTAAAATTCATTCCTTTTTTGTTTGTTACAATAAATTATTGTTTAAAATTTCAACTTGACCCGAGATTTGGTGTGGGAGAAATTGTATGAACAATAATATAAGGGGACCAAACCCTAAATATTGTGCTTTATCAAAAAAAAAATTAGCAGTGTTCGTTAATTAATAAGTAGTTAGTTTTTATGTTTTGTCTATACTCTATTCCAGGGATGGGCAACCTTTATTCTACCGAGGCCGCATTAAAATAATTTGGTAATATATATATATATATATATATATATATATATATATATATATATATATATATATATATATATATAATTATATATATATATATATATATATATATATATATATATATATATATATATATATATATATATATATATATTGCACTACAATTGAGGAGTTACAACAAAAGTTAGCAATTTCGTGAACTAATTTTACAAACGATTTTTTTAGATCCGGGAATTGGCCGTTTAGATCACAAAATTCCACCACAAATATATAGTAGTACTTAATATAAAGTATATAACTGTTTACTCTCGTGCATATTTTTTTCCGGAATCTTGGAACTAGCTAACTAGTTGTTGTTGTTCTTGTGACTACTGTCATTTACAGTCAATCATGATCGATCTGTTCAATTACTTGATAGTTTTCAAACAAAAAAAAGTTTTTTTTTCACAGATAAATGTGGTTCTAAATAATGTGAAATTTTAACTGCAAAATTTGTTTTTTTTAAACTCCCGCAAAAGAACTGGCTGGAACTTCTTTTTCAGATCATAATTTGCGTGGAGGTAATTCTTGAGCTGAATCAGCTTCTGCACTAGATGCTAAGCTTAGGGTATTAAATACTGGTTCCAAGTTCTTGACCTCTTAAAAATTTGCTTTCAAATTCCACAACCAAAGAATCCAAATAAGTCTTGTACTTTTCAACCATTTCACTAAAAATAGTTTCACCTTTCACCAATGAAAATGAGAAAACCTGATTTCACTTTCTGGCCTCAAGAAATGGAATAGCTTTGTTTGAAAAGATTTAAAATGCACATACATTACATGTGCAAACAACATATTATAGTGTTTCCATTGGTAAACATGAAGTCCGTCTTCCACTCTTCATTAGAGATATTTAGTAACAAAGTGACTGTCAATATGTCCTTCAAGAAACCTAATAATTTCTTCATTGAGATTCCATATTATTCTAATGCTAGGCCAGTAGATACTACTGTGTTACCGAACATCGGAATGTTTTGTTTCCAAATCTTCAATTACTTTTCGGAATAGTCAGTCAGGGCCGGCCTTAGATAATTGGATGCCTTATACAAAGTGAATTTGGTAGCACCAAAAAAAAAAAAGAAAAAGAAAAATTAACTGCTATTAAACTAAAAGCATGCAAGTTATTAAAAACCTAGTGTACTTCAACAATAACAGTGAGGATTACATCTAAATTTGATATAATAGTAAGTCTTGTACGAGGGCCCCCAACAACCGTAGGCCCTAGGCAGCTGTATAGTTTGCCTATGCCTAAGGTCGGCCTAAAGCCAAAACTTTACTTTCTGTAACTTTCCTGTTAATAGTTTATGATTGGAAAATTGTTCTTTATTTTATTAAAAAGCCTCTTTTGCTCAGTCTAAGCACGGGCTCCATCAGTTGTTACCCCTGCCATCTTGTACAAGCCAATCCAACTCTTTCAACACAGTTCTTCATAGCATTGAATAAATACTGGCGCGAACTTGTGTCTTTGACTGAATTTTTCGAATTATTGCCATTTGAAATAATCTTCGTTTACTTTTTAGAATGACGTTTGGAGACAATGTTTCTTTCGCCTCTTCATTATAAGTGATAAGAATCAAAAGTTTTAATAAATTAAAGATATTTACAATTATTTATTTTCAATATCTTTGCATTTTTATATTTGTGTGATGTGTGGGCACACCTGATTTCTTTAGGTGTCCGCGGGCCCCATAAAACACTTCGGCGGGCCGCATGTGGCCCGATGACCGTAATTTGCCCACCCCTGCTCTATGCCAACGCATATTTGTGCAAAGTGTTATCTTGATCCGAGAGTTAATGTGGGAGAAATAACAAATACAGTTGTAGAGCTCTCATAAAGGCTGTGGGATACCCAAACGAAAGCCTTTACTGAAGACAGGCGCAAAAGACGGAAAGAACTTTCATAGACCACCGGCTTTGTTTGCACGAAATGCAGGAAAATATGTAGGTCGCAACTAGGTTTGAGTAGTCATATGAAACACTGCACTCACTCTTAGTTTTTTTGGAATCGAAGACATTGACATTAATTAAATTAATTAATAATTTTGTTTGTTTTGTTTTGTGGGAAACAAGGGAAAGAGATCGTACTTGACAGATGTGACAGTGTAACTTGCATTATCCCCATTGAGGCGGCTTAAACCCTGAGTTCGAAGTCGTACAACTTTTTAAATATATATATATATATTATGTTTAGGTCTTACTTTGAAACTGTCCAACCAAGTAAGATTTATGTGAAATTAAAAGTCATTAGAGAATCATTTAGAAATGTTATTTAAAGGATCAGGCAGAACCCGACGTCGTTGAATACTCCTACACTGGACGAGCGACACACATTCAACTAATTTAAAAAATGGCTACCTTTCACATCGATTGGTTTAAATAAAGAGTAATACTGACTTAATCTACTTAGTCGAATCCACTCAAGAATTACCTGAAATACTAGAGGTTGATATGGCTTCTCCATGCGAGGTAACTCTCGAGACAAAAGTTGCTTAAAAGGTAAGGGTAATTACTATGCCTGCATTTCGCACTTTGCTGGCAACATGTATATCAAATTATGTTTATGGTATTATTGTTATAATTGATTAACACTTTTAACAAATATTTTAGTTTTTGTCAGCAGATGAGAAAAATAATTATCTCGAAAAAAACAATTATGCCATTGTAAATGTCTAGTCAGTTAAAAAAAAAAACATTATTTACTAGACTTCCCTCCATACGGTTTGATTGGTAGCATCATGGTAGGCTAGAGTGTTAACATCATGGTGGGCTAGAGAGTTAACATCATTGTGGGCTCCAATGTTAACATCATGGTGGGCTAGAGTATTAACATCATGGTGGGCTAGAGAGCTAACATCATGGTTGGCTAGAGAGCTAACATCATGGTGGGCTTCAGTGTTAACATCATGGTGGGCTAGAGAGTTAACATCACTGTGGGCTTCAGTGTTATCATGGTAGGCTAGAGTGTTAACATCATGGTGGGCTAGAGTGTTAACATCATGGTGGGCTAGAGAGTTAACATCATTGTGGGCTTCAGTGTTAACATCATGGTGGGCTAGAGTGTTAACATCATGGTGGGCTAGGGAGTTAACATTATGGTGGGCTAGAGAGTTAACATTATGTAGGGCTTCAGTGTTAACATCAGGGTGGACTTATATTGGCCTCCTTCAGTCGTAGAACGACTAAGGTTCATCTTAACACTTTTTCAGCCCTATTTTGGAGAGACACCCTCGTCCACGTATATTGCAGGTAAAGGTGGCTTTCGCTTTGGTGGTAGAGGAGCTGGCCATTTTCCGTGTGGCACGCTTTTCTTCAAGAATCGAGACCCATGTTTTCTCGCTGTCTACTATAGCTTTCTTGGTCACCGTCTGCCTCCAACAAGTACGGTTTAAGGCTATGTTTTCCCAATCGTCAGTATCAATGTTCACTGATTTTAAATCACGTTTGATCACATCCACGTAAAGGAGGTGGGGGCGACCAGTTTTTCTTGAGCGAGACGCAAGTTGCCCGTACAGAATGATTTTCGGGATGCAATTTTACTCCATTCGGCGAACTTGTCGTAGCCAGCGTATGCGGCGTTGCCTGAGGACTGTAACGATGCTGGTAAGGCCCGTTCTTGCGAGGATCACAGTATTACTTACTCTTTCTTTCCATTTTATTTTTAAGAGTTCCGCAAGGTTGTTAACGCCGGAAGTGGTAATGGACTGGAGTGTTAACATCATGTTGGGCTGCAGTGCTAACAACATAGTGGGCTGGAGTGCTAACAACATAGTGGGCTGGAGTGCTAACAACATAGTGGGCTGGAGTGCTAACAACATAGTGGGCTGCAATTCTAACAACATAGTGGGCTGGAGTGCTAACAACATAGTGGGCTGCAATTCTAACAACATAGTGGGCTGGAGTGCTAACAACATAGTGGGCTGCAATTCTAACAACATAGTGGGCTGCAGTCTAAACATGGTGAACTAGAGTGCTAACAACATAGTGGGCTGGAGTGCTAACAACATAGTGGGCTGGAGTGCTAACAACATAGTGGGCTGGAGTGCTAACAACATAGTGGGCTGCAACTCTAACAACATAGTGTTAACATCATGTTGGGAATCACTGGTCTAACTTCTTGGAGGTCTGAAGGCTTAATAGAATGGGGAAGCTAGAACCTCGTATCAGACTAAAATACAAAACATAATCTAACTTTAAAAGAGTTTGGAAGATCATGTTTATTAAGTAATTCTTTGTTAGTCTTCTGTAATGTATTGTTTTAATATTTAACCCATTCCTGAACTCATCGATTGGAAGCTAAGTAGACCGATAAATCTACGCAGCCGATTCCAAATGACATGAAATCTATTTTTAGTTCACACTGATTTGCAGAGTTTAGGAGTAGATGAGATTCCTAATTATATACACAGGAGACATTACCGTGTGATTCTCATCGCACTGGGGCACCGTGTTGAGAACACGGACAAGGAAAGCGGCAGTTTTTCTTAGGACATCTCTGTCTCCGTACAGAGCCAGCTCTTCATGCAAACCAGCTTTTGCTTCACTCATATGGCCATGTTTAGGGTGTAGTTTTGCGCATTCGTAAAGGATGTGATTTACTGTCTCGACATCGTCCTGACAGTGCCTGCAGCGAGAATCAAAGTTTGGGTTGAATTTAGCGAAATAGGCACCGACTGGACATTGTCCCGTTCTGTATCTAGTGATTGTCACCTGTTCTTCCCTATTTAGTTGCCACCATTCGTCCGATTTTAGGGCCCTTTTAAGTTTTGCCAGACTTCCCTGCCCGTACTACCGTTTTACCAGCTTCTGCACCATTTATCTCTAGCCCATTCGTCCAGTATCGCACGCGCTTGCTCAAAAGTCTGTGGCTCGTCCACAGGATCCAGCTTTGTTCCGAGCTTGGCTAATAAGTCAGCTTTCTCATTTCCTTCGATTCCTACATGCCCTGGCATGAACTGGAATTTCGTCCGAATTTCGTGTTTTTCTTGGAGGCGTCCCACGCACGCCAGTGTTTTTGCCAGTGGTTCCGGGAGCGTATCGGCGGAGCTTTCAATGGCCTGTAGGCTCGACAGAGAGTCTGTGAATAGCACAATAGGACTGGGTTGTGCTGTTTGCTCGTTAAGTCGTTCTTCAATGTACTCTACTGCATCTTGAATTGCTACCATTTCAGCTACGTAATTGCTCCTGCCAGAACACGCACCCAGGATCTCATCGTTTTCGGCCGAGCCAGGGAATCGAACCACCACACCAAACCCAGAGGTTTTCTGCCCAAGGTTCTCTCTCGTGGAACCATCTGTGTATACCTTAATGAATCCAGCTGGGTATTGGGCGACAGTTTTCCTGGCTGTGTTTCGTAGGACCGTTTTTGTGCATTTCTTCTTAATTTCTGGGTCAATCAGCGCTTTCCTCACCTCCGGAATTCCATGAGCATATGCCGGGGAAGAAGCCCCATGCAGAACGAGAGCAGCTCTGTTCTGGGGTAAATCGACTTCTTTGGATAATTCCCGCACCGTGTGCATGAAAGAGTTCCGCTTCAGCCGACTTCGGCCCTGCCAGTTGTCGACTAGACTTCTGGCCGGGCAGCCTTCTTCTAGCCGTTTGAATTTTTCGTAAGCAATCATAACGGCTCGCTCCCTTCGTAGTCTCAGTGGTGAGAGATTTGTCATGACCTCACATGCCGCAGTTGGCGCTGTTCGAAATGCACCACAAATGAGTCTAATTGCTTGGTTCTGCACTGAGCCAGCCCCGCTAGAGATCTTTGCGAGGCATAGACTTGTGCAAGAGACGAGTACTCCATTCTTGCCCTTACTGCTCCAATATAGAGGGCCCGTAACACGTTCGCTTTGGCCCCCCATTTGGTCGTGGCTAATCGCTTGACTACCGTAAGGCTCTCCGAGGCTTGTTCTCGTACCAGTCTCACATGATCGGACATACCCATTTTAGGGTCCAGGGTCACTCCCAGGTATTTCGTCCGAATTTCGTGTTTTTCTTGGAGGCGTCCCACGCACGCCAGTGTTTTTGCCAGTGGTTCGGGAGCGTATCATTGATTGAGAGAGAAATCTTTTCTTTGTGGACATGTTTGCCAAGAGTGAAGAGGGTCCAGACTGTCTTCGCACAATTTACCTCCATATTCCACAACCGTGTGTAGCAAGAAATCGTGACTAGGTCACGTTGGATCTCCGCAGCTAGAGCGACTGCAGATCTCCCGGTTTTCCAGATTAGCAGATCGTCTGCAAAAAGTAGTGAGCGACACCCTATGCGTTTGGTCAAATCGTTGATAAATACCAGAAAAAGTGTGCACGAGAGTGACGAGCCCTGAGGCAACCCCTGCTCCAGTACCTTTTTATTTGATAGTTGCTCGCCATAACGTGTCTGAACTAACTTATTCGTTAGGAAGCTTTTGATCCACCGGTACATATTGCAGTTTACCCCAAGATCCATCAACTTCAGCAACAATCCTTGCCTCCAGACTCTATCGTACGCCTGCTTCAAATCGAGAAAGACCGCAAGTGTCGACTCACCCTTCTTCTCCCCTCCGCCTCTCTGGAAACCGTCTGCCACCTCCTGTATAAAGACTGTTACCTGGTCCATTGCACTACGCCGTTGTCTGAAACCACCCTGCTCCTGACAAATTAGGTTGTGGGACTCAAGGTACCACGTAAGCCGTCGGTTAATGATTCTCTCCGCAATCTTCCCCACACACGATGTGAGGGAAATTGGTCTGTAACTCTCAGGGCTGTTTGCATTCTTGCCCTTTTTAAGAATAGGAACAATGGTAGCCAATCTCCATGCCTTTGGGAAATCCCCTTGAATCCATGTCCGATTTAGTAAGCCGTGCAGTTTTAGGAGGCCAATCGTTCCGAGATTTTTGAGCATCTCAGCGCTGATACCGTCTGGCCCCACTGCCTTATGTAGCCTGGCCTTTTTAATAGCGAAAGCCACCTCCATCATATTAAAGGGCTCTGAGAATGTTTCCGTCCCAGCCTTGCCGTCGACCCACTTGCGTTTTTCATTGGCTCTTCTAACACGGTCAAGGGCCATCGACACGGAAGAGACTCCAGCAAAGTGTTTGTTCAAAGCCTCCGCTCTCTTTTTGTCAGTAATAACAGGGCCATCTGGCGTTTGCAGGGGTTCCGCTACCCTCGGTTCCCCCACTCCAGCCAAATTGTTTAGTAACTTCCATGCCTGCCGTCCATCCGTAAGGTCCAGGTTCGCACAGACATCCGACCACTTTTTAAGCGATTCCTCCGACACTGTATCCCTCACCAATGCCGTAAGTTTATTGTAGGCCCGTCTCGTCTCTTCGGTTCTTTGTCTAGCATGCCTTCTTCGTGCTGCTTTTCGTTGTCTGACAAGACGTGCCAACTTTCGAGACCAAAAGGATCGGTATTTGCGCTTACCACTGGTTCGCGGAATGGCCATACGAGCCGCCGATAAAAAGAGCCTTCACAAAGAGACTGTAAATTGCGTCAATGTTTTCAAAATCAATATCAAGTTTTTCCAGGAGTTCATCCGATGAACTCTTGAAAAGTTGCCAGTCCGCCTTAGCGTACACCCACTTACGTCTAGGGCAGCTTGGTCTTTTTGTCGTACCGAGATCAATAGAGACCATTAGTGGTAGATGATCCGATCCCAAATCCCCCAGAACATCCAGTCGACACTTCGCAACTATGTCCGCAGACACCAGGCACAAATCTGGTTTCGATTCCCCACCATGCCCGGAGTGGATAAATGTACTAGGGGAATCAACGCCATTGAGAAGAACCAAATTTGTTTCATCGCACATGTCAATAACCTTCTGTCCCGAGGGATCGGTTGTTTTACAACCTATGACCTGGATTTTGGCATTGAAATCACCCACCACTATTGTTCTGGTGCTGGAGAGGCTTTTGTTATCGAGTGTGAGGACACTTCGCGGTGGATTATAGACATTTAGGCATTCAAATCTTTGTCCATCCTTAAATACTTCTACTAGAAGTGTGTCGGTCTCACCAGATCCCCGTGAGGCGGCCTCATTCACACGAGCAAGCAAAGGATTCCTGACAAAAGTGACTAACTTCTGACATTTTACACAGGAACAGGTAAAGGCCGTAAAGCCCGAGAGCGAGGGCACACAACTCCTTTTCCTACCAGCGTTGCCAGCTTCCTGCACCAAGAACACATCGACCTCGAGTTCCGACAACAGTCTTAAAATTTCAGGCTTCTTGAGTCTCAATTGCCTGTTGGCATTAAATGATATGATTCTGAGTTACCCAATACCACAACCATGTTTGGGCCTGGAGAGATCGTCCCTCCTAAGTTTACCTTTTGAGCTTTTCCCGGTCACATTTGGTGTGGGGGTCACGACTTCCCCGTCCGTGGCATTAGTAGGGTAGCTTGGCTCGACTTGCATCGAGGGGCGTCGGCCACCCGGCAACAACCCTGGGTTAGTTTTGCTGTCAATATCGAGGAACTTAGTGGGCGGACATCTTGAAGATCAACGACGGTAGCTAACTTGTCGAACACCAACCCGTCGTCAGGATTGGTAGAACGGGGCCTATCAAGTGAGTAATGCCCATACTCGGGGTTCATAGATAAATTTTGTAAAGCCATATGAGTGAATTTACCCGAGTGCGGGCGAAACTGGTTGCATGTTAGACTGTTGGATTCGATCTCCTCAGGTGGGATCAATGCTACCTACTCAGGAACTCGTGTTCTTGAGCTAGCTTCCAATGTCACGCTTGCCGCGAATACCTTGTGGTATAATGAGAGTTTGTCTAGACTCGTTTCTTTCATCGCCAGAAAGTTCGCCATCAGTGGGGCGACTGGATGCAATGTCGTGCATCTGGAAACGTACCTTCTAAAGTCTACGGCGTTTATGGGGCGCGCCTCGCATTCCGGCGCACCCTAATCCAGCTTTTAACCAGGCACCCACACATTGGGTTGGACATCCTGGATTTTACGAGCACTACCCACTTGGCCTTTAAAACCGTGGGCAGTGGGGATCCCCGTTGGCCGCTGCTAGAGACGTTCACAGCGTTACCAAGGTCCGCCACGAGGAGGCCAGGATCACCATAGGACCTCGGAGACATTACCGGAGATTACCTTAGCTAGACGTCACTTTAGATCATGTCAGATGACCTTACTTCAGATACTGTTATCTCAGAGGACCTTAGTTAGATCTCACCTCAGATGACCTCACCTCAGAGGGTGTCACCTCAGAAGATTTAAGTTCGGGGTTAGGTTCGATGACGAGTATAGTTTGGATAAGGTTCGGTCAGGTCTAAAGCTCGGGTTCGATTCGATGTTATGTAATTAAGTAATAGCAAACTTAGGTACATGTAATAATGTTGAATTATTGAATTATTAATGACATAAAACAGCGATGTGAAACCTTATTCGGTCGGTAGGCCATTTTAATTTCCAACACTTGTTTCTCGGGCCACATAACAGAAAAGATACAAAAAAAAACATAAAATAAAAAAAATTAAGCCCTTTTATTCAAAACCCATGGGTATAATCAAAGAAAATGTTTCCCTTTCAGACCTTACGATCTATAGGGCAGATGATGTCAAGGTCATCCATTTCTGTACTTGTTCCCAAACTAACCTCATTTACCCATTAGAGCAAGGTGGACTCAGAGGTGACCTTAAGATCCCGAAATAAAAAATCTCAGTCTTGACCAGGATTCAAACCTGGGACCCCTCGCAAGCCAAGCGCTTTACAACTCAACCACCGCCGCCTCCACGTGAATATAATATTTACACTAATTCGTGGGATGTAGGAAGTTTATACAAAACCAACCTCTGAAGATCCCACTTCACCAGCACTGAATCTAGATGTAGGGCTAAACGTCTGCTAAATGAAGAGTTACAATTTCGCTTGTGTCAGCCCGATTCAACTTCTTGTCACCAGACCGCTATGTTATCCAGACATACTTCTGACAGTAACAGTGGTCACTCTCACTAATTTTTCCCAAAGGAAAGAAGCCCCCCCCCCCCCCGCTTTCATGATGTCTGAAGCTTCTTTGAACAGGTTTTTTGCAGTGGTGGCATCAACGCATGTTCCTCATAGCCGATATTTTCTGTGCGAACAAGGGTGGTGGCTTTAAATGCATTTTTTTTTCATGACACATTTTTTCCATCACTGATAGTAAACCCCCACCCCCCTAAGGCTTTCCCGTCATCGAAAACAAGGCTTCATTTCACGACTTAAAATGTGACTAACTCTGTACCATGCCCTTACCACCGACTCTTTTTTTTTTTGTCTTTTCTTGGTCAATCCTTTAATCTCTGTGTGTTTCTTAGCAATCTTTTCTTGGCGGCTAAAACTAAGAATACGCAATATTTGTTTTATGTTTTTGATTTCATAATGCTGTTTAAAGTTACGTTCTTTAAAAACAGCCACAAACATCTCTATACCACTAACAAAATATCGGCATATTTTCGTGCTCCATTAAAGGCAAAAATCTGTCCAACTTCTTTATGCTTAGATTTGATGCATCGCAAGAACAGACGAAGCATTAAGTCAAGACAGTTCAACAATTTGAACAAAGTTTAATGCAGATAGGTTTAGTCGAGTCTCAAATAGTTTGCGACTACCGACCTTAACGTTACAGTTAAAGATTTATTTAAATATTTATTTGGATGAATTAGGACGAGTTGACGATAATAGGCTTTATTACAATAGCCAGAAAAATTAAATACTAATCGAGACCTAAATTATGTATCACCTAAATAATTACTTTTCTATTATACAAATATGGTTTATAGGTTTCTGCATTTTATTTTTAAAAAAATAAAATAAGAGATGAAAACGTAGTTAACAGTTAACATTTCACAGGAATGTAAAAAAACTGCTGTTCCTTCACTTGGAATAAAGACAACATTTAGAATCCTATAGATTTGTAACCTATAAGAGATACTTAGCAAATATTTAGAATCAAGTGCTAATGTAGACAATGAGCCTGTGACAAGTTGGATTGAAATTTGGCCGTTTTGGGTGTGTAGGGGATTTTATAGTTTGAGAACCCACACTTGCACATAAGATCTACAAGCACAGCGTTATAATGCACTTAACAAATACTATAATGTTAAGTTGTGTACAGTTTGTTATACAGAAAAAGATAATTAAAAGGTGAAATGCTGTACAGTTGCTAGGATGGGACCTAGCGTATTTACATGTAGGAGACTATCATCATCAGATATTAGAACCAAGTGGTCTGAGTGTCATTAGGCTGGCTGCTTAGCTTTGGTGCGGTGCTGCACTGATGAGACGGGTGTGGCTGGTACTGATGCTGTCTGCTGGTGGGCTGGCGTAGTGGATCAAGACCCCGGGTGCAGTCCAACGTTGTATGGTTGCAGAGCTAAGCTGCGTCTACCATTCAGTCAAGCCAATGACGAGTCTGTGGCTAGCGTTGTTACTTGGACTCTTGAAGGATGAGTAGGACTGGTGTCTACAGATCTGGTCCCGACCACTTGTAGCGAGTGGGGTCCAGGAACGGGGTGGGTGCGCTGTGTACACGGCACGGCCCGGCTCTGTCCAGTCAGGGAGCCGATATGGCCGTTTACCGTTGGGAGCCCTCAGACAGGACAGGGGTGAAGAGCCCCATGTCCAGGCCTGGTGGTTGGATAAAAGCCTTTCTAACCATCAACGGGATAATGGCGCCTACGGCGCCGATTCCCTACTGGACTTCATCGAAGGTGCCAGCAAATCTGATATCAGCTTTAGGTTGCTAAGATTTCAGGCGGATGTTCCCTATAGATAAAAGCTGCAACGATATGATGTATACGTCGGTTTAGCCATAATGATAACACTGGTTGCTTGCCGCTGATGAATGAGCAGCCGGCAAGTGTAAAAGGAAATCAAAGGGGTTATGTCCAGCCCCCCCCCTGTGGGGCCCCGGGGCAACGGTTAGTAAGAGACTCACGGGTTCTCCGAAAAGCGGATAGCGCTGGACACCAACTCGAGGGTTGGTCGGGTTCTCCTGGGACTCTGCTGATTCGCGGGTCTCTCTTTGGCCAAAAACTGGACTGACTGGCGCGGCCTTAGTGGGCTGCGTCGGGCGGACTGGTTGGCGTCCACGAGCTAGGCTCTAACTAGCCCATCCTCTGTGAGGTAGTAGAGGAACTCGCTTCCCAATAAGCAGTTTCGATACTGGGGATATCGAGCAATTCTCACACAACCACTCCTCTCGTAAGCGAGCTCTTGCCATACGGAGGTGGTGACCAGTGGTGCGGACTTCCCGCACCCTAGAATTCCGGACCCTCTTGCAGGCCCTGTGTACACTACTTTCTAATCGGCAATAACTAAGGCCGCCAACGGCCTTCGACTTCTATGCAAACATGAATAATACACATCAAACCAGAAAACCCGGGTACGAGCAGACCCGAACAGGCTCCGTCGCGCGGGTAGTGGGCGCCAGGCCCGACAACGAAAAATCCTCTACTACTCGCCCCGTGGTTCCGATCCGGCGGAATCTGTCGAACCACGAAAATTAGCGAAGGTTCCACTTCTCAGGAAAAAGCCCTAATCCCAGGCTACACTGCATTCGTTCTTCCCTCGGAAGAACGGTAGCCAAGGTGTGGCTAGCCAACCACACCAACCTGGTGATCATGTTCCGCACCAGGTCAAACCAACTATTACCACCTAAAAGGCCCAACCGACTATGACCAATGAAGCGAGGACCATCGGTCCACCAAAACACCAACCATTACAACGGTTTGTCGCTTCCAGTCCAAAACCCTTAGGGAGCGATAAACTTAGCCAGATAAGAGTACTTCAGCTCAATATCTGTGGATTAATACCCAAGATATTAGAGCTTACAAAACTCCTCCACGAGAGGGCAATAGACATCGCGCTCTTGCAGGAGACTTTGGTAGGCAAGAAACGAAGTAGCCACATCAGTGGCTACACGGCTTATAAATGTAAATGCCGTGGAATTATCACATATGTAAGAAACGGCATGACTGTTTCACAAAATCCTGGCCCTCAAAGCGGGCGTACCGACGCCATCTCGCTTAATATATTCAAAGCTGGTAGAAAACTTACGGTCATTAACTGCTATAACCCGCCAAAACACGAACTTGCCATTAACCTCGGCAATAAGAACATCCTCACTAAAACTCTATTAGCTGGGGACCTAAATGCCAAGTCTCCTGCATGGGGCTATGACACAACTGACTCCTCGGGGCAAAAAGTCCAAGAAATTCTCAACACTACGAACTTATTCTGCCTGCAGAATAAACATAGCCCGCCAACCCTCCTACACACTGGCAACGGGTCTCTGTCACCCTACCATTGTTCCAATACTAAAAAAGGGAAAGACGCGACTAACGTAGAGTCCTACAGACCCATATCCCTGACCTCCACTATCGGCAAGATAGTAGAACGGATGGTCAGCGAGCGACTCGTGTGGAGCTTTGAGAGTGCCGGTATCCTAGCGCCAGAGCAGGCTGGCTTTAGGGCAGGCTTGAGCCCGATCGACCAGGTCACAGTTTTCATGCAGGAGGTGGCCGATGGGTTCCAGAGGTCCGAGAGCACATATGCAGTTTTTATACACCTAAAACAGGCTTATGACCGGGTGTGGAAGCAAGGCCTCTATCTTAAACTACACGGGCGGACCTACAACTGGATAAAACAGTTCCTAACTGAGAGGAAAACACGAACACAGTTCCAGTACTCTCTAAGTGGGGAAAACACCCCAATCAGAGGGTTACCTCAGGGATCCGCCCTCTCATGTATCCTTTTCATGGCCTATCTTAACGATTTACCCAGCTCACTCCGATGTCGCAAACTGCTATATGCTGATGATATTGTCCTCTGGTCAACCGGGAAGAAAGCTGACCAACTTCAGGCAGCATTACAAGCCGATCTCCATACCATCTCCTCGTATTGTTCAAAATGGCAGATACGAATCAACGTTGCTAAAACGACCTGGTGCCTGTTCAGCCTGGGAATCGACATTCTTGGGGCCCCATTCGAGCTCCTACTCGGTGGGCTGCGACTCCAACGTGAAAACACGCCAAAATATCTAGGAGTCACCCTAGATAGAAAGCTCTCAATGCACTTGCACATCCAGGATGTTGAACAAAAGGCCTCGGAGAAGTTAGGGTTACTCAGAAAGCTAGCCAGTACCAAGTGGGGCGCCCGAGCTGACATGCTCCGCACACTGTACACAGGAGCTGTCAGATCCCAAATCGAGTACAGCCTGCCCGTGCAGGTGTACGCAAGCAAGACGGCCCTCGAATCACTCGACCGTGTACAGGCCCAGGCTCTCAGATTCATTTGCGGCACCTATAGAATGAGCCCAACTTCCGCTGCAGAAATCATGTTCAACGTGGCTCCTCTCAGCCTGAGGAGAGAGCGCGCCGTGCTAACGGCCCTGAAACGCTACAAAAGGGTCGAACCAGGGCTACCGACCCATACATTAGTCACTCAGTGGAGAGTAAAAAAACAGGATAAAACGGACATCATTTATGCACTGCGCGTCAAATTTGAGTGCTAAAGCTGGCCTCTTCACTGATCGGGTCCCAATCCCTCCCATAAATCTAACTATACACGGGTTGGAGGGGGCCACAAAACGACACACACCCCAAGATTTACTAAGAAAAATGGCAATGGACACACTAAAGACCTACCCGGCCAACGCTATTTACTGTTATACAGACGGGTTGGTCAAGAAGGACCCCGCAAGAGCTGGATATGGGGCCTATATCTATTACCCAGACCACGAACCAGACAAGCTGTCAGGCACATGCGGCCTCGCCGCATGTAGCTTTTATGCAGAATTAACGGCGATAACCAACACACTCGATTACCTGCTCCAAAAAATGTGTAACCGTTGCGACAACCGTTGTAATGGTTACCGATTCCCAGTCCTGCCTCCAAGCCATGGCTGGCTTAGGGGGAAAGTCCAAATTGGTGGAAGAGGCTTAGGCGTCGCAAATAACATCAGCCTATTTATTGGAGCTGTCATCTTTATGCAGTGGGTGCCCTCGCACTGCGGCGTGAGGGGCAATGCCGTGGCTGATGCTCTAGCACGAGAAGGAGCGCTGGCCGTGCCCACTTTCGAGTCACCAAGTACGTTTCAACAGGCTACCACAGTTATACGAGAGTGGGTACATGAAAAGTGGTTAAAATCCTGGGATGACTATGCACTGCCAGCACATGCGTCGCCCAAATCGAGAGGACCCGTGGTTGAGGCTAAAAAGGTCGGAACAAACAACAATAGCGCAGTGGCACACGGGACACTGCCCCATAGGTGCGTACTTCGCTCGGTTCCGACCAAATCTTGATGCCCGTTGCCGACACTGCGGGGAATCAGAAGAGACGGTGGCGCACGTCTTGCAAGAGTGTCCAGTGGTTCACTATGTTTGTATGGAAGCTATGAGGCACTACGCCAAACAGAAGAGTTCCTTACCAGGGCACTACGGGAGACCTAGGTCTCCCTGCCTTGTCACCAATTGGAGTTAATCTCAGGTGCCAGCAAATCTGTTAGCTTTAGGTTGCTAAGATTTCAGGCGGATGTTCCCTATAGACAAAAGCTGCAACGATATGATGTATACGTCGGTTTAGCCATAATGACAAACACTGGGAGGTAGATGCCTTCCCGTGAAGGACATCTTCAGACTGATGTAGAGAAACTATAAGCTAGTTTCATAAATATCAAAGGGAACTAACAAGTGAATAGTGTCTTATCAAGGAAGATAAGAATAATAATGGGGCTCCCATAAAGGGAACTAACAAATAATAATAAGTGATATATGATAAAGTAATACATGTGATGTTCACCAGTCACGGTGAATAGCAAGTACATACATCGCTTAGATAAATGATCTGAAAGGGGAAGGGGAGATTAACGTCTGATACTCGCCCATGCTCTCATAGTAAACATAGAGCATAAGTAAATACATACTCAGTAGTAAGACATGTTTACAGAAATGTTTTGATAATTCCCTGCCAAGGAATTAATCAATGATACTATATTGAAGGCTCATGCTAAGCGCTAATATATCAGAGTTGAATTGATAATACTTAAAGGGCTAAATATATGTGGTAAGAATTGTTAATAAATTCTAGTCCAGATGGCTTGAACATTTAGCCACAAAAGTCATGATATAAAGTATAAGTATAAATAATCTACTTACATTATCCATGATAAGAATGCACAAATATGTACAGAAATAATGTAGTAATAAATGTATATATATATATATATATATATATATATATATATATATATATATATACATTACTAAGTAAAATGGTTCTCAAGCACTTTACAAAGTTACATACCACCAATCCAAAGTGAAATAAGGGAATGAAAATAGTCTAGAGCTCAAGAAAGAGGTAGATGTGCTCCCTGTAAGCTCTTCCCCGAGAATGAGATCGGACGATGAAGTTCTGTCCATATACACGTGGAGAGGGGGTGGCGGGAGATAAGTGCAAAGGTGGTCAAGACTATCTGGCGTCTTTTGACAAAGGGATCCTCGCTTGACCGTGACGGCGTTTCCGGGGGATACACATTGAGCGAAGGCGCGAGTTGAAAGCCCAGGAAATTCGCCCAAGTGGTCAGAGAACAAAAGAAGGGGGGGGGATGACGGAGGTGCCCAGGGCAAGGTAGATTACACCTTGATATTGGCTTTGCGCTAGACGATCGGGGAGATCGCCGCCCGAGGTGTCGAGTTGAATGGGCTCTTAGAGGTGACCAGCCGCTCCACACAAAGGGGGGGGGGTCACCGGCTAAACCGACGTATACATCATATCGTTGCAGCTTTTGTCTATAGGGAACATCCGCCTGAAATCTTAGCAGGGAGTGTACTCCGTCAAGGGTCTAGTGTGGCACGTGTCAAGGTGGGGATAGTAAAATGTGGCATCGATGCCCAAGGGGGTGGGGTTGGATTGGAGGGGTGGTGGCTGTGTTTTTAGCGTTTGATTGGCTAAATTAATAAATTGATGATTTATAACGTGTGCATACATCAATTAAATGCTTAGACCTGAGTGTTACCTTGAGTGAGCTAAAACGGTTCGTCACAGAGCCCTAGGATCCAGATAAAAATTCTCAGAATGTAGTTGTCCATCTGATGACCACAGGAAGAAAACGTATTCGTCTCCAGCAGAGAGTTTTTGATATTCTTAGCTAGGCAGCAAAACTTCAGCTTCTCAGATCGTGATGAGTCAAAGGGTCGAATCTCACGACCATCCTAAGTTTTGGACTACACAGCGTGTCAAAGCACTTCCCCTTTCATCTTTAAAAAAAAACTAATATCAGTAAGATCTAGATCTAGTCAATATCGGTATAAGATGTAAACATCTTTTCAGTATCCCTGTAATGACACTACCATGCCCTACATTGTCTGGATAAACCAAACACAGAAGAAAAAGGCAGTAATGTTGATTAGGTCCAGATAAAAAAGGCCACGAAATCCAAAAGACCGAACTTGGCCCGCGGGTATCTGTCTAGACTAGATGCAATAACAAATGGTTTTCACACCCACCCCCTTTTTTTTTCCTAATTTGAAATCTAGCTATACCAATCATGTTACATGGGTTTTGTTTCAGTAATTTAGTTTGGAAAGATGTCCCGAGGAAATGGTCAAGGACCCTGTTACACGATGGAATCACTACCCTCGTGGAACAAGTGGTCAATCTAGGGAGATGCGCTCTTTATTACAGGCTGGCTCAATACAACCCATCAGCGGAAATTACGTTTTTCTACTTTTGTTTCTAAACAAAAGTATATAATCTGACATCAATACCAATCTGTTATTGACGACTTGTCAGGTTATACAGTTTTTCCTTTAATGACATTATTTCACAGCTTGTAAGAAGTTTACTGACAGTTTTCGAAATGTTTCACCTGAATTCCCGCGAAGTGTCCTGAGTCAGACAATGAAATAATAGGAATCTTGAACTAATGGAACAATCAAATATATGTGATGTATATAACCACATGACTTATCTAAACTAATTGATACAATTAAACTTAATATAAGCTTTGATTTTTAGCGCCCCCGAAAGGGGAAAAGACGCTATTAGTTTTGTGTGGCCTGTCTGTTCTTCCGTCTGTCCGTCCGTCCGTCCCGTTTAGATCTCAGAAACTAGAAGAGAAAATGAAAATTGGACAATATGATATTTTAGATCATTAAAAGTTCTGATGCAACGGCTACTTTTTTTTCTTTTCCGAAAGTGAACCATCTAATTTTTAAAATTATATATGCAAGCATATTTTTTAAAAAAATTGCACCACTTTTCAATGAAAAACTTCAATGGAAGTAAGTCTATTTAAAAAGTTCACAAGCTTCTTCAGTAATAAATCAAGCTTCATTCATAGTTCGCGCATTGGTATAAAAAAAAATGCATCTAAGGTCACGAATGAAAAAGTATCAATGGATTGTTATAAAATAGATTTTCCATTTATTAACTAACTCATGGAATAGAATATTGATTCCAATGTTGTTTTTAAAAAGAATTTTAATACGAACTTCGTTTCAATTGTAAGTTGTTTTTTTTTTTAAAGCTTTATACCGCGCAGTTTTCACACATCCTCATTAGGCTATACACTTGACAATAATCTAAACTACAATAAATAGAGGCCAGATCTACATCTATATTTATAATAGGAGTTTTAGTCTAGATATAGGAGTCTAGATATTTCTAGGTCTAGACTTAGAGACTTAGATCTATTTCTAGATCTAGGCTTAGACTTAGATCCCGAATCTAGATTTAGATCTAAAACTAGGTCTAGATCTAGCTAGATCAATGTCTAGTTTGTTTGACAAATGACAATGGAGATATTAATTTTTATTTGCGAGGGGAAAGTCTTGTCATCTGTTCACAACTGTAGCTTAAAGAAGAAGTATATTTTTTTTTCGTGTTGCCAATGTATCTAATTTTGTTAGAAGAATAAATATTTTTGAGTTTCTCTTTATTACATTGTAACATGTTATTAATTTTGAATGTATGGATAAGGCTAATAATTATTATTTTTAAAAATATAAGTGTACGCTAAATGAATATATGGAGATGCTGTGGCTGAGGGGTAAAGCACATGGAACTGGAAGTCCCCTGATCAAATCCTGGTAAAGACTCTAGGTGGACAACTTCGGGGGCCGATTTTGAGTTTGTGCTTTCACACAAACTGTCTTTGTAACCTTGTTTTTAAAGTGTACTAGACGTACTGGTTTCTTGCATTTGTTGACACTGTCATAGACAAGGTTTCTATACTTCTTCCATTACTACCAAAAAGTTCACTTCTGTATTCTGCCGTCTGTTGCGCCAGTTCTTACAGAGTGTCGCCGTACTGGTACTGTCGTGTCACCTTCTGTAGTCTCTCAAGAAGCAGAGTCAATGTTAAAAGCTTTCAAGGACGTTCTGAAGGTGACCTTACATCGCTTCCTTTTGTCGCATAGACGCTCTGTAGCGTAGCGAACTGGCTTTGGTTCAACAATATCATATGATGGTTTGTCCCAATCTCGTAATTTTGGAGTACCACAAACTCGAATCATGCTGTATATGTGCATGTATCAGTCCATCTACATGTAATTAGTGTCATCACACTAAAATTCAGTCACGACTTTTAACTTGTAATAGACCTATATGACATACATTTAAAATATTTTAAATTCTTACAGTTAAAAACAAATTATGTTCGTTTATTTACTTTTTTCTTTCATGGACTCCATGACCCTTATTGTCCAGACCCTTATTGTCCAGGCCCTTATTGTCCAGACCCTTATTGTCCAGACCCTTATTGTCCAGGCTGCAACGAGCCCCAATACGCCATGTTTGCTACACCACTGACTTCACTTTACATGTTTTATAAAATATTCTTGTTATATTATGTCCAGGCCACAGGAGTCATGGGATGAGTAGAAGACTCTATGTAAAACAGAAATTATGAGATAGGTCCTGGCTATTCATCTATGCACTAAGAAATCAACGCATCTTTCTTTCGCTTCAATAAAAACTCCTTCAATAATCGAATACACTCAATTCAGGATTAGTCACGATTCCTATCCTAAAGCGATAAATTTCAATTTCTTGCGAAAACAAACAATCGACTTTTATCTCACGTAGAAAAACATTGAGGAAGGGTGGAGGATAATTGCGTTTTTAGTCGATTTTATAATTTGTCGACACAAACATGTTTTAAAACAAACAAGAAATGTAGATCAACAATTTTATAAGCGCAGTGTTTGTGTTCAATATAGATTTTGAACGATTACCGTTAAGTCTATTTGCGTTTGTCAGGTAATCGATGGTATAGGATTCAATATTAGTTCATGGAAGGAATCGATTACTTCGATAAAAGAACGCTATTTTAATTGTGTCAATTTTTTTTAAAACAAGGAATTGGTTTTATCTGACACCAAAGCTCATCATTCCCAGAATTCCTTTTATTTTCATAAGATGTCTGACGTCGCATCTGTCTATTTGTCTCACTTCTTTTTCTCCCTATCTGTTTCTCTCTCTCTCTCTCTTTCTCTCTCCTAATCTTCATTTTCTTCCTTTCTCTTTCTCGCTTACTTACCCTTCATTCTTTCACTTTCACTTTCACTGTCCTTCTCTCTTTTCTTTTTTTTTTCCCTCATCTTTTTCTCTCTCATTGTTCTATTTGGTTATGTCTTTCTATTTCTAGTACGCTGTACTTATGAATACGAACATGATGCAGCTGGTGATGCGGATGCGCCGATATTTGGGTCGGCTACATAGCTTCCTGGTGTACTCAAGGAATACGTGAGAAAAATGTGTGTGTGTGTGTGCGTGCGTGCGAGTGTGCGTGCGTGCGTGTGCGTGCGTGCGTGTGTCCGTCCGTCCACTTTCGTGCCAAGCTCTTGTTGCTCTTTGAACGCTTTGCTTTGTCGGGCAGACAACTCTCTACTCAGTCAAACGTAATGTAGTATGTAACAGATTACCTCCTCTTACGTTGATCGATGACCTCCCTTCTTTCTCTTAATTTCGCTACATCATTGTTTGTCTTACTACCCCCCCCCCCCCCCCCCACCTTTTCCTATTCTTCTTGAGTGTACTCTAATTGGAGGGCTTTGAAAAACAAAAGTATGAGCCGGCACTGTTGTTGGATAATCACGTGATATATTTGTGCTGTCTTTCTTATTTCTTAAACTAAACTAAAATAACATACGATCAAACCGAATCTGTAACAACCTTAGCCAACTTCCTTGATGATCTACTTAATACTTGATATCACATAATTATGGACTACGACAGTGTTTCCCAAACCGCGTTCCGCGGAACATTTGTGTTCCGCGAGGCCTGAATTAGTGTTACACGAACTACTGGCAAAATTAACTAGTAGGCCATCACGTGAATCTCTCTAAAAATATGCAAAGTGTTCCGCTAAATACTCAGAATGTGCGACGTGTTCCGTTAAGGACAAAATTTGAGAAACACTGGACTACGCTATTTAGATTATAAATATTTTTTCCGCAAAAAGTTTTTTAATAATTTCTTTATCGCTCCCATATCTGCGGAATATTCTCTGGTCGCCATTTTGAGGTTGAAAATATGTACAGAGGTTTATGAATGGATTAAATTACTGTAAAAAAAATGTCTTCGTCTGGTTGTGTGATACATTAATGTTTGGTTGTTCGTTTAGTGTTAATTTGATTTAGAAAAGAAAAGGCAGAGTCTTCCAGACTTTATTAACTGACGTGTTTTTATTATTATTATTATTATTGACGTTCAAGGCCGATTTACCTATAAACAACACAAAGTATAGATTTGAGCCCCAAATGAAATATTTAGCTCTGATATATAAAGCGGTAAAGCGCTTGACTCCCGAACCGAAGGTCCCGGGTTCGAATCCCGGTGAAGACT
The DNA here is from genome assembly GCA_036873155.1 of Biomphalaria sudanica. Lineage (NCBI taxonomy): Eukaryota > Metazoa > Mollusca > Gastropoda > Planorbidae > Biomphalaria > Biomphalaria sudanica. The sequence goes on along the minus strand of JAZGLO010000202.1, from coordinate 530,245 downwards.
GGGATTTTCCTTTCGGGATCTTTGGGCGCTTCTGAGTCCACCCAGCTCTAAATGGGTACCTGACATTAGTTGGGAAAAGTAAAGGCGGTTGGTCGTTGTGCTGGCCACATGACACCCTCGTTAACCGTAGGCCACAGAAACAGATGAACTTTACATCATCTGCCCTATAGACCACAAGGTCTGAAAGGGGAACTTTACTTTTTTTTTACTGATATATAATATCTAAACTTAAAAAAGGCCCGGAAAGAGCCTCCATATCTCAAATAGCTTAGGGCCTTTTAATGTCTAAATACGGCTATAACGGTTGTGTTTTCTAGAGCTGTATATTGTCTCTCCAATCATCTGACATACACGGATTCGAAGGTTCGTATAAATCTAGTCCAATTCGCTACTTGGAGACAATGAAGAAACACAGCGCTGGATAAAATTTCCTTGAATTTAATACTTTAAAATCAGTTCAATATAATAAGCAAATCAATTCAGAAATCACTTTACAATGATAACTTGACTGAGATAAAATACTTAAGTTGAAAGTTAAACAGTGAAAATACAGGGGACCAAGAATAATTCATCAATGACTAAGCAGACTGAACTATCTAGCTAGAACACTGACCAATGACTGACCACCAAATGACCAATGACAGTGAACAATGGCCCCAATAGCTAGCTTTACAATCCACCCAGACAGACAGTCGGAGTGAGTAAATCTAAGCTTTGTAAAAATATTCAATGAGATCATCGGTGAACTATTTTGTTTGGTATTCGGGAGACAAACGTTTCCACGTCAGCCCAGACATTGGTGAGTCCAGTCAAACCAAACTCTCCACAGTGCGAGCGTGTTTGTGTTACCATAAAGCAATATCCACTATAAATATGTCGAATTGTTTTCGAAATATTACAATATTAATGCGGGAAAGAATTAGTGTTTTTAATTTACATTTCGGAATGATACCATAGGTAATGGATATCACAGGTAATGGATATCATAGGTAATGGATACCATAGGTAATGGATATCATAGGTAATGGATATCATAGGTAATGGATATCATAGGTAATGGATACCATAGGTAATGGATATCATAGGTAATGGATACCATAGGTAATGGATACCATAGGTAATGGATATCATATGTAATGGATATCATAGGTAATGGATATCATAGGTAATGGATACCATAGGTAATGGATATCATATGTAATGGATATCATAGGTAATGGATATCATAGGTAATGGATACCATAGGTAATGGATATCACAGGTAATGGATATCATAGGTAATGGATATCATAGGTAATGGATACCATAGGTAATGGATACCATAGGTAATGGATACCATAGGTAATGGATATCATATGTAATGGATATCATAGGTAATGAATAGATAATCGAGATGTCAATGGTATTATCGATGGTACGGACACATGGATGTAGTGGTAGCTACATATTGTTAACCACTTTTTCGGTGTCTAATGTAAATCAACCAAATGGAGGTAACACTTAACGGAAGACGTAATAGATTAAACTGGCGAACGGCCCGAACAAGCAAAACAAGTTTGTCGACTCTGATTCTGAATGTCGAACACGTTTAATCGCAATGAAGGGCACCATCGAAATTGTCAGCTAACGTTTATAAAATGCTACTTATTTCTACGTCGACTTTTATTTCGTACTGTCTCTAAAACCCTATCCTTGTTTTACTAGGATTGTCATTGTCGATAAGTCAAAACTTCTTTTATTTCGTACTGTCTCTAAAACCCTATCCTTGTTTTACTAGGATTGTCATTGTCGATAAGTCAAAACTTCTTTTATTTCCGAACATGGTAGTGTATCCATGTTGTTGCTATAACAATATCATTCAAAGACACTTGTGTGAATATGTAAATTCGCAGTAAATACGGACGTAAACCATAACATAAATTTATGAATAATTGATCAACTGTAACTGATGGATAGGATAGATTGATAGATAGGTAGATTGGTGGTTAGATTGATAAATAGATAATCGAAATTTGACTGAGGCATAATTAATTTCTATGATTATATTTCTTTCCCTCTCTCCTTATGTGCTACTTACAAAACATTTCTATTTTATTTGTTCTCTCCCTTGAATACTGTCCTACGAAACTGCTGCGCTAAATTGTATAATCGATTTGGGAAAATTAGCGCAAACGTCAAAACTGCTCCAGGGGAAGTCTTCCTATGTCGTTGGTATTTTCAGTTGCTGGGAAGATGTTGTCACCTTTGCAGTCATTTTTTGTTTGTAAATTAAACAAGTAAAAAATGCAATGGTACAATCACGTTGATATGTATTAATATATTGTTATTTAAATAAGACACACGATAAAAGTGGTGTGGAGAAGCTTAACAAATCAATATTTGGAGAAACTAGCAATGCGCGTGTTTAAAGGTTGTATTTGATTGGACATTTTTTTTTCAGTACATTACACTTGTGTACAATACAAAAGAACGACGTTTTTTTTAAACTCTTTCTCTCCGAATTGACGATACCATCGTTGATTCGATTTCATTAAATTACATTAATGTTTAATTTTATAAACTTTATTTTGTGTAACATAAAAAGAGCCTGTATTTCCCTTTAATTCTATACCAAATAAAATATTTGCCGATAACAAACGACAACGCTATTGATGCTTAATCATAACAGGGGAGTGAAAAAGTAATGAGCAAAATGAAGAATTTCGTCCAAACGTGGAAAAATAATTACGGAGAGAAAGAGTTAATGTACTGTGCTCGAGATTTGAAATATGTAAGTAGCCGTATGTAGGCGTACCAAGTTGGCAAGTATCATCTTAAACAATTTGTGATTTGATTGGTCAATTATTTGCTAAACAGAGTGTCAAATATTTGGATCGTCGACCACTGAGAGGAGGCTGAGATCGAAGAGAATACAGTTTGAGATCTATTGATTATATTGACATATATTTCTTATGTCTCCTTTTAGGAAAAGTAAATATTGAGTAAAGTAGTAGCCAGTAAACATGCCTCTTCAAACAAAGGCCCCTAAAGCCACAATAGAAAACACAGTCGATTCCATGATGGTCCTCGATCACCATGTCGATTATTGTGACGCGACTGATCCTAGCCCATGATATCTTAAGCGGAGGCAATACAGAAGCACGGACCATTGAGACGGTAATTAGAAGCGCTTACTACTCGACCATAGAGGCAATGAGTTCATTTTAGTGTTTTTTTACCTTGACTTTTTTTTTTCGACTGTGAGAAACTGAACAACTAAATAAAACGGACTTTTTGTTTAAAGTATGTGCTTACTAACAATAGCTAAAGTCAAATACTGTTGGGAAAATGTTCGTTTGATTGCGATTTGGACAAACTTTTTTTTTAAAGTCCATATATATTGGAAAAACAATACGTGGGTAATGATGTTATGTAGTTTCTTCATGAAGATTTCATTTAATTAATAAATAGCTCATTTAACATTATTTTACTAATTACAAGATTTAAAACCATTATTTAAAATAATGAAAATGAAATATATGTACTGTCAAACTTCGAAATTTTATATGTGCTATTAATTTTTGAAGTTATAGTCACTAATGAGATGGAATGTATTATCAATTACATAACATCCATTTAAGTACGAATCAAATTGAATTGTTTGAGACAAGAAACAGCATGTTCTAATTTTTATCTATTAAGAAACTATAAACTTTCAAGACACAAAAGTGCCCTGTTAATTTCCGCCCCTTCACGCTTTTTCTAAGCTTATACCTAATAAAGTACACATTCGCCTTTCAGACCTCACGATCTAAGGGTAATTATCTGTTTCTCGGGGCTTGTCCGCGATCCTTGCTTTACCTTCTTTAATAACCTTGCTACCTTTGTACTGCTATTATTACATGTTGTCACGTTGAGTCCTTGCTTGGGGCTTTTGCAAAAGAGGATTTTGAGAATCTCAAGCCCTCACTCAAGTGGAGCTTGGTGATGAGGATAAGGATGAACTTCCATTGAAATCTGACTTTGCAGTCGTAAAGTAAATCAAAAACTAGCGCTACACCCACTCGCTTTTATATATATTATCACTTCTATTGTTTGTTTTTTATACCTACACGTCAGCAGGTGTACATCTTGTTGCCTGGAATCGCAAGAATAGAAATAATACACTGTGACATATTGCCACGTGCCACTGACAACAGTGACAAGCTAATTCTGACAACATGACACTATCAGCTCCTTTTTAAAAAAAAAATACCTCGGGTAAAGACAAGAATGAAAAAAGGAACGACAACGCAATGTTAATTTTGAAACTCGAGCGCATGTTGCTTATCTCCCCTTTCTTGTCTGTTGTTTCGTATTGCTTGGAAAAGAAAAAAAAATACTTCCTCATCATGCATCAAGCAGATAATTAGCCTCGGAATTATATATTTTATTTTTTTGTCATATATGGCCAAAGGGCGGTCCCCACGTGGTACAGTCTAAAAATGGAAGACTTTTATTATCTCGGTGGTGTGGGTGTATCGATAATAGGCAAGCGCTCGTGTAATTTATGTCCCACAATGCCTCGACTTTTGCGAAGAATTTTCTCACCTTAGGATCGCCTCCAGGGAATAAAAAACAAATTGTCAACGATCGTGCCAAGGAAGCTGAATTTCCTATCTTCGCTGACGCAATGCGACTATTACTTAAAGTTCAAGGTCAACGACACACCAAGCGCCTTTTTTTTTCCCCTCACAGCGTTCTTTTGTAAAGTCGAATAGAGCTAGAATGGATTTGGCGGGAAAGAATGCCTCATTGTGGAAAGAGTCGTCTGCTTTGTTGTATCTGTTCAACTAATTGTTTGGCGATTGTGTCAGTCACGTGACAAGCATGGCGGAGCGAACATGAAATAAAACGTTGAGTTGAGCAGGTAAAGGCGTGCAGACAATCACGATAGGTCCGGAACTTTTTGTTTGTAACACTGCGTCAATCTTACCAAAATGTAAGCTTTTTTTTTCTTGCGAGATGTGCATTATAGGCACACTCTCACACACACCCTTACGCACGTTCGCACACTCATACACACGCTCACATATACACTTATATACAATCTCATACTCTTACACACACAATGAAAAGCACACACACCCTCTCACTCAGACACTCTTACAATCATACACACATATTCACATATTTTCACACACAGCCATTTAAGGATAGACTAAACCAGTGTTTCCCAATTTTTTTCAGTAACGGAACACTTGTCACATCATGAGTATTTAGCGGAACACTTGGCTTATTGTTTTAGAGAGATTAATTCATGTGATGGCCTACTAGTTAATTAATCCAGTAGTTCGTGAAACACCTATCCAGGGCTTGCGGAAACTCTGGACTAGACAATGTCAACAACGTAAATGAATTTCGTTAAAATTTAAATGTCAGTGTGTCCAGTGGAAAATGTCAGTGTGTCCAGTAAAAATGCCAGTGTGTCCAATGAAAATGTCAGTGTGTCCAGTGTCCAGTGAAAAATGTCAGTGTGTCCATGGAAAAATATCAAGTGTGTCCAGTGAACATGTCAGTGTGTCCAGTGAAAAAGTCAGTGTGTCCAATGAAAATGACAGTGTGTACATGGAAAATGCCAGTGTGTCCAGTGAAAATGTCAATGTGTCCAGTGTACAGTGGAAAATGTCAGTGTGTCCAGTGGAAACGCCAGTGTGTCCGGTGAAAATGCCAGTGTGTCCAGTGGAAACGTCAGTGTGTCCAGTGTCCAGTAAAAATGCCAGTGTGTCCAGTGGAAACACCAGTGTGTCCAGTGGAAACGCCAGTGTGTCCAGTGTCCATTGAAAATGTTAGTGAGTCCAGTGTCCAGTGAAAATGCCAGTGTGTCCAGTGAAAATGTCAGTGTGTCCAGTGAAAATGTCATTGTGTCCAGTGAAAATGCCAATGTGTACAGTGAAAATGCCAGTGCGTCCAGTGAAAATGTCAATGTGTCTAGTGTCCAGTGGAAAATGTCAGTGTGTCCAGTGGAGAATGTCAGTGTGTCAAGTGGAAACGCCAGTGTGTCCAGTGAAAATGCCAGTGTGTCCAGTGAAAATGACAGTGTGTCCAGTGTCCAGTGGAAACGCCAATGTGTCCAGTGGAAACGCCAGTGTGTCCAGTGGAAACGCCAGTGTGTCCAGTGGAAACGTCAGTGTGTCCAGTGGAAACGCCAGTGTGTCCAGTGTCCAGTGAAAATACCAGTATGTCCAGTGGAAACGCCAGTGTGTCCAGTGGAAACGCCAGTGTGTCCAGTGTCCAGTGAAAACGCCAGTGTGTCCAGTGGAAACGCCAGTGTGTCCAGTGGAAACGCCAGTGTGTCCAGTGAAAATGCCAGTATGTCCAGTGGAAACGCCAGTATGTCCAGTGGAAACGCCAGTGCGACATTACTGCACTAGCGACAGTAAAAAGAACAGTTAGTTCCCATTGCTGCACAACACCAACAGTAACTCGATCGAACGGTTATCCCTGATTCATGTTATCATCCATTGATCTTCTTAAGTCTTTCACTTGCAATAAGTTCATTGCTATATAAGCCATCAAGTACTCTGCATCTCGATCTAGATACTTTATTTTGAAAGAACAAAAACAATGATACAAAAAAAAATATTTCCACTTTGCCATTCTTATCAACGAATCCAAATATCACTGACATCCAAAATATTATGAATAAATAAAATTTGAAATTAAAAAAAAAGAGTTTCTAAACGTGAAAGGTAAACGGTTTAGCATTCTGGAGTCTTGCGTTATGTTGATACAGGTCTGCACATAATCTATAAATCTACATGAGTTGCTTGTTATCTGTGTATCGGGTAGCTCGCCGCGTATACAGGACTGTTGTTTTTTTTTTAACTAGTGGTTATTTTGGAGTTGAGAGTTTTTATTTTAAAAAAGCTATATGTGCACGACATGGCCTGAGAACTACTAATATCCCAAAAATACCTAAACATGTTGTTGTTTTTTTTAGCGTGCGCGTCTAAACATGAAACAGTATTATATAGAGATTATCATTTCTCCACAGTACTAAATTTTTTTTTTCATTTTTTATGCTTACAAAATGTCCTTGATCTCAATGATTCTTACATCTTCCTGAATTATTTTGTGTTTGTTTCTAACCTTTCTTTTTACACAGAGCGTCATTTTTTGGTGAATTATAATATATATTAACTTAACTGATAGCTTTTATATAGCGCTACTTTCGTGGTTATAGCATGCTCAGAGTGCTATGGTCCAATCTCATTTGTGGACCAGCCTGGGGGGGGGGGGGTACCTGGGAGAAGGTTTTCCGTTCTGCCTTTAGGATACTCAGTAAACATAATTCTGCTCGAGTTGGGTGTAGAACCTCGAGTCCCCTTTCATAGGTAGCCAAGCCAAGCCAAGTTCAAGCGTACTTAGTCTCTCGACCACGCATGTCACAGTTACGGGGCTTCATTCTCTACGTTACCTTGGTCAGACAACTGAAGAAAATATTTGTGTATACACATTTTGTGAAATTTTAGAAATACTTAGAAATAGTTGTATTCTCTGACACCCACTAACTCTTGCTCATTGTCATCCACTTACTTTCTGTCACACACTTACTTTCTGTCACACACTTACTTTCTGTCACACACTTTCTCTCTGTCACACACTTTCTCTCTGTCACACACTTACTTTCTGTCACACACTTACTTTCTGTCACACACTTACTTTCTGTCACACACTTACTTTCTGTCACACACTTACTTTCTGTCACACACTTACTTTCTGTCACAAACTTACTTTCTGTCACACACTTACTTTCTGTCACAAACTAACTTTCTGTCACACACTTACTTTCTGTCATCTACATTCTTTCTGTCATTTACTTACTCTCTGTCACACACTTACTTTCTGTCACACACTTTCTTTCTGTCACACACTTACTTTCTGTCATCTACTTACTTTCTGTCATTTATTTACTCTCTGTCACACACTTACTTTCTGTCACACACTTACTTCCTGTCACACACTTACTTTCTGTCACACACTTTCTTTCTGTCACACACTTACTTTCTGTCATTTACTTACTCTCTGTCACACACTTACTTTCTGTCACACACTTTCTTTCTGTCACACATTTTCTTTCTGTCACACACTTACTTTCTGTCACACACTTACTTTCTGTCATCTACTTACTTTCTGTCATTTACTTACTCTCTGTCACACACTTACTTTCTGTCACACACTTACTTTCTGTCACACACTTACTTTCTGTCACACACTTACTTTCTGTCACACACTTACTTCCTGTCACACACTTACTTTCTGTCACACACTTTCTGTCCCACACTTTCTTTCTGTCACACACTTTCTTTCTGTCACACACTTTCTTTCTGTCACACACTTTCTTTCTGTCACACACTTACTTTCTGTCACACACTTAGTTTCTGTTATTTACTTAATCTCTGTCACACACTTTCTTTCTGTCACACACTTACTTTCTGTCATTTACTTACTCTCTGTCACGCACTTACTTTCTGACACACCTTCTGTCTTTTGCCTTGGATAAAATCCGGGTCTACTAGAATCGAATCAAAAAACACTTTAACTCGCTTTGTCTCTACTGCTTTCTGGACAAGGAAACAATACAATACTCTCTATGAATACGCAGTACTGCTCTGGTATAAAAAAAACACAGTACTGCACTGGTATATGAATACACAGCACTGATCATGTAAGAAATAGGACTGGTATGCATAGCCAGCTCTTTTGTATTGCGTATGTTGGGAGGGGGGGTCTCTGAAAACACCGTCGCCTTCAATGACCTTGTTACGAGATATTTTCTAGAGAAAAGTGTCCTTAATGTGCGTTGATTTACACCGTACAATTTATCCAGGGGCCAGGGGTAGCAACTCTCATGCTTTACATTTGCAAAAAAAAAATAAAAAAAAATCAATTTTATAAGGTTACTTTTTCCTAAAAATTAAGAAACAATGATTAAGCAAACTTTTCAGAAAACAAAATCCTATTGATTGATTAACGTTCTAATATTAATTAATCTTCAGGGGCAAGCCATTCCATCATATTAAAGACGCTTATACTCACCGAGTTATCTTCTCTTGTCTACACAATCCGTCATTATTAAACTAGTGGAGTTGTCAAGGGAAACACACGAGTAGGGGGAGATAATGAACTTTGCTGTGGGGGTTTTATTGCTCATGGATAGAGTTCCGCTGTGAAGCTACCAAGTGCTGTGAGATATTGGCTGGGGATCTTTCAATCAATGACCCTTTTTTTGTGTTTTCATTTGGCGCCTGCATAAGGATTGAAATATCAGGAAGTTAAGCTCCTCAACAGCAGGAAAAAATAAATAAATAAATACACCAAAACTTTAATTAATGACGACCTCTCTGCTTAACATAATAAATGAATGAATCTAGGTGATTTAACTAACAAACTATAGAGTAAACGGCTCTTGACTTGCTGTGCAGCATTATTTCCATTTAATATATTTTACTTGTAACATTGCCATTCCTAGAAATAAAACAACTTTTCAAAAATTAACATGATTTATGAATGCAACTTGAAATGTAATTAGTCCAATTCTAGGTTAGAGAGACAATGGTGAAGCTGTGCCACGCCAATCTGCCAAGACACATCCCATGAATATATGTGTAATAATTAAACTATACATTTGATCAAGTAAATCACAATTACAACATGGGAATCTCCTGAGACAGACTCGCAGGGGACAACAATCAACTTCAACATCAAAAACCAAATTTATCAAATTCAAGTAATATTGAAAGAAATCTGATTTCACCGGAAACTTTACTTCTGAACCGCCACTTTATGATTCCAGTGCACAGGTTAGCACCTTCTTGGTGACGACTTTGTCTGGCTTGAATCACACTGACCTTCCTTTAGACAAACCATAAATCGAACTGAGAAACCAGATGCGACACGCACAACTGGCAAGTCACCTTTTCTCGAAATAACTGATGGGTGATAATTAAAAATAAATAGTTTTTTTTTTCTTTTCTAGATTGTTAACTCTTTCTCTCCGTAATTATTTACCACATTCTGGTGGAATCAACGTTGGTATCGTTAGTCATAAGAGAAAGAGTTAACATTCTCTCCATATACACATTGATGAAAGATATAAAAGGGGAAAACAGAAACTTCGAGACATCGATTCGTTGAAAATTAAGGTCCACACGAGTACCACTTGACGTAACTTGAGTACCGCCAGTGCCGGCCAGTGGTACGCGTTCCACAGTCTGTAAAGCACTAATCTATTAGGTACCCTTTCCATCTTCACGCGAAGAAGTCTACGTAGCCAATAATCCAAAGAGAGCCGTTTTTGAGAACGATAGACGAGGAAGTGGAAAGAGAATGTGACCTATATTTCAAACTACAAGGTGGCAAGTCTGACCGAGAAGGAAGACAATAGACCTCAAGTTTCTCTCAAGGCTTCTGTAAACCTTTACTTGTAAATATTGTTTGTTTGTCTGTTTACATTATCAAACCTGTTAAACATTGACAAACAGTACTACGTTGGACTAGAAATGTTAAACATTGACAAACAGTACTGATTTGGACTAAAAATGTTAAACATTGACAAACAGTACTAAGTTGGACTAGAAATGTTAAACATTGACAAACAGTACTACGTTGGACTAGATATGCAATGTCGCGTCTAAGTTCGCAACTGTTGTTTGTCAAACTTTTTAAATAGTGTTTTGGTATGAACGTGCGAAGTCCTAATGTCACAATACAAATCTTAGAGTGAATAGACAGAATAAAGTAGATTTGAAGGGCTTAAATCTCATCACTTTATCTGGTCCCTGGTCTCACTTGAAAGAATCAATTGTACACGTTTCAATCTGCAGTGTTATTTTGTTCACTACATCGTATGTGATTGGTCTAACAACAAAAAACAAAACAACATCTTCTGAGATTTGAACATATGACTTGGGTGTATTTTGAATGAGACAAGAGCTCCCCTACTTTAAATATTTTAAATGTTAACAGTTTGCCTTCTCCAGTTTGTTAGCCTCCTCCAGTTTGTAAACCTCCTCCAGTTTGTTAGCCTACTCCAATTTGATAACATCCTCCAATTTGTTAGCCTACTCCTATTTGATAACCTCCTCCAGTTTGTTAGCCACCTCCAGTTTGTTAGCCACCTCCAGTTTGATAACCTCCTCCAGTTTGTTAGCCACCTCCAGTTTGTTAGCCACCTCCAGTTTGATAACCTCCTCCAGTTTGTTAGCCTCCACCAATTCGTTAGCCTCCACCAGTTTGTTAGCCTTCTCCTATTCGTTAGCCTCCTCCAGTTTGTTAGCCTCCTCCAATTCTTTAGCCTCCTCCAGTTTGTTAGCCTCCTCCAATTCGTTAGCCTCCTCCAATTCGTTAGCCTCCTCCAATTCTTTAGCCTCCTCCAATTCGTTAGCCTCCTCCAGTTTGTTAACATCCTCCAATTCGTTAGCCTCCTCCAGTTTGTTAACATCCTCCAATTCGTTAGCCTCCTCCAGTTTGTTAACATCCTCCAATTCGTTAGCCTCCTCCAGTTTGTTAACATCCTCCAATTTGTTAGCCTCCTCCAGTTTGTTAACATCCTCCAATTCGTTAGCCTCCTCCAGTTTGTTAGCCTCCTCCAATTCGTTAGCCTCCTCCAGTTTGTTAGCCTCCTCCAATTCGTTAGCCTCCTCCAGTTTGTTAACATCCTCCAATTCGTTAGCCTCCTCCAGTTTGTTAACATCCTCCAATTCGTTAGCCTCCTCCAGTTTGTTAACATCCTCCAATTCGTTAGCCTCCTCCAGTTTGTTAGCCTCCTCCAATTCGTTAGCCTCCTCCAGTTTGTTAGCCTCCTCCAATTCGTTAGCCTCCTCCAGTTTGTTAACATCCTCCAATTCGTTAGCCTCCTCCAGTTTGTTAGCCTCCTCCAATTCGTTAGCCTCTTCCAGTTTGTTAACATCCTCCAATTCGTTAGACTCCTCCAATTCGTTAGCCTCCTCCAGTTCGTTAGCCTCCTCCAATTCGTTAGCCTCCTCCAATTCGTTAGCCTCCTCCAATTCGTTAGCCTCCTCCAATTCGTTAGCCTCCTCCAATTCGTTAGCCTCCTCCAATTCGTTAGCCTCCTCCAATTCGTTAGCCTCCTCCAGTTTATTAGCCTCCTCCAGTTTGTTAGCCTCCTCCAGTTTGTTAGCCTCCTCCAGTTTGTTAGCCTCCTCCAGTTTGTTAGCCTCCTCCAATTCGTTAGCCTCCTCCAGTTTGTTAGCCTCCTCCAGTTCTCTGGACTCATTCAAGAGATCAAAATGATTAATTAATTGGCATTCATTTCCAATTCAAGTACTCAAATTGTAATTGTGATTGGCATATTGTGATTGTGATTGTGATTGGCATATTGTGATTGTGATTGTGATTGGCATATTGTGATTGTGATTGTGATTGGCATATTGTGATTGTGATTGTGATTGGCATATTGTGATTGTAATTGTGATTGGCATATTGTGATTGTGATTGGCATATTGTGATTGTGATTGTGATTGGCATATTGTGATTGTAATTGTGATTGGCATATTGTGATTGTAATTGTGATTGGCATATTGTGATTGTAATTGTGATTGGCATATTGTGAATGTCCCCAGTGAACGTAAGCATCACAAGGCTGTTCAAACATTTCCCAAGCTGGCCATCTACAAATAAACAAGTTCATTGCTGGTCAGTCAGTCCTAGCAATGTTCTTCTTCACGTACTTTACAGTATTTGTTCTATCCATGTTTGGTTCCATGTTTGGCTGCTTGAGTTAACAATTGATCTTAGAATAGCTTTCTATTTTGAAGTTCGAAAATCGTTTTGTTATTAAATTTCTTTACATTATTAATAAGCTCTTTTAGTGATACGGTCACGGTGAACAAATTAAAGATTATATATATATATATTAACCAGAAAATGTAACTAAAATAAGGTCTTCTTTACTAATTTTTTGGTAAACAATCAGCAACGGATGTGTTTAAATGACAAGAAATTATTAGCTTTTGTTTTTCACTCAATTCTGTTTAATTTTCAGAAATAAAACTTTATAAATCTTTCTCGTAGCATAAGGTTTTTGACAATTTTTTTAGGGCTGATTATTTCGCGTTACTTGTTATTCATTTGTTACCTTATTTTCGCGCATATACCCCGCATATGCGTATTACCCGCACACACGTACCCCCCCCACACACACACACACATTACAAAAATTAAGTTGTTGTTTTTTAAATATACAACCCGCACCCTTATATACCCCACATTTTGCCAACATTTGGGAAGAAGAAAGTAACTAACCATAGTGAGAACATTGACATTAGTTAGACTGGCGATGGATTGACGATGTTTTGCATGTAGTCTACATGTTTCGTCATTACCGGTACAGGCAATTAAGTTTAGTTGCTTACCCACTTGTCACAATATTGACTACTGATTTACTGATATATTAAAGATTCTGTGCCACATCGTTACTATTTGTTTTAGTGTGATAATGAAATGTTCAAGCTTTCCGATGCACATATCGCAACCACACAGTGAACTATAGGAAGTATAAAGTCCCACCAGTATGTCCCTAGTTTCCGCTTGTTTATGAGTAAAATAAACTTCGTAAATACCGCACCCTTGCATAGCTGCTACCCGTATGGGCAACCGTGTGTAACCCGCGGGTTATATGCACACATATACGTTAGTTACCATGTGGAAACCTTAGTTAGTGTAAGTTCGACATTTATATATATAAAAAGATACATTGTAAGTAGAGCAGCGTGAATCATTTCTACACATCCATCAGAGGCTAAAGTCATTAGTATAGATTAGTTTTTATATTTATACTAGCTTTTAACTCACAAAAAAAAAATTAGATACACATACTTCAGGAGTCAGAAGTCAACATGGCCTAGCAGGCCAATGAAAGGTTTGGCGTCAGTGGACCTGAGTAAGCGTTTTTTTCTAAAAGGAAATAGTTTGAAGACGTTATATAGACAAAACCTGTTTCCCGGTTAATTCTTCACCCCCCCCCCCCCCCCGCATTTTTTAGTACAGCCCTTTGGTTCTTTCGTTCCCAATGGAACTGTCTTCATGTAAGACTACCAAGTAAGCAAAGCATTTTGGTATATTCACAGTGTACGTGAGAGGTGAGACTTACCCCAAGTACAACATCACAGTGGTGTCAGCCAAGTGCGCGGACTCAGGCCTCATCCCCTGCGACGTGGACAACGTCCAGTGTTTCCACAACAAGAGCAGGTGTAACTCTGTGCCAGACTGTGACAATGGCCGGGACGAGAGTCCGGAGTTTTGTGGTAAGTGTTAGTGTCATTATTTTTTGTATTATAGCACATTGCTCATCCTTATAGCATTATCAGTACGATATGGTCCAATCTCTTTTTGTGGACCAGTTTCCGTGCTACCTTTAAGCACTCACCGAACACATACCTTACTCGAGCGCCCCGACAGGTAGCCAAGCGGTTTATGACCTCTATGAGACACTTCCGCAAGAGAGGGAATCATTACATAACTACAGCATTATTAAGTACCTGTTTCAAGCCTTGCGATCTATGTGAGCAAATGATGTTAAGAGAATCTGTTTTACCAGGGTGTCACGTGGACAGCACAACGACCAACCGCCTGTACTTCCCCAGCGTTTGTCAGGTTACAGCTGGGTGGATTCCTGGGGGAGTCATAAAAATCTCAAAGCTCAAAATACCAGTCTTTACCTTGATTCGATCCTGAGACTTAACTAACAACTGAGAATAATGAACATTTCTTGTCTCTTACGGCAAATAAAACAAGTGAATATTTAAAGATAGCACTAAAATCAAATTCGCTAGATTAAAAAAAAAGAATTACATCCCTTTTTTTGCTTTTTTTAGATGCACAAGATATTTCATTCCTTGTTATTTTTAACGGCCCTCGCTTTGAAGTGACCTCAGGTTATCTCGTGCGATCTATCCGTCTGTCACTTTTAAATCTTCAAAACTAAATGTTCTTTTGATAATTCAATTTGACTGTCGCCTTTATATTAAAAAAAAAAAGTAGCCACTGCTACATTTGATATTCTGAATGCGACTCTTTTTCTCAAATACAAATAAATGCTAATATTTATTTCATTGGTATACAACATTTTTAGAGGACGGAACAATCAAGTGATGTACTGTGGTTTAGATTTAGATTTCTGGAAAAGTTGCCAACTAAGATGTTCCCTTTTGGATGGGGGAAATATTATTGTCAGTGTATTACTAGCTCATTCAAATACATTATTCATTGACATAAAAAAGAATTTAATGAGAACAAAAAGTGTTGTTGCAGATTAACGTCTCAAAGATTAGACTAAGGCGACATGTATTTCTACAAACGTTTATTTGATTTTTTTACAAGGCTAATATCAACTTACTCTGTCTGTTTGTCTGTCTGTCTGTCTTCAACAAATTTTCAATACGTTATTTCTCCCACAACCATTCTGGATCAATTTGAAAATTGCACAATTATTGATTGTACCTAACAAAACACGACTTAATACAAATAAATTACCAATTTTTCAAATGTCCTACTGGAAAAAAATTATTTTGTTTGATCCCATCAAGAGAAATTAATCTTTCATTATTTAAAAATAAGGCTATATATGTGAGGTTTTGTCCCCTTAGATAATTGTACACGTTATTTCGCCACACACATTATCGGATCAAGTTGAACTTGAATTAAAATTTTACACAATTATTTATTATACCCAAGATAACATTATATATATATATATATATATATATATATATATATATATATATATATATATATATATATATATATATATATATATAATATATATATATATATATATATATATATATATGAACATTATTGTTAATTAATTAAATTAGTTCGATATTTAGCGAAATAAATGTTATTGTATTGTGATAGATATGAATATAAATATACATTTCTTCCCTATATAAGCTGTGTTTTTTTTTTTTTCAAAGTATTTTTTACATTTTGCTTGTTGGATCTTAGAATTTTCCCGAAAAAACTTTATAAAGAAAATGATAACTGCACAGACAATATTTTAACAAAATAAAAACCCCTCTAGGCAAAGGAAGAAAGACCGACTGACCTTTGGTCAAGCTTAAATAAACACACCAATGACTGGACCCAAAGTGGGAGAACGGGGTAGGGTAGGGTAACAGCGGGGTGTCATGTTTTCTCGTCTCCTTGCTTGGGGCGCTGGGATATAGGGTGATGGAGGAGAAAGAACAGTTCTCTGCAAGTGTCCGGTCGATGACCACACAAAGTGAGTTACAAGACAACTCACATCCCATTCTCACCCGCACTGTGGAATCACGAAGGAACTAGATTACATGGACAATTGGGGTGCCTTAAGGGGGCATCCTTCTCTGGATCAGCGCTTCTCAAACTGGTGAGCTTGAAATCGTAGGTCGGTTACTGAACTCCCTAGTCAGCAGTAAACAAAGTATCCCTAGGAAAATAATGCGATGATCTATTTTGAGTGTGGCCAACGAGCTAGTAATTTTTTTCTCAGCAATATTCATCAACTGTTAAATTTCTAGAAAAATCGTTAGAGCCGATTTTGAGGCCCAGGTTCAAGGTTCGACCTTCCACCCTTCTCCCACCCTCCATGAAGTTTTGACTTGAATAGAGGTATTTGAAAATAAAATATGTCACACTTTTCAAAAGACACGAACGAAAATGGAATGTACATAACTGTTGTGAGTGTATCTTTTGCATCGATTCTGTTCTGTAGATTTCTTTAGAATCTGGGTAAATGAATAGAATACTTTGCGTTAACCCTTGAACTGCTGAGAGGCAAGAAGTAATGAAGAACAACTGTTAGAGCAAACGTTATGAAATAAATGTAGATTGATAAAACCGTAAGGGTCGAACTACCGGGCGTAGCGTGTAGGTAACACTAACAGACACATACCAACTATTGAGTTCGTTAGTGCTCCAATTAGATTTCATTTCTAGCTTCCGGACTTTCCACCGGAAATGAAGATTGTTAGTCCTATACCATACCTTCTGCAGGACACCTGGCAATGTCAGCGGGCAGGGCTCGACTATTGTAATAGCAGTCCGAAGCGCATACCAAACAACCAGGCAGCTATCATCAAGTACCGTAGCCCCCTCTGCCAACATATTAAGTACAAATACACATACGCGTAGTAACAAGACCACCCTTGCTGTGGACTATCAGACTATTCTTCTTCGTAACAGACCTACGAGTTTAAAAACCTTGGAACTCTGGGCCTATGGAAATTTTCCTCCATCTGCCTGTCTGAACAAACCTATGTCTTGGAAAGATCCAAGCAGATCTAAATTAAAACCTCCGTATTACCGATAGCTGCTATCCCAACACTCTCGTATTAGAAGCGAGACCAACTGGGAAACTCCCTCATATTCCATATGTGTACATCAGCAGTGAAGGAGGTCGCCATTAAACAAAAATAGCCCCTTGAGGAACGGCTTGTGGATAGCAACGTGTTTGCTGGGGAATTGCTTACTTAATGACGTCATCGTCTCCTCTTCCAATCAAGCGTCACGGTAAGGCTGAGAAGCATTGTTCGGGCAATACCTATATAAAAAGACAACGATAAAAGCCGGCATCAGAAAATCAGTTTGTCAACACGTGCGAATCTCTTTCTGAACTTCAATATTTAAAAGCCATCTTTTACAATAACCACGCGAATACTCCTGGCGTTAAAACAAAGCATGTCCTTAGAGTCTCGTATATTTGAAAGTATTTTTAACCCAACCAATCCAATCATCCCTTAACTACGTTTTGAAAAAAAAATGTCATGGAAATGTCAGAAAAAAAAGTGACATCCCGAAGATTTTAATATCTATAACATTTTTTTTTTGCTTCAAATCGTATCAGTCAGATGATTGTGTCTGTGCCCACGTGACAAATGTATTTCCTGGGTAGAGTTAAACCTTGCATTTCTTTAGTTCAGATTTTATTTTTCGATACTTGTACACGCCTCCTGCATCGACAGGAATTAAGTTCAGATAAACCAAGATAAACTAAGGTTTCATTGTTCAGGTAAACCAAGATAAACTAAGGTTTCATTGTTCAGGTAAACCAAGATAAACTATGGTTTCATTATACAGATAAACCAAGATACACAAAGGTTTCATTGTTCAGATAAACCAAGATACACAAAGGTTTCATTGTTCAGATAAACAAAGATACACAAAGGTTTCATTGTTCAGATAAACCAAGATACACAAAGGTTTCATTGTTCCGATAAACTGTCCTAACAGTGCATACTTAAACCATATTGAATTGTTTCTATTGATTTCGATTAACCGCTTTTACTGTCCCCAACTAATATCAGGTACCCATTGGAGTTGGGTTGACTCGGGGGGCGTCATAAGAATCCCGTAATTCGAGATGTCAGTCTTCACCGAGATACGAACCCAGAATCACGTGTTTATTGTGTTTATTTGACTTGGAGTTCTTGATGCTATAAACTTGTGACATATGTGGGTTCGGAGGTGCCTTGATTATAGTTCAAACACTTTAATAATCAATGAAGTAACAAAGTGTTGATATGTTTCTTGAGTTTTAATTATTTAAAACTTGAACTTGAAACAATAAATGTATGTACAAAGATATATAAAACAGATACAGGGTTCAGTGAAAATGTTCAGTAAAATGAGTAAATATTTACTTTAAAACTTAGCGACTTCTAAGTCTAACTTTCTAGCTCTCTCCCTCGTCTCAAGCTAACACTCCGCCTTTTATATCTTTCTTTAGAATCAAGAACAGTGACATCTCAATACCCATCTTTGACTCCTTGACCCGTTTACATTTAATTTTCCCCTCAATTGTTTCTGTAATTTAACCTACGCCAATTATGTCTCCCTGCTGTAGCCTTGAACCAAGTTTTAATCGGCGTCCTTCTGGCATTAAAGCGCGAGCGCGCTAACCCGATTTGAGATAGGTACAATGTCCCATTCTGTAAACAACGAGGTGTCACTAGGAACTGTTTTTGTAATTTAAGCTGTAGTCTTGAACTAAGTTTTAATCTGTGTTTTTCTGGCATTTAAGCGTGGGTACGCTGACCTGATTTGAGATAGGTACAATGTCCTCATTTTGTAAACAATGAGGTGTCACTAGGGACGTGACACTCAGGACCCCTCGGTTTCGGAAGCCAAACGCTTTATCACTCAGCCACCACACCACCATGGATCAAGAGGGTGGCTAAAAATTGCCCTCAACTTTCTGGAAATTCGGTTCAGTAAAAAGTATTCAGTATTCAGTATTCTGATTGGACGCTGTTGCATTTTTTGTTTGTGTACATCTCAGGGAGCAATCCTTTCCCTTTGCTATTTCTTGTGTGACTAAAGAGACCAATCCTTGATACACAGCTGTGGTCACAGTGTCGGCATCTGGAATCACCAGGCGCCGTTGCATTTTCACCCTTCTTTCTACTACTGTTATGTATGGCATCTGCAATCCTGTATGCTCGCTCTGCTACTTTTCCCCAGCTTTTAGTCTCGAATTTGATTTCTGATTTGACTATTGAAACAAAATTTCTCTCTCTCTCTCTCTCTCTCTCTCTCTCTCTCTCTCTTTTGTAATCTGGAACTGTGCTAGCCAGACTGAAAATAGCGTGTCTTAAGGTCAGGTAAATCTAAAGTTGAAATGAATGTGGATGGATTAGCAGTTTGAGTGTTGTCATGACTTTAACTCTGCTCTGTCTTGATTATTGCTTTGTTTTATGTAAAATGTGAACTTGAACATTGAAATTCTGAAAAAACGAAGTCCTGGGTGCAAAAATGTCAGATTAAGCAGAAGTGACATTTATTTCGGGTTACGAACCCTCGACTTTTAGTTGCAAGCACCCTTTTAAGTATCCTGTGAAGTGCCCTTGGCGAATAAATAAGGTTACAAGACGTCCGTTAGTTTTCTCTATCTGATAACCCAAGCAAAACAGCTTTCTGTTGTATGCTTCAAGAAATATGACGGGACCCTAAACGTCAATTAATTAACAAAGAGCAGATTACTCTGATTAAGTAAAGTAGCAATTATACATAAAACACTGAGCCATAATCTTCAAATACAAAAATAAACACCCAATAAAACACTCAAACACAAATATATTCTAGAAAAAAATTGCACAAATACTCCTTCTTCCCTAGTGCTATTAGAGCATGGAATGGGTTGCCTGAGTCAGACTGGAAATCTAGTGATTAGACAGAGTTTACTTGATGCATACCCATGCATCACTAGATTAACTTAAAGACACGCGTTAGGGTTTAATCATCTTCTCTTTTGAAGTCACGTCTGTAATTTATAAGATAAGATTTTCAAAAAAAAAATAATTGTCTGAACGTTCCCAATCTCTTTCGTGACCACACCTTTAGATTTGCTAATGCTGACTGTTGCATCAACAGTATGTCTTACGTTAGATAGATTGAGCTGACATAAACATTTATTAAAGTTTGATTGCAACTAACCCCCCCCCCGCCGGCGAATGGGGGGCTGTGGGTGGAGAAGTGACACACATATTCCATTTTTTGACAAGTAGCAATCTAATGTTTCTTGTTAATAAAAATACGCATATCGTTCGTTTCAAATAAATAGATATGAGAAATGTAAAACCTAAAACAGCCGCAATAATTCACCACCGTCTCCGCCCCGTATCCATCTTTTCAATCGTCGTAAACTTCAACGTTTTCTTCTTCGTAAATTGATCTGTAATATTCTATAGCACGGGGTCTCAGATTCATCTCGTAACTACTGATGTAGATAGACCTATGATTTAGTGCGATATTGTGTTTTATGTATATATATCGAGTCGAAGTTTATCATCCAGGAGAGCCCACTGAATGTATCAAGTCAAACGTTAACATGTTGTACTGCTAACTATGCCGCCCACGTATATATCTCGCGTTGTTCTCTTGACGTAGGAGAGCGGGGATTATATTAATAAAAGGTTTGTCATGAAAAGGTTTACAGACAACCTTGGGAGGCGTGTTGGTATGAAACAGAGTTTATAGGAAAGAGGAGGAACCGCGCCTTGCTGTTGTGGAGGCTGCACTGACCTATACAAATAGTTATAGCACAGACAGACAGCGTGCTATAGTACACTGACAGACAGAGTCTTATGGTACACTGACAAACGGAACGCTACAGTACACTGACAGACAGAATGCTATGGTACACTGATAGACTCATTGTTATGGTACACTGACTGATTGAATGCTATGTTACACTGACAGACAAGAGTTTCAGGAAATACTGCCAAGACATGGACACTGCTCCAGTACTTTAGACTGTGATTCAACAGTGACACTTCGATGTTTAGCTGTTTCTTCAAGAGCATAATTATAGCAGACACTTAGTAGCATCTTTAGACATTGTAATAAATGTCTCTCCTAAGCATGAGAAATGTCGCCAGAATCTCGCCCGAATGTCGTCACAATGTCGTATGATGTAAAAACTAAAAAGAAAAAACAAATTAGCATCTTATACAAAACCCTACAGACAAAAAGCCGAAACATTCTTGTGCAGGAGTTGAGTTACCAGCAGTTCTAAAACCCTAAAGACAAAAAGCCGAAACATTCTTGTGCAGGAGTTGCCAGCAGTTCTAAAACCCTACAGACAAAAAGCCGAAACATTCTTGTGCAGAAGTTGCCAGCAGTTCTAAAACACTACAGACAAAAAGCCGAAACATTCTTGTGCAGGAGTTGCCAGCAGTTCTAAAACCCTACAGGCAAAAAGCCGAAACGTTCTTGTGCAGGAGTTACCAGCAGTTCTAAAATACTACAGGCAAAAAGCCGAAACATTCTTGTGCAGGAATTGCCAGCAGTTCTAAAACCCAACAGACAAAAAGCCGAAACATTCTTGTGCAGGAGTTACCAGCAGTTCTAAAACCCTACAGACAAAAAGCCGAAACATTCTTGTGAAGGAGTTGCCAGCAGTTCTAAAACCCTACAGACAAAAAGCCGAAACATACTTGTGCAGGAGTTACCAGCAGTTTTAAAACCCTACAGACAAAAAGCCGAAACATTCTTGTGCAGGAGTTGCCAGCAGTTCTAAAACCATAAAGACAAAAAGCCGAAACATTCTTGTGCAGGAGTTACCAGCAGTTCTAAAACCCTACAGACAAAAAGCCGAAACATTCTTGTGCAGGAGTTACCAGCAGTTCTAAAACCCTACAGACAAAAAGCCAAAACATTCTTGTGCAGGAGTTGCCAGCAGTTCTAAAACCCTACAGACAAAAAGCCGAAACATTCTTGTGCAGGAGTTGCCAGCAGTTCTAAAACCCTACAGACAAAAAGCCGAAACATTCTTGTGCAGTAGTTGCCAGCAGTTCTGAACGAAACAAAAGTTAGTTGAGACAATAAATTATACTTTCGTGTTAGGTTGAACACATATTTCACTTGTAGGAACGACGGAATCTTGTTTCAGTTGACTTGTAGGAACGACGGAATCTTGTTTCAATTGACTTGTTGGAGCGACGGAATCATGTTTCAGTTGATTTGTTGGAACGACGGAATCTTGTTTCAGTTGACTTGTAGGAACGACGGAATCTTGTTTCAGTTGACTTGTAGGAACGACGGAATCTTGTTTCAGTTGATTTGTAGGAACGACAGAATCTTGTTTCAGTTGACTTGTAGTAAGACGGAATCTTGTTTCAGTTGACTTGTTGGAACGACGGAATCTTGTTTCAGTTGACTTGTAGGAACGACGGAATCTTGTTTCAGTTGATTTGTAGGAACGACGGAATCTTGTTTCAGTTGACTTGTTGGAACGACGGAATCTTGTTTCAGTTGACTTGTAGGAACGACGGAATCTTGTTTCAGTTGACTTGTTGGAGCGACGGAATCTTGTTTCAGTTGACTTGTTGGAGCGACGGAATCTTGTTTCTGTTGACTTGTAGGAACGACGGAATCTTGTTTCA
Source organism: Biomphalaria sudanica (assembly GCA_036873155.1). Lineage (NCBI taxonomy): Eukaryota > Metazoa > Mollusca > Gastropoda > Planorbidae > Biomphalaria > Biomphalaria sudanica. The sequence goes on along the minus strand of JAZGLO010000202.1, from coordinate 507,338 downwards.
GTTGACTTGTAGGAACGACGGAATCTTGTTTCAGTTGACTTGTAGGAACGACGGAATCTTGTTTCAGTTGACTTGTAAGAACGACGGAATCTTGTTTCAGTTGACTTGTAGGATCGACGGAATCTTGTTTCAGTTGACTTGTAGGAACGACGGAATCTTGTTTCAGTTGACTTGATGGAGCGACGGAATCTTGTTTCAGTTGACTTGATGGAGCGACGGAATCTTGTTTCAGTTGATTTGTAGGAACGACGGAATCTTGTTTCAGTTGACTTGTTGAAACGACGGAATCTTGTTTCAGTTGACTTGTAGGAACGACGGAATCTTGTTTCAGTTGACTTGTAGGAACGACGGAATCTTGTTTCAGTTGACTTGTTGGAGCGACGGAATCTTCTTTCAGTTGATTTGTAGGAACGACAGAATCTTGTTTCAGTTGACTTGTAGTAAGACGGAATCTTGTTTCAGTTGACTTGTAGGAACGACGGAATCTTGTTTCAGTTGATTTGTAGGAACGACGGAATCTTGTTTCAGTTGACTTGTTGGAACGACGGAATCTTGTTTCAGTTGACTTGTAGGAACGACGGAATCTTGTTTCAGTTGATTTGTAGGAACGACGGAATCTTGTTTCAGTTGACTTGTTGGAACGACGGAATCTTGTTTCAGTTGACTTGTTGGAGCGACGGAATCTTGTTTCAGTTGACTTGTTGGAACGACGGAATCTTGTTTCAGTTGATTTGTAGGAACGACAGAATCTTGTTTCAGTTGACTTGTTGGAGCGACGGAATCTTGTTTCAGTTGACTTGTTGGAACGACGGAATCTTGTTTCAGTTGACTTGTAGGAACGACGGAATCTTGTTTCAGTTGACTTGTTGGAGCGACGGAATCTTGTTTCAGTTGACTTGTTGGAGCGACGGAATCTTGTTTCTGTTGACTTGTAGGAACGACGGAATCTTGTTTCAGTTGACTTGTAGGAACGACGGAATCTTGTTTCAGTTGACTTGTAGGAACGACGGAATCTTGTTTCAGTTGACTTGTAGGAACGACGGAATCTTGTTTCAGTTGACTTGTAGGATCGACGGAATCTTGTTTCAGTTGACTTGTAGGAACGACGGAATCTTGTTTCAGTTGACTTGATGGAGCGACGGAATCTTGTTTCAGTTGACTTGATGGAGCGACGGAATCTTGTTTCAGTTGATTTGTAGGAACGACGGAATCTTGTTTCAGTTGACTTGTTGAAACGACGGAATCTTGTTTCAGTTGACTTGTAGGAACGACGGAATCTTGTTTCAGTTGACTTGTAGTAAGACGGAATCTTGTTTCAGTTGACTTGTAGGAACGACGGAATCTTTTTCAGTTGACTTGTAGGAACGACGGAATCTTGTTTCAGTTGACTTGTTGGAACGACGGAATCTTGTTTCAGTTGACTTTTTGGAGCGACCGAATCTTGTTTCAGTTGACTTGTAGGAACGACGGAATCTTGTTTCAGTTGACTTGTAGGAACGACGGAATCTTGTTTCAGTTGACTTGTAGGAACGACGGAATCTTGTTTCAGTTGACTTGTTGGAGCGACGGAATCTTGTTTCAGTTGACTTGTTGGAGCGACGGAATCTTGTTTCAGTTGACTTGTAGGAACGACGGAATCTTGTTTCAGTTGACTTGTAGGAACGACGGGATCTTGTTTCAGTTGACTTGTAGGAGCGACGGAATCTTGTTTCAGTTGACTTGTTGGAGCGACGGAATCTTGTTTCAGTTGACTTGTAGGAACGACGGAATCTTGTTTCAGTTGACTTGTTGGAACGACGGAATCTTGTTTCAGTTGACTTGTTGGAGCGACGGAATCTTGTTTCTGTTGACTTGTAGGAACGACGGAATCTTGTTTCAGTTGACTTGTAGGAACGACGGAATCTTATTTCAGTTGACTTGTAGGAACGACGGAATCTTGTTTAAGTTGACTTGTAGGAACGACGGAATCTTGTTTCAGTTGACTTGTAGGATCGACGGAATCTTGTTTCAGTTGACCTGTAGGAACGACGGAATCTTGTTTTAGTTGACTTGATGGAGCGACGGAATCTTGTTTCAGTTGACTTGATGGAGCGACGGAATCTTGTTTCAGTTGATTTGTAGGAACGACGGAATCTTGTTTCAGTTGACTTGTTGAAACGACGGAATCTTGTTTCAGTTGACTTGTAGTAAGACGGAATCTTGTTTCAGTTGACTTGTAGGAACGACGGAATCTTGTTTCAGTTGACTTGTAGGAACGACGGAATCTTGTTTCAGTTGACTTGTAGGAACGACGGAATCTTGTTTCAGTTGACTTGTAGGAACGACGGAATCTTGTTTCAGTTGACTTGTAGGAACGACGGAATCTTGTTTCAGTTGACTTGTTGGAGCGACGGAATCTTGTTTCAGTTGACTTGTTGGAGCGACGGAATCTTGTTTCAGTTGACTTGTAGGAACGACGGAATCTTGTTTCAGTTGACTTGTAGGAACGACGGGATCTTGTTTCAGTTGACTTGTAGGAGCGACGGAATCTTGTTTCAGTTGACTTGTTGGAGCGACGGAATCTTGTTTCAGTTGACTTGTAGGAACGACGGAATCTTGTTTCAGTTGACTTGTTGGAACGACGGAATCTTGTTTCAGTTGATTTGTTGGAGCGACGGAATCTTGTTTCAGTTGATTTGTAGGAACGACGGAATCTTGTTTCAGTTGACTTGTTGGAGCGACGGAATCTTGTTTCAGTTGACTTGTAGGAACGACGGAATCTTGATTCAGTTGATTTGTAGGAACGACGGAATCTTGTTTCAGTTGACTTGTAGGAACGACGGGATCTTGTTTCAGTTGACTTGTAGGAGCGACGGAATCTTGTTTCAGTTGACTTGTTGGAGCGACGGAATCTTGTTTCAGTTGACTTGTAGGAACGACGGAATCTTGTTTCAGTTGACTTGTTGGAACGACGGAATCTTGTTTCAGTTTACTTGTTGGAGCGACGGAATCTTGTTTCTATTGACTTGTAGGAACGACGGAATCTTTTTTCAGTTGACTTGTAGGAACGACGGAATCTTGTTTCAGTTGACTTGTAGGAACGACGGAATCTTGTTTCAGTTGACTTGTAGGATCGACGGAATCTTGTTTCAGTTGACTTGTAGTAAGACGGAATCTTGTTTCAGTTGACTTGTAGGAACGACGGAATCTTGTTTCAGTTGACTTGTAGGAACGACGGAATCTTGTTTCAGTTGACTTGTAGGAACGACGGAATCTTGTTTCAGTTAACTTGTAGGAACGACGGAATCTTGTTTCAGTTGACTTGTAGGAACGACGGAATCTTGTTTCAGTTGACTTGTTGGAGCGACGGAATCTTGTTTCAGTTGACTTGTTGGAGCGACGGAATTTTGTTTCAGTTGACTTGTAGGAACGACGGAATCTTGTTTCAGTTGACTTGTAGGAACGACGGGATCTTGTTTCAGTTGACTTGTAGGAGCGACGGAATCTTGTTTCAGTTGACTTGTTGGAACGACGGAATCTTGTTTCAGTTGACTTGTAGGAACGACGGAATCTTGTTTCAGTTGACTTGTTGGAACGACGGAATCTTGTTTCAGTTGATTTGTTGGAGCGACGGAATCTTGTTTCAGTTGATTTGTAGGAACGACGGAATCTTGTTTCAGTTGACTTGTTGGAGCGACGGAATCTTGTTTCAGTTGACTTGATGGAGCGACGGAATCTTGTTTCAGTTGATTTGTAGGAACGACGGAATCTTGTTTCAGTTGACTTGTTGAAACGACGGAATCTTGTTTCAGTTGACTTGTAGTAAGACGGAATCTTGTTTCAGTTGACTTGTAGGAACGACGGAATCTTGTTTCAGTTGACTTGTAGGAACGACGGAATCTTGTTTCAGTTGACTTGTAGGAACGACGGAATCTTGTTTCAGTTGACTTGTAGGAACGACGGAATCTTGTTTCAGTTGACTTGTAGGAACGACGGAATCTTGTTTCAGTTGACTTGTTGGAGCGACGGAATCTTGTTTCAGTTGACTTGTTGGAGCGACGGAATCTTGTTTCAGTTTACTTGTAGGAACGACGGAATCTTGTTTCAGTTGACTTGTAGGAACGACGGAATCTTGTTTCAGTTGACTTGTAGGAGCGACGGAATCTTGTTTCAGTTGACTTGTTGGAGCGACGGAATCTTGTTTCAGTTGACTTGTAGGAACGACGGAATCTTGTTTCAGTTGACTTGTTGGAACGACGGAATCTTGTTTCAGTTGATTTGTTGGAGCGACGGAATCTTGTTTCAGTTGATTTGTAGGAACGACGGAATCTTGTTTCAGTTGACTTGTTGGAGCGACGGAATCTTGTTTCAGTTGACTTGTAGGAACGACGGAATCTTGATTCAGTTGATTTGTAGGAACGACGGAATCTTGTTTCAGTTGACTTGTAGGAACGACGGGATCTTGTTTCAGTTGACTTGTAGGAGCGACGGAATCTTGTTTCAGTTGACTTGTTGGAGCGACGGAATCTTGTTTCAGTTGACTTGTAGGAACGACGGAATCTTGTTTCAGTTGACTTGTTGGAACGACGGAATCTTGTTTCAGTTTACTTGTTGGAGCGACGGAATCTTGTTTCTATTGACTTGTAGGAACGACGGAATCTTGTTTCAGTTGACTTGTAGGAACGACGGAATCTTTTTTCAGTTGACTTGTAGGAACGACGGAATCTTGTTTCAGTTGACTTGTAGGAACGACGGAATCTTGTTTCAGTTGACTTGTAGGATCGACGGAATCTTGTTTCAGTTGACTTGTAGTAAGACGGAATCTTGTTTCAGTTGACTTGTAGGAACGACGGAATCTTGTTTCAGTTGACTTGTAGGAACGACGGATTCTTGTTTCAGTTGACTTGTAGGAACGACGGAATCTTGTTTCAGTTAACTTGTAGGAACGACGGAATCTTGTTTCAGTTGATTTGTAGGAACGACGGAATCTTGTTTCAGTTGACTTGTTGGAGCGACGGAATCTTGTTTCAGTTGACTTGTAGGAACGACGGAATCTTGTTTCAGTTGACTTGATGGAGCGACGGAATCTTGTTTCAGTTGACTTGATGGAGCGACGGAATCTTGTTTCAGTTGATTTGTTGGAGCGACGGAATCTTGTTTCAGTTGACTTGTAGGAACGACGGAATCTTGTTTCAGTTGACTTGTTGGAGCGACGGAATCTTGTTTCAGTTGATTTGTAGGAACGACGGAATCTTGTTTCAGTTGACTTGTTGGAGCGACGGAATCTTGTTTCAGTTGACTTGTAGGAACGACGGAATCTTGTTTCAGTTGACTTGATGGAGCGACGGAATCTTGTTTCAGTTGACTTGTAGGAACGACGGAATCTTGTTTCAGTTGACTTGTAGGAACGACGGAATCTTGTTTCAGTTGACTTGTAGGAACGACGGAATCTTGTTTCAGTTGACTTGTTGGAGCGACGGAATCTTGTTTCAGTTGACTTGTAGGAACGACGGAATCTTGTTTTAGTTGACTTGTAGGAACGACGGAATCTTGTTTCAGTTGACTTGTAGGAACGACGGAATCTTGTTTCAGTTGACTTGTAGAAACGACGGAATCTTGTTTCAGTTGACTTGTAGTAAGACGGAATCTTGTTTCAGTTGACTTGTAGGAACGACGGAATCTTGTTTCAGTTGACTTGTAGGAACGACGGAATCTTGTTTCAGTTGACTCGTAGGAACGACGGAATCTTGTTTCAGTTGACTTGTTGGAGCGACGGAATCTTGTTTCAGTTGACTTGTTGGAGCGACGGAATCTTGTTTCAGTTGACTTGTAGGAACGACGGAATCTTGTTTCAGTTGATTTGTTGGAACGACGGAATCTTGTTTCAGTTGACTTGTAGGAACGACGGAATCATGTTTCAGTTGACTTGTTGGAGCGACGGAATCTTGTTTCAGTTGACTTGTAGGAACGACGGAATCTTGTTTCAGTTGACTTAATGGAGCGACGGAATCTTGTTTCAGTTGACTTGTAGGAACGACGGAATCTTGTTTCAGTTGACTAGTTGGAGCGACGGAATCTTGTTTCAGTTGACTTGTAGGAACGACGGAATCTTGTTTCAGTTGACTTGATGGAGCGACGGAATCTTGTTTCAGTTGACTTGTAGGAACGACGGAATCTTGTTTCAGTTGACTTGTAGGAACGACGGAATCTTGTTTCAGTTGATTTGTTGGAGCGACGGAATCTTGTTTCAGTTGACTTGTAGGAACGACGGAATCTTGTTTCAGTTGACTTGATGGAGCGACGGAATCTTGTTTCAGTTGACTTGTAGGAACGACGGAATCTTGTTTCAGTTGATTTGTTGGAGCGACGGAATCTTGTTTCAGTTGACTTGTAGGAACGACGGAATCTTGTTTCAGTTGACTTGTTGGAGCGACGGAATCTTGTTTCAGTTGACTTGTAGGAACGACGGAATCTTGTTTCAGTTGACTTGATGGAGCGACGGAATCTTGTTTCAGTTGACTTGTAGGAACGACGGAATCTTGTTTCAGTTGATTTGTAGGAACGACGGAATCTTGTTTCAGTTGACTTGTTGGAGCGACGGAATCTTGTTTCAGTTGATTTGTAGGAACGACGGAATCTTGTTTCAGTTGACTTGTAGGAACGACGGAATCTTGTTTCAGTTGAACTGCTGAATAGGCCGTTATAGTGTAAGTGAAATCGTTTTAAAAGGTCAACTTTAAAAATCATTGCCACATTGAAGTCCTAATGGAGGCTTGTCTTTTTTTTAATTTCTTTTTTTTTCGGTATGTCTCTCTCTCTGTCTCTCTCACTCTGTTACTCTCTCTAGCTTAGTTTCACTTTCTTTTAACTTCCTTTCTAGATCAAACTCGATTTCTCTTTCTTTCATTGTCTCTATCTCTCACTCTCTCAAACTCTTTATCTCACCTCGTGTTTTCCTTTGATCTCTCTCTCTCTCTCTCTTTCTCTCTCTATCAGTCACTCTCTTTCTCTCTGTCTCTCTCAGTCTCTCTCTTACACACATTCTCTTTATTTTACTCCCTCTGTATCATTCATTCTCCCATCAAGTTTTAGACGAACGTTAAAAATCTAACTCTAGCTCTAAAAACTTAAAAGATATTGAACAATTTCGCCCTCGGTTAAGTTCATAATTCTAGAGTCACACGAGCTAACCGGTAGAAATAAATATTTCAGTTCGACGGTTCTAGCATTTTGATCAGGCAGAGCACAAACAAGTGGCGCCTATCACAACGACGTAGCACAGACAGGACAATTCAAAGCATTGCTCTGAAGGTCTAAATGCTAATCAAAATGAAGATTACACTTTATAGTTGTTGTTTTTTAAATACAATGGTACTCTTTACCTACGGAGGAGGAATCTGTACAAGATTCGATGTCTGTCAGACAATATCGTCAATTTTTCCCACTGTCATCTTAATTATTGTCATTTTGAACACTCTAATTTTTTTTAGTAAAAGTCATCTTTTTGATTGTCATTTTTCATTTTATTTTTTCACGTTGTGTCAATTTGGTCTTGGTAGACAGTGACAGCGTGACAAGGCCACGTGACCATCTTAGGATAGTGTCCCCCATACATGCTTTGTTCCTACTTCCTTTACCTGTCCCTTAGTCTGTTTGGCCGTTGGGACATCACACATGATCTACCGACCGTCTCTCTCCATTCCTCTCTGTTTTTTTGCCAGGATTTTGGTCTCTTTCATTGGCAGGCCCGTCTATTTTTTTTTATGCTGCCTTCCCATCGCGTCTTCTTTGCCTGTACCTGTTCCCTGTAGAAAGGTCTTTGCAAACCTTGAGGATCTCGTGTTATGACCGTACAGTCTTAGTTTTTTTTCGTTTTTTGACAATGGTCAGACGGTCATCGAGGAGACCAATCGCCATTTTGATTTCATTTCGGATTTCCTCTTCAGAATGTGGAAAAAGGATATTTTTTTACTATAATAATAATAATGTTTGAGGAAGTGCCGGTTTTTAGTACGTGGAGTCTCTGTGCTGGATTTTCTTGGAGGTACCTACCCAATCTAAATGCACTCAATAATATTTATACATCTAAAATCATATAATAATAATAATAATAAGGCTTGTCTTCGAGTCCGAAGATTAATGAGTTCAAGATCTAGAGTGGATGTACATTTAATCTCTCTGAATGTCTTATATTTAATATGCATATTTGGTTACGAATGATACCTTTTAGAAATGTAAAAGCACTATTAAGGATGAGGCCCTTTGTGTCTGCGTCCGATCCTTTCATGGTAATGAAGATGCAGTATGTCACCTGGTCACACAATCAATAGAGGCTAATTATGTATATGATACGGACACAAACCCGAACGTGGCCAGATATCGAAACGAGGCTGAGGCGTGTGGCCAATACCCGATGTTCTAGAAATTTAAAGTGTTTATTCTACTTTGGATGGCCACTTCGTGAAATGCCTGGATACAGCTTGCGCGTGGTATTTTATTATTATTATTATTATTATTATTATTATTATTAATGTATGATACAGTATGTTCACGCCAATGCCATTTTTGTAAAAACTAAATTACTGAGATGGTGTTTAGTTAAAGAACGCCGTGGACACTATTGTAGTGAGACGAACACAGCGTGGGAAGCGCTTAGTGAACTCAGTTATAGCTGTTATGACAGTGTTTAGAATGTCCTCTCTTCTTCTGTTTTTTTCCCTCCAAATGACAACTTTCTATGTTGTCTGGTGTTTGTCTCTGTTAGTGTTGGGCCCCAGAAATCAATATGTCGAATAAGAAAAAAAATGGTGTAACTCGATATTTAGAGCGTCTGTTGAAGTTGTCTCCCTTTTTTTTAGCCTTTCTGAACGAAATGATTAAATGTTCAACGAAAACTGTATAATAATCATAATAATTATAATAATCATGGCTTTTCGTTTTTTATTGTTTTTTTTTTTAATGTCTTTTTTTCTATTTGACATTTTATGTTTAAAGCTTGGAATAATTTAATTGTTATTTTTAATCTACCTACTTATCTTGTCATGTCTGCTACAGTGGGATCGTTTGGTTTAAAGACAGTCAATAAAGGTCATGTGACTTTATTGCCCTGGTCATGTGACTTTATTGCCCTGGTCTTAAGTAGATTCCTATTTAATCTTTTTTTGTTCAAAACTAGCTTATGGCCCGTCAAATCTCAGAGCCTGCAACATATTTCCCAATCGCTTTCCATCTATGGAAAATTATATTTCTTTTTTATTGAGTTACACTCACGAAATTCTATGCGAATATTTATATAGATGTTATATTTTAATAATAATAATAATAATAAAAATAATAATAATAATAATAATAATAATCTTTATTGTCCGTATGGAAATTTGTCTTACAATTTGTGCATTGCACCAAACAAAAAACATTATAACTATAAGAAACCAAAGTGTACATTCACACCAGACTCACTCATAATTTACATGTGACAAAGTTTAAACCAGATTGTTCTTATTTAATGATTTGATTGCTACGGGAACAAAAGAGTGTTTGTGTCTGTTTGTCTTTGCTATCAGTGTCTTGTATCTTTTTTGTGATAGTAAAATCACAAAATCCTGACACAAAGGGTGATTCTTTATTTCGTCGATCTTGTTAGCTTTTTTATAGATATTTGTCTCAAACAACTGCCCAAATGGGGTTCGTTTTTTGCCAATGATTATCTGACTTTTCCGTCCGATCCTAGCTCTATTTTCTATTTTTGATATAATTACCTGTGCTTAATAAGTAGAGAAAATTCACATTGGAAGATGTTCTTTTTTCCAACTCAGATTTGAGATTCACTGCATGGATAATATGATACTCTTATTTTTGTGTCCATTATTGAAGTTGTAGATTTAGTCCCCCTGGTTTTAGCATTTTGAGTTTGTTTGATTTTTAGTTTACACTCACCTTTAGCAACTAAATAATTACGTGCTTAGTATAAGGTTTTCTTATGACATCGAATTGACTCTACTATAAAGATTACGAGACTATTTTAGCGGCCCAAGGAAAGGGGAAAAGACGCCATTAGTTTTGTTTGAAATGTCCGTCCGTCCCGTTTAGATCTGATTAACTAGAAAAGATAGTAAAATTCAGACATCATAATATTTTAGTCCATTCAAAGTTCTGATGCAACGGCTACTTTTTTCTTTTCTGATAGCGAAAAATCTAATTTTTCAAATCACTTATGCAAGCAGTTTTTTCATAAAAATACACACCACTTTTACAACTATTCACTATTAATAGTAACAAACACTGGAAGCACTCTAGTAGGGATACTAATACATATTGCATCCATAACACATTCATTCAAATGTTTTAGATTTTTGTCCAAAAAAATTTTCAATATAAATGTTTTGCTAAATTAAGTTTTTAGTGTTTCTGTTTTTGATATGGCGTTTTTAGTATTTCTTTTGTTGATAATCATTTCGATTTTGATAATGTTTTAAGTGTTGTTTTTTATGTTATTGTTGATAATGTTTTTATGTTCACTTTGTTGCTGATGTTATTGTAAACTTCTTATCTTATATAATACAGACGTTACTTCAAATAGAAGATGATTACGTCCTACGCCTCATGCATTTAGTCATGCATATTAACCAATGACTTAAATTCTGCCAAGTCACTGGTTTTCCTGGCTAGCTCAGGCAACCCATTCCATGCTCTAATAGCACTAGGGAAGAAGGAGTATTTGTACAAATTTGTCCTAGCATATGGGACGAGGAATGTGCCTTTATCTTTGTGTCTTTCAGAGTATTTTATTAAATTTTGTTTTTGTATTTGTAGATTATGGTTCAGTGTTTTATGTATAATTGCTACTTTACTTTTGAGTCTTCTGTCCTGAAGGCTTTCTAAATTTAGTGATTTTACTAATGGCGTTACTCTAGTCAAATGTAAATATACGTTTGTTATGAATCTCACTGCTCTATTTTGTGTTTGTTCCAGTTTCTTAATGTTTTCTTGAGTCGATTATATTGTTTCAGGTCTTATTTTGTTGTTGTTGATGGCGATGCTGATAATTACACTGTTGATGATGATACTGCCATTGTCGATGCTCGTGATGGTTGAAATTCTATTTCAGTTTTACTTAAATTGATTTTTCTTGTTTCAGAGTGTCGAGGCAATCAATTCAGGTGTAATATAACCCACTGCATCCACATACTGTCCAGGTGTGACGGCAGCAGGGACTGTGCTGATGGTCGTGACGAGGAGAACTGTGGTAAGGTTACAGCCACCTGTCTCTAGGTGTCTGTTGGTCTGTTTGTCTTTCCGTTAGTCGTTCAGAGTTTGAGATTTTTATCATCTGTCTGTCTCCTGGTGTCTGCTGGTCTGTCTTTCTGTTTGATTGTTTGGGATTGAATTTAGAACCATCTGTTTGTCTTCACTTGTTTGCTTGTCTTTCTGTCAAAGTATTGTTTTGAGATTTCTACGTTTCAATTGTCATACTGTGCAGCATTATATGTCAATATTGACATCAGTGTATATATAAACCAGGATCTACGTTTCATTTAAGGGGAATTGAATTGTGAATACAATGAATCTACCTGCCTCTATGTCTTATCTTATACATTTATAATACAGACATTATCCTCTCGATAAATAAGATATTTACGTCCTGATTGAATCCATATGTTTATCTTTAGTCGTGATTGTTCATTAGAGACTTACGCTCTACTGACTTTGGTATTCCTGGCTGATTCATGCAACCAGTTCCGTGCTCTAATGTTACAAGGCAAGAAAGCACACTCCTATAAATTGGTCCACATTATTAGACTCCTTTAGTCGGTTCATCTTGTATATCATGTGACTGCTGAGCCCTATTTCCTAATCGATACAAAGTAAAAGTAAAGTAGAATGTCCCTTCTAGACCTGGCGATCTATGGGGCAGATGATCTTAAAGGTCATTTGTTTCTTTGGACAATGGTTAACGTGCAGGGTGTCATGTGGCCAGCACAACAACCCAACGCCTTTACTTTCACCCACTTAAGTCAGGTAGCTGCCCAATTGAAAAGAGCTCTCTCAGGAACGCCCTAAAAATCCCAAAATTAAAAAATTCCAGTCTTCACCTAGATTCGAACCCAGGACCCCAGGTTCAGAAGCCAGGCGCTTAACCAATCCGCCACCGCCTACCCCAAAAGATATCTTACTAAATATTTTGTTACAAAATTCGCAACGCGTATGATTCTATCCTTGATGTATTTTACAAAAACAAAATGTATGGTGACATGAAAACAAAAGAAACTGCAGCATGAACGTTTGCTAAAGGTTTCTGCAATCACTTTATTAGAATGAGTCCAACGAGTGTGCACGCAGACTTCAATAGGTTCTGTAGACGGCATGGTGATTGGCGGAAACCCTGTTAGAAAACTTTACTATCCGGGTTCGTCTAGGTGGAACTTGGCAGAGTTATCCCCGTGGGGCCAACGACCTACTAATATTTATCAATAGATCTACATCAACTGTTTAATTTTGAGGAAAATCGTTAGAGCCGTTTTTTGAGATCCATGTCCAGGTTCCACCTTCCACCCAACCTCGAAGTTCCATAAAGTTCTGACTTAAATAGAGATATTGTACAAACAAAACAGCTAGCATGTCCGCAGTAAAACAAAACAGCTAGCATGTCCGCAGTAAAACAAAACAGCTAGCATGTCCGCAGTAACAAAAAAACAGCTAGCATGCCCGCAGTAAAACAAAACAGCTAGCATGTCCGCAGTAAAACAAATCAGCTAGAATGTCTGCAGTAAAACAAAACAGCTAGCATGTCCGCAGTAAAACAAAACAGCTAGCATGTCCGCAGTAAAACAAAACAGCTAGCATGTCCGCAGTAAAACAAAACAGCTAGCATATCCGCAGTAAAACAAAACAGCTAGCATGTCCGCAGTAAAACAAAACAGCTAGCATGTCCGCAGTAAAACAAAACAGCCAGCATGTCCGCAATAAAACAAAACAGATAGCATGTCCGCAGTAAAACAAAACAGATAGCATGTCCGCAGTAAAACAAAACAGCTAGAATGTCCCCAGTTAAACAAAACAGCTAGCATGTCCGCAGTAAAACAAATCAGCTAGCATGTCCGCAGTAAAACAAAACAGCTAGCATGTCCGCAGTAAAACAAAACAGCCAGCTTGTCCGCAGTAAAACAAAACAGCCAGCTTGTCCGCAGTAAAACAAAACAGCTAGCATGTCCGCAGTAAAACAAAACAGCTAGCATGTCCGCAGTAAAACAAAACAGCTAGCATGTCCGCAGTAAAACAAAACAGCTAGCATGTCCGCAGTAAAACAAAACATCCAGCATGTCCGCAGTAAAACAAAACAGCCAGCATGTCCGCAGTAAAACAAAACAGCTAGCATGTCCGCAGTAAAACAAAACAGCTAGCATGTCCGCAGTAAAACAGATTCAAAATGTGTTGTAAGAGGAGTGTACATTCATTGGGACACAATTGAAATGTAAGAAACATACTAGTGAGGCCTATACCGAGGCTCATACTGAGACCTGTACCGAGGCTCATACTGAGGCCTATACCGAGGCTTTCTGTCACGTGTCACTAGTTGAAATAAAAGAAAAGAAACAGCAGAACATGAAGGGGAAATAATGAAGAAAAAATGGTCGATTTATTTCATAAAGAAAACCTTGTTTTTTTTTGTGCCTAAATTTTTTTTTGGATTTCATCTCTCTCTCTCTCTCTCTCTCTCTCTCTCTCTCTCTCTCTCTCTCTCTCTCTCTCTCTCTCTCTCTCTCTCTCTCTCTCTCCTCTCTCTCTCTCTCTCTCTCTCTTTTACCCTTTCTGTCTCTTTGTTTCTCCCTCTCTCTCTGTTGAGTGCTTACTTATGATGACTCACACTTTACTTCATATGTTCTGGTCTTCTTATAATCTCAGAGAAAACGATTACAAAGAGATTTTCTGTTATATCACAAATTCAGAAGCGCCCCCAATCCCACCAGATTCGCCCATGGACTTGCTTTTGTTGTCTAAAGTAATGACACTTCAAATTATCATTTGGCGTTGTTTTATTTAACCTTTAAAAAATAAATAACTTATCAATAATAAGAATTCTGGCACTTTTGACAAGACGACTAATTGTAATTCAAGTCAGAAGAGCAACTGCAAAGAATCGTTTAGCGTCTGTTTTTTTTTTACTTGAAAACAAACTTACCTCAAACTTACCTTCCTAATATCGATGTGAGACTTCTGGAGCTTTGGACAACCAAAAAATTAGACATCTATTTATAGTCAAAAGAGCGATTTCCAAGAATCATGTAGTATTGTTTTCCATATGAAAACAGTTTTAACAATCTACTATCGATATTGAGATTTCTGACTTAGACCTATATTACATTCAATTGTTCTACTCAAAATAATTAATTAGCTTTTCAATAGCTTTTCTAATTGTTGCTTTTTTTTTTTAAATCTCAGACCGCTAATAAAACAATACACGCCCCCCCCCCCCTATGTAACTTCTCTCTCTTATACAGCGTCTTGAAGGTTATATTTGAAGCTTTGGGCCCTTGTAGACTCTAATACCATCGAGACCTATTGTATTTAAAGTCTAAGTTCCAAGTGTAATTTATTAGCTTTAGTGGGGGAGAGGGGATAACTCTTACTTTAGCTTCGTACTCCCATTGAGAACTATCTATGCACTAAAGAAGACACCCCGCTTATAAATAACTATCATTTGTATTGTACAATGTCTACAAAAGCACAAGGTTCGCGCCCAGACAGTGCTGTTGACAAAAAGAGTTTAAATAGTGCTTAGAACAGAAAGGAAGTATTATCTTGTTGTTTTTTTTAATATGTCGGCTTTAAAAAGAATTATTGTTTCGAAATTGCGAATAAAATACTGTTTTCGGTCAATTGAACCGCTGTGGTTTCGATCGTGAAATAGATTAGATGTTCTACACGCAAGGCAAGTGGCAACAGGTGAAATTTTTTGTTTACATATGTTTGTGTGTGTGCACCGCCAATGGGAGAATTAGTGATGGGTGAGTGTATCAGAGCCATAGACATAAATAAATATAGACTGGCCAATAAAAGAGTTTATGAAACGAAAATTTGTAACTTGCAATTTTGTGTACTTAATTATACAGCATTTATGAGCAGTGTAGTTTTGTTTAATCTCAAAGACTGAAGATCATGCAACTTTTCAGAATTCGGAAATCCGACAACAATAGATGTACATGTTTTCAAGTTACATGAAGTTATTTCCTTTTTCCAGTCTATTTTTCCGTATGTCTATGGTCAAAGCCTTTAGGAATATAGTATAGATTTCAATAGTGGCAGTTCTTTTTATATAATAAAATAAGGAATTAGCATCGTCTTCGATTCCGAAGGATGTGTGAAGTATATCACGTGACCACGTTAACTCAGCTAACACCTGAATATTTTTTCCCATTTGGTGCAGACAAATAATAAAATTGCATTTGTTGTTATTTTGTTTGTTTTTCTATACAAAACTCATTTTGGTTGACTTTAAAGTGCTTATATCATACCCACTAACACAGACCGCGCTTATACGCATTCACACATTAAATGCAACGCATTACATTATTTCCTTCTCGACGAGGCTTTCTACACACTCGTCATTGAATTGCATTACCCTCAGGCAACATTTGATGAAGCTAATAACAGAATTTGTGGATGGTTTAATTAACTTGATAAAAGGAGAATCACTTGTAAAAAAAAAAAACAATTTATAAAGTGCTTTTTTTTTTACATTTAGCTTTTTACAGAAAAAAAAAAGGCTCATTTAGTAGTCAACGGTATCTGTAAGAGCTAGTAATTTATTTGATGGTAACGATGGTCCTAGGTTCGAATCATTCCCACAGTTAGAGAGAGAGTGAGAGAGAGAGAGAGAGAGATCGACTTCATTTGTAAATATGAAAAACAATAAAAATTATGCAGTTTATAATTTCTTCTTCTTCTTCTTGAAACTGTCAGCAGGTAGAGTTGAGCCTTCGGCTCTTGGAACTCTAGGCCAGCAAAAGTGAACAAGAGCTCCCTGAATGAGAACAGTGTACACTGTTCTGCCTGACGGGTGGGTCAGACTCGTGGCAAGAGACCGCGTACACTAAGACCCCCGCCATTTTCCTTTTCTATACCAGGCTAGCCATGCGGGACACGCCATTTATGTAACGGCCCCTTGAGGAACAGCGCCTGGATTGTGACAAGGTTGTGGGAGCTTTTTTACAACTCCGCGCAGTGCAATGAGGATGCTCTCGCACCCCCTTAGACACCCCCACGGGAGTCTTGTTTTGCTACCCTTTAGCCTAATCGTTTCCTCCTACGATCGTTTCCACCCGGGCGCCACTATGAGGCAGGGCTACATGCCCAGGCAGTTTATAATATAGACAGCAAAATTATTTCTTTCCGTTTATTTATCTATGTATTTACCTGTTGACCTGTTATACACCATATATCAGTTGATGTGCTCGTGTACAGAAATGAAGTAAGATTACAATTGGTAATCCTGTAATAGCAACAAAAAAAAAAGGGAGGATTAAGAATTATAAACAAGTCCAACTTATATGAAATAAAACAGATTAGAATTTAATAGCATGTCGACAGGTTTGAACTGTCAATGGTATCTATTTGTTGAATTTCTTGGCTGAATAATCTACTTACTATTGAAGTGGTTGTAAAATGGGTGAAAATAAATTGTTTAGACATCAAGTAGCCAAAAATGCTAAGTCCCGATTCATCAATACTATCGAAAATAACTGAAAAACACACACTACAAAAGTTCAGCCCTGGTCACTTTCAGTTGGGTTACCTGTATGGACTTATTTTACGTGCATTTTGCGAGGCCTCGCAAAGCCTCACCATAGAGGAGGCTGGTAATACTAAAAGTACTGATGTTCAAGTCACTTCAAAGATATATTTCACGTCACGACAAAGACAGCTCTCAAGCCACTATAAAGACAACTTTCACGTCACTATAAAGACAACTTTCACGTCACTATAAAGACAACTTTCACGTCACTATAAAGACAACTTTCACGTCACTATAAAGACAACTTTCACGTCACTATAAAGACAACTTTCACATCACTATAAAGACAACTTTTACGTCACTATAAAGACAACTTTCACGTCACTATAAAGACAACTTTCGCGTCACTATAAAAACAACTTTGTTTTTTATATTACAGTTGCTTACTATTAGTAGCTAAAATAACGCGATTTGACCAGGATATCAATTTTTTTTTAAACATTTAAATTAAAAAAACAACAACAACAAATTATATAAATTTAAAAAATATATATAATATTCTGGAACAGCAAGATTAGCCTAGTCCATGTTTCAGTTTAACTCTAACCATTAAACTGTCAGATATTTAAATTTGTTTAAATTTTCATTTGAAATAAAATAAGTAAGCAAAATATTGATTTCATATAACGAGCTCAACCCTCTCTGTCTTGTCTCTCTTTTCTCTCTGTCTCTCTTTCTCATTCCCTTTCTCTCTCTTTTTCTTTCTCTTTCTTTCTCTCTCTCTCTCTCTGTAACTCATCTCCCTGAGTTCTTTTCTCTTTCTCTTTACAAAAATATTTAATCCCAAATATTCTAAAAATGTCGACTTTAATTGCCGTGGTGAAGAAAAAACATTGAAGAAAACTCATTACTAATAAAAAGAAATCTATATATAGACCAATATTCTAAATTTAGCACAAAACACACACACACACACACAGAAAGACACACATTTATGCATATATCCTTACAGAAACAACAGAAGAAAAGAGTGCACCATTAAAAAAAAAATATCTTTGATTGAAACCAGAGTCAATACATTCGCATGTTTATCAGTGGAACTTTGTTCAGATAAAAATAACATCAGTCTTAATTAAAGTTAAGTGGTTGAAACTTAAGATTGTTTTCTAAATAGACTTTTGAAGTCGGCACTCAATAGCGCTCACCTCCACACTGGTTCTCAATTCTCTACATGACCAAACCACGACCACGAACGCAGGCCGACTCTCTAACCTTCCTCCAGCCACCTCCCTCCCACCTTCGCGCCTTCCTCGCTCTTCAGGCATGCGCTTACAGTCGTTTGCCCAAACCCACCCCATTTGGACAACTGTGTTCACCCGTCACTAAATAGCAGCGTATGCTACTCCGCGTGTCGGCTCGTTAGGTAATAATGTAATATTTCTCTTCTATCGAATTTGGCCAATGATGCAACACTGTTTTTAGCTTTGAGGCCATGTACGCGTGTCACGGTCCGAATCATTTGAAGCTTTATCATGAACTGTGGGAAGACGTTCTGAGGACGCCAAAAAAAAAGCACTAGATCATGGACCGGATATGGCCCATATGCTTTAGGTCAGGAGTCAGTTATCTAGGCAAGCTGCTTCAACAATTCCTCAGCCAAACTTTACAGATACAGAAACAAATGTTTGAGAACCACTGAAAGATCTAAAGTAATCTTTCACAGGATGCTTTTTTACTTTCACTTTCAGTTGGCCATAATGGCACAGACGTTTGATTGTCACAAAACCGAAAAAAAAGATGTTTTAAACAAACAAAATAAGAAGACAAGAAACAAAACACACAAAAAAGACCAAACACACGCACACATACATACATATATACAAGCATCACTCACATATATTCTCTCTCTCTCTCTCACACACACACTAAGAGACCGAGTTCGTTCTTTTGAAGCGAAGCTATTAAAACATTTAACGCTCTTTGATGGAACTTCGCGCCTTCATCTTTCAAATTTGACAGGAGAACGTCTGCTACGCACTCCCATAATACTCCGCGAGCTTCATCTCGAGTTCACGTGGCCCTTACAGTCGACACTCATTTCGGGCAGTTTGTTTCAAAGCCAATTTAAAAATGTAAATGTAATTATTGTTTCGTTTTCTGAGTGATTGAGTTTATTCGTTTTCCTCCTTGAAATTTAGGCGCGAAGATTTGATAAATGGAAAAAAAAAGACGATTCGTAGAAAGTACGCATGAGTGGAAAAGCATTTCTGATTGGCTGGTTTAAAAACATGTTCTGTGCATAATTCTAAGAAGCGTAACGGCACGCAATTCTACACAGCAGACTTTCAAATGTCTTGAAGAGTTTCTAACTAAACATTATTCACTTTAATCGGTTGTTGTTGTTTTTTTGTTTTTTTTCGTTAATAAATTTAATTTTTTTAAATTCGGTACCACAAGATTTTTTAAAAAAAGGCAAAACTAATTAAAAAGTTTAACATTGTAAAAATTATCAACAAAGCTGTTTGCCGGATACACCAAAAAGCTTACTATTTATAGATTTGTTTCCAATTTTTAAATAATGTTTAATAGACTTCAAATTGAGAACATTTTATTGGCTCTTTTTAATATATATGATAAACCATGATTGCAGTGGCGTAGGTAGGGTGGGTCGATCCTCACTGGAAAATTCTCCCGGGCCCACACTTGGGGGGGGGGCTAATGAGTGTCCGAAATTTGTTTTTAAATTAAATATTACGCCATTATCTCATGTCATGATGTCGAACGTCAAAATGCACGGCCCCTAAAGAGGTCAAGCTCCCCCCCGGGCCCCCAAATCCTTAGCTACGCCACTGCGTGCTTGTTAGGGATTATGTAAATTTGGTCTTCACCACTAAGAAAACTTGGAACTACTCTTTTTAAAAAATCTAAATAGGCTATATCTCCATATTTTTTCGCCCTAGGGCCTACACGAAAAAGTAGAAGCAATATATTCATTACACTTACTCTACAATCAACATTATCATGATAATATGGATGACATTGCAAACATCGCATCCTGTGCTTAGATCAAGGTTTTAAGTCGGAATCTTATATGGAAAATGATCAAAGCGAGCTCTCACGCTTTCAAAAATAAAACAGTTACAGGCAGATGGGGGGGAAAAAGGAGGGAATAGGGAAATTTGTTGATAAGTTTGGGAAAATGTACAAACAAGAAAAACCCACAGGGAGACACGGTGACAGAGAGAGAGAGAGAGTTATAGAGAGTCGTAGTGATACTGAGCAATAGAGAAGTACAGAGAGACTGGGAGTTGCAGAGACAAAGACATAAACGAGTTACAAAGAGGCATACTTAGAGGCGCGGTGGCTGAGTGGTAAGGCGCTTGTCTTCCGAATCAATGGGTTCCGGTTTCATATGCTGATGAGGAATGGGATTTTTAGTTTCGCCTTCTTTAGGGCACCTCTGAGTCAATCCAGCTCTGACGTTAGGTGGGGAAAAGTAAAGGTGGTTGGTCGTTGTTCTGGCCACATGACGCCTTCGTAAACTTTGGACCTCAGAAACAGATGACCTTTACATCATCTGCCATAAAGATAGCAAGGTCTGAAAAGTTTACTTAATTAGTTTTTAATACATAGTTACCGAGGGACAGAAACCTACATATCCATGATGAAAGACGCAGAGAGACAGAGAGTTAGTGAGACAAATTTTAGTTTTTCTTGACAATCTCCAGCAGAACTTCCATGTTACAAAACGCCCAAAACATTAGTTTCAAACTTCATTACCACAAAATAAGAGGCTTATTGAGATGCAATAACTCGATGTTCTAGATTACAGTGTTTCCCAAACTGTGTTCCGCGGATCCCTAGTACTCCTCGAGACCTGACTATATGTTCCACGAACTGCTGGAATAATTAACTAGCAGGCCACCATGTGAATTAATCTCATTAAAAATAAGCAAAGAGTTCAGCTAAATACTCATGTGCGAAGTGTTCCTTTGAGGAAAAAAGTTTGAGAAACCCTGTTCTAGAGCGTTCTCAAATTGTTAAAGACTACACACACACGATGTGGCTCATGTTAGCTCTGTCCGTTCCCTTTGACTAGTAATGATTGTTAACATGGTCATAAAATTACCACAATTGAGGGGGGGGGGAGTGCATGGCACGTCACTGTTCGAGAGCGTCTGTTTCGTCTGGCACCAGTCTGGCGTAGCGTGAAGCTAGACACGTCTTGGTACTCATTGCTGAACCATTAGGTCACTGTCTCCACTGGCAAAATATACAACTTTGTGTGTGATTGTGTGCGTGTGTGTGTTGATGGGTGGATACAAATCTTGTTCTCGTCCCCCATGCCTTTTCAAGCGAACTGTAATACCTATTTCTCATTAAGCGATTTGTTGGAAAATACCAAATGTAAGGGAGACCAAAAGATAACGTAGGGACTATACTAGGAAAGTAAATGCACCGTGAACGCAGCCATGGGAGGGGGGGGGGTGAAGTCAGAGTTAAGTGACTGATTTTTAGTGGCCCCCGAAAGGGGAAAAGACGCTGTTACTTTTGTGTGAAATGTCTGTCCGTCCGTCTGTCTGTCCGTCCCGTTTAGATCTCGTAAACTAGAAAAGATGTTGGAAATCCGACATCATAATATTTTAGTATTTTCAAAGTTCTGATGCAACGGCTACTTTTTTCTCTTTTAAAAGCGAAAAATCTAATTTTTTAAATCACTTATGCAAGCAGTTTTTTCATAAGAATACACCTATTGACTATTAATAGTAACAAAAACTAGTATGCAAACTATTGTAGATTTTTTATCAAAAATCTATTTTTTTTTACATTTGTATTCCTATGTTATGTAATATCTGTTCTACTAACTATTACATAAACCCAAAAATAATGTTAAATTTTTTTTAAAGATAAAATTTATTTAGAATGCTTATAAGTTGGACATAATTTAAAGCATCAATTAGTAAGTAGTTTTCCATATTATCGCGTGAACTGCAGAGTGATGGCATAACCATATAACACTTAACTAAAGGATTTTTAAAAATTTTTACGGAATTTTTTTTTTTTTAGGATTTGAATAAGAGATTGGCACTTTACAAAACAATTAGATCAATTAGATATCATTATGAGACATCAGTTATTCCAGGTTCACATCTAACGTCACATTCACTTTCACCTATCCTTTGGTCTGCTGATCCGCTGGGGCACCACACATGATCTTTCAACCTTCTTTCTCCATTCTTCTGTCATTTGTCTTTGATAGAATTTTATTCTGGTGTTCTTTCTGAAAATATTGATACCTGCCTTTTTACCTGCCTGGGTGGACCACTTCGGGGTCGATTTTGAGATTGTGTTTCCACACAAACTGTCTTTGTAACCTTGTTTGCTTTGATTTTTTTTTATTTTAGTTGAGATTTTAATACTAAACCATCAATTTCCCAGCTCAGCCAAGGGGGTTTTAAGTTTAAAACCCCTTACCAGGGAGGTTTGCAGTTGAATCCCCCTATTCTATCAAACAAAACAAAATAAATAAAAAAGCAAACGACAATTCCCAAATACCAAGAAGGAAGATTTTGATTTTAAAACCCCTTCCGAAATTAACGATAAAACCCCCTCTTCAATATATGACTATCCATTTTTCAGTCACCAGATTCTATGAGCATAGCCAAGAGGAGCTTTGTTACATCGTCCTCCTTCAAGATCACCAAAAAAAAAACGCCTTTGGCATGCGAAAGTTCAGGAATACTGTCTATCGAACGTAGCCCTGTCAATTTAAGCCTTTCCAAAGACTTCCATAACAGAAACAGGTTTAGATATTGGGTGTTACCAGAAGAGAAAAAGCTGATGCAAATATTAGGGAAAATAATGGTCTCTCCCCATTCAGTGACAAGGTAACCCTAAGTAACACCGCTAACTAGTAAAAGAAGGGAATGGTCTCTCACCAAACAGTGACAAGGTAACCCTAAGTAACACCGCTAACTAGTAAAAGAAGGGAATGATCTCTCACCAAACAGTGACAAGGTAACCCTAAGTAACACCGCTAACTAGTAAAAGAAGGGAATGGTCTCTCACCAAACAGTGACAAGGTAACCCTAAGTAACACCGTTAACTAGTAAAAGAAGGGAATGGTCTCTCACCAAACAGTGACAAGGTAACCCTAAGTAACACCGCTAACTAGTAAAAGAAGGGAATGGTCTCTCACCAAACAGTGACAAGGTAACCCTAAGTAACACCGTTAACTAGTAAAAGAAGGGAATGGTCTCTCACCAAACAGTGACAAGGTAACCCTAAGTAACACCGCTAACTAGTAAAAGAAGGGAATGATCTCTCACCAAACAGTGACAAGGTAACCCTAAGTAACACCGCTAACTAGTAAAAGAAGTGAATGGTCTCTCACCAAACAGTGACAAGGTAACCCTAAGTAACACCGCTAACTAGTAAAAGAAGGGAATGATCTCTCACCAAACAGTGACAAGGTAACCCTAAGTAACACCGCTAACTAGTAAAAGAAGGGAATGATCTCTCACCAAACAGTGACAAGGTAACCCTAAGTAACACCGCTAACTAGTAAAAGAAGGGAATGGTCTCTCACCAAACAGTGACAAGGTAACCCTAAGTAACACCGTTAACTAGTAAAAGAAGGGAATGGTCTCTCACCAAACAGTGACAAGGTAACCCTAAGTAACACCGCTAACTAGTAAAAGAAGTGAATGGTCTCTCACCAAACAGTGACACCGCTAACTAGTAAAAGAAGGGAATGGTCTCTCCCCATTAGGTGACAAGGTAACCCTAAGTAACACCGCTAACTAGTAAAAGAAGGGAATGGTCTCTCCCCAGTCAGTGACAAGGTAACCCTAAGTAACACCGCTAACTAGTAAAAGAAGGGAATGGTCTCTCACCAAACAGTGACAAGGTAACCCTAAGTAACACCGCTAACTAGTAAGAGAAGGGAATGGTCTCTCCCCATTCAGTGACAAGGTAACCCTAAGTAACACCGCTAACTAGTAAAAGAAGGGAATGGTCTCTCACCAAACAGTGACAAGGTAACCCTAAGTAACACCGTTAACTAGTAAAAGAAGGGAATGGTCTCTCACCAAACAGTGACAAGGTAACCCTAAGTAACACCGCTAACTAGTAAAAGAAGGGAATGATCTCTCACCAAACAGTGACAAGGTAACCCTAAGTAACACCGCTAACTAGTAAAAGAAGGGAATGGTCTCTCACCAAACAGTGACAAGGTAACCCTAAGTAACACCGCTAACTAGTAAAAGAAGGGAATGATCTCTCACCAAACAGTGACAAGGTAACCCTAAGTAACACCGCTAACTAGTAAAAGAAGGGAATGATCTCTCACCAAACAGTGACAAGGTAACCCTAAGTAACACCGCTAACTAGTAAAAGAAGTGAATGGTCTCTCACCAAACAGTGACAAGGTAACCCTAAGTAACACCGTTAACTAGTAAAAGAAGGAAATGGTCTCTCACCAAACAGTGACAAGGTAACCCTAAGTAACACCGCTAACTAGTAAAAGAAGGGAATGGTCTCTCCCCATTCAGTGACAAGGTAACCCTAAGTAACACCGCTAACTAGTAAAAGAAGGGAATGGTCTCTCACCAAACAGTGACAAGGTAACCCTAAGTAACACCGCTAACTAGTAAAAGAAGGGAATGGTCTCTCCCCAGTCAGTGACAAGGTAACCCTAAGTAACACCGCTAA
The DNA here is from genome assembly GCA_036873155.1 of Biomphalaria sudanica. NCBI lineage: Eukaryota > Metazoa > Mollusca > Gastropoda > Planorbidae > Biomphalaria > Biomphalaria sudanica. Next base: position 482,914 of record JAZGLO010000202.1, on the reverse strand, counting down.
CTAGTAAAAGAAGGGTATTTTCTCTCCCCATTCAGTGACAAGGTAACCCTAAGTAACACCGCTAACTAGTAAAAGAAGGGAATGGTCTCTCACCAAACAGTGACAAGGTAACCCTAAGTAACACCGCTAACTAGTAAAAGAAGGGAATGGTCTCTCCCCATTCAGTGACAAGGTAACCCTAAGTAACACCGCTAACTAGTAAAAGAAGGGAATGGTCTCTCACCAAACAGTGACAAGGTAACCCTAAGTAACACCGCTAACTAGTAAAAGAAGGGAATGGTCTCTCTCCAGTCAGTGACAAGGTAACCCTAAGTAACACCGCTAACTAGTAAAAGAAGGGTATTTTCTCTCCCCATTCAGTGACAAGGTAACCCTAAGTAACACCGCTAACTAGTAAAAGAAGGGAATGGTCTCTCCCCAGTCAGTGACAAGGTAACCCTAAGTAACACCGCTAACTAGTAAAAGAAGGGAATGGTCTCTCACCAAACAGTGACAAGGTAACCCTAAGTAACACCGCTAACTAGTAAAAGAAGGGAATGGTCTCTCACCAAACAGTGACAAGGTAACCCTAAGTAACACCGCTAACTAGTAAATGAAGGGAATGGTCTCTCACCAAACAGTGACAAGGTAACCCTAAGTAACACCGCTAACTAGTAAAAGAAGGGAATGGTCTCTCACCAAACAGTGACAAGGTAACCCTAAGTAACACCGTTAACTAGTAAAAGAAGGGAATGGTCTCTCACCAAACAGTGACAAGGTAACCCTAAGTAACACCGCTAACTAGTAAAAGAAGTGAATGGTCTCTCACCAAACAGTGACAAGGTAACCCTAAGTAACACCGCTAACTAGTAAAAGAAGGGAATGGTCTCTCACCAAACAGTGACAAGGTAACCCTAAGTAACACCGCTAACTAGTAAATGAAGGGAATGGTCTCTCACCAAACAGTGACAAGGTAACCCTAAGTAACACCGCTAACTAGTAAATAAAGGGAATGGTCTCTCACCAAACAGTGACAAGGTAACATCCAGGATAGAGCTGCAAGGCAGCAGGAAGGTTAGGCGCAGAGAGGCTCGCGCATGCGTGTTATCTTTGATATGCAATGACGCAAACATTATAAAATAAGGAATCGCGAGTTGGACCAGAACAGGAAGCAAAATAGACGCAAGTGTTAATGCATGTTCTCTGTTGAATAATACAAGAACGAAATTGCCGAGAGTTTTATTGTATTTTGTAAGCTCCATTTCCCAGTTCAAATGTTAGTGTTTTTCTTAAATGTGAAAATTGTTTTACTTCCGGTGGGGAAAAGCTATTGTCGTGTACTTAACCGTTGACGTCACTAAAGGGTGAAATAGTCTAGCCATTTTAGCGGCTCCAAATTTGTGATGTTTCTCTGTCTGACCGTCCGTAACGTTAAGACCTCAAAAGTAAAAATTGTATTTACAATTCGATGTCAACATCGCTTGCCTTTTAATTAGTGCAACGGTTTTAACTGGTTTTATGAAACAAGATTACTTTATAAATAAATAAGCTGTTTTTCTCATACCCAGACACAACTTTTAAAACAAGATTTAAAAGTTTTACATAGTGATACTAATAATAGTGCACATAACGGTAGCATACATACCATATCCCATATTATAATAACTACATTCATGTATTGTTTTGTCACTTATTAAGTGAATGTAATAAAACAAGATTAGAAAGATAAATTGTGTAAAAATGAGCTCGGGTTCTCACATAAACTCAGATGCAGGGTGCAGACAAAGCAAAGGAATAAATTGCTTATGTTAATTACAAGCGGCCGCATATCTCAAATAGCGTACGATTTTATCAAGTCCGATTCCAGTCTTGAATGTGTCGAAGGCTATTTATCTAACGCTTGATTTCCAACATTAGATATAAAAATATAAAATACTTTCTTATTGTTCTTAGATCTATATTATTACAAATCTACATGAACCAGCGTGGAAGAACCGCTAGCATAGGGTGTTGTTGTTTTTTGCGTGCGTTTCTTTCATCTGTAAAGACATTGTCTTTATTTAGCATATTGGGCAACATTTTTTAAAGACTTTTAAACTGAAGAATGAAGGGTGTAATCACTTCAATGTCTTCAATGTGGGCGTCATATTTCACTTGAGTTTCATGTATCTGCAGCTCTCGAGTTGTGAACGCTCATATCTTGTTGATGTATGGGTCTACGATTGAGAACATAAACATGTGTGTGAGTGTGTGTGTGTGTGGGTATTAATGTGTGTCTTTTATGTTGGAGTTACTGGTGTAAAATAAATGTGTGTGAACATGTGTTGGTTGAGTTTTTTGAGTGTGTTTGTGTGTTTGAAGCTTAGTAGCTGTATTTGATGGTTTGCAATTATTTTCTGACATCACCTACATTAGTCCAGTGATTAACTCTGGTCATCTGATTCCTGCCAAGGGGACAAACTCGTACATAGTTTCACTGACTGTTAAGTCCGAGTAAGACCACCTCCCCATTTTTTTCCTTACTTCCATCTTTTCTCGCCTTTCGGGAAAACAGCGCAACCGTTTCTCGACAAGTCCGATAACTCAGTTCAGCAGATCTGAAAATAACAATAGAATCGTACTTGGAACAATATCATTATCTCTTTGAAGATATACACATTTATTTCAATCGATAACTTCAGACAAAAATGCATTTTAAAATAAAAGATTTCATTTCTGTATTTCTTTTTAAATATTATTATTGAGATTAAAGGAAATGGCTACCACAAATCATAGTTTTCCTCTGTCAAGCTCCTACGCCAATCTCATTTAGACCTCAAATACATAGCTTTCAAACACATTTTTGTCAATTTCAAAGAGAACCGATCTATTGAATAGAATATAGTTTGAATCTTCTTCTTTATTAACTGGAGCCCCTACACCTTTTACCTCTACTAGTGCGGCGTTATTGGATGGGTTTATTTCGATGTGTCATTTGTTCAGTTCATTTGTTCAGATCTTTCGTTCATCCCAGAAAATTCCATTAAGTTGCCTTTGATTTCCAGTTTGTTCTTTTAGTGAGATATCCTTTTTTTTTTAAATCAGAGATTGGTATGAACACCTTTCGTTGTGCGTGGAGCGAGCTACATTGATGGAGATCAAAAGAAAATGATAAAAAATGCTTCCTACATAAAAAAAAAGTGGACAAAAAAGTAACAACCTTGTGGAGTACATTACTAGGTACTAGGTAGACGAATTGGTTAAGGTGTGACTGTGTGGACAAGAGCAAACATTCTAGATGACTGTTGTGAGTATGTGAAAACGTCAACTTTGACGTCCCATCGATGTTTCCCAAGCCCTTTACTTTCTAGCCTCCTGCAGACTACTTTCTACTTTCCATCCTTCTGTAGACTACTTTCTACTTTCTAGCCTCCTGCAGACTACTTTCTACTTTCCATCCTTCTGTAGACTACTTTCTACTTTTTAGCCTCCTGCACACTACTTCTTTCTACTTTCTAGCCTCCTGCAGACTACTTTCTACTTTCCATCCTTCTGTGCACTACTTTCTACTTTTTAGCCTCCTGCAGACTACTTCTTTCTACTTTCTAGCCTCCTGCAGACTACTTTCTAGCCTCCTGCAGACTACTTCTTTCTACTTTCTAGCCTCCTGCAGACTACTTTCTAGCCTCCTGCAGACTACTTTCTAGCCTCCTGCAGACTACTTTCTACTTTCCATCCTTCTGTAGACTACTTTCTACTTTTTAGCCTCCTGCAGACTACTTACTACTTTCTAACCTCCTGCAGACTACTTTCTAGCCTCCTGCAGACTACTTTCTACTTTCCATCCTTCTGTAGACTACTTTCTACTTTCTAGCCTCCTGCAGACTACTTTCTAGCCTCCTGTAGACTACTTTCTAGCCTCCTGCAGACTACTTTCTAGCCTTCTGTAGACTACTTTCTACTTTCTAGCCTCCTGTAGACTACTTTCTAGCATCCTGTAGACTGCTTTCCACTTTCTAGCCTCCTGTAGACTACTTTCTACTTTCTAGCCTCCTGCAGACTACTTTCTACTTTCTAGCCTCCTGTAGACTATTTTCTAACCTCCTGTAGACTACTTTCTAGCCCCCTGAAGACTACGTTTAATCATACAGACTACGTTCAATCAAACAGGCCGCGTTCAATCACACAGACTACGTTCAATAATGCAGACTACGACCAAACATGCAGACTACGTTCAATCATGCAGACTACGTTCAATCATGCAGAATACTTTCAAGCCTTCTACAGACTTCTTTCAAACCTGCAGACTATACCAAAGTTCTATGGAGAAACGCTTGAACTAGGCTTCACTGTGAATTTCCAGAATTAGATCGTGTTGAATGTCTCACTTGTGTAATGTAATAGGTGAAATGGAAGAAAGTTTCCCGACGAATCCTTCAACCCTTACCCCCCCCCCCCCAGACCAAACAGGATGACGGAATGGACGAAATAGAAGACGTTATATAAAATGTCGTCTGGTCAAAGCAAGACACAAATTCTCAATGAACTTTCTCTGACCTTTTGAACGTTCTACGATTGTCCATGAACTTTTACCTTCATGAGAACAAAAACAATCACATCCTTCATTTTTTAGCGGCCCCCGAATGTGGGAAAGATGCTATTAGTTTTGTGTGGCCTGTCTGTCCGTCCGTCCCGTTTAGATCTCAGAAACTAGAAGTGAAAATGAAAATCGGACATCATGATATTTTTAGATCATTCAAAGTTCTGATGCAACGGCTACTTTTTTCTTTTCTGAAAGCGAAAAATTCAAATTTTTAAATCAATTATGCAAGCAGTTTTTTCAAAAAAATACACAATTTTTACAACTATTCACTATTCGTAAGAGTATGCAGCAATGGAACACAAACCTAAAGGAACATTTTTTTTATATTTTAACAGAAATGTTGTTTTTTTCTTGAGGCTTTTAATAAGAAATTGACCACACACAGGATCTGTCAACCTTCTTTCTCCAATCTTCTATGTCATTTGCCTTTGATAGAATTTCATTATGATATTCTTTCTGAAAATATTGAAACCTGCCTTTTTACCTGCCTGGGAGGAACACTTTTGATAGAATTTAATTCCGATATTCTTCTGAAAATATCAAAGCCTGCCTTGTTTCCTGCCTGTGTGGACCACTTCATTTTTGTATCATATTTTATATTATTATTATTGTATAAATGATTTAATTTTCATTCTCTAGCACTGCAAGGGTCGCGTTACGTTAAAGTGAAAACAAAATCCTTGCGCTTTAACTCGGCAACGCTCTCTCACTTGAGCCACCTTGTCCCACGGTAAAAGAAAGGGGGGGGGGGGGGAGAGGAGTATATTCACATGCCATATCTTAATGCCTCTCGGATTCAAACTGGCACCATCCAAATATCGAGTCCGTCTACTTGTGTAAGATTACTTGCGGTTCATCCTCCTGGGAAGAACTGCACTTCACGTAACGTACAACTGTTAGTATTCGAATAATCCGATTAGTTAATGGTATCTCAAGGCAAGACTCAATAATTCCTTCGCATTCCCAGATTTTAAAAAAAATGTCTATGACACGCCAGAAAAAGAAGGTTTAGCCTTGAAAAAGATTAATGGCCGTTTAGAACACTCAAAGGATTATGATATTGATTGACAACTAAGAAAAGAAATCTAGAAAAAATTTGCCTATAATGCCATAATCAACTGCTTTTTGTTATTTTAACCAAAAATAACCATATATAATAAAATAGTCCAAAGTAAAAGGAAATACACGCTTGGTATAATGCTAAGTTTGTATAATGTCTAGATTTAAAAAAAAAATGATTTGATGAAGATTTTATCATAATGTAAGTTTTATTTGGATTAATATGAAATAACGACATTTCAACTAAAGCCTCTGAGTGTTGTTAAGTTCACTGATTTAAACGTTTTCCTGTCGTCTGTTGAAAGTAAATACTAGTTATCGTCCTTGAATTAGTAGTGAACTTTGTCCTTTGGTGTGCGCGTTAAGGAGGCTGAGTGGTAGAGAGCTTGGCTTCGGAACCGAGGAGTCCCGGGTTCGACACCTGTTAATGACTGGGATTTTTAATTTCGGGATCTGTAGGGTGCTTCTGAGACTAGGTCCATCCAGCCCTAATGGTTTCCTTACGTTAGGTGGGAAAAGCAAAGGCGGTAGGTCGTTGTGCTTGCCTCATGAAGCCCTCGTTAACCGTGGGCCACAGAAACAGATGACCTTAACATCATCTGCCCCATAGATCACATGGTCTGAAAACGGAAGTTCACGTTTTGTTTTCTTCTTTGACCTTTGACATGGCAAAACACCTTCAGTAACCTTTACCTGTACTTTTGTTTAATATTGACTGCCTTTGTAAATTATTATTGTTTGAAAGCCTCCAGTTCAGAGATGTTATAGGATTTTCAGTTCATTCCTCTTGACTTGTACCTGAAATTTACTGGGAGAAAAGAAAGTGCTGTGTGCTAATCACACAATACCATCGTATACTTGAGATGAAAGCCACAAGAGAGCTGCACATGAAGCTTTTGTTGGATGTCAAAGCTGAAAGGACAAAAAAGATTATACAAAAATATCTGACGCTTTGAATTGTTAATAAATGTACATGATAATACATAAATTAGGAGTTTCGAAATGACTTGGCTGGAATCATTTTTTTTTCCACCAATAGTAGTGCTAATACATTCCCCCCCCCCCCAACCTCCAATCGCTGTCTCTCTCTCAGTCAATTTCATTCCGACAATCGCTCTATTTCTTTAGCTTTTTCTTTCTCTCTCTCTCTTCTTCTTCTTCGTTCTCACTATTATGTTGGAGGGTTCAGATGACTAACTCTAAACCAATATCTGAGATGAACTGCGCTGTGGTTTCCAGATCTGGCAGCTATACTTATATTGTTTCAGTTCTAAATGGATGTGTTTTATGGCAAGTTCCTTGTTTGGGCTTCTTGATGAAGAATTTAGTTTTGAAGGACAAGGTCGGCCTTGTCTTGAGAATCTCCACAAGGACACATTTCACGAGGCCCAATTTGGAGTTTCCGGAACATTTTTGCTGTCCAATTCTGCTGTGTCTGATTCTGAGGGGAAACTTAGACGTTGGTTGTGTCGGGATAGCTTCTAATAGGCGTCATCTTCCTTGTAATTCTTATGAGAGCTTGTTTAACCAATTGTAGGCCTAATGCATAGCTCCACCCCTCTACTCCCCCCCCCATCGCTCTCCCTTTTTTCTCAATCCCTCAACTGCAACCTGCTCCTTCTCCTCTCTCTCTCTCTCTCTCTCTTTCGTTCTTTTCTTTTTTCAACAACGGATTTACATTTGATTTGAGATTTGAGATGGGATTTGAGATAGGATTTGAGATAGGATTTAGGATAGGATTTGGGATATGATTTGAGATAGGGTTTGGGATAGGATTTGTGATAGGATTTGAGATAGGATTTGAGATAGGATTTGGGATATGATTTGAGATAGGATTTGGGATAGGATTTGGGATAGGATTTGGGATAGGATTTGAGATAGGATTTGAGATAGGATTTGGGATATGATTTGAGATAGGGTTTGGGATAGGATTTGAGATAGGGTTTGAGATATGCTCGGAGATAGGATTTGGGATAGGATTTGGGATAGGATTTGAGATAGGATTTGGGATATGATTTGAGATAGGGTTTGGGATAGGATTTGAGATAGGGTTTGAGATAGGATTTGAGACAGGATTTGAGATAGGATTTGAGATAGGGTTTGAGATATGCTCGGAGATAGGGTTTGAGATATGCTCGGAGATAGGGTTTGAGATATGCTCGGAGATAGGGTTTGAGATATGCTCGGAGATAGGGTTTGAGATATGCTCAGAGATAGGGTTTGAGATATGCTCGGAGATAGGGTTTGAGATATGCTCGGAGATTGGGTTTGAGATATGCTCGGAGATAGGGTTTGAGATATGCTCGGAGATAGGGTTTGAGATATGCTCGGAGATTGGGTTTGAGATATGCTCGGAGATAGGGTTTGAGATATGCTCAGAGATTGGGTTTGAGATATGCTCGGAGATAGGGTTTGAGATATGCTCGGAGATAGGGTTTGAGATATTCTCGGAGATAGGGTTTGAGATATGATCGGAGATTGGGTTTGAGATATGCTAGGAGACAGTGTTTGAGATATGCTCGGAGATAGGGTTTGAGATATGCTCGGAGATAGGGTTTGAGATATGCTCGGAGATAGGGTTTGAGATATGCTCGGAGATTGGGTTTGATATATGCTCGGAGATAGGGTTTGAGATATGCTCGGAGATAGGGTTTGAGATATTCTCGGAGATAGGGTTTGAGATATGCTCGGAGATAGGGTTTGAGATATTCTCGGAGATAGGGTTTGAGATATGATCGGAGATAGGGTTTGAGATATGCTCGGAGATAGGGTTTGAGATAATTTGGGTGGGTTGGGGCCTCCAAGCAATTGGAATTCCCTACAAAATACTTTGTGTGGCTAATAATTTAATCCAGAAACGTTGTCTCTTGCTCTCTCTCTCTCTCTGTTTCTCTTTTCTGCGTCTCTCTCTCTCTCTCTTTTTGTCACGTTCCATTTGTCTCTCTCAATCTCTATCTCATTCCATCTTTATTTTGTCCCTCTTTCTCTCTCTCTCTCCCTGTCTCCTCCCCTTCTCTCTCTGTCTCTTTTGTCTTTCTAAAAATTAATTGATCATTACCCCCGCCCTAGACATCAATACAAAAGAATTGATTGGCGAAGTTATACTTTTAAAATATAGTCAATGAATGAACATATGTCTTACGTTTGATTGTAATAACAGCCAATAACATTAGGACACATGTGTATATATAGGAATGTAGCATTATTGTTCTTCATATATTATTTCCGTGTGTAAGTTTGATCTAATTCCTGAACTGCGTGTTCCTCACTACAGAATCTTACCATTGCCTCCCGACACAGTTCAAGTGTCTGTCTCAACACATGTGCGTACCACGTGACAAGCATTGTGATTACGTCAACGACTGTGGAGATAACTCCGATGAACATAATTGCAGTAAGTGGCCATCTTGTTTTCTATCATTCCAATGTCAATAGGATTTAAAAAATGTAAAATAATATGCAGAAAAAAAAATTACAACCTGGCTGAGTGATAGGGCTCTTAACAATAGAGAGGATGGAGCCGGTTTGATATCTTGATAGAACAAGAAATTTATCGTGAGGAATTGTGTTACATGTGTTTTGAACATTTATCATAACTAAATGATAAGGGGAGTGTACTGAGACGATTGATCGGTCACATAGCATTCTTGAAGAAATATGTCAACAGATTTAATATTCTGTTTAATTTTACGCAAATAACTACAGTTTTATCCGTGCTGCATAAAGTATGTAACTGTTTTTTTTTTCAAAATATATATTTACATTTATGATTGTGGAACAGGTGTTGGTGTTTTTACAAAGCTTATAGCTGTTTGGTAAAAAAGTTTCTAAAAGTTATTTCTCCGACACCCCATCTCAGATCAATCAATGACAATTCACAATTATTTCATTTACCTCTCAACACAAAAATCCATTTTTAAACATAACCAATTAGTTAATTAGCTATTGGTAATTTATTAATTTGTTCGGTATCTCGAACAAAGGGAAAGAAAGTGTACTTGACTGATGTGGTGGTACTAGCTGAATTAGTCCCATTCATCGCCGCTTTAAAGTAAGTTTGAAAACAATTAATATATAATTATACAATCTTCTATTTTGATACACACCTCACTAGCAGAGTGGTTAGAATGTCGGCTTGAAGAGGCTTGACCCATGAGTTCGAAATCAGGTTTTTAATAATGTTTTTAAAAAGTTCACCCAAATATTAATTTCTTTCACTCCCCCCCCCCCCCCCATTTTCTGAACTGATCCAGGTAAGTGATAGGAACATAGCATATTGAGAACGCTATAGGCATGACATAGCGCGAAACAAAACAAAAATTGAACTAGCGCTAAACAAAAACAATTGGTAAAACTATTACTAATCGCTCAGATGTATTGTTGTTGGTCTAGATCTGTTACAAATGCAATGCCATGACTGAACCAAACCAAGGGATACAACCCCACCCCCATATAAACGTTGTAAGGTCCATATCGTCATGTTCTTCCTGCTCATCAGTTGAAATGGTTTTTATTTCTTAAAAATTGATCTACATCTAAAACAGAATCTAAGATCAATGCATAGAATGGTCATAAGGTATTAGCGCTAACATGATCTGTTTCTCTTTCCCTATTGGCCAGCAATGCCAACATGTGATTACTCCCAGTTTAAATGTAACAGTGGACAGTGTGTAGAAGCAGCTAAACTGTGCGATGGTCAGTTTAACTGCAAGGACCACAGTGACGAGGACCCAAATATCTGTGGTAAGTTTCAACATCGTATTACTACTTATTCAAAGAGAGAGAGAGAGAGAGAATAAGAGTGAGAGAGAGAGAGAGAAAGAAATAGAAGAAGAGAGAAATAGAGTGATAGAAAGAGAAAAATAAGTTAAAAGAAAGAAAGAAAGAAAAAGGAGAAAGAAGAGAAATAAAAAAAAAGCGAGAGAAAGACAAAAATAAAGAGAGATAGAAGACAGAAATAGAAATAACTAGAGTAAAAGAAAGAACTAAAGAAGAGAGAAATAGAGAAAGAAAGTAGAGAGAAAGAATAGTAAAAAATTGAGAAATAAAGAGAGGAAAAAGAGAGATGTAGAGAAAAAGAGAGAGAAACAGGAGAGAAATAGAGAAAGAAATAAAGTGAAAGAAGAGAGAAATAGAGAAAGAAATAAAGTGAAAGAAGAGAGAAATAGAGAAAGAAATAAAGTGAAAGAAGAGAGAAATAGAGAAAGAAAGTAGAGAGAAAGAAGAGAGAAATAGAGAAAGAAAGAGAAGGATGATAGAAATAGAGATAAAGAGAGGAAAAGAAAGAAAGAAAGAAGGTATAAAGACAGAGAATTTGAAGGGAAAAAAATGCCTTTGACAGAGAGTAGAAGAGATTTGACAAAGGCTTTCGGTGTACATTTGTTAGTGTTCTGGTTAGGTTTGCTTTAGTCATAAACTGCACAACTTTCTTTAGATTCTGAGTCTATGTGTTCTTAAGACATTACTTTATTCAAATACAAATTCAACTAGACACAACACAAAACAAAAACAACAACATGCTACCAACACCTCATTAGGTTCAGCCAGTCCATTTGTCACCCTCTAGGCGAGACCAATTGTTCTAGAAGGCATCAACATTGACCTGCGACGTCGCAAACTGTGACAAGTTTAGAAAAATAGCTCGATGCCAAGTTAAGGTCTGACGTTATGACATCTGTAATAGCAGCGAGCTGTTGGTCTAAACTGCCCCACAGGTTACAACATCGCAGGTCGTTGTTCAGGCTTTCTGTAACGGTTGGTCTCGCTATAGGTCACTAAGGTCAGACCTTAGACTCCGTTCGTCACGAATGTTACAGCTATTGTCGATTAATATTTTAGCACTTTAAGGCTAAGCCACTTATTAATTCACATTCTTACGATCGAAGGTCTATTTATAATGCTATCGATGTGAATCAAAAAAATAAAAATTAAAATATTCACGTTGCCTTAAAGTTTTCTTTGAACGAAGATCTATATTTAGATCAGATCTCTTTGTTTTCTAGAACCATCCAAGTGCATTATCAAAATACAAAGTGGTTGTTAGAAATAACATTAGCAGAGCGTGGGCGCTGTTAATTAAATGTTGACAAAGTAGCTCTTTTGTTTATTTTGAACCCGAAAATTTTGTGAACAAAATATGCAGGGGGTTGATCCAAAGCCTTAGTCTAATATTAATATCGGTAAAACTTGTTGACTAAAAATATCACCGCCATGTTTGTCTGCATTGTCAATATTTATTCTATGCCATACATTGAAGAGTATTACTACTATAGAATAAGGAAAGGGGGGGGACAGAAAGAAGGGAATTATGAATTCGAAAAACAAAATTGTTCTATTTTAAGGTTATTCCTACGCAGAGCATACCTGATTCGTTTTAATGCGAAAATAAAATGATATTTAGACATTTTTTTTACTTACTTGCAAGACCATTGTGTGCTCCAGTAGCATCTAGGATTTTTAAATTTAGTTGCTGGCTGATTTCTGCGTCGTTAAAGTTGCGAGTTGCGCCTCGGGGAAAAGGTCTGTTAATGGAAGACGAACAACAGGAAGCGAACACAGCCCCATTCGGGTTACCCTGGTTGAGCTTTTGTTTTTTTTTAAATCTCCTCTGTGGTGAGGATGGAACAGAGACCGGACAACCCAGTCCAACAAGAACCGCCACGTCGTTCAGCAAGGGGAGTGAGTCATCATCAGTCTCCGTAGTTGGAGCGGCAGTCCTTACGCGGTGTTTTGGCCGCCACAGAATAGCAATAAGAAGAAATTCCCACTGGGCAGCGAGACTTCTGGCTACTTATAGCTACCAGCGTCCAGGAACGTGGTCATGCGCCACAGCTGTGTCACAAAGCAATGGTAGTAATGGTCGATGTCATTGCGGAACCATCAGACAGGACTTAGGCTGATGGGCATCCGATCTTCGCATGTCCGTTTGGAGCCACCCTTTCTAATTAGGGCGCCTTTGGCGCTTCGATTCCCTAATGGACTTTTTCTAATGTCACTTCTAACGCTCATAGGTGTGACTTCTGACTTGGAAGAGGTGAAAACCTTGATTTCGCAAATTATTACAGCGTGAACGTGATCCTCACAACATCACCATAACATGGACGTGATCATCACATCATCACCATAACATGAACGTGATCCTCACAACATCACCATAACATGGACGTGAACATCACCATAACATGAACGTGATCATCACAATATCATCATAACATGGACGTGATCATCACAACATCACCATAACATGAACGTGATCATCACAACATCACCATAACATGGACGTGATCCTCACAACACCACCATAACATGGACGTGATCCTCACAACATCTCCATAACATGGACGTGATCCTCACAACATCACCATGACATGGACGTGATCCTCACAACATCACCATAACATGAACGTGATCATCACAACATCACCATAACATGAACGTGATCATCACAACATCATCATAACATGAACGTGATCATCACAACATCACCATAACATGAACGTGATTATCACAACATCACCATAACATGAACGTGATCATCACAACATCACCATAACATGAACGTGATCATCACAACATCACCATAACATGTACGTGATCATCACAACATCATCACAACATGAACGTGATCATCACAATATCACCATAACATGAACGTGATTTGCAACGTGAAGAAAAGAATATCGTTAAGTTTTCTTAATACATGTTACAGTCTAAATCACCAAATCTTGGTTTAAAATATACAGTCTCGAGGATATTTGTAAAATTCCCATATCTGGTATAAACTATACATGTCACAACGATAGAGACAAACTACCCAGATCTGGTATAATATATACATGTCATGAATATAACGCCAAAATACTCAGATCTTGGGAAAAAAAAATACACTCGCTAGTCCTCGGGATTAAAATTTGAGCCCCTTCCGCTTGATATGCACCCAAAGTGTTTACGTCGCTGAGCCTCACTTTTAGATGCACACTTGCGCATGCGTACACTAACACATACACGCCACTCGTTGACAAATGATGAATGTTTCTTTTATCTTTTATGCCTTTATTAACAACATGACAAAAATGGCTAAATGTTGAAAGCAGGTATGAGTACTAATTACTTTTTAAATCTACAGGGAGTCAAGACTCCGAGCCTTGGCTCCTGACTCCCAGAGAGCTGGAGTCAGTAAATGTCGGGGGGTCTCAGAAAGCCATGAATTTGTAGATCTCTCTCTCGGCGTCATCATTTTTAATCTGCTCGTTTATCTACAACACGACAGTAAAATATATCTTCAGATAAAAAGACCGGTTTTTTTTTTTTTAGGTCAGTGATGCTCAACTTTTTTTTTTTACTTAGGGGGCTAAACCCATTTTCACCATAAATAACAAGCAAAATATACAAAATATTTTAAAAGAGAAAACATATGAAAGGGAAAGAACTATACATTTACAGCCTTATATTTCAATACTTAAAGATTTTTTTCTCATTTTCGATATCAAGCAGGATTAATTAATTTTCATTAATTAATTAGGGGCAATGAAAAAGTGTACACAGTTTCAACTTAATCCGAGAATGGAAAGTTGGAAACATAACGTGTACAAGATGTGTACCAGACAGACAGACAAACGAACAGAGTTGATATAAGCTTTGTAAAAATCGAGTCTAGTGGAATCGAGCCTCTGAGGCTTCATTATGCACTGGATAGAAATTTCTAGAGACCAGATATTGTCGTCTTGTTGGCCAGATGTAACCCGCCGGCCGTAGTTTAGTTGAGCACTGATTTGGGTTAAAACGAGACGGACAAGTCTAAGTATGTATTACAATGGTTAGACAAGTAGATTTACAGTTGGACAAACACTGGCGTTGCTTGTAGATATCTAGCGTATGTCATGTTTTGTATTGGCACCAGAAATATTTTCTTAATGGTGAAAATAAACGCGTCCATTTGTTTTGCCAATTAGAAGTCTAAAGGAATAAAACGGAAGCTTGCTTACAAAGACAAATTACTTGATGCTCAGGAATGGTCTGTGAGTTTGTAACTTTCTGCACATCGCCTACTTGTCACGTGACGTGACGTGAACACAAGAACATTGCTAGCAAGATTCAGACTGGAACACGGCTCGTCTGCTTTCTACTTTGTACCTGTCTTTCTTTTCAATTATCGATTACAATCTCGTCAAAGCGCTAAATTAGAATCAATCTTTCGTGCCGTTTTGTTTTTAGTCTTTAATTACCGCAGAAAACTTAATGAAATGTTTTTTTTTAAAAAGGAAAAAAATGGATGTTTTTTTTTTATAAGACAACAAGGAATTCTGGGAATCACAGATGAGAATGGATTTAATGCCGAGCCAGTGACAGAACAATACAGTCTAGTTGTCGTTTTGAAGTTAGTTTACCTTCGTTTCTATTATTTTGTCCTAATTATTTCTATTCCAACTTTCTAGGTCAGTTTTCTTGTCATTTTTTTTTTAAGTTCATTAGTGACGTCACGAGGCACTAGACTCATCTCTTGGTAAATATACAAACCTGACACTGTAGTAATCTCAAAAGCATGGGCTATATGGGCCTTCGTGCTAATGCCCAGTGGGCCGGTATCCAAATGAGTCGGTAGTAATCATCTTTTTCTTGAAATCACGTCAGTATTTTATAAGATAAGGGCCGCACGGATGTCACTAAGGCACGTACTAAATTGTGGAAGGTTTTAAAGTATTCCTTACAAGTGGGGCCCTTTGAGTGAAGTATTTTTTTAAAATCTTATAAAGACTCTACTATTGCCTTCTAATTTAATCTAACATATTTCCGAAGTCATGTAATAGTCTACATCCGTAGACAGTGTTACTAGTAGGCTTCATCCTTTTAGGGCCTAAAAACATTTGCAATGACAAAGCAACATAAGGCCTATATTCCTTATAAGGATACAGCGTTCACTGTATGCATGTGTACAGTTATCGATAAATCATCAAACATAACCTAATGATTTTGAGGACAGGTAGACCTAGAATTGGATGTCCATCATACAATACACAATTTATTGGCCGGATGGTATAGAAATGCCAGAGCAGATTTTGCCACCTGCTCTTTAGTCACTTTCTATTAACCAATTAACATTTACAAACGTTTCCAATCAACATAAGCTTTGTTGTCAAGTAAGAAAATAGATTTGGAAATATTATTTTACTTAATCGTGATGAGTAGAATAACTGTTTATATTTCTTTTGATTTTTATTTAAGTTTCAATTTGCGCTTCAGTTTTTTTTCCTTGTATTAAAATCGTGTTTAATTCCCGTTTCTGTTTTATACATTTTTTTCCTTTCAAGTTTCGTTAGGCGTCAAGAAAATGATTTTGTTTCCGTTAATTAACGGTCATTTTCCATTTCGTTTCTTTGTGAGTGACAAACATGTTTACGACATACGATTGGCCTGCTACTAACATGATAGATTTGTATCGTTGTAAACAAATTAAGGTATTGAAGATTCGATACCAGTATTTAACATTGCAATACCCTATAAATCAATACTTGTATCTCCTGCGCTACTAACGTCACTGCCACTTCGCAATTCGTAGACATTCGAATACATCTAAACGTACACCAACATTTAAATGCGAGTCAAGAATTTCAATCATTCCCTTCCTCAGCCCTAACATGCAAACACACACACAGACACATTTGCACACACACACACGCGCGCTCACTTACACGCACAGTCACTCACATACGCGAATCCATTAACTTGGAATTTGTTTCTTATCCTTTCGAGCTCTGGCCGAGTAGAAAGTTCAGGGTTTTTTTTTCATGGCATGTTTGAGGCACTGAACTATATATATACATACATACAGATGGAGAGATTAGATTTCTCGGTCACGTTGCGAAAAAGCTGCTAATCCTCTGGCTGCTACATCGTCTGCATCAATGATTTGTATTTAGGTCAATTTGAACAGGTCGGTATAGTTTGTATGGATTATATAGATTGGTAGAGTTTGTATAGATTATATAGGTTGGTAGAGTTTTTATGCGTTATATTGGCTGGTAGAGTTTGTATGCATTATATAGGTTGGTATTTGTATAGATTATATAGGTTGGTAGTGCTTTTATAAATATATAGTTTGTTAGACTTAAGAACATCGAACTGAATGCTCATTTAAGTTGGTTAGATCAAAATTACAATTTCGATTCTTAGTTTTGGCTCTTCAAACTCTAGAAAACAGAAAGAAACAAAGCAGACGCTGAACAGAGCTTTGATGATCAAAACAAAGGAATATTCACATGTGTCTAGATTGACCTCATTAATAAATTCACTTGACTTAAAGGTTCTCTAATACAGAAGTAATAATACAGGAAACACTGAAATAAAAACAACTAATTTAAATTAAAAAAAACGCAAAAAGACCAACAGATAAAATCACATTTTTGATTTGAAACTTCTTTCATATGCAGGGACTGATTCTTTCAAGTGCCCTTTTGAAGTGTTTTCATAGGTGAATTTTTCATTGAACCAAGTTTAAATATAAAAACATCTTCAATCAACAAAGTGATATTGTTAGAATGAAAGAGAGCCACTGGGACATAAGGCTAGTTGCTTGAATCAGACAGGACAACCAATGATTTGGAGCTATTGTCTTTAAACAAAAGTTTGTGTTTGTTTTTTGTTTGTTCTTGTTATCGTATTTGTAAATGATGGTTCCAGTGTGTTATATATAGTCTTACTACTTGACTATTTAGTCTTCAGTTGGATATAGACGGTAGTATGTTCATTCTTTAATGGTGTTTCTCTAATCAAATGTGAATGTTTTTTTGTTATGGAGTATGTAACTTTTGAGTCAAATATTATCCGCGTCTTTTATTAAAAGAAATTGTGTTTAAAAGTTGTAGTTTGAGTGGCCCCCTAAAAGATACAAGGTAACCTTGCGTCCTTCCGATTCACATCCCGGCACTCCCCCTAATCCTGTTCTCACAAAGAATGGAAGAAAGAAAATGGTTGAAGAATACAGAGTGATCAGCCCTTGGCTTGAACCAGTTATCTCCCTTTTCCCCGTCGTTTTTATCCCCCCTCTTTGCCTTATAATTTATCCCTTCCCCGAAGTGGCACTTTGTATTTCTATTTACGAAATTCTATCTGGGGGAGAATTATTGTGAGCTAATCATCTAGTCTACTTCAACAGGTGCGTGAGAGGAAATAACATTAGGGAGGAGAGCGCAACTGTATCAACGTTGAGGGAAGGGGAGGGTTTGGGCAGAAGGCGGACGATGGCAAGAAATCACCCCCCTTGAATTGTCAAGCTTCTAATCAAAGGGAAGCTATTAGTTGTATACAGTCTGATTGTTCATTCTACAGATTGCGTCCCCTAGACAATGCGATGTGGTAAAATAAATAAGGGCTGATCACTCTGTATTCTTCAACCATTTTCTTTCTTGAATTCATTGTGAGAACAGGATTTGGGGGAGTGCCGGGATGTGAATCGGAAGGACGCAAGGTTTTAGGGGGCCACTCAAACTACAACTTTTAAACAAAATTTCTTTTAATATAAGACGCGGATAATATTTGACTCAAAAGTTACATACTCCATAACAAAAGAACATTCACATTTGATTAGAGAAACACCATTAAAGAATGAACATACTACCGTCTATATCCAACTGAAGACTAAATAGTCAAGTAGTAAGACTATATATAACACACTGGAACCATCATTTACAAATACGATAACAAGAACAAACAAAACAAACACAAACTTTTTGTTTAAAGACAATAGCTCCAAGTCATTCAAGCAACTAGCCTTATGTCCCAGTGGCTCTCTTCCATTCTAACAATATCACTTTGTTGATTGAAGATGTTTTTATATTTAAACTTGGTTCAATGAAAAATTCACCTATGAAAACACTTCAAAAGGGCACTTGAAAGAATCAGTCCCTGCATATGAAAGAAGTTTCAAATCAAAAATGTGATTTTATCTGTTGGTCTTTTTTGCGTTTTTTTTTTTAATTAGTTGTTTTTATTTCAGTGTTTCCTGTATTATTACTTCTGTATTAGAGAACCTTTAAGTCAAGTGAATTTATTAATGAGGTCAATCTAGACACATGTGAATATTCCTTTGTTTTGATCATCAAAGCTCTGTTCAGCGTCTGCTTTGTTTCTTTCTGTTTTCTAGAGTTGAAGAGCCAAAACTAAGAATCGAAATTGTAATTTTGATCTAACCAACTTAAATGAGCATTTCAGTTCGATGTTCTTAAGTCTACCAAACTATATATTTATAAAAGCACTACTAACCTATATAATCCATACAAATACCAACCTATATAACGCATACAAACTCTACCAGCCACTATAATGTATACAAACTCTACCAATCTATTTAATCCATACAAACTATACCGACCTGTTCAAATTGACCTAAATAAGAATCATTGATGCAGACGATGTAGCAGCCAATCTTGATAGCTCCATTCCTACCATTTTTACATTTATGCATTCGCTTTCTTATAACATTATTATTTCGTTTAATTGTTTCCAAAATAGTGATACGCAAATTAAAACCCGCTGGTCTCGGGTTATATTTGGCAAGTATTAAATATTTCTTTTTCTTTCATTTCACAGTTTTATGTTTTATGTCTGTCCTTTCAGCCCTCCACTACCGTTGCCAGTCAGGTTTTTATAGGCTGTCTAAGCACAGATGTAATGGCTTCACGGACTGTCCAGTCAGTGAAGACGATGAGATTAACTGTAAGCCAGACCTTTGATTCTGCACTGTTACATGTAGTTGTTTGCATTTATTGCTAGCGTTGTTTATTTAGTTGTTAATTATTTAAATCATTAATTTCATTGATTATTGTTGATAAGGTCTAAATAGTTTTATCAGCTATGAAAAATTCGTTCATGTAACATGGGCGCTTGTTGCTATATATTTAATAAAATACTCAGAAAGACACAAAGATAAAGGCACATTTCTCTTTCCATATGCTAGGACAAACTTGTACAAAAGTTCCTTCTTCCTTAGCGCTATTAAATCATGGAATAGGTTGCCTGAGCTAGCCAGGAAAACCAGTGACTTGGGGAGTTTAAGTCATTTGTTAATATGCATGACTAAATGCATGACGCGTAGGACGTAATCATCTTCTTTTTTCAAGTGAAGTCTGTATCATATAAGATAAGATAAAATAATACAATTTGCACTGGTAGTGAAGTTTACATGTTTTATAGTTATGTTTTGTTACTTTTGAGTTTCGGGATTTTCAGTTCGCCCCTGAGTCCACCCAGTTCTAATGGGTACCTGACTTAAGTTGGAGAAAGTAAAGTCGGTTGGTCGTTGTGCTGGTCACATGACACCCTGCTCTTTGATCGTTGGCCAAAGAAACAGATGACTTTAACATCGTCTGCACTATAGATCTGAAAGGGGAACTTTACTTTTTTTAATTGTTAGTTTTAAACTTAAACAAAGTATAAGAGGGAGGGGGGCTAATTCAACTTATACTACCACAGTAGTCACGTACAATTGCTTTCCCTTGTTCGATACCATATATAATAATTAAATACCAACAGTTCATTAACTAAATGGTTAATTTTTATTAACTCTTGCGTTGTCAGGTAAAAGAAATAATTGTGCAAAATTTCAGATTAATCCGAGAAGCTTTGTACTAAAAATAGCTTTTTACTGATGAAGAAACATTAAATATTTTAGGCGGAAAGCCGTGTGACGCCTCACAAATGATGTGCAGAAGTGGGCGCTGTATTAATGAGACCAACGTCTGCGACTTCCATTGTGACTGTCAGTACTGTGAGGACGAAGTAGGATGTGGTGAGTAGTCTCGGTCGTTGTTTTTTTTACTATGGTGCCTAAACTACGGGTTATATCGGGCTCGTCACATGATGCTATCTAGACATTCGAAGCCTAAGCACCCAGTGCCCATAACACAGTACCTATAACACAGTGATGATAGCACAGTGCCCATAACACAGTGCTCATAACACAGTGCTCATAACACAGTGCATATAACACAGTACTCATAACACAGTGCCCATAACACAGTGCCCATAACACAGTGCCCATAACACAGTGCCCATAACACAGTGCCCATAACACAGTGCCCATAACATACAGTTTTCTGAAGCGGTGTTCGGATGTCTACTATTCTATTGTATAACCGCAGTCGTGTAGAGAGTGGGGATTTACTTATACATATTTTTAAATGGATTGTTATTTCCCTAAATTATATCTGATTATTAGACCTTTCAATATTTCCCTTAATATTTTATTTCTCAACTTCTTTCAAAAAGCAATAACTGTACTACCCAGTTAAGGTGCTATATATATATATTTTATGTCACATCTTTATTCAGTGTTAACATCAATCGATTTTACAAAAACACAAGCCTGACATTACCCGCAGCCTGCGGGTTTAAGTTTGTGTTTACTAATCTAGTGGATTGGACTTAGATGTATGTTAAACGTAGCTAATGATCCTTTCAAGTTTTTTCTCTTTCGCTACGAAAATAAAATTAGGTTTGCGAAAATGGGTTTACCCGAAGCCGATACATACATATCTATTAAAAACGAAAAGAGCGATAGCTTTGTAAAATGAATGGGATTATAAAGTAAACAATTAAACGAAATAATTTTTAGTACGCGATTCATTAATGAAAATAGGCCTATCTCAACCCGGCTTCGCAGCTTTTGTAAACGAATGTAGTCTCTTATAAAATGCTTTAGAAAACCAAATTTGAATGTTTATTTGATCAAAATATGAAATGAATGGACTATAATAAGTATGTTCATGTGTTAAAGTATAAAACTATCTGTGCGAAGAGAAGTTTTATCATATTAGAGTGGAATTAGAGTTTTAGATCTAGGAATGGGATTATAAAGTAAACAATTAAACGAATTAATTTTAGTAAGCGATTTATTACAGTATTGTCTAATGAAAGAATGTTCGTCAGGAAATCTGTAGTCACAGATATAACGAACTAATTAATGCAAAAAATGCTTTTGAAACACAAAATTGAAGGTTAATTTTATTATATAATGAAATCAATGGATCTTCTTTTGTATTTTCATGTGTCAAAGTAAAAAACTATCTGCGCAAAGTGTATTTCTTAAAATTAGATCGAGGTCTAAATCCTTTCGATCTTTTCTCATGTCAACATTGTAGACATGGCCTAGATCCATAAAATACTATAGCTGTAATAGAGTCGGACAACTTAATTTTTTTAGGGTCTTAAGTTTGTTTTAGGGCTACAATACATACACTAAGGTCTAAGTAAGTACCCAAGAAACATTCCTGCCAAGTTTTATCAAGATTGGTCAAGCGGTTTTGATGTCTATAAGTCACATACATACACCTCACATTCTACTTTATAGTATAGATTTTGGGCAAGGGGGGAGTAACCCTTCTCATCAACTAACATTTTTTTAATTCTCTCTCTTTGTTTTCTAGATCAGACATACTGTGATCTGAGTTCCCACTTCATTTGTCTGAAGGCCAACCGTTGTCTTCACAGCCGATACATTTGTGACGGCGTGGATAACTGTATGGATAAAGATATTGGCAGCGATGAGAATTTCTGTTCAGGTAAGAGGCTGGCTTGATCTACAACTAGATGGATGGACCGATTCCGATACTGATAGTGGGATGACATTGAATCTAATAATAATAAGGTTGTCTTCAAGTCCGAATATTAATGAGGAATGCAGTATTTCCGTGGATACGCAGCCCCAGTTGTGACCTACACACAGGGCAATCATAACCATTGTCCTCCGGTGGTCGATTAAGATTTTCTTTTCGCTGTCTGCGTCTGTCCTCGGCAGCGGATTTCTCTTGGTCTCAAATGTGTATCCTGCGGCCTTTGTAAGTGACCTCCAGCTGTCTCGTTCTGAGTCCGCACGCATCCAGGTGCTCTCTACTAATGAGTAGCTAAATACAGTTTACAAAAATAAAAATGTAAAAAAATGAGCAGTCTTCATTATGTGTCGGGAAAAAACAAAGCATATAGTGGAAACAAGGGTTAGTTGTAGATGCAAGATAGATCGCCTTACACACTAAGACTTCTATATTAATAGCGAAGAAAAAAACACGTGCTCTTCCTAGTAACGAAAAGAAAACAAACAAAACACTCATTGAAAACAAGCTATTAATAGCTATGACTATATATTGGTGTGAGCCCTCTTCTCATTGTAGATAGAACAAGCTGATTTTTTGTTTGTTACGAAGCCAATATTAACTCACTTCGTCTGTCTTTCTGTCTGTCTGTCTGGGTGGAATCTTTTAGACATTTTTTGCTCCCACTTCCCATTCTCTGACCAAGTTGAAACTTTGCACAATTATTCATTGTCGGTGCCAACACGTGACTCTCTGTTTATAAATAAACCAATTATTTAATCAATTCGTCGTGGTTAATCGGTTTGTTTTATATAGATAATGTACTACGCTAAGGGGAGATAAGCCTTGTGTTGCGAATTAGGTGTATAAGTATTTGAATAGCTGAGTGGCTAAACATGTCGGCTTCCATCATAGTACTAGTAATGGGATTTGTCTTCTGTGGGGGGAGAGCTCCATTTTAGACACACTATACAATATCATGTCAAAACAAACAAACAAACAAATGTCTGTCTTAGTGTTCAATCCCCTGATCACTTCTGTTCTAGCCAATATTACTGAGTGCTTCACAGCCCTGAGGAAGAGTGGCTACTCCTTCCCAATGTCCCAGATGTTCCACTGTAATGACGGCCGTTGCATGCTGACCAGGCACCAGTGTAACACAGTACAGGAATGTTTTGGAGGAGACGACGAGATGAATTGCAGTAAGTATCACTAGATACACTTATCACTAGATACACTTACGTCTAATTCTGTTCACATTCTGTGGAGACTGAAGAGTCGAGAGGGCGTATGTGTCAATGTCTGGATGAGAGAAAGATGTTTGTGGATACGATACGGGTGGATGACTTTGAGACGTGAGGTAATAAGGGTGTCCACGTGACGTGTTTTTACAGGTAGGTGTGATAAGCAAGCGTGGAGAGAAAAGGTATTTAAGACTACATTTATAACCATAGTGGGTTTTTTTTTTTTTTTTAAATATACATAGATTCTATGAACTGCTACGAGTATACGTGTCCTTGCATAAAGGCTACCAACACTTAAAGGGAAACTCCGATGGTTTTTCAAATTTTAGTTATTTACATATTTGAATGCTGCGTAAAAAGTTGTAATAGTAAACATTTTGCCATTTTTTATATAAATGCTTAGAAACATTTATATATAATAAATTGACAGTAAATTCTTAACATCTAAAAAAAAGGGGGTGCTTTGAGATTTTGTATTTAGGTTAGCCATACGTCCATGGGCGTAGCCAGGATTTTTTTTCGCGGGGGGGGGGGACTTTTTTCTCCCGACCCCCCCCCCCCCCCGCGAAAAAAAAATATTTATATGTATTTATGTGTGTGTGTGTGTGTACAATATCTTTATTACGTTCTGACCCTTCATTCTTTTGGAAGAAGTTTATTGTGCCCTAGAATAGGTTCCTCCTGGAGTTAGTACAAACATTGTAGATACCCCGCCCTGTCCAGCAAGGGGGTCTGGGGGAGCACTAGTAGCTCCACCAGCACGGGGCGGAGCCCGCCGCCAAAGACTATTTCTGGTATTGAAAGCCTACAAAATGCATATTCGGAGGTATCTACTGTTAAGGCTGCCGCGCGGTGTTGATTCTTTGAACTCTAACTAGTGTAGATCTACGTCTGACTGGAAGTAACACTGAACTCAAACTACTTCAGTAACACCGGCGAAAGGCCGAAACAATCAAAATATGTAGTTGACGCTGATGTTGTTCTACAAATATATTTAATCATCAAGAAGGGAATCGTCCGAAGTCAGCTATGTCCGTAAATCCGTATATCTATTCTACTGCTCTACACGTAGCGTCTTCTTTGTAGCGTCACTTAGAGCGTTCTTGTTTTTCAAAGATCTGTCACGTGACTTGTCGCTAAGTAAAACTGTCCCCTTATTCCCGAAACAAATAACTAAATTCTAATCATGTCCTAACAGTACAGTGCATTTTCCTGCTATTAAAAAGTTTTATTTCAAAAACCTAATGTGCTATTCTTAGTGACTTTGACCCTCCCGATCCGTTCGGCGCATTTGCCGTCAAGCAGTTTCCACAAAAATCTGTCACTAGTAATGTCTGAAGCCTCTTACCACCTGCTCTGAGGACCTCCATGAATGTGTGGCGCCAAGCTGTACTAGGATGTCATCGCAACTCTTCTTATGCGTAATTCATTTTGTCGGAGAACATGTCCCGCAAACCTCAAGCGACGCTCTGTCACAATCTACTAAGGGGTTGACTCCCTGTTCGGCATAGGAATTCCTTGATTTAGACCCGATCTCTACAACTGACTCCTAAAATCTGTCTTACTGACTCCTAAAATCTGGCTTAGCCATATTAGTTGAGCCACATTTAGTCTTTTTCAATTTCGGCAGATGACTATCCACTGCACTTTATTAATGAAGCCCCACCACTGGTAGAAATGTTTAACCTCTCTTGAATACGCTCTTGGAATTAAGTGACTTTAGTTTTCATATCGAAAAGGGAAGTTTTATCATCAAAATCATCTGTTGAGAGTTTTAAACTAAAAAAAATCTCTAGAGTTTTTTTTTGTTTTTTTTTTAATTCAAAACCCCATTTAGCTACGGTAATAGAATTTAGTAACTATAGTTTGCTTTAGAATAATATTGAAGATAGAGGTTTTCCACCTCAAAATGCTCTGTAGGGAGATCTTAAACTCAAAACCATCAGGAGGGGTTTTAAACTTTAAAAAAAAAAAGCCATCTGTAGGAGAGAGGTTTAAACTCGAAACCCCCAATTGGATTGGCTACGCTCAAATAATTTTAGTGTGTATTTTGCTTTGTTTATATTGAAGAGATATTTGTTAGCATCAAACCCCACTGAAGAAGGGGAAGGGGTGTACAATCAAAACCCTCTGGCTACGCTCATAGAATTTTGAGTGTGTAATTTGCTTTTTTTTTTATATTGAAGAAAGGGGTTTATCGTACATTTTGGAGGGGGTTTTAAAATCAAAATCTTCCTTAACTGTGCTCTTGAAATTTAGGGATTGTTTGCATTTTTTGTTTGTTTTGTTTTATAGAAGAGGGGATTGAACTGCAAAACTCTTTTAAACTCAAACCCCAATGGTAGAGGGTTTTAAACTTGAACCCCTCCTGGTAGAGGTTTTAAACCCTAACCCCCTGGTAGGGGGTTTTAAACTCAAAACCCCTGGTAGGGGGTTTTCATCTCAAAACCCCCTTGGTTGTGCTAGGGCAAGTGATGGTTTAGTATTAAAATCTCAACTAAAATAAACAAAATCAAAGCAAAAATCAGTCACTAAATTCCGATCCCCCCACGGGAGGGGATTTCATTTCGGGGGGGGGGGGGTTGAACCCCAAACCCCACCCCCTAGCTACGCCCATGCATACGTCACTTCCATCAACAATACTGAAAAGGAAACTAGATTTAACCAATCGTGTCGCTTCATTCTTACAGGCTCTTGGGCTTAGTGACGACCTATTCCAGAGCTATGGTACAGTTATATATACATGTATAGGTAGATTTAAGAGCATTAGGATAACCAACTCGAGAAAACAAGTAACATTTCCATCTAAGCCTCTCCTTTCCCAAGAAGTAAATAGATCGTGTGTCTGACTGATTCGAACAAACTGGTCAGTGTAGGGCTAGTCGAGACAGCGTGCAGTCGGTCATGACAAGACAACCAAGCGATAGTGTTTGTTGTGTGTTGAGTGGTCTGGCGAGAAAATACAGACTGCCGTGGTTAGTCAAGCATGTAAATCTACTTTTAATACGCATTTTTTCTTTGCTTACAGGATCCTAGATCTAACTGCATAGACGAAGATATATTTCTTGTACGAGAATGTTAATTTTGCTGTATGGTCTCCCGTTATACAATAAGTCACTATATTAAATTAGTAGGCTAGTGTGACGTCACATAGAAACCCGGTGAATGTCTGACTGTTTTTGATGAGCAGGAAAATTACGTCAGAAAAACATCAATTTCTAAGTTATTATTGCAAATAAAATAAAAATAATAATATATTCATTATCTGTAAATCAAAACACATATTATTTCAAAAATTGTCAAAACTATCGGAGTTTCCCTTTAAGGAACCCGTATCATAATACTTTCAAATCAGTCGCCATGTTCTCCTCAATGGTGCAGAGCACTGTTTAACAAACTGTTTAACAAACTGTGTATGTAAATTGTTTTACTCTACGTAACACCAGTCCATTGAAGGCGTGGCAGCCATTCTCACACTGCAGCCTTATGCGATCCACAGTGTTAGCTCGATTCTGTACCAAGCATTTAGGGTCGTTATCATATTTATGCTAAGTAGCACCGCCATCTTTTGAATGTCCTCAGCCTTCCCAGCGTGTGCTCCTGACGAGTTCCGGTGCGGGGGAGGAGATTGCGTGAAGGGACATCAGGTCTGTAACAACCAAAGAGACTGCAAGGATTGGTCCGATGAGAGGGACTGCTGTAAGTGGACAATGAAGTATTTTTCATTATAGAGACATTACATTCAGTAGAAATGGCTCTTTAGAAAAAAAAAGTACATATAATTCTACTAATAAAAAACTCGCTATTATCTATTGAAATTGCATTAACTATTTTGAACTGATTATGTCAAAGAAATATTTGTAAATAACTGAAGGATTATTCATTTCTGCAATTGGATATATTTCAATTAATTGTATTACAGAAAAGGTTTCCGTGCCGCCTTTTTAAAAACTATTTTTTAGAAAACGTTGATCCAGTCTAAAATCGGACTCGAGGTCTTAAGCCCCCATGATGGAAGGCCGACTTGTTTGCTTCTGAGCTATTTAAGAACTTACATTAAAAAAAAAAAAAAGGTTTTATAGTTAATTTAAGATTGTTAGCGAAAGACCTTATTCTCCACACAGTGATTATCTCCCCTTATTTTAATATATAAAACAAAATAAATAAAGTAGCCACTAGTTTATTAAATAACTTGTTTTTGTGTGTATGCATTCTTGTGTTGTCATAGTCAATGTGTAATTGTGCAAAGTTTGATCCGTGCATGGGAAGTGGGAGAGGTAAGGAGCATGACAAACAGACAGACGTAGTGACTAGAGATATTTTTAAAAAAAAATGGCCTTTAGTTGCAATGCTAGATCGTATTTATTTGTTTACATAAAATGGAAGGATTAAAGTCCAACTTACCCACCTCTAACATTATTTTTCCGTAATTGAAAAGAAAAAGATTGTATTTGTTTAGACATAAATATCTCTATATGAACATTTATTCAATACTCGTAATCTTTTTTATTACTTTTTTTTTTTTAATATTTTAAGTAGATAAAGGATAACTACTACAATAAGATATAGAAATACAATAATTAACTAATCCATTTCTGTCTCTTTCTCTACATACGAGTTGAAGTGATTGCCGAAAAAAAAAGTCATTAAGTATTTTAATGTTCTCTTTCGAATCTTGTATCCTTTATTCCTAACAAACATTGGGGATATATTTGATATCTTTATTGATCACTGCCATTCCTCTCCACCAGCTCAAAAGATTTGTTCGGCAGACCAAAAGCAATGCAAGAGTGGTCATTGCATCCCATCCCACTATTGGTGTGACCGTTTCCCAGATTGTAGGGACGGCTCGGACGAACGTGATTGTCGTGAGTTGTACACTGTGTTACTATTTAAAACCTATCAGCTATTGGTCTATTGGTGATCTCTTGGGATGTCCATTGAATTCTATCCCAGACTGTTGTCATACTTCATGTGCCTCCAATTTTGTTTTCAGACTACAGGAAATGCTTACCTGACGAGTTCACATGCGCTAACGGCCAGTGTGTGCCACTGCGCATGTTCTGTTACAACGGAACTGCGGGTCAAAACAGAGGATGTCGGGACGGCTCTAATTTATTGAACTGCAGTAAGTTTTTTTCAGCCGGTTATAA
Source organism: Biomphalaria sudanica (assembly GCA_036873155.1). NCBI lineage: Eukaryota > Metazoa > Mollusca > Gastropoda > Planorbidae > Biomphalaria > Biomphalaria sudanica. The sequence continues at coordinate 454,317 of JAZGLO010000202.1, read as the reverse complement.
TTGGAGACACGCTGGCGAAGGGGTAAAGTGCTTGGCTTCCCGAATAGTGGATCCCAGCTTCGAATCCTGAGGAAGACTAGGATTTTTAATTTTGTGATCTCTGGGCACCTCTGAGTCCACCCAGCTCTAATGGGTATCTGACAATAGTTGGGGAAAAGTAAAGTCGTTGTGGTGGCCACATGATATCCTTGTTCACTTTATAATTGTGTTGACTCATTGCAGGACACCTTTTTGGGAGAGTTGCCGTGTCTAGTCCTGTCCTACTTAGATTAGATCCTTTCGCGCCGCTCGACGCATTGGGCAGCAAGCTGTCTCCATAAAGATATGTCACTGGCAATGCCTGAACTCTCTTCCCAGCTGCTGTCCACTGCTTTGAGGAACCCGGTGATAAGAGAATCGCGGTTATGCTTCCCTCCTGCAATATATAATAATGCGAAAAGACTTTTTCTTCCATAACAAGAGTAAAAATAAAACCAAGAAATGGTTAGCGTTTCAAACAAGATCCTGCTGCTTCAGTGATCCCACTTTTTCCTGATGGCAAAGTAACCAAAGTACGCTTTGCTCTTAAAAAAACATCAAGAGTGAGTACGCTTATACAAGTGATAATGTTCTTTGCATATGAGCCAAGTTTGCCTATCCAAATTATTTTCTGACTTCACATAATTGTACTTACTTTTCAATCCTTGAACACATATAGACTCCGCGTATTTTAAAAAAATTCCTAGATAATCCAAATCTAAACATTTTAATATCACTTAAATTTCTTCCTAAAGGTAATTAAAATGACTTTTTAAAGAAAGAATACGGACGAAAGTTAAATATTCATTAACAGTGGTATTTTAGTTTACTAGTCTCAGCGAGTGATACTTGTTCAAAAACAAAAAGAAAGGCTAGAAAAGCACTGCGCCTTGTGTATCCAAACTATTTAGAGACATTTGAGATATGTTTATTAAACTAAATTTTCTGTCGCAAACAACAGGTCAACATACCTGCCAGGACCCACAGAACCAGTTCAAGTGTCACAGAAGTTACTGCATAGACAAGACACAAGTCTGTAACAATGTCTGGGACTGTGTCTTCAACTATTACGATGAACAGGAATGCAGTGAGTCCCTGACTGTTTGACTTATTTTGTCATGACTTATTTCTAAGTGACTTTTACTTCATGGCTTGTATTTTCTTGACTTTCTTGTATTTATGATCTGAAGCCTAAGGCTTACAGCTTCATAAGTTTATCTTTATGACTTACAACTTTTAGACGAACCCAATAATAGTCCACCAAAGACACAAAGAATGGGGGATTTGCATACATGGAGAAATACCTATTAAATAGCGAGATTTTTTGGTGTATCCGGTGAAAGTGGTGATAAGCTAGGTTTTCTTACAAGTTATATAGGTGCAGATTTAGATAATTTTTAGCAATACAGAATAAAAAATTTTAGGATCTTCTTATTGTAACTTTTAATTAGTTGGCAGTTATCAAGTTTAATGTATTGTCTTTGACAAGTGTTTAGTTGATCGTGAAAATCTCCAATCAAATCGATCTGTATTTGCTGAACATTATTTGAAGGAGTTTTCTTGCTAGGGTAGAAATATTATTCGACTAAATTACAACAAAAAAAAATGATTTGAATTAAGCAGAAGAAAGCTTTAGTTGATAAGTGGTAGAGCTTCATTCTATGTCCTCGGTCTCACGTTGAGGAGGGAGATAACACTGGTGGGAACATGGGTTTCTCCATGTAAGGAGACAGGGAAGCGCTGTCGAGTTCATGCACGGACCGTACTGCTAGAGACTAGACTTAGTACGGAGTCCTTTTCTCGACCTGTATGGCGACATGTATGCACTACGCAAGACAGCAGGGTTTCTGTCCAGGGCTTTTGCAAGAGTGTATTTGAGCCTCTCAAGCCCTCACTCCAATGGAGTTTGATGATGATGGTGGTGATGAGAGCACCTAGAGACTCTCAAAAAGATTTCAGGTGAAAGAAGGAACAAAGGGAGAGGAGTTGACGGTAATCCTCAATGTCTGTTTTAACTTGTGCTCGAAGGTCAAGGGATGTGCAATTACTGGACTGTGGACAGTGGACAACTTAATAACAGAATAACCTCAATATCGATTTAGTCTATAGTGCTAACTTTAATCTTAGTCTCTAGTGCAAACATCCATCATGCGAAATAGGCTTTTTATATTCTTCAATTCTGTTCTTGATTAGCAACAAAAAAAACAACAACATAATATCTCAGTTCAATAGACTATTGTTTATTCATTTCTGTAATGATCATTGTAAATACTTTTTGTTGATCTCGGTTAAAATATAGCGAAACAATCTTTAGTGTTAACTTCAATGGCTGCTAAATGTGCTCCTTTTTTTTTTATACATCTTTTTTTTATTAGTTAAAAAAAAAGACAAAATTTCTTTCTCTTATCCACATAATAAGTCATTGAAACAAAAAATGTTTAAATATTTTATTTCAATCAATATAATTACGTTTTGTTGATCGCAGTTAAAATGTCCACCAGTTCAATTTCAAAGAGAGATAACATGCTTTATGTATTGTCCACCTCCAGACTACATTTGTCCTGCTGGAAGTAATCTGTGTATTTGCCACAACCAGGAAATGTTCTGTGACCACAGGAACCTGACTCAACTGCCGCTGCCGATCTCCAAGGAGCAAATTAACAAGTTGTAGGTAATTTTTTTGTTCTTTTGGTTTTGGTCATGAAACTTTCTAGTTTATTGGTTAGAAATGAACGATGGTGAGAAACGTACGTTTGATAGCACGGACCATTCACATTGGATAAGTTATTCTGTCCTTTACTTTACCCTTTCATCATCGCAAGGTGGTATGGTATTCAAAAATGTATGGAAAAAAAAAAAAGGCCATATATAGCTTGGTATCAATGTTTAAAATGAACTATACATTTTAACTTTATCTAATAAGTTTCTTGAGTTCAACTAATTGTCCGTCCCGAAGTGGTCCTCAATCCTTGTCACATTTTTTTTTTTTCGTGAAGCGACCACATCAGTAATAAATACCAATATTGGATCTCAATCAATTTGTTTAAAAACAGAAACATCCGGGTTCTTATCAGTTGGTTCCAAATACAAGTTTCCTCAAACACACTCTAAGCAGCAAACTTCTTGTCATTGAAGAAATAATCTAGTCGTCGTGTATGTCATGTATTTACCAAGGCGGATTTTGTTTTTATAGAAATGAAGTTTGATTTTTTTTTTAACTTTTTTTGTTTTGTCATTAAAGGAGTTTTTTTATTCCTAACATTTTTATTAGTTTTTAATAACATATATTTGTTATAGTAGTATGTATTTGAAATAGTCACATGTGTTTTGTATCTGATGAAGTAACATGTATTTTATATAATAAAATGTATTTGATATAGTGGCATGTATTTGATATGATTGCATTCATTTGATAAGGTGACATATTGGATATAGAAACATATACTTGATATAGTGACGTATTTCATATGCAGTGGCGTAGCTAGGGTAAGGGAGAAGGGGGAAGAATTAGAAGATCCCCCCGGGCCCCCACTTGAGGAGTGGCCCCAAATGAGAGTCCGAAATTTGTTTTTTAAATAAATTTAATATGACCTCACTGCCATGTAATCTTGCCTTTCACGTTGTTATGTCAGTTAGTGCCCCTGTCGTATGTATGCCACACAGATTATTAACACTTTCCGTGCGAGGTTACTCTTAATTTAAGGAATAACTTCCATAGCGCTGACTAGTGCTTTGTTACTTTCAGGAAGTAACTTGGTATATTTTTTTTTTGTGGCATTGTACGTCTCGAGAGACGATCTTTTCCCTTTGCAACTTCTTGTGTGACTAAAGAGGCCAATCCTTGATACACAGCTGCGATCGCAGGTTGGGCATATATACTCACCAGGCGTCGTTGCATTTTCACCCTTCTTTCTGCTTCTGTTGTGTATGACATCTGCAGTCTGTGACCCTTCCTTTATGCTCTCTCTCCATGTGGATTTGTCCAGTGCCACCTCTTCTCAGTTGCCGGTATCACTATTCAGAGACTTTTACTGTGGCCGTTTATTCTGTATTGTTGATCAACTACATTGAATACACCCGAACAATAAAACTCAAACGCTTGCAGAGTAATTGATTGAAATTCAACAGTCATCTATAGTTGACCTCAAGACAGTCTGAACAAGGCCATCACAGAAAGGAAAAGGTCTCTTAATATGAGACTATCTCAGGAGCACAATGACGTAATGCAAGGGGCCCCCAAAGAGGTCAAATTCCACCTGGGCCCCCAAATCCCTAGCTACACCCCTGTTGATATGGTGAGAAATATTTGATATAGAAACATATATTTGATACAAATGTAACAGAAAGGGAAACAAGTCAAGTATTACAGAAACTTAGAAACACTAGAATGAGAAATCAAATACACCATTATTGAGATCTGAACCTATTTCAACACAACTCCTGTTGATAGCGGACTGGATCATTTTTAATTACTCTGTCCCCGTCTTATTTGTTGAATATCTATGGCCTCCTTCAGTTGCGAAGCGACTATGGATCATCTCATGGAAATGAGATGAATGCCTGGGCATTAGCTGTGGTCTGAATGATGTCGCCCACACATCAATTCCCCCCACTCCACGCAGCTGATGTATCCAAAGGAACGGCAGTGACGATACAGTTTGGGGTCAGCGGCGTCGCAGGTTCTGCCAGAGTGTAGCACTGGGTGCTGCAAACGGCCTTAGGGTAGCCAGCTCCTGATTTTTCCTCAGAGTTGACTCCGGAAGCCTTTCCCATAATTGGGTATAGCTGCTACGCAACAGAGCTTTGAATTCAGAGTTGTCTTTCCCCTAGGTGGGTAGCCAGCCATGGCTAACGAGCCCCTCCTGCCCGAAGCTTACTGGTTAAGGCGCCAGTTACTTGCCTTTGCCCCTTTTCCTGTTAGTGAGAACAGTTCCGCCGGACTCAATATCTGAGCCACACGTGAAGGTCAGGAGTTGGACTGGTTGTCAGAGGCTATTTGAGACGCATGCCATTAGGAAGCATTTTATAGGTAGTGGAGTGCTTACATCCATTACCAATTCCGGCAATGACAACCTTGCGGAACCTTTAATATGTAACCTGAAGTTAAAATAAGCCATGTTTATTTCAAAGCTTTTTAACTCTGTCTTTTTGGTTAAAAAGTTTTAAAAAATATTTCTTGTACCTGACAATACAAGAATCCATTTTTTTCAAGATTACCAATTAGCTAATTAACTATTAGTTATTAATTATTTTGTTTTGTATCTCAAATAAGGGAAAGAAATTGTACTTGAATGATATGGTGGTAAAGTTGAATAAGCCCCCTTCATACTTTGTTAGTCGATGCTTTAAAGTTTGAAGCTAACAACAGATAGCTATAAAAGCCTGCTATTTTTCATAAGCTGTTCGCTAGCACGGTGGTTAGTGCGTTTGCTTGAGGAGTCTTGAGGATGCTTGAGCCCTCGAGCTGAAATTCAGGTCTGTCAAATTTTAAAAATAAAAGCGATCACGGTAACATTCACACGGATACCCCCCCCCTTCTTTCCCCTCACCCTTCCTTTTTTTCCCTAACAACACGTCATAGGATCCTAGGATAGTGAGATAGATAAAAGCATGAAATGGCGCTAACAAAAAGTAAAAACAATTGCTAAAAATATTTCTAATCGCACAGATTTATTATTGTTAGTCTAGATCTATTACAAATTTAATTACCTGAATGATACAAATTAATTGATACAAATACGCTTAATACAATCTATGTTTGTTTGTTTTTTTGTTGTTGTTTTTTAGGCCTTTTATATTTTCTTGTTTTGATTATTCTACCTATTTTGTTTTAAAAGTTTTTTTGTTGTTTTTTTTGTAATCTTCCCAGAAATTATCAAGGCAACAAACTTGGCTACAATCTAAGAACTGACAGTTTGAGTAAAGGCGGAACCAATATGGACAAAGTAATCTACGTGTACGTTGTTTTAAATAGACAGAAGATCTCTGAATGGAGAGACAACACAACTGGATTTCTTAGAGTAGTCTAGAACAATTAGACAGTACACAATGGCGTCTGTGGAGACCTTTTCCTGTCTGCTTGCACTTTTAGTGACTTTTTGGTCCTTTATTTTACTAACGAAAAATGGGTTTATTTTAGTTTTACATGTTTCGAATGTTTCTTCAGATTTTAAAGATAATTACATCTTACATCTATTTCTATCACGACAGATTTCAAATGCCTTGTTAGAATATTTCTATCACGACAGATTTCAAATGCCTTGTTAGAATATTTCTATCACGACAGATTTTAACCTTACAACCAGTTTAAACTTGTCAAGTAGTCGACTTAAGTGAACTCGTTACAATCTGTAAATGCACATATAGAGTACAGAGTACAATGTATGTGAGATAAGCCTAAATAACGACATTTGATCATTACAAGAATGCAAGGCATCGTCTATTTCTTAAGTTTATATTCCACTTTTTACTGTAGACATCATTGAAGACTTAAGTTATCATCTTTTGTTATATACTATAATTACTTGCTCTTCTATATGTTATATATTTCTAATTCCAGAGACTTGAGCAACAATCTGATCACTGACATTCCAGCCAATATGTTTCAATATATGTATAGCGTGAAGACACTGTGAGTGATTACTTTGGTCCTGTATTGTCTGTTCAATATTATATATCATAAAGCCATCAAAATACTAGCAAATAATAAAAAGGTATACTTTTTATAAGGGAAAAAATGTACATTTATAGCATTCTATCAACACAGTAAGATTTATTTTCCTTTATAATTGGTTGAGTAATTTGTTGACGTTTAATCAATCTATGTTTAGGTTTGTACAATAAATGATTTTGTTAAGCTTAAACTTGGTCCTTGAGTGTGTGTGGGTAAGTGTACAATTATCTAAGGCTTATCTAAGGGGACACAATCCCGCATATTTAGCTGTATTTGTTCATACTGAAGGATTAACTTCCCTTGGTGGTATCGAACAAATAATTAAAAGGCACGTAATTAATTGACTGATTGGGTTCTTTTAAATTTTAAGTCAACTTTTGTTACGTACAATAAATAATTGTGTTAAGTCTCAACGTGTGATCCGAGAATGGGTGTGGGAGAAATAATTTGGTGCAGACAAAGCCAGTTAATATAAGCTTTGTAAGAACGTACTAAACTAGAATAGGCTTTTCATATCTTAGAACAGAGACTAACAAAGGACCGTCAAAATAAAAAGGTTTCCTTTTCAGACCTTAAGATGTGTTGGGCAGATAATGTCAATGTAATCTTTTTCTATGGTTAACGGTTAACGAGGGTATCTTGTGGCCAGCACAACGACCAACCGCCTCACTTCCCTCAACTAAAGTCAGGTACCCATTAGAGTTGGGTAGACTCAGGGGTGTCCTAAAACTTCCGAAGTTAAAAAAGTCCAGTCACTGAGATTTGAACCCGAAACCCCTTGATTAAGAATCAAAGCAGTTTACCCCTCAGCCACCGCAGCCTCCTGTAATAATAGCCCTAATAAAATAGGATTGTGTAAACAAAGGGAGACGACAATGATATTTCGATACACGTTTCAAGAATTATTCAATAAACTTAAAGTCTGAAGTATCTGACAAGACAATGGAGAGAAGAGGATTGATGTGAATGGCTTGCTTACAAAAATTAGAGCATTACGCTTTTTTTTTAATTTAATGGCTGATTGAAGAGGCAAGCAGTTCGTCATATAAAGCTGTGAGAGCCAATTTGGTCAAGTATTTCTTTTTTTTTTTTTTTTTAGAAATCTGGCAGAAAACAACATTACTGAAATCAAGAACGTTTCTCTGATTGGACTAGGTGCTTTGACCCAGCTGTAAGTAGATTCAACTGAAGGGATCTTTAGTTTTAGTTTGTATTATATTTGTAAAAATAAAATTTCAAGCTTAAGTTACATAGCAGAGAAATCTTGAATATTAATGTGCGTGTGCGTTCACTTACCTATTTAAAACATTTATCAACATATTTATATTTTACCTCCTGGCTCTATAACCCTACATAATTACAAACCCATTTATCTAATTCTTACAATGTTTTTAGGTGGTGAACACATCTTTGTATATTCAGAAGTTAAATCTGATGACCCAGTATCTGATTGTATGCAGGAGATACTTGTATACGTAAATAACCAACATAACTTTCATGTTTACGAAATAGAAAAATTGAATTATCCCAGTTGAAATCATATAACCAAAGATACAAAAAAAAATAGTGTACTTTACATTATAACTCTCAATTTATTCGAATTCAATAATAAAATAACAGTGGAAACTGTTAGCCTCAACATGAAGCTTAAAACTTATAAATAAAATTTCCTGACACAATTTCGTTTCCTATTCTATATATAGCTTGTCCTAACTCAGAAATTGAAAGTTGCAACACTTCGAAGTAACTTTCGACAAAGAATTATCTCCACATTGTAATTTATTCTTCTGCGTAGAAACTCGAAGGTACCAGAAGCTAATGTGAAAAAAAAACTTCTTGTTTACATCTCTCTGCGCTGACCACGTGACCCCAACGTACATGAAATAAAAAGAAATTTATTAATAAAATACTTCACTAGTTTTCAATCATAAATTCAAATGTAATTTGTTTAAAAGCTCAACATTCTAACATGTCTACAATAGCAATTGTCGTTGATGGACAATTATTTACATAATAATCTTTTCTTTTGAAGTACAAAATACAAAAATAAAATTTAATAAAATACTAAGAAAGACAAAGACGTAATCATCTTCTCTTTTGAAGTAACGTCTGTATTATACAAGATAAGAGATACGTCTGTAATTAATAAGATAAGAACTTAGAATAAATAAAATAAATCCATAAAATATAGATTAGCTGTACACAGCGATATTTTATTAATTGAAATTCTCTTTGACATCTCCATGATGATGGTGGACAGATATCTCCATGGCAACGCAATTCAATCACTGGACAAGTATTCCTTCATGAACCTTTCAAATTTGATAACTTTGTAAGTATTTGTCAATTATGTCATAAATACTGTAAAAACTCTCCTGGTGCGCATTAGCGTATGGTGCGCCATGGCGCACTGTTTCGAGACGAGCAAGGAGGGACTGCTGATTTCATCGAAGTGAATGGAGAAACAGAACTAGAGCTGAAGTGTGATCCGTCTAGGGTTGTAGAAGTGATTAGCGTTAGTGGACAGTCCGGCAGGTGATAAGCAGCCAAGGTTCTCTTTGTGGGTTGTAGAAGTGATTAGCGTTAGTGGACAGTCCGGCAGGTGATAAGCAGCCAAGGTTCTCTTTGTGGGTTGTAGAAGTGATTAGCGTTAGTGGACAGTCCGGCAGGTGATAAGCAGCCAAGGTTCTCTTTGTGGGTTGTAGAAGTGATTAGCGTTAGTGGACAGTCCGGCAGGTGATAAGCAGCCAAGGTTCTCTTTGTGGGTTGTAGAAGTGATTAGCGTTAGTGGACAGTCCGGCAGGTGATAAGCAGCCAAGGTTCTCTTTGTGGGTTGTAGAAGTGATTAGCGTTAGTGGACAGTCCGGCAGGTGATAAGCAGCCAAGGTTCTCTTTGTGGGTTGTAGAAGTGATTAGCGTTAGTGGACAGTCCGGCAGGTGATAAGCAGCCAAGGTTCTCTTTGTGGGTTGTAGAAGTGATTAGCGTTAGTGGACAGTCCGGCAGGTGATAAGCAGCCAAGGTTCTCTTTGTGGGTTGTAGAAGTGATTAGCGTTAGTGGACAGTCCGGCAGGTGATAAGCAGCCAAGGTTCTCTTTGTGGGTTGTAGAAGTGATTAGCGTTAGTGGACAGTCCGGCAGGTGATAAGCAGCCAAGGTTCTCTTTGTGGGTTGTAGAAGTGATTAGCGTTAGTGGACAGTCCGGCAGGTGATAAGCAGCCAAGGTTCTCTTTGTGGGTTGTAGAAGTGATTAGCGTTAGTGGACAGTCCGGCAGGTGATAAGCAGCCAAGGTTCTCTTTGTGGGTTGTAGAAGTGATTAGCGTTAGTGGAGAGTCCGGCAGGTGATAAGCAGCCAAGGTTCTCTTTGTGGGTTGTAGAAGTGATTAGCGTTAGTGGACAGTCCGGCAGGTGATAAGCAGCCAAGGTTCTCTTTGTGGGTTGTAGAAGTTATTAGCGTTAGTGGACAGTCCGGCAGGTGATAAGCAGCCAAGGTTCTCTTTGTGGGTTGTAGAAGTGATTAGCGTTAGTGGACAGTCCGGCAGGTGATAAGCAGCCAAGGTTCTCTTTGTGGGTTGTAGAAGTGATTAGCGTTAGTGGACAGTCCGGCAGGTGATAAGCAGCCAAGGTTCTCTTTGTGGGTTGTAGAAGTGATTAGCGTTAGTGAACAGTCCGGCAGGTGATAAGCAGCCAAGGTTCTCTTTGTGGGTTGTAGAAGTGATTAGCGTTAGTGGACAGTCCGGCAGGTGATAAGCAGCCAAGGTTCTCTTTGTGGGTTGTCTAGTCAGGAAAGTTGTCTGGGAAACTGCGAAAGGGTCGTTCCTGTGTATGGTTATTGTTTATCTGAGAAGACCGCCGTTCTAGAGACAATAGAAGATAGAGAGCTGCAGGGACTGTGACCCCGTGTTAATGGCGGGATAGTGAACCTTGTAGGCATGTGCAGAGGGAGACGCATCCAGTGAACCTTGTTGGCCAGAGTTAGAAGACCTGAAAACCAAGACGAACATTTATGTCTATAGTCATTGTCTCTTCTCTGTTAACACCTTAATATACATGAATTGATCGACTATCTTAGTTCCGTGTTTAGCTGCCTCCTCCCTTTGCTTCATTACATTACTATTCAAAGTTGGTAAATGTGTAGCTAATGTAAAGTATTGAACCAATTTAATAAATCCTTCAGGCTCCACTTTATATTAGATATAGAACAGTTTATTTTATTTTAATAACTTAATTTTTTTTTTATTTTGTGTCATTTTTTTATTCCCTATACCAGAGATTTGAGTTCTCAGAGAATCACCAGATTGTGTCCACAAACATTTGTTGGTTTAGACTCCTTACGGATGTTGTGAGTGATTTCTTTCTAAATTATAAACATTTCATTAAAGCTTTCTCTCTCTCTATCTCTCTCTCACTCTCTCTCTCTCTGTCTCTCTTTCTCTCTCTCTTTCTCTCTCTGTCTCTTTCTGTCTTTCTCTCTCTCTCACTCTGTCTCTTTCTGTTTTTCTCTCTCTCTCTCTCTTTAACTCTTTGTTTGTTAGTTTATTTCTCCCTCTTATTGTGCACTCTTTCTATCTCCATCTTAATCTTTTGAGTACTTACATACTGTACCAATTGGAATTTAGACTTAAGTATTTAAGTATTTTTTTTGATGTCATGATGTCGAATGTCAAAATGCAAGGGCCCCTAAAAAGGTCAACTCCCCCTGGGCCCCCAAATCGCTAGCTACGCCACTGTCCTACTATGATTCTCTCTTGTTAATCTCTAAACTTTCTTGATAACTTTTTCTTTCACTTTATATTTTGTTCACTCTCTCTCTCTCTCTCTCTCTCTCTCTCTCTCTTTGTTTGTAAAACAACATTTCAGTGTAATATCTTCTCACAGAAACTTGAGTGGGAATCAGCTGAAGACTATAGAGGACGGAACGTTTTATGGCTTACACAATCTTCTGACTCTGTAAGTTGAACACGACACACATGATTTTAGTAGTCATTTAATTCGTTTCAATCCCGTCAGCCATGGAAGAGGAATTAGCCGCCAACACTGCACAGTACAATCTTTTTGATCTTTCCTTTAATCTATTCATCCTGCCATATAACTTTGTGTTCCTTACAGCTGTATACTATGAGTCGCGGTGGCTGAGTGGTAAAGCGCTTTGCTTCCAAACCGGAAATTCCGGATTCAAATCCTATTGAAGACTGTGATTTTTACTTTTGGGATCTTTAGGGCACGTACGAGTCCACACAGCTCTAATGGGTACGTGACATTAGTTGGCTGAAAGTAAAGGCGGTCGTTGTGCTGGCCACATGACACCCTCGTTAACCGTGGACCATAGAAACAGATGTCCTTTACTTCATCTGCCTCATAAATCACAAGGTCTGAAAGGGGAACTTTGCATCTGTATACTAGCATACTAGATCTTAATTTTTGTAATTAATATAATAATAATAGAAAAATAAACCTAAACACAACAGTGGTATACAAATCTAAATCTGTTATTTTGATCTAGGTCGGTGAAGCCCAACTTTTTTAAACTGGTCTTCATATAAATTTCAACACGCCATTCGTGGTTCGGAAATGGCCCGCAGGCCGTACTGAAGGCTATAACTTATCTAAGAGTAACTTTACGTCTTAGGTCCTACATCATCTTCAACCCCCAACAGCCTCAGACTGCTGACCTCAGGTCATTACAAAGGCGGACTCCCCAAAACATTAGCATCGTCAACTCCCATCAGATTCATGAACGCACTTTATTACAAAATATCCACTTACCAATTAGTACCCGCTGTGTCTGTTCTAGAAAAAGATTGTCTAGACTACATTTAATTATAGAAGATATTGCTTCGAAATAATTATAACGGTCAAATTAGAGTTAGCCCAGTGTGGAAAACGAGCTAGTAATTTTGTTCCGGAAGATATACAAGCATGAAATTTTCGCTAAACAAAAACAATTGGTAAAAAACTATTTCTAACCTCACAGTTAGTTTAGTTCTTGAACTGATCCCAACTAATTGATATACTTATTAGAAGCTTTTTTTAAAAAGTATTTTTGTGTTGTATTATGCTTGTTTTGCTTGATTCTTTGCATTACATTTCAAATTAATTATTTGTCTCCCCTGATATTTTGAACATTTTGTAAATATTTCCATCTGTCAGTGACATCAGTAACAACATGATACAAACCATTGGGAAAAGAGTGTTTTACAACTTACCAAAACTAACTCACTTGTAAGTATTAATAATGTGTTCTTATCTGTTATCAATATTTTATTAGTAAGATCTATATTGACCATAATTGATCGATAATTTTCATATGAGTAATATGCTGACCAATCTTGACCAATACTTTACATATCATAAAAATATTGACCATACTTGACCATTATTTTATATACAGTGCACCATATGATTGTACATGAGCTATGCTTTACATTCACTAGAATCACTGATAAGTTTAAGTTTTGCTGCCTGGCTAAGAATGTGAAATCATGTCTACCGATGCCGGACGAGTTTTCTTCCTGTGGTCACCTGATGGACAACTACATCCTGAGAATATTTATCTGGATCCTCGGGCTCATTGCCTTCTTTGGAAATGTGGTGGTCATCGGTTGGAGGATCAGAGATATGAGGGGGCGCAAGGTGAGTGATTGGGAAACGAAAATATTTAAAAAAAATTGTATAGAAAGGACAAAATTGACTGATAAGACCAATAGGTTCATGGATTGGTTCAAATTAATTCACTTTTGGGAAGGTTCAAAGTTTTAGGAGATTTTATGTGGGCAGTTTTGTATTAATGTCATGCTAATAGAGTCAGAGATTATATCATTTAAACAAATTTGGACTGCAGAACTTCATTTTCGTCACTTTAAAGTGCATAGTAAATCTCTTAGCATTAAAAACAAAATTTGCATCATTGCTGAGGTAGAGTGGTCATTGTACTTCATACATCGTAAAACAAAATCTAGAGTAAGACGAACAGTACACTGTCTTGACTGAAAAGATGAGCATTGCGGATAGAAGTCTGCAAAATGAATGAACTTCTCCATGAAAGATTAACTTTTTGGTCCCAGGCTCTGTAATTCTGTACGAAAAGCTTAATGCTTATGAGTTAGAGAGGAGGAAGATACTGAATTAGTCACTTTTATATATTTTTTGTTGGTAAAGGGATGAGGGTTTGTTTGTTTTGTTGTTTTTTTTACTCTTTTTCTGGCTGATGTGTGAGAGTTTTGTGCTGTGCGTGGCTAATTTGTGTTTGTTTTTAATTATACACCGATGTCAGTCAGCCTGATGTATTAAGTATGGAATGTTTTATAATTAGGTTTCATTGATATACTATCGGTATCATATTTATTATACGCCTAATTAAAACATATTTGAGATTTCTTCATTAATCAATAATGAAAATGTTTTCTTATTAATATTTTGGTTCAAACACTTCTATGTCTCCAGGTTCACTCTATTCTGATCACAAATCTAGCCCTAGGTGACCTCATGATGGGCATCTACTTACTGATAGTGGCCGTGGTGGACACTTACTATAGAGACGTGTACATAGCGCATGATGAGGAATGGAGGCACAGTGCCTTGTGTAAATTTGCTGGCTTTATTTCTACATTCTCTTCAGGTAAGACCCAAAAAACAACAGATAAACATAACTATTAATTTGGATCGATCGTCGCTAATAATATGATGTAGCAGAAAGTTTGAAATTGTACATCAAAAAAAAGCCAAGTACATTAATGTAAACTTCGAATACTTTACCTAAATTGTGCAATATTTAGAGAACGCCAAAAATGTTTACTTTTAACTACTCTGTAATTTTACTATGAGAATACTTTTTAATTATTCTATTTTAAAAGTGCCCTAAAGTTTCTTAATTTGTAGTGCATTACACGTCTAGTATACATAGGCCTACTTTATGCTATTTGGTGTTAATATTATGCAGGATGTAAGGAATGAAAAAAAAAATGATCATTCAAAATGTTAAAAAAAGGCACAACAGACAAACAGAGAAACTAAATACTTGGATGCCAAAATGATCTAGCATTGAAGGTGGGGTGCCCCAAAAGTAGCTGTTGCAACTGTGTGTTAATAAGATTCTGGTACATTACATTGTCCAAGAATTAATTCGACTTATAAATAGTATCTAAAATATTCCAGAACTGTCTGTCTTCACGCTAACCATCATCACCATAGACAGACTGATTTGTATTATCCTGCCGCTCAGAATGACGAGACTTAGTGTACGGGAGGCAACCTATACAATGTTGTTCATCTGGTTACTGGTCTTTTTCATCTCAGTTGTCCCCCTTATGGACATCCCTTATTTTCAGGTAAGACTTATTTAAACCAGCCTGATGTCTAAACGCACAATCCATTCATCATACTCTCTAAATACGATGTCTTTGACATCTCTTTCAATAATATAGTTATGCACAAAATAAAAATATTTAAATCTTGGACGTTTTGTTTAGAATTTTTATGGAAGGTCCGGCGTGTGTCTGGCTCTGCACATCACGCCGCAGCGGCCGCCGGGCTGGCAGTTCTCTGTGGCCATCTTCCTGGTGCTTAACTTCGTCTCGTTTCTCATCATCGCCCTCTCGTACGTCTGGATGTTTCTGGTTGCCAGGGAAACAAGATCAGCAGGTAATGTACACAAGAAAACATGTCAAATAAAGTGTTTACAATTCTGCTCATGTTACTAGATTTTTAGCCACTGGCTACACCCCGTATTTATATTATGATTATTATTGTCTCAACCGCGTATTTTGTTTGCTAAGCTTATATCAACTCACTCCCCCGTCTGTCTGGTTCAAATTTTGTTCCAATTCTCATTCTCAGATGATGTTGGAAATCAGCAACAATTATTCATTGTCCATAATAAACATGATTTTAAAAAAGTTTAACTATTATTTAATTAATTAGTGGTAGTTAATCAATTTAGTTTTATATAGAGAAGGGGAAATAAATCTTACAGTATTGAGAAATATGGTTGTAAATGTGCAGGTCTTTCTTCTATACTAGCTTTGTTGTTGTTGTTGTTTTTAAAGTATTTCTTATATTTTGTTTTTTCTTCCTCTTTTTCTCTCTGTCTGTTTGTCTGTTTCTCTCTTTCTTTCGTGTCTGTTTATTTATTAACATGCTTAAAATTAACAAAAAATATTGTTACTTTTGGTGAATATATTTTACCTTTGACCCATCCCTTTGTCTGTTGGACCGTCGGGGCACCAGGCAATTTTTTTTTTGCTACCGTCTTTCTCCATTGCTCTCTGTCTTTCACCATAGATAGAACCTCTTTCAATGGCAGGCCCGTCCATTCTTTGATGTTGTCTTCCCATCGCTTTCTCTGTCTGCCTCTTCTTTTTTTTCCTGGTACTGGTCCCTGAAGGAAGGTCTTTGCAAGCCCCGAAGACCTTGTAATATAATATATACCCTATGGTAAAAACAATGTATACAACAGTGAAATGTCAACATGATCTTTTTGTAAACGCCCTTGCCGAAGACAGGCGCAGAAGTCGCTAAAAAAATCGACACTGAAATAGACCCCCGACATAATTTCTCTATGTGACATAATATACCGTACAGGTCTCAGCTGGGTTTGCGTAGTCGTGTAAATAAAACTTTGCACTCATCCTTATTCGGAATTGAAGACATTGCCTTTTAAGCCAACAAATTAATCCCCCCTTATATTATAAACTCAACCGTCTGTCTGTCTGTCTGTCTGTCTGTCTTGGAGAATTCTTTTACACGTTTTTTTTCTTCCACTTCCAATTCTCGGATCAAGTTGAACTTTTGCACAATTATTCGTAGTCGAAGACAATACATGAATCAATCAAACATTAACCAATGTAATAAATTATTTAATCAATTAGCAGAAATTAATTACTTTTGTTTTATACAGAAGAGGGGGAGATAAACCTAGACATATGGTAATTATTGTGTATGGCTTTCCCGGTGACCGGTCATTTCATCCCCGGTCACTTCATCCCCGGTCACTTCATGCCCGGTCATTTCATCCCCTGGTCACTTCATCCTCTGGTCACTTCATCCCCTGGTCACTTCATCCCCGGTCATTTCATCCCCAATTAAATATTTTATATATAAATATGATTATGTAGAATGCTTTTTGACATTTTATGACTTGTTACTAAAGCGTTTACAGTGTTTCCTCTTTCAGTTTGTATTCTTAATGAGAAATCTTATATTATATTGTAAATCTGGGTGTGTACTTAGCTAAAGCGCTTCTATTGAATGTGGGGGTTGTAATATCATAATATTATCCGGATCGAAGGCCAAGATTTGGTGGATGTACGACCATGTTTCACTTTCATTTTTAGCCTTGAAATAAGGTTTTATTTTGTTCTAATAAAGGCGGAGTTCACCCATCCTCGTGATATCATGTCGCCTGTATAAGTTTTGCTTTAATTCCTTTTAAACATTAACGTGTTACAATTTTATCATTTAAATAAAAAATGAAGACATTAAATATTGCTCATTTCATGATTTTTTAAAATTACAATTTGTTAGATAAAAATGATCTGATGATGAAAATATCAGGGGATGAAATGACCGGGGATGAAGTGACCGGGGATGAAGTGACCGGGGATGAAATGACCGGGGATGAAGTGACCGGGG
This sequence comes from Biomphalaria sudanica, assembly GCA_036873155.1. Lineage (NCBI taxonomy): Eukaryota > Metazoa > Mollusca > Gastropoda > Planorbidae > Biomphalaria > Biomphalaria sudanica. The sequence continues at coordinate 436,999 of JAZGLO010000202.1, read as the reverse complement.
ATGAAATGACCGGGGATGAAATGACCGGGGATGAAGTGACCGGGGATGAAGTGACCGGGGATGAAATGACCGAGGATGAAATGACCGGGTATGAAGTGACCGGGGATGAAGTGACCGGGGATGAAGTGACCGGGTATGAAGTGACCGGGGATGAAGTGACCGGGGATGAAATGACCGGGGATGAAATGACCGGGGATGAATTGACCGGGGATGAAATGACCGGGAACCGGCCTCCCCTTATATAACCTTTTTTTTTAGGTATCTTTTTAAATATTAAGTTTGTTTTAATTTCCAGTCCATTTCTGTTAAATCCATGAAGCTATAAATAACTTTCTTGTTCTTCTTTTGTCTGACCGTCCAGTCCGAAGTCTAGAGACCAAGAATGACACAGCCATGGCAAGAAGGATGACTCTAATTGTCATGACAGACTTCGCTTGCTGGATACCCATTATCATTTTGGGTTTTGTCTCCCTTGCTGGAGGCAACGCTTCTAATGATGTATGTATTATACACAAACTCTAAATTATATAAAAAAACAACATATTAAGTTTTATATTATAAAGGAAAATAATTGTGTTCTACACATGGTGTAATTCTTTCCTTTTAAAACAACCCTAAAGCTATAGTTTTTTTGTTGTTGTTTTTTAGTTGTACTCTCTGGAATGGATTTTTTTTTAAATAAAATAAATGAATTTATTTTTTATTGGGCTCCTATAGGATTACGTCACTTTATAAAAGTTATATTTAGATATTCACAGCAACAAAGTAGCGGCGGAACAAGGAACCCGAAGGCCTCAATTCAAGTGTATGATGACACACACACACACACACACAAACACAACACACTCCCTAAGAAACTAGAAGATAGAGTTTAAACAAAAATAAAAGAAGACAATACCTTTTTAATACAACTTATCGAGCCATTATTTTTCTCTTAATAATCAAAGAATGTTAGATTTTTAAAAACAAAAGGAACATTTTTACCCCGCCTCTTCAAAGCAATAAATGACCATTTGTCACTGGTCTTAAAGACCTCTCTCTTAGTCTTGGGCCCAGTAATAACACCACTGCCACATAACAAGTCTGATTTAATAAATGTAAATTCTTACATTCTATAAACTTAACTCTATATGCACTCTTTACAAGCTTGTCTAGATCTAAATGCATCATAGACTTGTGTAGATCTAAACACATTATAAATTTGTATAGACCTATACTCATTATAAGCTTGTGTAAATCTAAACGTATTATAAACGTGTGTAAATGTAAACGCATTATAATCTTTTGTAAATTTAAAAGCATTATAAACTTGTGTAAATGTAAACGCATTCTAAACGTGTGTAAATGTAAATGTATTCTAAACGTGTGTAGATGTAAATGTATTCTAAACGTGTGTAAATGTAAATGTATTCTAAACGTGTGTAAATGTAAATGTATTCTAAACGTGTGTAAATGTATTCTAAACGTGTGTAAATGTAAATGTATTCTAAACGTGTGTAGATGTAAATGTATTCTAAACGTGTGTAAATGTAAATGTATTCTAAACGTGTGTAAATGTAAATGTATTCTAAACGTATGTAAATGTATTCTAAACGTATGTAAATGTATTCTAAACGTGTGTAAATGTAAATGTATTCTAAACGTGTGTAAATGTAAATGTATTCTAAACGTGTGTAAATGTAAATGTATTCTAAACGTGTGTAAATGTAAATGTATTCTAAACGTGTGTAAATGTAAACGCATTCTAAACGTGTGTAAATGTGAACGCATTCTAAAGTATGTAAATGTATTCTAAACGTGTGTAAATGGAAATGTATTCTAGACGTGTGTAAATGTATTCTAAACGTGTGTAAATGTAAATGTATTCTAAACGTGTGTAAATGGAAATGTATTCTAGACGTGTGTAAATGTATTCTAAACGTGTGTAAATGTAAATGTATTCTAAACGTGTTTAAATGTAAATGTATTCTAAACGTGTGTAAATGTAAATGTATTCTAAACGTGTGTAAATGTATTCTAAACGTGTGTAAATGTAAATGTATTCTAAACGTGTGTAATGTAAATATATTTTAAACGTGTGTAAATGGAAATGTATACTAAACGTGTGTAAATGTAAATGTATTCTAAACGTGTGTAAATGTAAATGTATTCTAAATGTGTGTAAATGTCTTCTAAACGTGTGTAAATGTAAATGTATTCTAAACGTGTGTAAATGTAAATGTATTCTAAATGTGTGTAAATGTATTCTAAACGTGTGTAGATGTAAATGTATTCTAAACGTGTGTAAATGTAAATGTATTCTAAACGTATGTAAATGTATTCTAAACGTGTGTAAATGTAAATGTATTCTAAACGCGTGTAAATGTAAATGTATTCTAAACGTGTGTAAATGTAAATGTATTCTAACCGTGTGTAAATGTAAATGTATTCTAAACGCGTGTAAATGTAAATGTATTCTAACCGTGTGTAAATGTAAATGTATTCTAAACGTGTGTAAATGTAAATGTATTCTAAACGTGTGTAAAGGTAAATGTATTCTAAACGTGTGTAAATGTAAATGTATTCTAAACGTGTGTAAATGTAAATGTATTCTAAACGTGTGTAAATGTAAATGTATTCTAAACGTGTGTAAATGTAAATGTATTCTAAATGTGTGTAAATGTCTTCTAAACGTGTGTAAATGTAAATGTATTCTAAACGTGTGTAAATGTAAATGTATTCTAAACGTGTGTAAATGTAAATGTATTCTAAACGTGTGTAAATGTAAATGTATTCTAAACGTGTGTAAATGTAAATGTATTCTAAACGTGTGTAAATGTAAATGTATTCTAAACGTGTGTAAATGTAAATGTATTCTAAACGTGTGTAAATGTAAATGTATTCTAACCGTGTGTAAATGTATTCTAAAAGTGTGTAAATGTAAATGTATTCTAAACGTGTGTAAATGTAAATGTATTCTAAACGTGTGTAAATGTAAATGTATTCTAAACGTGTGTAAATGTAAATGTATTCTAAACGTGTGTAAATGTAAACGCATTCTAAACGTGTGTAAATGTGAACGCATTCTAAAGTATGTAAATGTATTCTAAACGTGTGTAAATGGAAATGTATTCTAGACGTGTGTAAATGTATTCTAAACGTGTGTAAATGTAAATGTATTCTAAACGTGTTTAAATGTAAATGTATTCTAAACGTGTGTAAATGTAAATGTATTCTAAACGTGTGTAAATGTATTCTAAACGTGTGTAAATGTAAATGTATTCTAAACGTGTGTAATGTAAATATATTTTAAACGTGTGTAAATGGAAATGTATTATAGACGTGTGTTAATGTATTCTAAACGTGTGTAAATGTAAATATATTCTAAGCGTGTGTAAATGTAAATGTATACTAAACGTGTGTAAATGTAAATGTATTCTAAACGTGTGTAAATGTAAATGTATTCTAAACGTGTGTAGATGTAAATGTATTCTAAACGTGTGTAAATGTAAATGTATTCTAAACGTGTGTAAATGTAAATGTATTCTAAATGTGTGTAAATGTAAATGTATTCTAAACGTGTGTAGATGTAAATGTATTCTAAACGTGTGTAAATGTAAATGTATTCTAAACGTATGTAAATGTATTCTAAACGTGTGTAAATGTAAATGTATTCTAAACGTGTGTAAATGTAAATGTATTCTAAACGCGTGTAAGTGTATTCTAAACGTGTGTAAATGTAAATGTATTCTAAACGTGTGTAAATGTAAATGTATTCTAAACGTGTGTAAATGTAAATGTATTCTAAACGTGTGTAAATGTAAATGTATTCTAACCGTGTGTAAATGTAAATGTATTCTAAACGTGTGTAAATGTAAATGTATTCTAAACGTGTGTAGATGTAAATGTATTCTAAACGTGTGTAAATGTAAATGTATTCTAAACGTGTGTAGATGTAAATGTATTCTAAACGTGTGTAGATGTAAATGTATTCTAAACGTGTGTAAATGTAAATGTATTCTAAACGTGTGTAGATGTAAATGTATTCTAAACGTGTGTAAATGTAAATGTATTCTAAACGTGTGTAGATGTAAATGTATTCTAAACGTGTGTAAATGTAAATGTATTCTAAACGTGTGTAAATGTAAATGTATTCTAAACGTGTGTAAATGTAAATGTATTCTAAACGTGTGTAAATGTAAATGTATTCTAAACGTGTGTAGATGTAAATGTATTCTAAACGTGTGTAAATGTAAATGTATTCTAAACGTGTGTAGATGTAAATGTATTCTAAACGTGTGTAAATGTAAATGTATTCTAAACGTGTGTAAATGTAAATGTATTCTAAACGTGTGTAAATGTAAATGTATTCTAAACGTGTGTAGATGTAAATGTATTCTAAACGTGTGTAGATGTAAATGTATTCTAAACGTGTGTAGATGTAAATGTATTCTAAACGTGTGTAGATGTAAATGTATTCTAAACGTGTGTAAATGTAAATGTATTCTAAACGTGTGTAAATGTAAATGTATTCTAAACGTGTGTAGATGTAAATGTATTCTAAACGTGTGTAAATGTAAATGTATTCTAAACGTGTGTAAATGTAAATGTATTCTAAACGTGTGTAGATGTAAATGTATTCTAAACGTGTGTAAATGTAAATGTATTCTAAACGTGTGTAAATGTAAATGTATTCTAAACGTGTGTGTAGATGTAAATGTATTCTAAACGTGTGTAAATGTAAATGTATTCTAAACGTGTGTAAATGTAAATGTATTCTAAACGTGTGTAAATGTAAATGTATTCTAAACGTGTGTAGATGTAAATGTATTCTAAACGTGTGTAAATGTAAATGTATTCTAAACGTGTGTAAATGTAAATGTATTCTAAACGTGTGTAAATGTAAATGTATTCTAAACGTGTGTAAATGTAAATGTATTCTAAACGTGTGTAGATGTAAATGTATTCTAAACGTGTGTAAATGTAAATGTATTCTAAACGTGTGTGTAGATGTAAATGTATTCTAAACGTGTGTAAATGTAAATGTATTCTAAACGTGTGTGTAGATGTAAATGTATTCTAAACGTGTGTGTAGATGTAAATGTATTCTAAACGTGTGTAGATGTAAATGTATTCTAAACGTGTGTAGATGTAAATGTATTCTAAACGTGTATAAATGTAAATGTATTCTAAACGTGTGTAAATGTAAATGTATTCTAAACGTGTGTATAGATCTCTCAATGTATCACCGTCTCTTCCTTCCGGTCTAGGTGTATGCGTGGATCGCCGTGTTTGTCTTGCCTCTGAACTCTGCTATCAACCCGGTGCTGTACACGCTCTCCACCGCGCCGTTCTTGATGAACTTTCGCAGCAGAGTGTGCAGATTTAGGAAGTCCTCCATGTCGCAAGAAACGAATCATAGCTACGTCGGTAAGGAACAGTGTCAGTTCAGTTGGAAATTAAACCTTGTCATTCGTTTGTACTCTCAGAAAGTCAAAATGATCTTTAATAACCCTAAGCCATATAATTTCGTGCACACCAATCGCTAAAGACTTTTTAGTGACTGCTTACTTAACAATATATATACTTTTTCTAGTTAGACAAAAAAAAAGTTTTATGAAATTCACATTAGATCGTCAAAAACTGACCTCGATTATTTGTGGTGACCATTTCTGTTAACTTGGTAAACCAGGCAGGAGAAGGAAAGGTGGGAGGAACTAGTGTTCATGTTTAGGTTCAAATAGATACTGCCAAATACAAAATAGCTCTTAATGCTGCAAAGCGAACAAAAGAACTTCATTTTTTACGACATTGAATTGTGACCACTACAAAATGGCCTGAGTGACGTTTAGACCAAAATATATATTTTATATTCCTTCCTCTGCTACATGTTCTTACTGTAGAGGACACAAAACATCGTGGCACTAGATGAAATAAGCAAGTTACATTTTCCCCGCCCTTTGAAGGCGTTACTTGTTTTTTGTGTGTGAGTGTCTTATCATTATTCAGCTATTTTTACAAAGCTTATAGCAACTCTGTCTGTCTGTTTGTCTGTCTGCCCAAAAATGTTTTCAGTTATTTCTCCGACACCCAATCGGAAATTTTGCACAATTATTTCTTTTGCCAACGCAAGAATTTAAAAAAAAAACAACAATTAGTTAATTAACTATTGGCAAAAAATTAAACTACTGTGTTTGGTATCTCAAACAATGGTAAGAAATAGTAATTGACTGAAGTGGTGATATAAGCTTTAAAGATGGCCGTCTGAGACTTATTACAACTTTAATTTACATAACTGATCCAAACTAATTTATACACTTAATATCAACTTTGTTGTTGTTGTTTTTTAGTGTTTTTTTTTATTTTGCCTGTTTTTTGCTTTTCTATCTTCTGAGTCCAATTTTCTACTTATACTAACCCATTTATTTTACAGACGAAAGAACGAATTCCTACAGTGAAAGAAAATCTCTTAACAAATCTGGGGAGTCTGTACGTATGAAGATTCTGAGAACCTCTGTGAAAGCTCACTCTTCTAACCAATACCTGAATGATCTTTAGAAATGGCGCTACGGACTTAGCAAGAGAATAATAAATTCTATCCGTCTTCAGATATACTAGTCAACTGAATGTCACTAACAACGCCAGAGATGACATCAGTGTCTTGCCTTGCAGTGGGTTGACATTCGTCATGAGTGACATGTGATTAGAGAATGTGATATTGATTCTGACAATTACATGTAAGAGAATCCCTATCTGTTCCAGTCATTTAGACTATCTCTATATTTCTAATTCGTAGTCAAAGGAGTTTCGGAAGGCTGTAAAAACAAGGATTTATTAACTTATGTTTTGTTTCTGTGTTTTATCAAGGGATGTGAAACGTAAAATTTAAGTCTTCAATATTCTTTTTTTTAAGGATAGTTACAGATGTTTCTGTCTTTCCTGTGCACCTTTGAAAAAAATAAGTAATGTAATTAGTTATTATTCAGTTCATTAATGTTATTTCGGTGCTTTAAGCCTTGCATATTTATTCATAATAGTTTTACAAGAAAGATTTTAAAAAACGCCTGGTGTTGTAATTTTGAGAACGGGACCTTCAATTATTTTTTTGTTGAATATTTTAATACTTGTTGTAGAAATAAAACTGTATCAAGACTTCAAATAAATATCGAGTCTCATAGATTCACAATTTCGATGAAAACAAAACGTAACTGTCGAAAAAAATTTTTTCGGAGTCATTACTACTGTGCCAAATTTACTAATTTAGATGCTTTGACTTCACTCAAAGGTCAGGGGTCAGAGGTTTCTGCTGTGTTGCTGATTCTGAATCTTAAGTTGTTTTTTTTTTCGATAAGGATGCTAAGATGTTGATTTTTATTGATTGAATTTCCCACATGGCTCAGGTTGGCTCTCCGAAATCAGAATCTTGTTGACTTTGCAGAAGAATGGACCTCATTCACCAATCGTAAACAAACAACATTTAGCCACGTGTTGCTCTATCTCTTCTATATAATTCACGATCTCATGTTTAATTCATGATGGCTGTCACGTGACAGTTTTTTTTTCGTTGTTTTATCAATAAGATCACGTGACTAAATGTTGTTTGTTTACGGTTGGTGAATGAGGTCCATTAGTTAAAAAGCCCTCTCAGACAGTGATTCCAAGACAATGAGTCTCATTGAGTCTCGGTCCTTTAGAGCCATGGAAACTACCATATATGCACCTATATAAAATCATCAGTTGAGGGGTCACAGTTCTGTGACACCATTTACTCGAGCTAGGCGAAAGACAGAATAGCCAGGGAGGTCAACTACAATGTGAAGAGGCGTGGTGGATTTGGCCCAAACTTTCTGGCGATATCCACAATGTGTAAGTTGTACGGTACATATAGATCTAGATGTCTATTTCTATTAAGGATTGTCACGTTGTCAATGTCAGCCATTGTTCCCATTTAAAGTTTCAGGGAGAACCGTGTCAGGGGAAATATTCTAAATCTAAGAAGCAACTTTTTTTAACAATTGGATAAAGAAACTGAATAACCGAATGTCACTAACATTTTAAGTTTTAAAATACTACGAAGATTGCTTGAAATTATGCAAACCCTACTTATATGTTACTTAAATCTCTTTAATGTTTGTTGGTGGATATACGATAATCAAAGTAAAACCATGTACATATTTTAGTAATATTACACAGTTCTTTTATTTCGACATATCACATATTCAAAATGCATACGACCATTTTTACATCACATTATTTATCAAAATGCACCACTAGATTGATGATTGACACATCTCCACTAGTATATACAGGATTATATAGGTTTTTTAAGTGACGTCAGTAATTTATATTTTATAATAACATACGATTTTAGATTTGTGTGATTTACTTAGGCTTAGAACCCCCTTGACGGTCTGCGCATTTGGCGAGTGATCTGTCACTGGCAATGTCTGAAGCCTGTCCACTACCCTGAGTGTCCTCCACGAAAGTTGGCGCCAAGTTATTCGAGGACGTCTCTGTTTGCTCTTTCCTTGTATTAACCTCCAAGTCATCGCAACTGTAGTGTGGACTATTTCAGTCGCTGTGCATTCGAAAAGTAGCGGATATTGTGATAATACTAGATAGGGCAGATCATTTTGTATTTCATATTAAGCTCAGTACATTCAGACACTTGTTCAACATTTCAGTTCAGATTCAAAGGTTGCTACCTCCATATTATCATTATTATCAAAATTAATCACAGCCAATTATTTATATCGTGATACAAATCGATCAAAGTATTTGTTATTGATACTTCGATCAGGCGACAAATTATTTGTTCAAATGTAATTGTGTTCTAGAAACAATAATCTTACGTGTACATTGAGGTTCTAGAATATAAAGCATGATTTGTGTGTGTGTGTGTGTTTAAAAGGGATAATTGTGTAATTATGCTAAGTATTTCTTTTTTTTTTTTTGACCTTATCAAGTTTCTCTCGATATTTCGTCATTAAATAAATTTTAAAAAAAGCAATACATGCATTAACATGACAAAGCATTCTTCTTTGAATGCTAGTTTCAAATGATCTGTCTCTGTGGCATTTTACGTCTCGAGAGACGATCTTTTGCCTTTGCAACTTCTTGTGTGACTAAAGAGGCCAATCCTTGATACACAGCTGCGATCGCAGGTTGGGCATATATAATCACCAGGCGCCGTTGCATTTTCACCCTTCTTTCTGCTTCTGTTGTGTATGACATCTGCCATCTTTGACCCTTCCTTTATGCTCTCTCTCCATGAGGATCTGTCCAGTGCCACCTCTTCCCAGTTGCCAGTGTCGATTTTGAAGAGCTTCATGTCGCGTTTGCATACATCCGAATAACGTAAAAGTGGGCGACCAGCGGTTCTCCTGCCTTCTATTAGATCGCCATACAGGATGTCCTGTGGAAGCCGACCTACTGACATTCTACGAACGTGGCCAAGCCAGCCAAGGCGTCTGCTGCTGATAACAGAGCGGATGTCCTGGCACCCTGCTCTTTGTAGCGCTCCCTCATTGATTATCTTATCTTGCCACCTTATTTTAAAGATCCGCCTTAGGCATCGGAGGTGGAAAACATTCAGCTTTTTTTCCTGCCATGAGTAGGTTGACCATGTTTCACATCCGTACAGCAAGGTGCTCAACACACAGGTCCGGTAGACTAGGGCTTTAGTACTGTTAGTCAGCAATATGTTGTCCCAGATGATCTAGGAAAACAAACTCCCTAAAACACTACCAGAGATATATAAAAACGACACTCAGTCAACTGCGAAAGCTTAACAAATGGGTTAAAAGGCAAGTGGAAAACAGTTTTCTAAAATTAATTTTCTGTGGCTTTGAAGAATGAGCGGAAGTAGAGCATTCTTATCATAAGTCTGTCCCACAATGCATTAATACATTATATTACGTTTATCTGGATATGAATTGTATCTTTATATATATATATTGTAATTACATTGTGTATGTATTTAAAATATGTATGATGCATTTGCAACTATATCTTACTATATGTCATTCGATGAAAACTGAGAACAAACTTACAAATGTACATTTTCAATTCATGTAGCAAACTAATGTTCGTGAAATGAAATATTTTTGATAACTGTTTTCTTCAACAAATGCACTGACATTATTGTGATAAAGCGAGAAACAGACGCCTAACCTCAGTTATGAGCTCTCGCAACAAGAGGATCGACAATTTTTATAGAGAGAAAAGGAATGAAATAAAAAGAATGTAGGAACACTATGACCAATATTTTGTTTTAAATTTAGTTTATTTAATGATGGTTTACTTGATATGATCATAGCGCGCACGACTCTACTGTCGATAAGATCACAGTGTAATGAAAACTAACTGAGGTTCTGCTGAACAAATAAAATTAATTTCTTAATAGTTTGTGTCTGTGGTTTCCATTCGTTCCTAAACAGTTTGTCTGTCGTGGTGTAGCAGGGGAGGGGGGGGGAGAGGGAGATGATTGAAAGCGAGAAGTCGAGATTGAGAGGGAACTAGAGAGGATATACGGGATTGAGAGCAAAGGGAGAGAATATACGGGATTGAAGCAAAAGGAGAGAATATACGAGATTGAAGCAAAGGGAGAGAATATACGAGATTGAGAGAAAACTGGAGATAGAGGAGATAGAATATACGAGATTGAGAGAGAACTAGAGAGCAAAGGGATAGAATAAACGAGATTGAAAGAGAGCAATGGAAGAGGATATACGAGAGTATGGAATAGATATCTATATTTATATACTTATTTAATTCTGTGTTTGTTTATTCATTTGACAAGAAAGGGTCATTACAATATTGAGATATACATATCAATATGGCAGAATGCCCACATGTACACTGTTGTTGCATCAAAGAATGCATGAATGATCTTCAAAAGAGCCTAAACTTTAATATTTTTGTGTCTATTTTGCGCACAGATTCTCCGTATTGTACACCTAGAGAATTAGTTTGATTTGAAAACTAGACTGAAACAAAAGCTCAGTCGATGTTTTTGCTCTCGATCGTTTGTATCTGTCCTTCGAAAATGAAAATCCGTAACTTTTTGGTCCACTACTGTAGGCCCTATAACGCATTCTCTTTATTAGGTCATTAGTTCAGTAACTCTAGCGTATCACATATAAAAATATAGGCTGCTCCATTCTTGAATGGCGCATGTATAATGTCTTATCACATGTAGGAAACTGCAAGAAATTGCAATAATATATAGAAAAAAAAATTTGATCTACATTTAAAAAAAAACTCTTTTTTTCTTCTAATATGCGTTCAGATGAACACCTATTGTATGACACGTCATGTAAAATCCTCATTTGTTTGTAGGCCTATATCTTTCAGTAGGCACGGCCTACACTGAAGATATCACGCACTTAAGTTCTCGGTAACTCGCACATGCTGGGGTTAAAAAGCTAAACATGAGTCGGATTGCTACACTTATTCTGAACAAACCACGCCCACATGTTGTTGCCAGGATACCACTGGACTGAGTCGTCTTTAGTCATTTTCTCACAAAGCTTACACTGCCAGGGCTCATTCGCCACAGATTCGTACCTGCTCTTCTCTCTGAGCATGCGCAGATATCGCGCCTTGTCTTTTGACAGCCCGACGAGGTAGAACGCCAGCTCTTCCGGTGTGCTGAAATCAGACGCGTCCACGAAAGTTTCTGGCGGGAAGTAGCGTCTGTAATTTGTCCCGCCGCGAACAACGGGAATAACTTTGGCCGCCGGGAAGAGCTTGAAGACCTTTTCGGTGACGTAATCCTTGCAAATAGAATTCTCAAAGGCTAAATAGAAGAAGTACGTGCTGGACAGTAGAGGCAGACAGTGCGAGAGGTCAATGTGTCGGTAGTTGGACCCAAACGAACAGTTCATACTGCCGCAGTGTCCGAAAATATCGATGTTGATGATTTTCCGCATCCGGGCGACATACTCTTGCCGGAGACTTCCGGTGATGCAGTGACTGACGAACCAGGCCACGTGGACCGTCTTTGTGAAAAAAATAGCGTCATAGTTTTGGCTGGGTTCCGGTGTTATGACCTTGAGCTTACCGTACAGTGTAGGGATGTCCGAGTCAAGGTTGTAGGTCATGCTCCAGTTAAACTGACCTTCAAAACAGATTGATAAAAATATCATTGATAAATTATAAGATAAATTTGTTCAAGGATAATCATTTAGCAAAATTTAAAATTTATTTTTAAAAAATCTTTTTTATTTTTATTTTAAAAGTAACATTTTAAATATTAGATATTATAACACTTTATAAATCAAATAGCCTTCTTGTACGCACATACATCTATATTATAATAACTGCAAAATTTGAGAGGAGGATTCTAGCCATGGAATTAAGATGTTACTGAAAGATTCTATGTATCACATTCGAAGACCGCATCAAAAATAAAATCTAAAACCTAATCAAAATACCAATCGGGCCCTATTAAATACCGTACAATGTAGGGATGTCCGAGTTAAGGTTGTAGATCATGCTCCTTCTAACCATTCTCAAGCTAAGACTGTACGCCATATCACGAGATCCACAGGGCTCGCCAAATGGCCATATCACGAAATCCACAAGGCTCGCAAAGACTTTTCTGCAGGGAACAATGCCAGGTTAAAGAAGGACTGGCAACAGAGGAAGGAATCATGATTTGTAGCTTAATCATTGGATATACTTATGTCAAGTGATGTGTTGTTGTTGTATCTAAAATTCATTACGGACACGCTTATGTTGACAATTATGTTTTTAACAAGAAATCAACAACCGCACAGCAACGGATCAATATATAACTGTGTGTGGTTGATTTTGTGAGAGTGGGTTGGATAGTTGTATGGGAGCCTTGTTAAGCTCTTCCGTGGTGATGAGTACTTGAAATAGGAACTAATCTAAACGAGGTAACACCGAACTCAATACTGAACATGAACACCGATGAAAGGCCAACAATCGATAAATGAAGTCGACGCTAGTGACAATAAACACTAAATACTCAAAGAGAGGAAATTTCTACTGCGATAAGAAAAGCGTCTTCTTTCTAGCGTCGTCTAGGGCGTTCTTACTTATTAAAATTCTATCACGTCATTCGTCACTAAGTAAAACTTTTCCCTTATTCCCGAAACAAGTATCTAATTCCTAATCATGTCATAACAGCCTACAGTATTAAATCACTATAGAAAAACAACAATCTATGTCACCACACACTACAGCCCGTGTCACCAGACTACGGACCGAGTACCTGTTTCGGCCAATTAGTTACTTATCAGACCCCAGGTTCTGATGCAAAATCGTCCTCGAGTTTTACTTGCAAATTTCGTTAAGAAATCCAAAAACTTAATCAATAGACTTGTTCATTATTACCGATACGCTACTATGTTTAAATACCGATTTTTGGTGAATTGTTTAAGTCTGATATGAAAACAATCGATGGCTGTTGGTGTGGTGTGTGTGCTACGGACTGACATCTGGATGGTCCCAGGTTCTACCCCTGCCGCCTGTCGTATTGCAGGAGAATAGGGCTAGTGCGTAGGAATGTCTTATTTCTCTGGGAAAGTCTCAAATGTATAAGTCGATATTTTTACAAAAAGTGGATGAAAATCTTTTAAGTAGTTTTCATATGTCCACAATGGCTTCATTTGTGTTCAAAAGGTCCGAGTGAGGTCAGAAAGTAAAGTGAAATTTAGTTTTGGCTTTTTTTTTGGTACCACATTCCTGGCTGCAGCTGCAATAGTTGTGTTGGTCTCCAACAGCACATATAATTAGATCTATTTCTGGTTTACATACCATCAAACTGGCTGCTGTTCAGGTGTGTAGTCTGAGGGTGCCTGCAGGGAGCTTCCATTGATCTCATCACCCACCTCTGTTGGCTGGGCCTCTTGTGACGTGGTAAAATTGTCACTCTCTGAAGACTAAAAAATGCATGCAATATTGTGTAGCTAAGTGACCTAAAAAAAGTAAAGTTCCCCTTTCAGGCTATGGGGCATATGATCTTACAGTCATCTGTTTCTTTGGCCAAAGGTTAACGAGCAAGGTGTCATGTGGACAGCACAACGACCAACCGCCTTTGCTTTCCCCAGCTTAAGTCAGGTACCCATTAGAGTTGGGTGAACTCAGAGGTGCCCTATAAATCCTAAAATTCAAAATCCCAGTCTTCACCGGAATTCGAGCCTAGGACTCGAAGACCTCCGATTGACATAAGCATGCTACTTAGTTGAGATGTGGGGCTCTTGAGTTCAATTCCCAATGTAGACTATGAATGTTTAATTCTAACTTTGACTTCAAGGGCATTCTTGCTAAACAGCCACACGTTAAACATAGGAAATCATTAGATATTGCAGCTGTTTCAGGCTTCACTAGATGTTGCAGCTATTTCAGGCTTCACTAGATGCTGCAGCGAGTTCATGCTTCACTAGATGCTGCAGCGATTTCAGGCTTCACTAGATGTTGCAGCGATTTCAGGCTTCACTAGATGCTGCAGCGAGTTCAGGCTTCACTAAATGCTGCCACGAGTTTAGGTTTCACTAGATGTTGCAGCTATTTCAGGCTTCACTAGATGTTGCAGTGATTTCAGGCTTCACTAGATGCTGCAGTGAGTTCAGGCTTCACTAGATGCTGCAGCGATTTCAGGCTTCACTAAATGTTGCAGCTATTTCAGGCTTCACTAGATGCTGCAGGGAGTTCAGGCTTCACTAGATGTTGCAGCGCTTTCAGCATTTTCCATATTTCTGGTGTTTATACTATCTGCGATCCAAAAGTTATAATTATATAAGTAAAATTTGGTGGGTATGTTTAAATTCAAGTTATACAAACTCACATATACCTAAACGAAGTTGCTAGAAGTTATTGTATATGTATAATAATATGGTTTAAAAGTTGATCCAGTCCAGCAATATGCTAAATAATATATATATATATATATATATATATATATATATATATATATATATATATATATATATATATATATATATATATATATATATAACAAAATCTCACATAACCAAAGGGCTAACCACAAAGATAATTTTTAAAATATATTTTTAGAAGGTCAAAAAATGTTAGTAATTAAGTGTAGCATACTTATAGGAAATGTATCAATCTAATTACTTTGATCCTTCCTCGCCGTTCAGCGCATAGGACGACATGCTCTCTTGCAGAGCCTCTACCCATGCCCACGGACGTTGGGTCTTCTAAGAAGGTGCGATGCCATATTATACAATTATACATCTAAGAAAAAAACAAGAAAAAAAAACTCACTAGAATGCCTCAATGACAAGCACATCAGCCGTTTTCCAGTCGTCTGTGTATAGACATCCTGAGTAGAGACATCCTTTGAAGTCAAACTTCCTAGTCTGTATGCATGCACGAGACCCATTCGAACAAGACCTGATGGCGGCTACTGTTCTGGCTTTCACTCTGACATCGACTGCGCCCTTGACGACGAACTGATTTCGGTGACCTTGACATTCTGAAAACTTGTCTCTCCCAGCAGATGTTTCACATTCGCTCCCCAAGGCAGTTTTGTTTAAGACGTCTCCGTCAGTGACCACAAATGGTGAAATAAAATTATGAACGCCAACGAACACTGCCAATGTGTTGTTTTTGCTATAGGATGCAGGTAGTGTCAAAGACTTGTTTGAAACAGCTCAGAAGAGAATGCAAAAAATCATATAAACTAAGTCAAATCATAGAAACAAACTCTTAGTAGAAGAAACTAGCATGAAGCTATTTACACAAAGTCAAATTGGTACAACTGGTTTTTATTGGGTTACTGATACCATAGAATGGCAGAACGGAATAGCTAAATGGACATTCAGGCAAATGCCCGACGGCCCGATACCTAATCGGAAGATAGGGCAACCGCATGGATGCTACTATAGCACGTAGGATTATAAGTTTTACATGCATAGCTCTTACATGGATAACTTTTAGGTGTATAACTTTTACCCATAGACTATATATATATATATATATATATATATATATATATATTATATATATAGATACAGGACTGCCAACTGTGCGCACCACGCCTATATTATTCAATTAAATAAGTCCCGTACACCGAGGCGTCCTTGGTTGCAGTGTAGTGTTAGAAGAATGACTTCCGGTGAATTCGTTTACTATATAGAAAAACCATCACTAAAGATAAACACTACGTTCAAAATATTTCTTAGTCATAATTTTGGTAACAGTGCTATAGACATAGCCAGATTTTTATAACAAAATCCGATTTACCAACTTAAAAAAAGAGCATTTACATCGATAGTGTACTAACTAGTTTATATATATATATATATATATATATATATATATATATATATATATATATATATATATATATATATATATATATATATATATATATATATATAATTAAAAACCTCTTAAGCCATTTTTTCCCAAAAACAAATTATAGTAGCGTGTATGGTCGTATTTGTAGATATAGTTTATAGCCATAGGTCACTAAGTCTGGGTCAAAGTTGACATGTTTACGTGTACAATTACTTTGTATTAAAGTAGAAACAATGATTCTAGAATTCTATTAGGTGAAGAAAAATTTGGAACAATCCATTTTTGTGGGCTTTTAGAATAATTGGATGTTATTTAGGATTTAATTAGTTTAAAAAATTAATAAATTGCAGAGCTGAAAGTTTAATGCATATTTTTCAATTAGTAATAAATACACGATTGCTTGTAATTTTTATTGGCTTCATATAATGCATACTGCATGCTATCTTTAAAAAAAAAATAATTTAAAAAAATAGGTATAGAATCTAGATGTAAATAAAAGTTAGTAAAGATGTCAGTATGTAGGCTCAGGGACTCACTGTTGTTATTTTTTGTTTAGACCACTGGCGGATCCCGAAGGGGGGTGCGGACGAATTTTAGTATAGAATTCACACAATTTGTATACGAATTTATTAATTATGTTAATAATATTTACTAATTATTTATATTTCAACCTATTTTTAGATTATTTCGCCCCCCCCCCTTTAGTATTTTGGCCGATTTGGCAGGGACGGGGGGGGGGGGCGATGACATTAATCCGAGTGGGGGGGGGGGGGGGGGCGGTCCTATTTATTTGTAGAAATTACAGCTTGCTAACAGAATCAATTAAATATCTATATGATTAAAACTTGTTATTGGTATTTTAACTGGTCTTTATATTATGTTGGCCGATTGGAAGGGGAGGAGCGAATACCTCTACTGCCCTTCCCATCTAAACCCTTTGTGTTGGGGGGCGGGGCGATCCTACTTTTATGGAGAAATCATAGTATGTGAACAAAATTAGTCTTAATAATAATATAAACAGATGGAAGTGCGATACATGCAATCACCTTCCCCCCCCCCCCCCCCATCGGACAAACCAATACTTTTTTTTTTTTTTTTATTATAGTAAGAAATTACAAAATTTAAAAAATCTGTCACTAATATAATTTATATATGCCATAAAGTAAATTCTTATATCGAGTCGCCCAACCCCTATTCTTTAATGCAAAATGCAATCATTAGCAGAAATTATAAAAAGGAGCGGGGATTAATCGTTTTCATTTTACCGCCCTTCCCCTTTCCAGACAGAGTTTGTATAATTTCACATGAATTTATCATAACTATTTTAAGAAAGACTTTGCTTTGGAAAAATTATAATTCAAACGAAATTTTTAAAATATAACAGTCAAGGGTTGAGATGAGCTCAAAAGCCAGATAATCTTTTCCTAGTCGACTTTTTCCAACCTTTACTCTATCTCATATTTTTCTAGTTAAATAAATTTAGGACTATAACTCACAATTTATGCTTGAACTTTATTGAATATTATTAATCGAATTTTTTTTTCGGCGGCGATCCTCAAAGCCTTAATCTAAATATGTGGGGTATCTTATCTTTTCAAAGAACAAATCGGTTTTATTTGCAATGTATTAAGGGACTATAAATTCATATTAGAATATTTTTCCACATTATTCAAAAGGTCCTTTATAATAGAATGAATAATAAGCTGTAGGTCAGGAGAATGCGTTTCTGCAGTGAAGAATGCCAGAAAACGCTTTTAGCGTCGAGGCTTCGCCCCGAACCTCGCTGATGAATAATAAGCTGTAGATGTCAGGAGAATGCGTTTCTGCAGTGAAGAATGCAAGAAAACGCTTTTGGAGTGGGGGCTTCGCCCCGAACCCCACTAATAAATAATGAGCTGTAGATGTCAGGAGAATGCGTTTCTGCAGTGAAGAATGCAAGAAAACGCTTTTGGAGTGGGTCTTCGCCCCGAACCCCACTAATAAATAATGAGCTGTAGATGTCAGGAGAATGCGTTTCAGCCGTGCAAAATGCAAGAAAACGCTTGTGGCCTCGCCCCGAACCCCATTTATAAATAATGAGCTGTAGATGTCAGGAGAATGCGTTTCTGCAGATAAAAATGCAAGAAATTGCTTTTGGGTGTCGGGGCTTGGCCCCGAACCCCACTGAGAAAGCTTACAGCGCTCTCCCAGACCCCCAAGCTTGCAAGAGAAAGGCCTCAACATGACTGTTTTTTTTTTTCTGTTTTTTTTCGCCGAAGATTGAGAAACAGTCTTATTTTATTCTCATATATCTAATATATATATATATGTATATATATATATATATATTTATATCTATCTATCTATAAGCTGTACGCACGTTTATGCATAGGGTTAGGGTTTACTGGGCGTTAGGGTTAGGGTTTGGAAAAAA
Organism: Biomphalaria sudanica; assembly: GCA_036873155.1. Lineage (NCBI taxonomy): Eukaryota > Metazoa > Mollusca > Gastropoda > Planorbidae > Biomphalaria > Biomphalaria sudanica. Next base: position 418,308 of record JAZGLO010000202.1, on the reverse strand, counting down.
ATCGCCCCCCCCCACTCCAAAGTTCTGGATCCGCCAGTGGTTTAGACTGTCTCACTCACATACTTAACTTCTATCACCCATTATAGGCCTAAAGGCTACCTAATTAATAAATGACACTCTCAAAACTGTATTGACTCTTTCATTAATCGCTTATTTAACTCATATTGATAGTATACAATGTAGAAAGAAATTGTCAAATGTGATGGAAAGAGAAATATATTATCCAGGCTGGCATTATCATTCAAACATCGTGAATGTCATAAAATAAGTTTATACCGGAAGTAAGTCAGCTCACATTTAGAAGTTGAACGAAACTTATGCTTAGTTACCCTTAGTGTTGGCAGTCCTGTATATATATAGTCTATGCTTTTACCTAAATAAAATTTACATGGATAACTTTTTCATACAGTTTTACAGAAATAGGTTTTACATGGATACGTTTAACGTGGATACGTTTTACGTAGATTACTTTTATATGGATAACTTGTACTTGCGTAACTTCTATTTGGATAAGTTTTACATGGATAGTTTCTGTAAATAAAATAAGCTGTAAAATATGTATTAAGAGTTTTAATAAATACTTTCAGTACTCCTTCATTTCGTAACACATTTAATCCGATTCAAGACAGACGAAATGTTGTTTAATACACTTACTGCCCACAACTTTTCCACGAGGGTCAATGCGTTTCATTGCCTTATCAACCGGTGCGCCAGAATACTTACGGAACACCAGAGTGTATGTTGCAAAAAGTAAAACGCCAATCAAAACCATCCTTGTGTGGCCGAAGTAACGTCTAGTCAGATGATTGATAAACACGGCACAACGAAGGTTTAACTTTGTCATAATCCTTACAAAAGCCTTTTACTTTAAACTCAGGAGACTTTGAATGAACTACTTAGTGTAGGCAATGTTTCTCTCCGTGTTAGTGTTTGGGGCAGTTTTTAATTGATAAATCAATAGATAACATCAAAATATTGTCTCATTATCCCCGGACAAGATTGAACGTCTGAAGTCCTAGGATATAAATGTCGTTATTAACCACGTTTCGGGTGTGAATTGGAGATCGATCGTAAACAGATGTCAGTAATTCGGGTTTAAAAAATTTAAGAGGGAAACTTAAGTTGGGTTCTTCTTTCCAACAATGATTAGAAATAAACTCGAACATCAAGCAGTTTAGGTAGACCTGTGATATTTTAAATGCTAATATATAAAGATTTTTTCCTTGAGGTACAAGACCTTTATAGAAGTAACTTCTATGTGTATAGGCTCAAGATTTTGTGCATCATCATAGAAAAGTCTTGGATCAAGTTGGATGATGCCTCAATGAATTTATATCAGTCTTGTTCGTCTGTTAAAGAATACGTTAGGGATTTTGTAATTTATTGATATGGATTCTGATTGCTATGTTATATAGTACTTTTTAACTATATTTCATGTAAATCAACATTATTTCTTACCGCTTGGTATCCGTTTGTTACTGCAATACTTAGTTTTTATGTGCTGGACAATGTAGGCCCTAGAGATGTGAAAACAGTAACTGATGAACTTAAGTTTGTTTACTAGTCAGGAAAACCAGTGACTTGGCAGAATTTAAGTCATTTGTTACAATGCATGACTAGATGCATAACGCGTAGGACGTAATTATCTTCTTTTTGTATATTATATAAGATAAGAAGATAAGATAAGATGTTAATTCTAGATTCGAAATCTCAATGGTTCTATATAGTAAAAACAAGGAGCATGATATTTGATTAGAGCGAGATAAGTCAGCTCTGCAAGGGTCTTTATCTGCAGCTGCGCAGATTAGGCCAGATCCGACCATATTTAACAACGAAGACAACTAAAAAGCTAGCCGTGGCATTCATACTCTCCCGCCTTGACTACTGCAACGCCGTGCTAGCAGGTATACCTGATGACAAAATAGCCAAGCTGCAACGTATACAGAACAACGCCGCACGAATAGTACTAGAAGAACAAGACAAGATTCTGCTTCTACGCTCTTGCGCACGCTCCATTGGCTTCCCGTGAAAGCGAGAATCGATTACAAGGTCGCCACACTTTGTCATCAGTGTATATATAACAATGAGATGCCCTTGTACCTTAGCGAACTGATTACTCCATATGTCCCTCGGAGAGCCCTGCGCTCAATGGACTCTACGCTTTTAGTAGTGCCACGTTTCTCTCTCAAAAGCTACGGTCTGCAGGCTTTGCGGGCTTTTCCAGTGCACGGACCAAATGTTTGGAACTCACTCCCCATTGATCTCAGACAGACAACATGCTACACCACTTTCAAGAAGAAGATTAAGACCAACCTGTTTAAAACATTTTTTAGATTAGTTTGTCATTTTAGCTCTCGTGTTTGTGTTTGTGTTTACATTTTGTTTGTTAACAGCGCTTTATAAATAAAATTATTATTATTATTATTATTAATTAAAAAATATTATTCAAAAGCAAAGCTTATAAGGAAAAGAACTTCACAATTACTATCATATCACTCTCTCTCTGAATACTGCATGATGTATCACTCTTTTTTCTATATGAAGCTAACAAATACCGAAGTAGACATGTTCGTATTTATATTACACAATTACAGCAATAATTATCGTCAGTGAGTCAAATATTGCACTATATTTAAAAGCACTAAAATGTTTTCATTTAAATTCATGAGCTCTTGAAGCTGTCAAAGTAAATAAAAACTCGAACGATTCAAGACGAAACAAAATTTAATTTTTATTTTCTGGAAAAAAAAATATTTTTGATGCACTTAATGAGCTGGTAAAAGAAAAATGATTATTAAGCGATTAGTAAAAAATTATTTTTGTTTAAAGATGACATTGGAACTAAAAGTCCTGTTTCAAAAGTGGAAATGTCTCTGATATTCTTTTCATGACACACTCAGGAATTTTGATGCGGACACCTTTTCCCAGAACACCAAATGCCCACCTGGTAAACACGCGACAAGCCAGGTAAAACCAATCCCTGCAAGTAGAAATAGAAGCTATTATTTACTCAATAAGAGGAAATAAAAGAAGTAATAATAATAATAATAATTCCTAGGAACATTCTCGTTGCCTGTCAGAGGGCGGTACTTCTGCAGACCTACCACATCACCAGAAAATTCCTCGGCGGAAACTGATAAAGGGACTACGATGAATATTGTTTCCCTTTAACGAAACTCGACCCTGGCTTCGCCAGAGAATGAATACTCGCTCTTTTATAATAATAATTATTATTATAATAATAGCTGATAATGGTGCTGACAAAATTCAAACCATTGATAGCACTAAACACGGCTCCTTTACCGACTACTGGGCGGCGCTTTGGTCCGACCCGCTACATTACAATGGGCAGGCTGACTGGATCGAGGAAATCCAAACTAAAAACAACCTAATACCAGAAATGCCTGGTGAGGATTTTACAGCTGAGGAAGTCTCAGCAGCTATATCAAAAACCCACAACTGGACTGCTCCTGGGCCGGACAATATACACAACTTTTGGCTGAAAAAACTTACAGCCGTACATGCACCACTAACATCAAGTTTTAACGAGCTAATATCAGAACCGTCTTCAATGCTGTTAGAACTCGCTGAAGGGAGAACATCTCTGCTCCCCAAAAAAGGGGATCCGAACCAACCATCAAACTATCGCCCTATCACTTGTCTGTCAATGGTGTATAAACTATTAACTTCACTATTAAAAAGTAAAATGTATACATTTTGTTCTGCCCATAAGCTACTAGCAGAGGAACAACAAGGTTGCATTGAAGAGTCGATGGGCTGTAAGGTACAGCTAACTATAGATGGTATTATATTGCACCAAGCTAATAGAAGAAAGAGAAATGTATGCATGTGCTACATCGACTACAAAAAAAAGCTTTCGATTCAGTTCCGCATGATTGGCTATTAAAAACCCAGGATATTCATAGAATCAACCCAAGAATAAAACAACTAATGAAAGTCTGTATGAATAATTGGAAGATAAATCTGCACCTTAACCGTGATAAACTAGGTTCTGTGCACATAAGAAGAGGTATATACCAGGGTGACTCACTATCTCCACTCTGGTTCTGCCTAGCGATTAATCCTCTATCTACATTACTCCAAGACTCTACAAACGGGTTAAGGGTTGACACTAAATGTACAAAATGTGTATCCTACTTATTATACATGGATGATCTCAAGCTATATGAGAAACCGAGCAAAAATTACACACCTAAATCAAAACGGTAAAATGCTTTAGTGACGATATCTGTATGTCTTTAGGCCTGGATAAGTGTGGCATCATAAACATTAAAAAGGGCAAGGAAACGAACACCAACATTGAATTTGAAGGCATCGAGGAATTGAACTCTGCCTCTCTTTATAAATATCTTGGACTAAACCAGAATGCCAAGATAAACCATAAGAAATTAAAAGAGGACTTTCTTGGTAAATATAGGCAAAGAGTTAATAAAATCCTCAACACCAAACTGTCTGGCAGTAACCTCATCACTGCAATAAACAGCTGGGCCGTCCCAGTGCTCCTTTACACGTTCGATGTGATCAAATGGACTGACACCGACCTACATGACATTGACAGACTCACTAGAAAATTACTAACCAAGTTTCGATGCCTACACCCCAACTCCTCCACCATAAGGTTATACCTGCCCACGAAGGATGGGGGTCGTGGATTGCAGAACATCTTCAAATTCTGTAAGATGCAAGTTTTAAAAATACGATCAAAACTGCTCGCCTCCAGCAACAAATTAGTTTCCTTTCTACGCAAATATGACTCCGAAGCAACCCCTCTGAACCTACACAATGCTGATGTCAATGTCGGTTTGGACGACGTAGGGCATGAGATTCGCCAATGGTTAGAAAAAACACTCCACGGAAAATTTCCGGCTTCATTACATGGGGACAACATCGACAAGGCTGCTTCCTTAACATGGCTCAAAGCAGGCCATCTCTACCCTGAAACAGAAGGCTTTGTTACAGCAATACAGAACAGAGTAATCAGGACAAAAAATTACGAGAGGCATATCCTGAAACTCAATGTTGTCGACAAATGCCGAAAATGTGGAAATGTGGGCGAGTCGATTGAACACATTATGGCAGGATGTCCAGCCCTATCAGAATCAGCCTACCTAGGTCGCCATAACCAAGTTGCAAAGTTAATACACCAACACCTGGCTTTGACGTACAAATTGATCGGTAAGGACACTCCCCCTTATTATAAATACTCTCCGCAAGAGGTTCTCGAGTCTACTGAACATCTGCTGTACTGGGATATGCCTATTCTGACTGACAAAACGGTAGATTTCAATCGCCCAGATCTGCTGTTCATCGATAAAAAAGAAAAAACCGCTACCATTATCGATATCGCCGTACCAATGTCTCATAATTTAAGAAAAACTGAGATAGAAAAACAAAGAAAATATGGGAACCTAGGCTTGGAGATTAAGCGCCTATGGAAATTGTCCAAAATAACAATATACCCCATTGTTATATCAACCGAGGGGATAATAACAACTAACCTCACAGACACCTTCAAGCCCTTTAACATTCCTAGGAACATCTTCGTTGCCTGTCAGAGGGCGGTACTGCTGCAGACCTGCCACATCGCCATAAAATAACTCAGTGGAAACTGTTAAAGGGACTACGATGAATTTTGTTTCTATTTAGCGAAACTCGACCCTGGCAGCGCCAGAGAATGACTACTCGTTCATTTCTAACATAATAATAATAATAAACTTTATTATTCATAAGGAAATGTGTCTTACAATGTGTACATTACACACACACAAAATATTATAACTATTTTTAAAAATTACATTCACACCTGACTCACTCATAATTTACATGTGAAAAGTTTATATCAGATTGTTTCTATTTAATGGGGAACAAAAGAGTTTTTGTGTCTGTTTGTCTTTGCTATCGGTGTTTTGTATCTCTTTTGTGATGGTAGAATCACAAAATCCTGACCCCGAATCACCTGAAGGGTGATTTTTTTTATTTCCAGGATCTTTTTAGCTTTTTTTATGGATGTTTGTCTCAAACAGCTGCCCAAATGGGGTTTGTTTTTTGCCAATGGCTTTACCAGCAGCATTTAGCATTCTATGAAGTTTACCGGTAATATTGATCAAAGGTACCAGTTTTGTTTAGAAAATATAGTTTTAAATACATTTTCATTATTTTTAAGCACTAAATGAACAGATTAGTTATGAAGATATCTGCTAGTAATAGATAAAAGAATTATACAATATATCTAGAAGGCAAACGGGTTATTTACTGGATAGAATCAACACCGTCAAAATGTGTAATAGTCAAAGTCTCTCAATTTAGGTGACTGGGGAAAAAAAGGTAGTCTTATGGACAAGAACAAGAAAGCATGGGAGAGAGAGAGAGAGAGAGAGTAAATGAGAGGAGAGAGAGAGAGTAAATGAGAGGAGAGAGAGAGAGTAAATGAGAGGAGAGAGAGAGAGTAAATGAGAGGAGAGAGAGAGAGTACATGAGAGGAGAGAGAGAGAGTAAATGAGAGAGAGAGTAAATGAGAGGAGAGAGAGAGAGTAAATGAGAGGAGAGAGAGAGAGTAAATGAGAGGAGAGAGAGAGTAAATGAGAGGAGAGAGAGAGAGAGTAAATGAGAGGAGAGAGAGAGTAAATGAGAGGAGAGAGAGAGAGTAAATGAGAGGAGAGAGAGAGAGTAAATGAGAGGAGAGAGAGAGAGTAAATGAGAGGAGAGAGAGAGAGTAAATGAGAGGAGAGAGAGACGGGGAAAAAGAGAGAGAACGAGAGAGAGGGTACGAGAGAGAACATAGTGCGAGAGAGAGTGTGAGAAAGAGAGAGAGGGGGGAACGAGAGCGACAGTGAGAGAGAGAGAGAGAGAGAGAGAGCAGTGTTATAAAGTTCCCCTCGCAGACTTTGCACTCTATCTTTCATATATTTTAGTGAATCCCCACAACGTTACGATTGTTGGAGAAAGTCAAGGCGGTGGGTCCTTAACTCTTTCTCTCCTAACTGATGGTACCAGCGTTGATTCCATCAGAATGTGGTAAATAATTACGGATGAGAAAGAGTTAACGCCGCCTTGGCAAGAGAGAAATGGAGCAGGATTCATACCACTTGATATGTTTTGTTTGTAATAAATAGATACACAAGCATTCGAAAAAAAAAAAAATTACTACATACTAGTGATACAGCAATACTTAGTATTTCATTTTTTCCCTTAGACATTTAGACTTTGTAAAAACAAAAAATGCGTATAAATATTTATAACAGAATTATTTGAACAAAACTAACACATTATTTTCCATTGGATCTTTGCAGAAATCGTCAATATATCCCTGCAGATATGAAATATTTAAAATCTTTGTGTCCATTGCTTTCCAGTGAGCCAGACATTTGCCTTCTTCTACGTCTTGAGGATTCTGTTCTCTAATACATTCAACCACATTGAAGTTCACGCCTTGTATGTTTATTGTTTGACAGCACTTGACAGCTAATGACATCAACAGAATACACAATGAGTGTATAGTAATCGGCAATGGAAAAAAAAACCTGCCTACTTGACTAAATGATATTTGAGTATGAGAACTAGGTGTTATCGATAGAGAGAGAGAAGGAAGGGGGGTAGAGTCGAGACGACCCAGTCTAGTAGAGTTCAGTAGAGTTGACATTGAAAAGAGTCAGTACAGAGGTACGGACCAGTACATTACACAGGTTCTTCTTCTTATAGTACCATATATAGATGTGATAGAAGGGGGTTTAAAATCAGTGAACAATACTGACCATTGGGAAGACATAGCTCTAGACCGCACTAGTTGGAGAGAGACGGTGACCAAGAAAGCTATGGACAGTGAAAAAAACATGGGCCTCAGCTCTGGAAGAAAAGCGTGTCATATAAAAAATGGCCGGGCACTCTACCACCAAAGCGAAAGTTACCTTAATCTGCGATATATGTGGACGGGAGTGTCTCTTCAATAAAGGGCTTCACAGTCACATGAAAAAGTGTTCGAGATGAACCATAGTCGTTCTTCGACTGAAAGAGGCCAATGGAAGTAACATTTTTCAATGTGACATTTTGTGTTGCCCATTGGAAAAAAAAGTCATTGCATTGGAGATATTTTATTTTTAAAGTGTCCGCATAAGACGATAAGAAATAATTATTAAAATACATGTGATATATCTAGGCAATAATGATTTTCCGAAATAGGATCTTATAAATTGCCTCTTCAGCATTGGACCTTATAGAATGCCTCACCAGAATAGGACTTTATAGAATGCTTCTCCAGAATCTCTTTTCGAGCACAATACGGGCCTTGGAGAAAATTGCTTTTCAGTAGCGCTTTTTCAGCAACCCCAGAAAGAGGAAACACCGCTTATTTATTTTTGTGTGGTCTGTCTGTCTGTCCGTCCCATTTACATAACAGAAAATCCAATATTGTGGATTTTATATCTTGCAAACTTATGGTGCAACGGCAGTTTCTCATAAATTTACTCCACATTTTTAATGGAAAACTTCAGTAAAGGTAAAAAAAAAAATTATAGACTACTTATCAAAGTAGGCTATGAGTTTGAATCCCGACTTTAGAAAATATGTTCTCTATTTCTTTTTTAAATCTCTTTAGTAGAGGCAGCACAGAAACTTTCTCCAAGATAAAATGAGTCCCCCCACAGATCCACTAAAAAAGAAATTGGAGCACGCTATAAGCACGACTGTTGCGCTGACCAAAACTATAGATCAAAAAAAAAAAATCAAAACGTATCATTGTAGGACTAGATGTGGTAAAAGGGAAGAAATTCATTCTTTTTGTTCATGCAATATCTTCTTATCTTACATAATACAGACGTTACTTCAAAAAAGAAGATGATTACGTCCTACGCGTCGTGCATTTAGTCATGCATATTAACCAATGACTTAAATTCTGCCAAGTCAGTGGTTTTCCTGGCTAGCTCAGGCAACCCATTCCATGCTCTAATAGCACTAGGGAAGAAGGAGTATTTGTACAAATTTGTCCTAGCATATGGGACAAGGAATGTGCCAAAAAGTCTCAAATAATCTATATTTTTTAGCGGCCTCTTACGATTAAAAGTTGGTATAAGTTTTGATTGCGTCTGTCTGCCAAAATTAGATCGTAAATCTAGAACGATATTAAACAAACAATTTCTCCTTTTGGTCAGAAATCTCATTTTCAATAATAGTTGATATATATGTTTGGGAAAAGTATTACCCGTACTAAATATTCGGCAACAATGTAAAAACTCTCCATTTGCCGTGATCGTTGAAAAAAGTAAAAAAATGTTGCAAGAGATTAGAGCATCATTTCTCTTGAACAGACTCTCTACGTCTTTGGATATTTTCCACATGTAGGCCCTAATCATGAATAAGTTTGATGCATTACTAGACGCTCAGGACCATCATTTCTCTTGAACAGACTCTCTACGTCTTTGGATATTTTCCACATGTAGGCCCTAATCATGAATAAGTTTGATGCATTACTAGACGCTCAGGACCATCATTTCTCTTGAACAGACTCTCTACGTCTTTGGATATTTTCCACATGTAGGCCCTAATCATGAATAAGTTTGATGCATTACTAGACGCTCAGGACCATCATTTCTCTTGAACAGACTCTCTACGTCTTTGGATATTTTCCACATGTAGGCCCTAATCATGAATAAGTTTGATGCATTACTAGACGCTCAGGACCATCATTTCTCTTGAACAGACTCTCTACGTCTTTGGATATTTTCCACATGTAGGCCCTAATCATGAATAAGTTTGATGCATTACTAGACGCTCAGGACCATCATTTATCTTCAACAGACTCTCTACGTCTTTGGATATTTTCCACATGTAGGCCCTAATCATGAATAAGTTTGATGCATTACTAGACGCTCAGGAGCATCATTTCTCTTGAACAGACTCTCTACGTCTTTGGATATTTTCCACATGTAGGCCCTAATCATAAATAAGTTTGATGCCTTACTAGACGCTCAGGAGCATTTTTGTGCACAGTCTTCTAAGTCTTAATCTATGGGTCACCAGAATATTGTATACTCAGAGTGAAGCACTGCACTCATCCTTTTATCTTCGGATTTGGAAACATAGCTATTATTAACCATAAATGAGGAAAACCATGTAAAAACATACCATTTTCTTCCCTATTACTGATCATTAACAACATAAAACTCCAGGTGTAGTATGATACACATGAATCAAATGAATTAATACATTTATCTTTTTTTAAATGCCCTAACACATTCAAAATATATCTGCGAAAGATCGTAAGTTAATGATAAGATATACTGTAAACCATCCAAAGGTTGTCAACTTTTTTTTTAAATGTGCTATTTATGTTAATAAGATGTACAGTAAACCATTCAAAGGTTAACTTTAAAAAAAAATTTGCAGTTGTTTTTTTTTTCAAATATCTATTAGATAATACTGTGTAATTTCATTTTTTGTTTAAAGAGATTAAAATGTACATATATTACCATTTCTCCTTTATTGAAATAAAGATTGAAGATTTTTTTTTAATTCAGAACCAGACCTATCACATCTCTCCGAGTAGGCTTGATCTAGTGAACGTAATGCGAACTGCTTTTATAGGAAAATGTGATTCCGGATGTAAAACTTTGGTAACATTTTGGTTTGTCATTATTTAAGCGTGATAAATTTCATTTTCATTGACAATGGTTCGGAAAGGATACCCCTTCGCAGAAATGTAGCGTGGGAGGGTCGCAAAGTGTGCCAATTTCATTTTCACTGACAATGGTTCGGAAAGGATACCCCTTCGCAGAAATGTAGCGTGGGAGGGTCGCAAAGTGTGCCAATTTCATTGACAATGGTTCGGAAAGGATACCCCTTCGCAGAAATGTAGCGTGGGAGGGTCGCAAAGTGTGCCAATTTCATTTTCATTGACAATGGTTCGGAAAGGATACCCCTTCGCAGAAATGTAGCGTGGGAGGGTCGCAAAGTGTGCCAATTTCATTGACAATGGTTCGGAAATGATAACCCTTCGCAGAAATGTAGCGTTGGAGGGTCGCAAAATGTGCCAAATAGGCGTTTAATAAAAACAAGATTTTAGTGAATTTTCATTTGCTCCTTTGGGTTATGTCAGTAAAATCTATTTTAAATAATATTTATTGTGACTTAATGTCACGAGTTCTTCTTGTTGATGTAGGTGCTGATGAGTGCTAAAATTGTAATCTCTTTCTTGAGATCTCAGATGTTGCAAGAAGTTACTGTGACAAGCCGGGGATTTTATAGATCTCTAGATCTAAATACTTTCTTAGGTAATCATAAATGTGAGCGTCAAAAATTATTTTTCGCGACATTCCTTGTTGTCTTTTCCTTGCCAAAAACAAATCCAGATTTGTTTATCAAAAATAATTTTGGCATCATTAAGTGCTGCCAACTAAAAATGAGAAACATCCATTATGTACAGATGTAGTCATGTTAGACAAAATAGTTTAGACCACAATAAAATAGTTCTTTTTTTTTTTGTAAAGATTTATTGCAATCATTGTGTGTGTGTGTGTGTGCTAAATAGATGTTACTTTTCATTGTCACTGAATTATGAATTATTACAATCTCTGAGTAAATACTTTTTTGTGTGAATTACCTACGTCTGTATTTTATAGGAGAAGATCTGGATTGAGATTTTTTTAAAATAGCTTTTATGAATTGCTAGACCAGATTCCATTTTATTTTAAATAGTTTTTATTTTCATAAAGAGCATTTTTCATGCTTATAGCATGCTCAGAGCACTATGGACCAATCTGTTTTCAGGATCACTGGGGGGGGGGGGAGGTATCCAGGTAAAATGTTTTCAGTAATGCTTTTAGTTGCTCAGCAAGCACAACTCTAATTGAGTCCGATGTTGAGAACTTCGAGCCTCTTTATATGTAGCTATCACAAGCCCAAGCGTTTTATGTCTCTCACGCTTGTCATATAGCGATTTCTATTTTTTTATTTCTCTTGCTGTATTTTGAAAGTACGGTAAACGATGTTAAAAAGGGTAATTAATTAATTTTTTTAAACAAAGCTTATTATTATACAGTGAGTAGCATACGCCGATATTTTTCAGAGCCTGCCTTAGGTCACTGCAACCTATGCGACCGCAGTGAGCCACGTAATGTCATAGAACCCACTCTAATCCTAGGTGTAAATTATTAAAACGAAACCATTTTATAACTTATAACAGATTTTCCGTGGCTTCTGGTTTACAAGAAGCTTCTGGAAGGTGACTTCTCACAATTTATGGAAAAAAGATACTTTCGTGTGTAGGCCTACTGTAATAGACCTGCCTTGTATTTGTTGATGGACTTCACTGAAGGAGGCATGGGCAGAGTCGGCCATAGCAGTGCGCGGGGCCCTAAGCCGTAAGTGTAGGCTATATATCCGTACCACATCATGCCTCTTATGCTGTAGGTCTTATTTTTGCTACAAAACATAGTACCTTACGTATGTACTGTACTATTGGCCGTTTGACTACATTACATAACGTACTTTATGAAAGATTTTGTCTTAAAGTTTAATCAACGTAGCTAAGGATTAAGACTAAGACTAAGACTGCTTTATTGATCCTTACGGAAATTTGTTGTGATTACAAGGACTCTTTTCTCATATAAAGACAACACAACAGAAAAATACACACAAATACAACAGACAACATAAAGAGTTCATTCAGCGACTACAGACAGGTATCTTGGTGCATTTCATGTTCCCTGATCAATGAGTGGCGGGGATAGAGTCTGACCGAGTGAGGTACGAACGAGTTTTTGTACCGCTCTGTTCTTGTTTTGATTGACAGCAGTCGCCCACTTCGCGACGACCTGTCGTAGTTCTGATGGAGCGGGTGGCCGTTGTCTTCCAAGATTTTTTCGATTTTTCTTAGGCACTTTTGTTCAAAAAGCTCCTTTAAATGTGGCAATGATGTAAGTGTAATTTTAGATGCTTTTTTAATGATTTTTCTAGACGTCGCAACAGTTTAGATGAGGCGTTGCCTTGCCAACAAGTTATTCCGTATGTTAGCAGACTCTGCATAGTCGCGCGGTAAAATGTCTCAAGGATCTTCTTGCTTAATTTAAAGCTATTGAGTTTGTATAGAAAAAAGAGTCGCTGGGCTGCCTTCTTTGCCAGAGTTCCAAGGTGGTCTTCCCATGAAAGCTTGTTGTTGATGATAACACCTAGATATTTATATGCCTTTACTTGCTCTATAGATGTAGTGTTTATTTGCAGTTCACGTATAGTATGTTTTTTCTTTCTAAAATCTATTATAAGTTCTTTAGTTTTTGTTACATTCAGTTCTAGAAAGTTGTCGGTGCACCAGTTTGTAAACTCTTCTATCGAGCTTCGATACTGAGTTTCGTCTCCTGAAATAAGACCGACTATGGCAGTATCATCAGCGAATTTAATGAGTTTAACTGAGTCATAGATGCTTCTTATGTCATTAGTGTAAAGAGTGTATAGTACAGGAGAAAGTACACAACCTTGTGGAGCACCAGTACATAGTACTCGAGTTGACGATTTGGTGTTGTTGACTTTAACATATTAAGACATATGTTCATGAACAATCAACAAACTACAAATTAATATTTCTGCTAAACACTCTGAAGGTTAAGATTATGGTCGCCGCAAGAAGAGGGCAAAAGGTCGATTGTTGTTGCACGAGATAGTCAAATGACTATTAGCTCACTCCATGTCACATTGAATCTCAAACGAGTATGTGACAGAAACCTATGCCAGATGTTATGTTCTGGTGTCTGGGCTGTAAATTGTTTGATAGTTAATTTCGAGCCTTTCCTGTTTCGTGCAATCTTTTACACCTTCAAATCAATTAACTTCTGATACGAAGCAACTTAGCATATAGTGATTTCCCTGAAATAAAGTTTATGAGGATAAGCTATATAATTGTAATAAACTGGAATAAGCTAATCTGTAGTTCATGTCCGACCATGTACGCTTTATTATGGGCTTGCAATTCAAAATTCTGTAGCACGTAGTCGTGACGATTTTTTTTTCATTTGCACATAATTATAGCTATCATTATATTTAGTAAAGGCCTAGAATATGTTAAAATGTTTTTTTCTTTTTGTCTTGTAGGAAAAATTCTAGTCAGCTGTCAATTTGAGAAGATCTTTGAGTTGGATGGCTGCCTGGTCGTGCGGTTTGCGCGCTGGGTTGTCGTTCAGATTTATCGATGTTCAAGGGTTCAAACCCTGCACGCTCCCATCCCCCGTCGTCCTGCGAGAGGTTTGGACTAGGAAGTAATTATCTTCAACTCTGAAGGAACATCCGAAACATGTCAAACATTTTACGAACAAACAAAACAACATTTTTGGTGCATTGTAAACTAGTTAGGCCTACTATAAGTGAAACCAGACAAACTGCTTTATGTGTAATCAGTGCCTGCTTCTCGTGTGCTTCTGATGTGTGTTTTAATTGTAATCAATTATTCATCTGTTCTTGAACCAGTTTCCGTGTTATACGTTGCAGTCTGTCCATCTTAGCATAAGTGGCCGCTCAAAAGCACACCAGCAGTCACAATAATTACATAATCAAAAACCAAACTGACCATGGTTAGGAACACTTCAAGGATGGCATCTTGAGGAAGGCGAGACTATTGGCAGACAAACTAGGTAATGAATTAGTACTGCCGATAATTTGTAGTCGACAGACACACCAAGCAAAAAAACATTTGTTTGGATTTTGGGATTATTAAAGAACACGTGACTTTACAGTCCGTCTCTGGACTCGTTCGTTTCTTCATTAACGTCTCTCTTTTCAAGCAATACTAATGTTCAGTTCAACCAGTTTTGTTTACATCCTAAAACGAAGCAAGAGCATGAAACAAGTAGGCCTATTTATCTAATCTTATATCATACAGACGTTACTTCAAAAAAGAAGATGAATACGTCCTACAGTGAAATTAATATTGTAAAGGTAGGGGGGGGCGAGGGGGCACCAGTTCTTTTCTTTAATATTCTCGGGGGAAAAAATTGAAGCTACGACTTGGAGCCATAGGTGGTAACTTGCATCCCCCTGCAAAAAAACCCTGCGGGCGCCCATGAGCACCCGAAATATCTTGTCTATGAAATATACAATGAAAAATGTCTTGATGTGGGATGAAATCTACATGTTCTTAGCAGCTTGTTGCCCAGATACTTAACTACTATTAAAGACGAGACCATCAATTTCAACACATAAAACTAGTCAATTACTTCATACAGACTTTTATAATTGCTTAAAATCTCACGTGACTTCTACTGTGACCTAATCACTTCTCTTTACATCGCTACTTTTCTAAAATCTTCTCTCAGGTCGACCGACTTAGTTACTAGACTTCGGATTTCCTTCTACGTTTTTTTTTTTTTACACGGCTACTACAGCTTGACTTTTTTCTTAAATGGCTTATAGCCTTGCCGATTCTTTTATCCGTGGTTCAATAGAAGCGGGTCGCAATGTCATCCTTTCACGCTCTATATTGGCCAAAATCACCTAAATATTAGAAACTGCCACAGGATAACTATTTTACCAGTGACTCAAATACAACAGAACAAAACATAATATTGATCTTATATTTAGATCTAGGCTATATAGACTTAACAAAAAAAAAAAAAGCAATCAACACAAAAGAACAAGTTCAGCATATATTTGTGTTATTGCAGCTTTGTTAATATAATTGTCAGAAAAAAAAAGGGTTTATATAATTTATTATATAATGTATGCCTACAAACAATTAAGCGTGCATCACCGATTTAAGCAAGTGTAACAAAAAGAAAATCTCAGAATACTAAGTTGGCAACACCTCTGTGACATCATTGTAAACAAAATGGCTTAACCAATGAAATTGTTTCCTTCAACCAATCAAATAATTTTCTATCAAGTGTTAGACGCGTGATAACTACGTCATTGGAAATACCGAGGATGACCTTAACCTTGACTTGAGTTAATTTTTTGATATTTGACATAGTATTTAAATTGGTACGTGGCGATTATTTTCTATCAGATTTGTATAATAAAAGACGCTATTAGTTTTGTGCGAAATGTCTGTCCGTCCGTCCGTCCCGTTTAGATCTCGTAAACTAGAAAATATATTGAAAATCCGACATCACAATATTTTAGACCATTCAAAGTTCTGATGCAACGGCTACTTTTTTTATTCTGAAAGCGAAAAATCTAATTTTTAAAATCAGTTATGCAAGCAGTTTTTTAAAGAGAAAAAGCCAATTAGTATGCATTTTAAGTTAGACCTAAATTAAAACGAATAGTAATCTTGTAAACGTCATTTTCGTGAACTTTTTTTTATTGCGAAAATATTTTCTTTTCTTTTTTGAGCATTGTGAATTATGAGAACTTACAAAAAAAAAAACATATTGGAAAAAAAGAAAAGAAATCCCATACAAGAGGCACATTAAGCCCAAAAAAGAGGCAAAGAAAAGAAAAGAGGCCCAAGGATTCCTATGATGATAAAGTTAAAATTGAATAGCGCAAATTCTGAGGTTTCCTTTAAAAAAAAAAAAAAAAAGGAATAAGAGATTAGCCCTTTCAAAACAATTACATCAATTAAAAGACTTCAGTTAGGCCAGGAGATGTGCGGTTAAGCGCTTGGCTTCCGAACCGGGGGCCCCGGGTTCGAATCCTGGGATTTTCTACTTCGGAATCCTTCGGCGCCTCTGAGTCCACTCATCTCCAATGGGTACCTGATATTAGTTGGGGAAAAGTAACGGCGGTTGGTCGTTGTGCTGGCTACATGACACCCTCGTTAACCGTAGGCCACAAAAACAGATGAACTTTACATCATCTGCCATATAGACCACAAGGTCTGAAAGGGGAACCAGTTAAGCCAGGTTCACGTCTAACTTTGCTAGCACCTATCCTTGGATCAGCTGTACCGTTGGGGCACTACACAAGATCTGTCAACCTTCTTTCTCCATTCTTATCTCACATTTGTCTTTGATATAATTTCATTTGGATGTTCTTTCTGAAAATATTGAAGCCTGCCTGGGTGGACCACTTCGGGGGCCGATTTTGAGTTTGTGTTTCCACACAAACTGTCTTTGTAATCTTGTTTTTTTTAAAAGCTTATATCAGCACACGCTGTCTGTCTGGAAAATAGTTTATACACGTTATTTCTCCTAAACCTAATCTCGAATTAAGCTTAAATTTAGCAAAATTATTTCCTTAATCCTATAACACTAGAATCAGTAAACAAAATTTATCTCGAACAAGGTAAAGAAATAGTACTTGACTGAAATTGTGGTATAAGCTGAATTAGTTTCCTTTATTGGTCGTCATCTGTGGCATAGAAAACACACACACAAAAATGAAATAAAGACAATAGATAGCTATACAATCTTCCATGTTCATAGACTCTACGCTAGCAGAGTTGTTACTGCGTATGCTTGAGAAGCCAGAGAAGGCTTTAGCACACAAGTTTAAATTAAGGTCATGCCACTTTTTATTTAAATACATTTAAAAAGCGATCACCCAGATACCCCGTTCTTTCTCCTCCCCTAACTTTTTCCAACTGGTCCAGACAAGTGAAAAAAATCATAGCGTATTGAGAAAGCTAAACGCATTAAAATAACAATTGGTAAAGAAAAATATTTCTAATTGCACAGATTTATTTTTGTTAGTCTATTACAAATTTAATTACATGACAAGTCCAAACTAATTAATACAATTACGCTTAATATACGTTTTTTGGTATAACTCGTATAACTTGGCGCCAAAATATTCATTGAGGACCTCAGAACAGGGGACACCAGGTGGAAGGAGGCTTCAGCCATTGACAGATCTTTGTGGAGACAGCTTGCCGCCCAGTGCGCCGAACGGGGCGGGAGGACCTAAGTCCAAAAAGTAATCCTAATATTTTTTTTTACATTATTTATAATAAATAATTTTATAAAACCCTTTTTATAACACATTTTCTGTTATGTTGTTGTTGCTGACATTACTGAAAACAAAATATACACATATGATAAAACCCAGCAATTTCAATAAATTTACAGTTTCATTTTTGATCATTATTAATAATAAAATATTTGGTAAAACGCAGGAATTTCAATACATTTTAAGTTTCACTTTTGATATTTTTAACAACAAAATTTATTTTCTATATATCAATTTTTATTTTATTTCTATTACATTTTTTAGAATAAATAATTTTGTACGAAACTTAAGCTTTTGTTATGACTTTTCAACATAAATTTTCCTTATTGTTGTTCTGTTATTCCAGAGATATAAATTTATGTAGACCACTAAACACAGCACTGAATAAGGCACTGCTTTTTTTCGGAGTAGCAGACGTTAAAGCTCTACTATCTGTACGCCACGCCCATTAAAGTACTTTTCACAAAGCAACAGCAGCCATGACATAATAATATATCACAATTGTTATGTCCAACAGTAATGTCCAACAGAGACCATATTTTACAGGTCATTGAACAATTTGTTTTATATTTGTAAACGAATTGCTTAATTAAAAAATTGTAAATTTTTAAATACACTTAAAGCCACATATCTATTTAAAAATAATTTTTAAAATTTAAAGGGAAACAAAATTAAGGCTTCCCTTATGTGGGCGGAATTGTATAATGTGGTGACCTGGACTTCAAAATTAACTGGTGAATGTTATAGAACCTAGAACTGACATTTCTTAACAAACAATTTAAATAAGCAATAGAAGTATTTATTCAGTGAGCTCAGAGTCCACAATATTCTTTTTAAAAAGAGCATACTAATATGTCAATTGTCCCCTTTACATTGCCTTTCATACCTTGTAATGTATAGGGCAAATAATGTGAAGGTCATCTGTTTCTATGTCCAATGATTAACCAGGGTGTCATATAGCCACCACAATGACCAGCCACATTTATTTTCCACAACTAATGTCACACATTAGAGTTGGATGGACTTAGGGGCGTCCTAAAAATCCATAAGTCCAAGACTATATAGTCTTTGCCAGGATTTAAGCCAGAGACTCTTTAGCTCAGAAGCCAATGGCTTTCTCACTCAGCCACCACACCCCATACTGATATATAGATTACCTAAAACAGCATATTAATGGGGGTATGCATTTCTCTAGTTTGGAATGTAAAAGTTAGTGAAAAAAAAATTGTTACAATGGTTTTACAATTAACTAAATCAGTATTTATTTATATTATATTTCTGTTGTGAGCCAATCATTTCCTAAAGTCACAAAATGACAGCATTTCGTTTTTTTCAAAAAATGTATAAATATTAACTGTCCTAACCAACAAGATGTAGGTAATATGTGTTTACAATTTTGTAAATTAGCCAATACATAAAGTGTTTTATTGGTCAAAACTGTTCCATAAATCTTTAATGGAAAATCCCAAAGTTTATCTACTTCTGTAACTTTCAGCAATGTATTTTTCTCTTCAATTTTATACACATTTCCATTGCCTTCTAAAACATAAAGTACATCTGCATATATAACAGTGACTATATTTTGACATTGTCCACGGATTATGCCAAGGCGTTCTGATAATCTAGTGTTAGTGTTGAATGAAAAAATCTTTATAAACTCCCTTTGCTTTTCCACAGTTCCAAAACATGAAATGATATATTTATTAAAATTAAACATAAAAATATTATCTCCTCCTGGTTCATTAAACTCGCCAACTACAGTCCACGCTCCATAGTTATTTATCTTGCGCGCTATATATATTACATGTTCTGAAGGTATAAGTTGGTATGTAAAGGGCTCATTAAAAATTACTTTCGGCAATTTCAATGTTGTATTCTCCATTGATATGCTGCTGAGAAGTTCTCTTTTCTCAGAGATTTTGCAGAAACGAAAATTGTCTTCAACCCCAATCAAAATGTAAATCCGATTTTTGTAAATATTAATATCTTCAATATTTCTTTCATTTCGAATGATATTCTTTAAAGAGAAGAACTGGTTGGTTAAAAGATTATAGGCATTCAAACATTTTTCATTTAAAAATATGACCACCTGTTGACAATCTTTTTTTAAAGGATTATCAGTTACACTGGATGTAGTAGCTAAATTAGAGTATGGAGAACAGGAGTTAGAAGCATTGCTTACAGCTTTGGTTGGTATTTGTGTTTTATTTTCAGAATCAGAAGTGTTCTTTTTTAAAAGGTCTATTTGTTGTTGATAGTGTTGTAGTTGTGTTGAAATCTCTTTAATCAATGCATTTCTGGCTTCCTTATTGTCCATGATGATATCATTCTCTAGTAATTTCTCAAGAGCTCCTCTAGAGATCAAGTTTAAATGCGCTTTTTTGATTAAAGGTCCTACCAATTCTTTTCTACTCAGTGAACTATTCTCAAGTTGAGTATTGATATTCTCATTGCAGAAAATGACTTCTATATTATCACAATTTTTATCCTGCATACCAATTTGATCAAAAGGCTTTACGACATCCACACTGTTCTGAGTTTCTGAGAAATGAGATTGTGTAGAGACTTCTTCATAGCCAACCCATTGAATAACTGCTTGAATAAGATTATCATAGATTTCCACATCCTTCCTTTCAATTAACAAGAGAATGGTTACAGCAGGGAGATTTAAAAAAGCTTTTGTTTTTCTGAACTGTTCAAAATTACTTATCATAACTCCAAGAACTTTACTCAAAATGAGATCTGACTTTAACAGAAAAGCATGTGGATAAATTTTCAAATAATTTTCAACTGACACAAGATCAGAGATAAATGTTTCACATTTTTGTATTAAAAAGTTGATCTGAAGATGATGGGCTGCATATAAAAGGTCAATCATGTTAGCTTCATTGATTCTGTTTTCTCCTTTAAATATTGAGTTTAAGACACAAACAAATATTTGTTCACTAATGCCTCTGATTGTAACACCAGGTAGAAGTTTTCTGTCATCTGAATGCAAGAGAACATTGAAAAACTCTGAACATGCGCACAAATGAAAACGATTACAGGCAAATACTTTTTCTCCTATAATAACATTCACATCACAGTGCTCGTTCTTTGTCCAATGATGGCCAACGTTTTGGACAATAGCTTTTGCAAAATCAGGGTCTACCGCCATCTTTGAACAATTTCAACCAAATTCAAAATGTCTTGCAAGATTCCTAGAAATTAAAATCAAAAAAAGGATACATTAAATTATTGTTGCCATGTAATAACTAGTCTAGATGAATAAATAATAATTTCAAACAGAACAATTTTAAATGTGACCTAATGAGTTATGAAACATAATTTATATTTAAGTTGTTTGTGATGTTCATTAATTGGTTTTGAATCAATAATTTGATTCTTAACTAAAGCTTTTTTTTTTGCTTCGTACATTTAGGATATTCCTTCTAATTTGAAAATAACAGGCAATTGCAATGGGCAGGGTTTGAACTTGGGACCATCGTGACCAATCAACGTCAGTCCAGAGCACATACAACATGATCAGGCTATCCATTTGGATTTATAGCTTTATAATTAGATTATATATAAAATCTAATTACTAAATGATCAGTTTGAACAGTTTATATAGTAATACAAGAATTCCACATTCTTTTGCAAGGAATGTTGTAGTTAACATTTATTTAAGTTGTGTAAACGTCTATCCCTGATAGCAAACTGGCCTGTTGTTACAAAAAGTTGAGACCCTGTTTAGACCAATTCTTTAAACTGTGACTTAAAAAAATGTAGCAATATTGCAAAGCATTATTTGTTGATTAGGATTACAATTTAAAATTTTAACCTCAACTATTATTTTAAATATGCAGGTAAACTTGACAAAATTGCTAAGCTGCAGTGAATTCAGAATAACACCGCATGAATCATCATCATCATTCCTTTGAGTTCCTCATGGAACATAGAGCCTCAGCAAAAGCAAGCCACTCTCCACGGTCTCTTGCTAGTTTTTTAATGGCTTCCCAGCTTTGTCCGCTCCTCTCGGCTTCCTCTACTATACTGCGTCCCCATGTTCTTTTTGGTTTTCCTCTAGGTCATGTTCCCTGGGGGTTCCACTCTAAGGCTTGCCAAACTCTGTTGCTGGTATCTTTTCTAAGGGCGAGTCCAATCCATCTCCACTTCCTCTCTAAGATCTGCACCTCTATATTTTTCTGCCCACTCATCTCCCACAGTTTAGTGTTTTCTACTTTGACTTACCAGTGTATTTTTAAGATATTTCTCAGGCATCTAATGAAGGAGGTCTGTACTTTTTTTGTTGTCAGTTCAGTTCTCCATGTTTCAGAACCATGCCTTGACATTAGAGTTAAAGATTCTTATTTTGATCTTGTTTGAGATGTGAAGAGATTTCCAGGTTGGTTTTAGCTGTGTAAATGTCTGACGCGCTAGATTTATATGACGTTTAATGTCTTCATCTGTTCCACCTATTACACTGACTACACTCCCAAGGTATATTATATAAAATTATCTACTCGGTCTATGGTCTGAGAATCCAGTTCTATGTCTCCAATTTGTTTGTTGTTTACTTTAAGTTCTTTTTGTTTTTTGGTGGTTTATTTTGAGGCCTACTCTTTTTCTTACTTCACTTAAAGCTGTGACCTTTTTTTGCATATCCTGTAGTCTGTGTGATAATAAGGCTGTCATCAGCGAATTCCAGATCTTCTAGCTTATGTGTGAGAACCCATTGGATTCCTTTCCCTGAATTAGAGTAGGCTTCTTTTGTGACCCAATCCAATGCTAGAAGGAACAGGAGTGGTGAAAGAAGACATCCCTGTTTGACTCCTGTTGTGACAGGAAATTTCTCTGACAGCTTGCCACAGTGGGCTACAAGTGATTATTGTTATTATTTTGTTTGGGATCCCATAATGTCTCATTACTGTCTAGATAGATTCTCTGTCGATACCATCAAAGGCCTTTTCAAAGTCGACAAATGTTGCATAGAGAGGAGATTGTCATTTGACACATTGTTCAACAATTATTCTGAGTGTTGCTATTTGGTCAGCACAAGATCTCCCTTTTCTGAATCCGGCCTGTTCTTCCCTTCAATGTTCATCACATGCTCCCTTTATTCTGTTTAGTAGGATTCTACTGAAAATCTTGCTTGGTACTGACAACAAAATGATGCCTCGCCATTTCTCAGATTGTGATACATCTCCACTATTTGGTAGTTTTATTAGCAAGCCCTTTTTCCACTCACCGGGATGTGTTTCTGTTAACCAAATTTTGTTGAATAGTTTGTGCAGTTGGTCAACTATTTCACTTCCTCCTTCTTTTAGGACTTTAGGTGGTATGTTGTCAATTCCAGCTGCTTTACCTGTCTTCATTTGTTTGAGTGCATTCCTTATTTCTTCTTTTGTTATTTCTTCCATGTTGATGTCTAGTGTTGGTCCTGCATTTAGATCTGGTGGATTTCGTGGTTTAGGTCTATTGAGCACTTCTTGAAAATATTCTTTCCATCTTTCAAGTTGTTCATTTATTGAAGAAAGTAGTTTTCCATATTTGTCTCGGGCTGGAACATTGCAATTAGCCTTTTTGGTACTGAGAAGTTTGGTGATTTTGTGCAGTTGTTTTATATCTACTTTACCTGCTGCTTCTTCTGCCTGTTCAGCCAGATTATTGTAAAATGATCATTGTCTTGTCTAAGCATTTTGGTGACTTTTTGTGAAACTGCTTGGTAGTCTTGTTTGGATTGTTGCTCGTGGTTTCTTGTTTTTGCTAGGTTAACTGCCTGTTTAGCACATTTCCTCTCTTCCATTTCCATGCCTCATCACTAATCCAGTGTTTTTTCTTCTAAGGGTTAAGGCTTAGTACTTCATTGCTTGTTTCAGTAATAATTTCTTTGAAATTTTGCCAAGATTTAACAGTGCTTTGTTCAGCCTCATCTAGTTGTAGCACAGCAAATCTATTTTGAAGGGAGAGTTGGAATTCCTTTTTAATCTGAGTGTTGTGGAGCTTGTCTAGGTCAAATCTTTTCCTTTTGTTTCTTTCTGTTTTATTGCTGACCAGCTTCATTTTAAGTTTGGCAACAACTAGGTGGTGGTCTGAGCCAATATCTGCTGCTCTTCTGTTTCGTACATCTAGTAATGAGCTTCTCCAATTGTGACGTATGGTAATGTGGTCAATTTGGTTCTCTGTCTTATTGTCTGGTAAGACCCATGTCACTTTGTGGCATTTTTTGTGGTGGAAAATGCTGCCTTCTACCATCAATTCATTAAATGTGCAGAAGTCTGCAAACATTTCTCCATTTTCATTTATGGTGCCAAGTCCATGGGTGCCCATACTTTTTTCTCTCTCTATGTTGTCACTTCCCACTTTGGCATTCAAGTCTCCCATGACAATCAAAATATCTCTTGTGGGTATTTTGTCAACTATACTTTGCAGTTGGTCCTAAAATGTATTTTTGTCAGTATCACTTGCAAGGTTGGTGGGAACATAATGATGTGAACATTTTTTAACCTAGACAAAAATTTTGCTCTAATTATTCATTCTGAAACTGGTTCCCATTCTAAAAGACTTTTGAAAGCTTTCTTGTTTAGTAGTAGTGCTACACCATTTTCATGGAAGTCATCTTCTTTTTCCTTTCCAGTGAAGAGAAGGGTTTCTCCTGATTGCAGTCTTGTTTCACCGAATGTGTTCCATCCAACTTCACTCATTCCCAGGATCTGTAGTTTGTAGTTGGCCATTTCCTTGGCAACTTGTGCACATCTACCTGGTTCCAGTAAAGTACAGACATTCCATGATCCCAAGTTAAATGCTGCCTTCTGAATAAGGAAGTGTTTCTTTTTCATTGGTTTAAGTAGAGTGGTCGGCCGCACAGGACTCGTTCGATTTTCCCTGCACAGCTTCATAAGTCTCCTTTGTGGAGCTCTACTCTTGCCACTGTGTTTGTGTTTTTGTTCTGGTTTCAATAACACTACTTTTTTCCATGGATAGGTTGCTAGCCTATTGCACAACTCCTATGTCCTGGGGAGGGGGATGCACCTTTTGTCTGGCCTCTTTCCTATTAGACCTGTCCGGCTTGGTAGTACCTGCCAGGAGCGATGAGCTCCCGCCGGTATAGCTATGAGGGCCATTGAGGCACTCAAGCTGTCACACTACGGCAAGGTATGTGCATCTGGTGACAGACTGCATGAATAGTGCTATGAAAACCAAGATACAATTCTGCTACTGCTCACTTGCATACAATTCATTGGCTTCCTGTGAATGCAAGAATCAACTACATAGTAGCCACAATGTCAACAGTGCATCTACAACATTGTACCTTAGAGAACTGTTCACTCCATATCTCCTTCAGAGAGCCATGTGCTTCTAGTTGTGCCACATTCTCCATCAAAGATTTTTCAGGGCATGACCCAAGAGCCAAAGGTTTGGAACTCCCTCCTCATTGATCTTCATTACATTCAAGAGAACATTAAGACCTGTTTAAAACCTTTTTTTAGATTAGTTTGTCCTTTTAATTCTCATATTTATTTATTTTTTTTATCATAGCACTGTCATTCTTCATTATGTTTGTTAACAGCACTTATAAATTATTTCACCAGAGAAGTAAAACTTAATGGAAATTTGTACACCATGCATGTCAACCTCGACCTACACAAGCCTAGAACTGAACTTAATTGTATGTTTCTAGAACATATTAAACTAGATCTATATATTAATCTAGATCTAAATAAAATGTGTCTGAAGTGTAGACAAATAAATCCTATGTTTCACCTATACTGCATTAGCACTTTAAGACATTTTTTTTAAAGTTAAGGATAAAAATTTGGAGAGATGTCCGTTGTCCATTTTATATGTTGAGGGTGATCAATTATTTTATCATTTTGCGAATGGCTAGTTAAATATGGTTACTGCATAGAGCATAACAGACATTTTGTTTTTCACAAATTTACACACAACAGGATTACAAAGACAGTTTGTGTGGAAACGCAAACTCAAAATCGTCCCCCGAAGTGGTCCACCCAGGTAGGTAAAAAGCCGGGTTTCAATATTTTCAAAAGAGAAGTTAGATGTGAACCTGGCCTAATTGTGTATCCGTATACACCATGTACCCGTATCATGCAGCTCTGCTGTTCATTTATTAATTGTTGTTTTAAATTATATTCCAGTTATATGCATATTAAATATATTTTTCTCATCAAAAAGAAAAGTGATTTTTTTGTGTGTAAATGTAGTAGTTAGTATGACAGAACGTACTTAACTTAGCAATAAATTTGTAAAAAAAAATATTTTTGACCAAAAAATCTAAAACCGTCTGCAAAAATGTGTTAAAAAATTGGTAAATAGTCATCTCCCTTATTAAATAGCCTCCCATGTTTGCTACTATTAATAGTGAATATAACTGTAAAAATGGTATATTTTTATGAAAAAACTGCATGCATAGTTGATTTTAAAAATTAAAATTTTCGCTTTCTGAAAAGAAAAAAACAGCCATTGCATCAGAACTTTGAAAGGTCTAAAATATCATGATGTCTCATTTTCAATATCTTTTCTAGCTTACATGATGTAAACGGGATGGATGGACGGACGGACAGACCACACAAAACAAATAGTGGGAACACTAAAAAAGAATGTAAATATGTCAACCTTTTTCTATTGATTGCTTTCAGCTAAGAAATAGATCTATGTCTTTATATATAGAGAGATTTAGTTGTTTTTTTTTCCATTCTAGAACACCTAGCCTGCCTTGTTAATATTATCTCTTTACACAGTCTAGGAATGCTTAAAAAGTTTTTAAGTTATTCCTATCTTATTTAAGTATTAGAGAAGCTTTTAACGCAGCAGTAGCTAAGTCTAGATTCATGAAAAAAAAAAATCAGCAGTAGATCTAGATTTGCTGGTTAATTACTGTAGGCACAATAAGGTATTTTTTAAATTAAATAAATTTTATTAATTTCTTTAAAGCTTCTTGTGTCTTCCACAGGTGGTCCATTTCTCCCCCTAAAGTTGGTCCATTTCTCCCCATATTGGGGTGGTATATTTTATTAATTTTTTTTCTTATGTATGATAATTTTTATTTTTTTTATAGACTAGATGTTTATTTTGAAATAAATGGCTACGTTTATGAGAAATATAAAAAACATCTCTGAGGCACTGAGTCTGAGTTGTTGTTATTTATGTTTTTATGTAACTTTTAGTAAAAAAGTAAAAATGGTGGACCATTTCTCTCCCCACTCTCCTACTATATAGCTACTCCACTTCACTGGATATTTATCATTATTATGCTAGAACAAATTTGTACAAATGCTCCTTCTTCCCTAGCTCTATTAGAGCATGGAATTGGTTGCCTGAGCTAGACAGGAAAACCAGTGACTTGGCAGAATTTAAGTCATTGGACTTGGTTAACAATATGTTACAATCTTAACATGTCCCTAGATTAGATGCATAACGCGTAGGACGTAATTATCTTCTTTTTTGTGTTTGAAGTAACGCCCGAGACGGCGAGTATAGATCTAGACTATTCTAGACTATATTAAAGATAAGATAAGACTGATAAGACTATTCACTAATAAAGTCACTAGAATATACTAGAATAGAGTTCATATTCATAGAGTCTATGT
Organism: Biomphalaria sudanica; assembly: GCA_036873155.1. Classification (NCBI taxonomy): domain Eukaryota; kingdom Metazoa; phylum Mollusca; class Gastropoda; family Planorbidae; genus Biomphalaria; species Biomphalaria sudanica. The sequence goes on along the minus strand of JAZGLO010000202.1, from coordinate 390,829 downwards.
CACTCTGACTCTAGGTCTACTTACTCGAGGAATGTCTCAATGACTCGCAGAATTTAAGTCATTGGTTAATATGCATGACTAAATGCATGACGCGTAGGATGTAATCATCTTCTTTTTTGAAGTAACGTCTGTATAAGAGAATAAGAATTCTTGGATGAGAGAGCGCTACGACGCCAGGGGTCTCAAAAAAAAAGCAACATAGAGTTCATAAATTCTAAACTAGCCTTTCTAGCTAACTAAAAATAAAATAACAAACTGAAATTATAAAAGGAACTTATATATACTTTATTTACATGAAACCAAAACAACAGTAATAAAACTAAATATACACCTACTAAACGATTGATCAACCCTACCGAACTGAACCTAACAAATAAAGCAGCTATTTGGCAGGACTACAGCCATAAGCTACTACACAGAAATAATGGCAGCTGTACAGCAGCAATAAAACAACAGCTATAGGGCACTAAATTACAAACATCATAGCCCTGGCCTATATAAATAATATAAATTAGATAAAATTAGGTCAAAAATTAGATCTAGGAGCGCCAGCTCACATTAGTAAAATGTTTGTCTTAAAAGTTTCGGATTCCTTCAGAGTTGAAGATAGTTTACTTCCTAGTCCAAACCTCCCGCAGGACGACGGGGAATGGGAGCGGGCAGGGTTTGAACCCTCGACGTCGATAAATCCGAACGACAGTCCAGTGCGCAAACCGCACGACCAGGCAGCCATTCAATTGATATCTCAACAGTCTTAACATCACCAATTTGAGTCTTGGTAAAATCTTGTGTAAAGGCTTCATCACAATAGTTTGCAAAGGTTTGTAATCTGATTTACAGTCCGAAATATGGTGGAAAAATTGTTATTTTTCATCTTTCGCTGCAATCAGCATGTCATCTGACATGATTTTGATGATATGTAGGCCTACACCTGTGACGTTTCTGTAGTACTTCACTTGCTGTTATACCAGAAGGCATTCTCAGGAATCTTGTATCTTCCAAACGGAGAATTGAATGTACATAAATAAGCAGTGGCGTAGCTAGGGTGTTTGATGCCCAGTGATGCCCCCCCCCCCCGATATAAAACAGCGAAAATACGTAAAGCCACACTTACCGCAATTGTCAGAAATATGTGTAGTGGAGTGGATACCTTTTCAGAAAACACCGGCCACCCCGATATCCACGTGACCCTTCCCCCTAGATGGCACCTTGTGTCCGCGCATAAAAAGGCACACCAACGTAGGCACTGTCCATTCGACCGGCATCTTTTGTCGCTGTAGTGTCCGTACGTTACTGGACCTACGTCGTCTCCATTCCCTGTTTGTGCCTGGTTCTACACCATGTGTTTATGGATGGCTGCAGGTCTTTAGTATATAATAAACAGTTTGGAATCGTCCTACGAGTTACCTTTGTCATGTCATTTAGTTTGTGTTCTGTGACCAACCCACCACAGAAACTTGGTAGCACGAGTGGGGTCAGGAAGAGAGACTACACTGTGGGATCAGAAGACGTCTCAGAATCTGCTTCCTGACAACCGAAACTAAGAAAGTGACAACCAGACGTAGATGTCTACAAGTAACAGTTAGTTTTCTCCTGTTTCTGTACTTTCAAATATTTTCTATTTTTTGTTTTCTTCTTTTTGTTTCAGGGTAGATAGATTTAGTTTATTATATTTTAAAATAATTTGCTTATATTTTCTTAATTGTGATTTTACTTAGCTTGAAAATTGTTTCAGTTGAGATAGATTTAGTTATTGGGTTACTATTATTGTTAGAGTTTCTTAAGATCTGCAGCCAGATGGAGAGAAATATGGTGGAACCTAGTTCAGTGAAGGGGAGAGACGTGGGTCCCACGTGCAGTGTAGGAGAGCCGGAGGGAAAGGAACGTGTCACTAAGGGGATGTTGACTAGACTACAAGCTGAACTTGAAGCATTGAAGCTGGCCTGTCAGCGCCCTCACTGCATCATAGAACCTGCGAAAAAAATGATACAGTTCAGCGGAGATGGCAGAAATGTTGAGGTTTCAATTGAAGATTTCGTCAGAGAAATAAGAGATCTATGGGAACTTCTGCCTTACCTCTCGCTTCAAGAAAAGGCAGCAACCATCATTGCGAACATAAGTGGTCCAGCTAGATTAGAGATAGATCTTCAGCCACCTCATATCAGAAGTGATCCAGAAGCTCTGCTTGATGCACTTACATCTGCTTTTGAAGTAATCATACCGGTGCGCGAAGCAGAAATTGCGTTTCTGATGTCGCAGCAAAGAAGAAGTGAGTCACTGCTCGAATTCTCTCACCGACTATTTAAGGAGTTCACAACGGCCATCAGGCAAGAACAAAGAGAAGGAATAGATTGCTTCAAGGAGGAAAGATTGAGGGACCAATATGCCTATGGAGTCAGAGATCCAGAACTTCGCAGAGAGCTGTTTAGGTTCATAGAGCAACATCCCCAGATAAGTTTTCAAAGTCTACGAAACTATGCATTCAAGTTGGAGAACCAGAACAAAAATGCAGCTCGAGCCCAAGAGCAGTGGTCTGAGGTTCTCTTAGCAAAATTGGCCAAGTTAGAGAAGCAACTTGAAGAGATAAAGGGGTCAGGCTATAACATTCTGCTAAGTTCAACTAACGCTAACTCACTCTCTAGTCGACAACACCGGGGGTCTGGTTATAACAGTCTGCCAAGCTCAACTAACCCACTTTCTAGTCAACCACATAGTCAATGCAGACCAACACAAAGACACGCGAAACATAGCAACCAAAACCGAATTCAACCAACAGCACCGCCGGGTCTTGTGTGGTCAAGGACGAAGAGAGGATTTTCCCCATACACTGATGATGGATCACCAGTCTGCACCCAGTGCTGGGAACCTGGACATGTAAGACGTCACTGTCAGCCATCACCACAACTCACGGCTGAGGTTCAATCTGTGTGCAATAGTAAACCCATTGTTTCACAGCCAACCCACCAAGTAGAACAACGAACCAGTGAGCAACAAGCTGATGCAATGTACAATACAGATGCAAGTCACTCAATTCAAACATACCCCGCATCAAGGAATAGAAACTTTAAGGCTGGTCAGCCTAACCAGACCAGACATGACAGAGTCTGGAAGACCCATAGACAAAAAAGAAACTACAAGCAGTTGAACCAGCCTCAAAGACGATTTCGCTCACTACTTCCTACCACACTTTCTACAGCTTCCCAGACATCATGGGTCGAGAAAGACGTTAGTATCAAGGAAGCACCAGACAAACCACTCTGTATGACCGATGGACTCAGCGCGTTACAAACTGGAAAGATATTTGTCGTTCCAGAAGACACTGACAAGAAACAGTTGTTTCAGTTTTTAGAGTCCTACTAGGCTGAACGCCCCGGGACGGGTCGTTTCAAGCTAGGGGCTCTGTAGTGGAGTGGATACCTTTTCAGAAAACACCGGCCACCCCGATATCCACGTGACCCTTCCCCCTAGATGGCACCTTGTGTCCGCGCATAACAAGGCAGACCAACGTGGGCACTGTCCATTCGACCGGCATCTCTTGTCGCTGTAGTGTCCGTACGTTACTGGACCTACGTCGTCTCCATTCCCTGTTTGTGCCTGGTTCTACACCATGTGTTTATGGATGGCTGCAGGTCTTTAGTATATAATAAACAGTTTGGAATCGTCCTACGAGTTACCTTTGTCATGTCATTTAGTTTGTGTTCTGTGACCAACCCACCACAGAAACTTGGTAGCACGAGTGGGGTCAGGAAGAGAGACTACACTGTGGGATCAGAAGACGTCTCAGAATCTGCTTCCTGACAACCGAAACTAAGAAAGTGACAACCAGACGTAGATGTCTACAAGTAACAGTTAGTTTTCTCCTGTTTCTGTACTTTCAAATATTTTCTATTTTTTGTTTTCTTCTTTTTGTTTCAGGGTAGATAGATTTAGTTTATTATATTTTAAAATAATTTGCTTATATTTTCTTAATTGTGATTTTACTTAGCTTGAAAATTGTTTCAGTTGAGATAGATTTAGTTATTGGGTTACTATTATTGTTAGAGTTTCTTAAGATCTGCAGCCAGATGGAGAGAAATATGGTGGAACCTAGTTCAGTGAAGGGGAGAGACGTGGGTCCCACGTGCAGTGTAGGAGAGCCGGAGGGAAAGGAACGTGTCACTAAGGGGATGTTGACTAGACTACAAGCTGAACTTGAAGCATTGAAGCTGGCCTGTCAGCGCCCTCACTGCATCATAGAACCTGCGAAAAAAATGATACAGTTCAGCGGAGATGGCAGAAATGTTGAGGTTTCAATTGAAGATTTCGTCAGAGAAATAAGAGATCTATGGGAACTTCTGCCTTACCTCTCGCTTCAAGAAAAGGCAGCAACCATCATTGCGAACATAAGTGGTCCAGCTAGATTAGAGATAGATCTTCAGCCACCTCATATCAGAAGTGATCCAGAAGCTCTGCTTGATGCACTTACATCTGCTTTTGAAGTAATCATACCGGTGCGCGAAGCAGAAATTGCGTTTCTGATGTCGCAGCAAAGAAGAAGTGAGTCACTGCTCGAATTCTCTCACCGACTATTTAAGGAGTTCACAACGGCCATCAGGCAAGAACAAAGAGAAGGAATAGATTGCTTCAAGGAGGAAAGATTGAGGGACCAATATGCCTATGGAGTCAGAGATCCAGAACTTCGCAGAGAGCTGTTTAGGTTCATAGAGCAACATCCCCAGATAAGTTTTCAAAGTCTACGAAACTATGCATTCAAGTTGGAGAACCAGAACAAAAATGCAGCTCGAGCCCAAGAGCAGTGGTCTGAGGTTCTCTTAGCAAAATTGGCCAAGTTAGAGAAGCAACTTGAAGAGATAAAGGGGTCAGGCTATAACATTCTGCTAAGTTCAACTAACGCTAACTCACTCTCTAGTCGACAACACCGGGGGTCTGGTTATAACAGTCTGCCAAGCTCAACTAACCCACTTTCTAGTCAACCACATAGTCAATGCAGACCAACACAAAGACACGCGAAACATAGCAACCAAAACCGAATTCAACCAACAGCACCGCCGGGTCTTGTGTGGTCAAGGACGAAGAGAGGATTTTCCCCATACACTGATGATGGATCACCAGTCTGCACCCAGTGCTGGGAACCTGGACATGTAAGACGTCACTGTCAGCCATCACCACAACTCACGGCTGAGGTTCAATCTGTGTGCAATAGTAAACCCATTGTTTCACAGCCAACCCACCAAGTAGAACAACGAACCAGTGAGCAACAAGCTGATGCAATGTACAATACAGATGCAAGTCACTCAATTCAAACATACCCCGCATCAAGGAATAGAAACTTTAAGGCTGGTCAGCCTAACCAGACCAGACATGACAGAGTCTGGAAGACCCATAGACAAAAAAGAAACTACAAGCAGTTGAACCAGCCTCAAAGACGATTTCGCTCACTACTTCCTACCACACTTTCTACAGCTTCCCAGACATCATGGGTCGAGAAAGACGTTAGTATCAAGGAAGCACCAGACAAACCACTCTGTATGACCGATGGACTCAGCGCGTTACAAACTGGAAAGATATTTGTCGTTCCAGAAGACACTGACAAGAAACAGTTGTTTCAGTTTTTAGAGTCCTACTAGGCTGAACGCCCCGGGACGGGTCGTTTCAAGCTAGGGGCTCTGTAGTGGAGTGGATACCTTTTCAGAAAACACCGGCCACCCCGATATCCACGTGACCCTTCCCCCTAGATGGCACCTTGTGTCCGCGCATAACAAGGCAGACCAACGTGGGCACTGTCCATTCGACCGGCATCTCTTGTCGCTGTAGTGTCCGTACGTTACTGGACCTACGTCGTCTCCATTCCCTGTTTGTGCCTGGTTCTACACCATGTGTTTATGGATGGCTGCAGGTAATCACATTTTACTTATTCACATTAGATTGTAAATTTAATTAGTAGTTAATATAGAATATCTCTCTTGTGTTTGTCAAAGAGATGATTGGTTCACACTATAAGATTTTGTTTTTCGTTAGATCTAGTATTTAGGCTTGTTAATTATGTTTAGTTTATGTTCATTTGTAATTATGTTTTATGTTTGCCTTTGGCAGGTCTTTAGTATATAATAAACAGTTTGGAATCGTTCTACGAGTTACCTTTGTCATGTCACTTAGTTTGTTCTGTGCCAAGCCCACCACATATGTAAAAATCTGAAAATGCTAGCTTAAGAGAATCTTGGACATCATTCTTTTTCTCTCAAAGCAGAATCTTGCATTCAATAGGCATCACCAATATTTAGACAATATTTAGAGCTGAATCATTTAGTGGCATTCTAGCTGATATCTTTTTATTTTAATTCAAGATTCCAAACAGGTCCTTGTTTGAGAAGTTCAAAGGCTTCTGAATAAATTGCGACAAACTGCTGACGCCTCTTTCGCTCTAGACCAGGGATGTCAAGCACGGCGTTCGAGAGCAGCATGCGGCCCACTTGGCCACCTTAAAAATTATCAAAATAATGTTAAACTACCACCCTAGACAAGCTACTTAATTGAAAAATAGTATTTGTTAAACTGACCACGAGAGTGAGACTGCACTGAAAGCAAGCTACATATTGTCAAACTTATAGCTAGCCATAGCAAATCATTTAGGGAATGTGATTTTATGAAGGAGTGTGTCGTTAAAGCCGAAGTAATTTGTCCAGAAAAGGTGAAAGCATTCAAAGTAATAGCGTTAACTAGGAACGCTGTGGCTGATAGAATAAAAGATATGTCAGTCAGCTTGTAAACAATTAAAGAACAAAATGGTTGATTTTGAATTATTTTCATTGGCTCTCCATGAGTCAACTGGTGTAACAGGTGTAGCACAGTCGGCTATATTCATAAGGGTCTGTGATAGGAATTTTGAGATACATGAGGAGCTACTTGCGTTCTTTGCTATGCTTAACACCACAACAAGCGAGGGTGTTTTGAGAAATAACAGGTGATATTGCAGTATAATTTACCTTTGGTAAATCTAGCTAGTCTAACAACGGATGGCGCACCAACCATGAAATGAAATGGTTTTGATGTATAGCTGCTTTCAAAAATAAGAAAGACTGTTGCTATTTTTAAATTTGCTAATTTTTTAGTGCGTCATTCACCAAGAAACATTCTGCGCGAAGCAATTACAGTTCCAACATGTCATAAGATCGTTTTCAGTCGCTCTCAATTTTATTTGTGCCCATGGTTTAAATCCTCGCCAATTTTCAATGTTTCTGGATGATATTGGACACGAATTTGATGATGTTCCCTTCTACACAGAAGTCCGCTGGCTCTCATATTAAGTATTAAAGAAATCGAATTGTTTTTGAACATGAAAGGTGAACCTGTTGAACATTTCTAAACTGACGAATGGGTTCAGAATTTGGCATTAGCATTTGATCTCACTCTTCACCTGCAAGACTTGAATTTGAAATGTCAAAGTTGAGACAAAATGGTCACAACTGCGTGTGGTGATGTGATGTGCTTTAAAGCTAAATTACGACTGTGGATAAACCAAATATCAAGAGAAAATCTTGTTCACTTCTCAACGTGTCAGGAACTAAAAAGATTCAATACGGCTACAACATTTGGTAAACATCTCCTTCCCCTGGAATCGTTAGTATATGCTTTCAATGACCGTTTTCGTGACTTCGTTTCATACGAGCCAAAAATGTTCGTTGTTTGTATCTCCATTCTCATTTGCTCCTGAAACTGCTGCTGGTAATGTGCAGTGCAACTAGAGCTGATAGTATAGCAGTCAGATTCTTTGTTGAAATTGGTTTTGCTGTGCCAAAATTTTACAGTTATTTACCTGAATAGCGGAAATTTGTAAGCACTGATCTCAGTGAGCAGTTCCTTTCCATAATGAAAGCTACAAAAACACCTCACTGTTCAAAACTATCTGATCAAAATTTGTCATCAGTGATGAAAGTGTCAGTGGTAAAAAAAAATAATTCAACATGACATTATTAATATACTTGTATTCCAGAAAAGATGTCAAGCCTCAGGACAAAGAAAATAATGCGTAATCATAGTAATTTTTAATTACCAAATAGTACTACAAATATAGCTAAGGGACAAGGTATGCAATTAAATATTGTATTCTATTGTATTGTTTCTAATTTACATAAAACTAGTAGGCTGTTTTGCAACTGATTTTTGCTGCGGCCCCTCAGGTCATAGTAAGATTTTATGTGGCCCATACACCTTAATGAGTTTGACATGCCTGCTCCAGACGAAATTTGTTGCTATGAGCACCATCGAGATTGATTTCAATCTGAGGATTCAATAGTTGGGATAGCGAAAAAAATCATATTCACCTACCACATCATGATCATATTGGGTGATTATTTGTTAAACTATCACGTCCAAGAAAGAATAAATCTTGACGAGGAGTTCTTTCTTATGTGTTTTACAGAATCTTCACCTTTTTCACTTGACTTCTTTTTATTGTGGCTAATACCTCTTTGATATTCTGCACTAATCCTCAGATAAGAGCACATACTTTCCCTGAAGGTATAATGCCTTCAGCGTTGCCCTTCCGACTAGGAGTTATCGATGTTTTCCATTTAAGATTGCAATATCGAATTAACGATCATTGTTTTGGAAGTTAGACTTACCCGTCGTTTATTTCAGTTAATTCAGGGGCCAAAAATCCAAAATAGGTGAGAAAATTAAGCCTGCATAGCAACTAACAATCCACCTACTTAAGAGATTTTATCTTTACAATTCTTCTTCAACTCGTTCGTGATGCCCATTGAGGGCCAGATTGTGGATTGAGAGAAAAGGAATGATAATGATATCCAAGATTCTTTTCATGATCAGAATTTTACCTTTAGGACCCTTTGATCACCGTCGTCAACCATTTTAACCAGAGAAGACAATTTATCCGTCTGAGCTAGCACTATGAGCGCCAGCCAGACTTATCAATCTTGAGCAACCCCCATAATATTTACACAGAGGCAAAATGGATCAATTTTGAAATCAAATACAGTAGTTAGTGTGTCAATGTTTGCAATTTTTACTGAGAAATTTTGTGCTCGGTTTGATGCCCCTCATCAACTTGATGCCCGTGCGGCCCGCACTACCCGCACATGGCTAGCTACGCCACTGTAAATAAGAGCTTGGTTTATCCAACTCTGCTTGCCAATATTCATCCTTTTGATCAAGTATACTTAACAACTTTGTTGCTCCTAGTGAACTTTTGATTTGATCAAATGTTGGTATAGGGAAATGTTCTTTCATTATATTTATATATTTGTGAAGTTCTCGAGAATCTAAACACAACCTCAAAGAATTATCTTTCTTCTTTGCTGTAACCAAGTTATGAACCCATTCTGTTGGCTCATCAACTTCTGTGATCACTCCATCTTGTTGCATCTGTGTGAGTTTTCTTTTCAATTCTTCATAGAGTGATGGTGCAACTCTGCGCGTACACTGAATAACTGGTTTTGCATCTGACAACAGTTTGTGATACTTCATTGTGTATGTACCGAATACTTGTTTCTATTTCTTCATCAGCTCTTGTGGAACTTCCTTCTGTTTCTTGACTTCATGTATCGATGTTTCTCTTTACTTCAGTAAGTTTAAAAACACATATCTTCAGTACTATATAGAGTTGAAGCTAGGTGCTGAAACAAATGATACATACATATATTAAACATAAATGAATAACAGCTCCTGGGACCAAGTTTTTAAGAGAAAAAGTAGTGAATTGAAATGCTACGAAAATAAGGGCATGCGCCGACCGAGGCTCGAACCTGTGACTCCGGATTCGACACGACCGCCTAGCGATAACGCACCAAGCGAAACTAACCTCTAGACCATCGGAATGTCAAAAAACATTCTTCTGATCCAGAGTCATTTCGCCCGTATGCAAATTACCACCCCAGTGGTCAAAGGTCACAAGCCCCAGCTAGCCCCTCCCCCACCCTCGCAGCATCCGTTCACTAACAATTTCGATAGAGCCTACACAGACAGCCGTTAGGCATGTATTAGACAAACGATGGCTCTATCTAATTGTATATCTCTCACAAAGACAAGTGGACAACATAAACACATTACATATACAAGCTTCAGTGGGTACGAGCAATAATGCTGTAAATGTAAAGATAGAGTTGAAGCTAGGTGCTGAAACAAATGATACATACATATATTAAACATAAATGAATAACAGCACCAGGGACCAAGTTTTTAAGAGAGAAAGTAGTGAATTAAAATGCTACGAAAATAAGGGCATGCGCCGACCGAATTTGGTAAAGGAATGTTCATTCGATAACCTTAGAAATGAAGTTATCAGAGATCGACATACCGGTACAGTCGGATCGAGTGAGAATAAGACTTCTTAGAGACGTAGACTTAACTTTAGAGAAAGCAGCCAGCATAATTTGTGCTGAAGAGCACACACAGAACCAAATGATAAATATGAAAGGACTACATGTTGGACTGTAGGTGCTGATAATAAAGAAGACAGAAGATAGAAAGCCAGTCAAAAGCTCACAGGACAAACTCTCAAAAAATCCTGTAACAAGTGTCATTAGAGACTCTGGGAGATCTTACGGAAAATAAGATTGCCCAGCATTTGGACAGACATTCCGAAAATGTAAAAATGTACCTTTAGCAATTTAGAAACCACTACCTGATACCAGCGCATTAAATCAACCGGACAAAATATCTAGGTGTTATAATAAATGAAAAACTGTCATGGAATCCCCATATTGATGAAACAATAAAAAATCAAACAAAGCATTCATCATCATCATTTCTTTGGGTTCCTCATGGAACATAGGGCCTCGAAAAAAAAACACTCGCCACTCTCCACGGTCTCTTGCTAGTTTTTTTATGGTTTCACATTGCGTCGCCATGTTCTTTTTGGTCTTCATCTACATCTTGTTCCCTGGGGGTTCCACTCTAAGGTCCGCCTAGCTCTGTTGCTGGTATCTTTTCTAAGGGTGTGAACAATCCATCTCGACTTCCTCTCTAAGATCTGCACTTCTATATTTTTCTGTCCACTTATCTCCCACAGTTTGGTGTTTTCTACTTTGTCGTACCAGTGTGTTTTTAGGATATTTCTCAGACATCTGTTGATGAAGGTCTGTACTTTTTTTGTTGTGGCTTCAGTTGTTCTCCATGTTTCAGGACCATACAGTATGACAACCTTGACATTAGAGTTAAAGATTCTTAGTTTAGTCTTGTTTGAGATGTGAGGAGATTTCCATGTTGGTTTTAGCTGTATAAATGTCTGACGCGCTAGATTTATACGCTGTTTAATGTCTTCATCTGTTCCACCTGATATACTGACTACACTCCCAAGGTATATAAAATCAACCATCAACTAACCACCATAAAGAATATTTAAATCAAAGATTGTTCTTCCTAGATTTTCATTTTTATTTGAATATGTAAGGTGTTGACATTTTTTAATGTCTAATAATGCAAACATGGTTCACTAATGTTTGATGTACAACTGGGAATTACAAGCTATTGTTCATTGTTGTATGTCAGAGTGTCAAATTATTTAATACAGACTCAGATGATCTTTTCTTCAAAACCTGACATACGTTGTAAGCCATATGACGATTGTTTTTATTATACTTAAAGCCATTTTAGTAGCGCCTTCTTATTACAAATTTAATAACAAAGTTTGTGAATATTAATTAATAAAAAATCTATATAATCTATGAAAGATGATTTCTGTGAAACATTCAAATTGAGATGATGTTTCCAATCATAAAGAAAGGCATCTCTTACATTTTCAAATTTAAAAAAAAAAAAAGGCATCTTCAAAAATAGATACTTCAACTCTTCATGATGACCAAGCAATGAACAGCCACATTTTGCACAAGAAGAAAATTTAAAAATCTAAACAGCTTATTTGTACCACAAATATTGATTGAACTATCAGTTCATGAATCAACTCACTAATTCAAACCTAACACTAATTTATTTTTCGGCTTAACAAAATTCTATTTGAACTTAAGAAATAAAATGTGAAGATTTTCTATCCATCAACAAGCTCAATGCTGCCATGAAAATAAATAAAACATGGACATTGGGGATGGTGATGTCAGTAATATGTTGCTGTAAACTTGTTAGCGATATTTCAAGTAGGAGGGGTTACCAAGGTCACTCCAAAGAAGTTGAATATTTTCAATAGATAAATGTTTAAGCAACATTACATATTCTTTGTATGTTTGCACCACACACAGAAATAAATAATAATGGACACACCACACAATCCTGCATACATGTTATATATTGTGACATATTGTAATGTATATGGCTCCTTCTGTCTTGGAAGACAATGGATGTGCCCAGATGAGTCACTGGTTTTGTCTTGAGACGGGGCAGAATCTGGAGTGATTGATCAAGCCAATTCTGGAGCGGCAGAGTTCGTAATGGGGCACTGTCACCACTGGTTATTAGAACAAAAATAATTCTGTGGCCCAGTGTGGATTAACCATACTTGGTAAATATTGTATAAACAAAATATTTCTACACCAGTGGCAAAATCTTAGATTTCCAATGCAACACAAAGAAAAAATAGAATAATTACAACCTCAAGGAAATATTTACCCAAATGAAAGGGGGCTAAGTCCTCACCACCAAATTATAACATAATCACAAAATATGTATCCACTATACTATTTGATCATTGACCACTGGCCATATGAAAATGTTCCATTATGATTCCTCTTCAGATAATTTACTGACAGGGTTAACCTCATTCAATGATGTCACAAAAACTGGACCTGATATATTATCACTGTACAACTCATCCTCACAATCTTCATCTGATTCATTATTTTCTAAGAATGCTGCCCATTTTAAGGAGGTTCGGCTCACATTCTTTGCAGATGCTTTTGTATTAGTCAAGTTACAGGAGTCTATTTTTAGTGTATGGACATCAGAACAAGAAACAGTTTCTTGATTTAAACTATTTGATAGTCTGGAGCAAAATGAGTAGTTGATAGCCGATGAGCTTACTTTAACAGGTTCTGTTTTGTTAACCTGACCAATGGCTTGAACAATATCAACATTGTTCAGACTTGAAGTAGATGTAACAGACTTTTTGTCATTGGAGCTTGACAATCCTGTTGTGTTGTTTCCATTAACAGACAAATGCTGGAGGTTGACTTGTGAACAACTACTTTGAGTGTTTGAATTAGTCCTGATTATATGATTGTTGGATGATTTGTAATTAAAGGTTTTGGATGAGTTGGTTTGAACAGAGTATTTAGTCCATTTGTTCTTAGTCTGTTCTATTCTGTAGACAAAAAAAGTCAAACAATGAATTAATCAACAATTTGTTCTTTGAGTAACAATTGTTCATTACTAATCTAATACTGACATTTCATTATTCTGAGTATAAAATAAGATAATTTCAATAAAAATAGATGTTTGTTTATAAAATGTTTTACGTGTTTCAGATGTTCATTCAGAATTAAAGATAAATTACTTCCTGGTCCAAACCTTCTACAGGACGACGGGAGATGGCAGTGAGCATGAACACAGAACCATCAAGATGTCCATACGACAGTCCAACATGCATACCACACGACCAGGCAGCCATCATAGATCATAAAATGAGTTTGGTTTTCTATTCAATGCAACAAGAATAATATGAGGCTTTCAAAGCCTGCCATGTGATTAAGTCTACAGTGTTTTGCAATAAGAAACAACTTGAGGAAAGAAAACTGCACAGAACAGCTAAAATACTATTGTAGATTCTCCTCACTTTTCTACCTGCTAAACACCATCACCTGTAAGTGCACATACACAAAAACATATACACAAGTTCACTTACTCTTGTCTTGTTCTCTTGTTGCTCTGTTGAAACTCTTTATAGTCTGTGGTCATTTGGCAGTTAGTACCAGTTGGTGCATCTTCTAGCACTACATCCTCATTATCTCCAGAGATTTCTAGAAACTGAGCCCAGTGGCTGGTCTTTAAAAGAAATTGTTTTAAATTAACAGAGCAGCATATTATGTTTTATCATTTTTTATTTTACTTATGTAGTGCATAAACAGTGTGTAAAGAAATTTAACTTTTTAAAAGTTTCTCAAAAGTATAACGATTCAAGCACATAGAAATCCCTTGCTCTGTGATCATAAATTTTTATTTATTTTTTTGCCATATTACTTGTTAACAAAAAAAGGTTATTACATTTAAAATTTCTAGTGATTTACTTTTGTAACTGTTTTTATTCATGTCAGCTTTATATTTGTAATCAGCATAAATATTCTTTTGCTTTCTAACCATTGTATCTCCCAGATCAAGTTCAAGATTCTATGACTACATGTATTCAAGTATATCACGAAAGTTTTTTTTTTTGCTTACTAAATCTGTGCTAGTTGATACACGCATAAATGTATCTAATTTCTTATTGTTATTATAGACATGAACAATTGTTTGACAATGTTCCTGAATTTATAAAGCAAAGGCTTATGGTTGGAGCAGAAGGTAAAGCCACTAAAATGGGCAGACTAGACTAAAAATAAAGGACCCCAAGAGAAAGAGGCTTAAATTGAGTAGAGAGCATTCACAATACTTGTAGGGTTGTTAATGTAATTAATTTAAATTGTTTTACATCACAGTTAGTACAATTTTAGTAGTCTTTCTATAAATAAGTTTGGTTATATATATATATTATATATATTTACATTTTTGTTTCTTGAGTGTTCCTTTTTTGTAAGAGACTCTTCTTGACTCACAAAACTATCTTTCTGAGAAGAGTGAGATAAAACTGAAAGTAAACAATTTTCTTGTGACTCTTGGTCTATTTGACCTCTAAGTGTGTTCAGTTTCTGAACATGTTTTCGACATTCTGCACCAGTTCCTTGTCCATACACCTTTATGGAATATAAAATATATAAAACAAATTATTTTTTAATTCAATTAACTGACTACATTAGAATTATATAAATAAATATATATATATATATATAATAGTTAAGAAACATTTAAAAAAGTAGAATCACAAATAAATATTCCCAATAAAAAACTAGTCTAGAGTTTACAACACATTAGTAAAATTACCAAACTTTAACATACTGTTATAAACCTGGTGGTGGCGTGTGTGTAGTCAGCCGACGCAAATCGCCCCCGGCCAGCGCTAGACAAGCTACGACGGTCAGCCGAGTGTCAACAGGACGGTTCGGGAAGGATCGCCGTTGTGAATAGAGCTCAGGAGCGTCACGAGAGTTGTAGTCATCTGACAACCTAGAAACGTCGAGCTGCGTTCTGTCCGCTTCGAGAAGGCCAGTAGGGACCCTTTATAAGAGAGGAGGTGTCGCAGTCAAGACGGTTGAGAAAAGAGGTTCAATACAGCACGGTTCACGAGAGAAGGTTCAGAGAAAGGAGTTCAGAACACGGTCGACTACAGCACAGTTCAGCGTTGTGGTTCTGTACGGAGCATTACGACGGTTCAGTGCGGAGTACTATCAAGTACAGTTGAGAGGAACGGCGTATTGATCTTGGTCTGTGATCGAGTCCGACACAAAGAGCCTAGTGTGTGAAGTCAGTCCTGAACTGTCGAACCCAGTGCAAGCCCGGAACGAGACATTTAACATTTTGGCATATATAACAAATATAGATCTAGAATCTAGAAATACAATTTAACACAACCTGAAATCTAATTAAGAAAGACATAAAGATCATAAACATGATAAAGTAAAGGCACAGTTCAATCAAATTGTTGTAAAAATTGTAGATCTATATATATCTTGATCTAAATTATATTTAATACAGATTATAAGTATAACATCTAGATTCTAGATGTTTTAGAGAATCTACAATTCAATAACAATTGATTTTAATTGAGTGTAGTTATGGTTGACCTAGATTCTAGATCTAGTCGTTTAGTGACTATTGCTCTATTGAACTCTTTTTTATAATAAATATATCTAGAATCATAGAAAATGATAGAGCTATTCTAGATCTTGAATTTATATCTCTTGTTTTTTTTTATCTCAGATTTTATATAAAATCTATTAATGATGATGATAAGTTATCAATTATAAAATCTATAGATCTAGATTAAGCTAGAGTCTAACTAGAGTAAAGAATCTAGTTTCTTGTCTTAGGCTTAGTAGGAGTTTCTATATAATATAGTAAATAGTAACCCATATAAAGTATAGATCTAGATATATTATATATATCTTATATAATACAGACATTGCTTATATTGCTTCAAAAAGAATATAAGATGATTACATCCTACACATTCCATCATGCATATTAACCAATGACTTAAACTTAAATTCTGACAAGTCACTGGTTTTCCAGGCTAGCTCAGGCAACCCATTCCATGCTCTAATAATTAATAGTACTAGGCCAATCTAATCTTAAAATATAAATCTATATTACTATATTTTACTATATAAGTCATAAGTATCTAATCTAGATCTAGACCTAGAGAATAGAATAGATAGAGACTCAATAGAGTCAGACCAATACTCCCAAGCCCAAGGCAATAGAATCCGAAAGTGCAAGTCTAGTTTTAAATTTAGTTTTTTTATCTAGATTCTAGATCTATACTAGACTGTCACTATAGAATTCTAGTATAATCTATAAAAATAAATCTACCCACAAGCGGGCACGGGTCTGTAAATTTACCTTTATTATTGATTGCTTTTCTCCGCATAATTTGCATTTCCATTTCGAAACTTTAGTTACTTGTAACACCTGAAACGTTTGACACAAAGCACAACGCAAAACATGAAATTGAACCATCGCGCTATTGAATTGTCACTATTTACACTATTGTTATATATTGTACACTCTATTGAACTATAA
This sequence comes from Biomphalaria sudanica, assembly GCA_036873155.1. Classification (NCBI taxonomy): domain Eukaryota; kingdom Metazoa; phylum Mollusca; class Gastropoda; family Planorbidae; genus Biomphalaria; species Biomphalaria sudanica. The sequence goes on along the minus strand of JAZGLO010000202.1, from coordinate 374,032 downwards.
AATGTTTATAACAACAATATATTTTTAAAAAATGTTTAAGGATTATCCATTTAAGATGTCGATCTCCTAATAAAAAGAAAAGACTACAACCTCCTTTCCAGTTGTTTTATAAGTTTGAGACATGTCTTCGAGACATGACGACAGTGTGTAACGCATAGCACACGACATGACATCATGACATGGTTACTGGGTTTGTAGGCCGATTCGGGTGAGCATCCAAGTGGGAAAAAATTGCATTTCATTACTCGAAGAAAATTAATTTTTTTTTGCAGTTGATTTAATGTTTATTTTTTTGCCTGGTGGTGTATGTGGTATGCACTCTGGATATCGATGGTCCAGTAGCGTAGCATCTATGACGTGGGGGGGGGGGGCAATGAACTCGGGGCTACGACCATTAGGAGCCCACTCCAGTGACGTAAAACTATGGCTAGTGGGGGTTTCCATGCGTTTGGGCCCTTGTCTCCTGCTCAATTGGGGCCCACGACACTTTGCAATTTTGTAAAGCCGTTTTAATTTAAAATACGAAAATACTTGCAATTGAATGTCTTTTGGTCAATATAAAGACTAGATCTAATTGATTTTTGTTACTAGCTAATTTTTTCTTATAGGGGAAGGGGCAACAACATAGTTTTTAACCTGGCTCACTACGCTATACGCCTCTGCGATGTTCCAGGCTTTGAATCCTGCCCGCCGCCATCCTGTCATTTGGGTTAGGATTGAATAATTTTCATTTCTCAAGAAACATCCGAAATATGTATTATAACAAAAACAAAATATTTTTCACGTTAAGTTTTATTTCAAGTTTATTACTACATTCTTTCACGCCAGTGTCCTAATTTCATGTAAACGCCATACATGGATAGTCCTTAACATTTTACGAAATGTGCACAACTTTTCTTTTTTAAAAATTAATTCTATCAACACAATAATTCGGTAAATAATAAACAAAACAATATGGCAGCCTCCATTGAGTAATACAATAACATGAAGAAAGATAGTAAATATGATATTTCGAGATTATTTAAAGTCTGTACGTAATATCTGTTTAATGTTTTTACTTTTTTGTTATAAATACTTTTCTCAACAAGCTTTGTTCTTGTTCCTAACAGTAGGCTTCATGTAGATCTAGACCTAGACTCTTTATCTCTCAGTCTCTAGTCTCTAGTAATAAGTAGTACTCACTCTAGAGACGAGAGTCTAATTTAGAATTATTTTATATTCCTGTATTACACTATTGCGACAATTCATCGAGTATGATCGAGTCTTAAAATTATTTATTGACTGAGTGATACTGATATTAATTAGTTATTACAGATATTATTTAACTAGTTGACCGGTTAGGCCACTGCAACCTATGCGACCGCAGTAGGCCCGCATTATCATAGGACCTGTGCTAATTCTAGATCTAGCCTTTCTAGGTCTAGACTCTAGGTCAGGTGTATAAATTATTAAATTAAACCATGAAAGTTATAGATTATAGATCTATAACAGATTTCCCGTGGCCTCCTGTCGATTTACCAGGAGTTCCTGGAAATCTTTTGAAAACTCATATCTCCTGAAATATATAGACAAAAATTGTCATTTTGGGGTGTCATTCAATTTAATATGGAAAACACCAATCCTACGCGCGATAAAAAAAAACAGCATTAAAAATTATGCAATACCCATAATTGTGGAATCTAGTGAAAGAAGCTTCTCGCTCCTTAAACTAATGAAGAATTACTTGAGGTCAACAATTTTTGTAGATAGATTGAAACATTTGGTAATTCTTGCTGTCGAGCGTGATCTATGTAGGAAATAGAATTCTTATGATATACTGAATGACTTCACTACAAGCAAGGCTCGTGTAGTAATTCTGTGCGTAGTAAAGAATGAATAAAATGCAAAGACGAATATATTTTCTACTTCAAACCCCTAATTTTCACTTATTATCCTTATCCCTACCCAAACTGAGCCCTGCGAAATCCGTTTTGCATTGGGCCCACAATGTTTAAGTCTGGCCTTGCTATTTAGTGATGGGTGAATACTACTTGTTCTCCCCCCCTCTCCCCTTTGTATATAAAAAAAATAGTCCTTTTTGTCTAGCTAGTTTGAGGTGCTTCATCTGGGACACCAATACCTATTTTACTAAAGTTATAAACTTTACAGTTTTTAAGAAAAAATACACTATGTAAATTAATTATTGATAAAACACACTAGGGAGCAGACTGCTTTTACTTTGTTTAAAATTGATAGAGGTTTAAAATTCCAAGTTTAGTGATGCACCTGTGATACATTTTTTACTATCACATCTACATAATACTAAAATACAAATAATATAGATAAAAAAGATATAGATAATGCAATGAGATTATATTGTTAACCCATTTCAACAAAAAATGTCTGTTCAACACTCCTAGGTACTTTTTCACACATTTTCTACAATTTTAAAATACACTATGCACTTTTCAAGCTCAAAATATCACACTTAATACATTAAACATGTTTAAGTGCAATACGAAAATTGTGATATTTCAATTGGAATGTTTTGAGATACTGACCTTTTAAATTAAAATAAATTGGCCTGCAGATTGAATTAGGTTGGGCATTATGTTATAAATGAATAACGTGATGTGCTTGCATATAAAAAGGTTAGTTAAGATACTCAGCTTTAGAATTCAGAATGAGTGGCAGGTTCATAAACAGGTTTGAAAAATATTTCACTATTTTGTAGCATCAGTCATCCTATCTATAGCTGCCTCTTTATACATATATAAACTTCTTTTTTTTTTTCATCAGGTTTAGCCATAAAATAAAATTACCCTCACATGAACTTAAAAAAAATACAGACATTCCCCCCCCCCCCCCCTTTTTTTTTTTTTATTAAAAAAAAATTAATTAAAACTACACATTACAGGCTCATTTACACATTTGACAATTCATTTTTAGTACAGAATCAGAATCCTGGAATTGTTGGCTTAGCATCAAAGTGTTTAAATGTATTGAATACTCAACCATTTCAATTAATTTCCATAAAATTCAAAATAATATTTAAAAAAAAAAAGAAAACAACAGCAAGAATATTCTGTAAGATTTAATAATAATCATTTATTTTTATTGTTCCTCCATGTATATTTATTTATGTTATTATTTTTATTATTATAGCACATCAAATACTTTGCATCAACAGTATCAATTTTGAAAACAGATCTTTAGTGGTAAGTGACATTTAATGTTAAGTCTCAAGTTAACTTGTTAAATTTCTTTTCTTTTTTCTGTGTGAGTATTTTAGAAAGAAAGTTTAAAAGGGAACTTTTTTCACCATTTCATAAAAATATAAAGTTCTATTTATCAAAATTTTAAAATTCTATTATCTTACTCAACATGATCCACTGATTAAAATATATCCCAAACCTATGGAAAGAACATGTTGATTAAAATAGTTTGTTTTTCACCATTTACACATAAAAACAAAATAAAATGAATTTAAATATATATATTTATAATAAATAAATATTTATAATATATATATATAGGTATTTTTTAAAAGGAAGCTTTCAAGTTCGGCATGCTTTTAAAATTCTTAGGTATAGACAATAATTTTGATTTTAAAAAAGTAAATCCTAGAATGCAACTTCTATTTTTGCTTCACACAGCTTTTAAAATATGGTTCTAATCGTTAAATGAAAAAACATGAAGTATTTTTTTCAATATAAAATGATTGTTATTACGTTTTAAATCTTCATGAAGCTTGGCTATTCTGAAATGACATATTGACAACATCACCATTTTGTTATAAAAATATTGGAAAAAGAAAATACTTATTCACTTGAGCACATTTTCATGTTGAAAGCCAAACTTGATATTTTAGGACTAAAATTTGTCCATTCATTATTTTTTTACCTATTTCAGGGCTATGTAGAATTAACAATATGGCCTACAGTACCTGACTTGACTGAGATTCGAATAAACAGTAAACAATGTAGTATCCTTGCAAATGGTTTCACATTTCATTAATGTATTTTAGTTCCTCTAACCTCTTAGTTTATGAGGGGAACAAATAACATTACAAATAAAAGACTCTAATAGTCCTGTTTTTATATGCTGCCTTGCTTTAGCTTTTTTGAGAGATTGGCTTGGTAACTGGGCACTTAGCTTTGAACCAGGAGGTTCTGGGTTTTAAATCTCAGTGAAGATTGGGATTTTGAATTCTGAGATTTTTAGGATGCCCCTGAATCCACCCAACTCTATATTCTTAGTTGGGGAAAGTAAAGGTGGGTGGTCATTATGCTGGCCACATGAAAAACTTCGTTAACTGTCGGCCATAGAAACATGAACTGAACATCATCTGCCCTATAGATGGCAAAATCTGAAAGGGTTACATAACTACTTGCGTTTTTCCATTCTCACTTTTTAACTTAGAACATTTTTGATCAATAGATTTAAATTTACTATGTAGTCATTTCTAGAGCCACACACATTTAATGGATTACTGAGAGATGTATTAGAACTTATGTGGGTCAGCAGAAATATTTGAACTACTCTCTAATTGAGGAACCTTTCAACATTTTCTGTGATTAAACTATATGTCTCATTATCCCTTTGAAATAAACAAGAAGACTAGAATAATAACGTACACTTACTTACTTAAACTTACTTAGACTTAGATACTCCCATGAAGTTTGTCGCATTGGGCGTCAAGCTGTCTTCATAAAGATGTGTCACTGGCAATGTCTGAAGCCTCTTCCCACCTGGTGTCCACTGTTCTGAGGTCCTTCATGAAAGTGTGATGCCAAGTATATGAGAGTGTCCCTGTTAGCGCTTGTCTCACATTGGCCTCTGTGTCATTTAAAAAGAGTTTAACACCTACTGGCTGGAATATTTAAAAAGAAAATATATACTATATTAAAAAAAAATATTTTTTCCCCTTACCAACATAGATGAGGTTGCATGTCAATGTGTTTTGCGCCAGGAGGCCCATTGACTCCGACTTCAGCCTGCTTTTCTTTCTGGGTGTGCTCCCATAGCCTTTGATCATCCAAGATCATCTGCAAGGCAGCAGGTGTTTATTTTCAGAGTTTTCTCTCCTAGATGAACTGCTATCCCTAGCTAACGAGTTTCATCTACCCGGGTTTAGAGTCAGAGCGCCCTATACTCGCTTTTTGCAATCATTTCCCTGGATTTCTGAGATGTTTTTAGTAAATATTCTAACCACTGGAATACTTCACCTCATCCTCCATGACTGCAAACCAGTTGGTCTGCGGCTGTTTATTTGCTATTCACAGCTAACCCTTATATCTAAGGGTCTTTCCCCTATCCGCCACCTGGGGACGCGCTTGGTAGAAGGTGGTAGCTCCCACATTTCATCTCATGTATTGGTCTACTCATCTGAACACTCCAACATAACAATGAGAACGAAGAAGAAGAAAATTCCCCTTACAAAGCAGTTAACTAATCATTTGTTTCTTGTGTTTTTTGGTCTTCAATAGTGTCCATAATCTAGGATAGTTTGTAACTGGAATTTTAACATGATGATTTAGCAGTAAACATGCTGTAACTGTTTCATTCCTTAACTAAAGCAAGTTGTTTATCGTGTCAGTGTAGACAAGAAATGGGATGCAGAGTTTTCTTACTTCGATCCCAGTCTGAATATTTGCCAGGGCAATGCTGTCAAGTGAGTTTTTACTTTGTTCTGTGCCGTAAAAAAGTGTTTTTTTTAACTTAGTTTATAAATTGACCTGAAATAATTATAGTAAATAATGTATAGCACTAGTTGTTCAATTTCATTTCTTTATCCGACGATAATGTTGCATGGCTAAAATTACATCCTGCAAGAATGTATCAGTAGGTAATGGCTAGTCTTGGCTGCCAACCCACCTAGGAAATCTATGCTACCCAAGAACTAGAAAATATTCCAGAGTCAACCTTGAAAAATTAGGAGCCAGCGATCCTTAGTCAGTTTGCAGTACACAGTGCTATACCTGAGTGAGCCTGTGATTTGGCCGATTCCAAATTGTGTCAGCGCTTGCCATCAGGCATTTGTCTCATTTCTGTGAGAATATCCATAGTATATTTTTGACTGAAGGAAGCCATAGACAAGGATTAGATTTTAGATTGTTTAGAAATATTTTTAGTTTTACTGTAATTTTTGTTAAGACATGTACTTTGATTCAGTCAATTCATTCAAGACCTGCATTTTTTTTTTTTAAACTTTTGTTTCATTGATTATTTATTTTTTTAATCACTAGTTTTCTTTGTTTTGTTGTAGACGAAACATAGATTACTTCCACAAGTGTCAGATGAATGCTATCAATGCTGTCGACCCTGACCTTGGCTGTGGAGAGCTGATCATCACTTTCCCCAAAGAAGTTTTGCCCACAATATCTGGTTTGTGTCATAGAATCATTTTTGTGATGTCGGCTTAGGAAATAGTATGTCAGTAATTATAGAAGAAACAGGCTTATAATCTTTAGAATCATTTGCTTTGTTACATTCATGATTTTTTAACAAAACTAAATGTACTTCTCAAAACATTTTTTTTGTTAGTTTTTATTTGGGACATCAGTTTTTATTAATGTAATTCTAAGGAGACAGTCTGTTTTAGCTAAGTCACACTCACTTATCTCACCTCTGATATCCAAACAGTCATGTGATTCTTTCAGGAATCTGTACTTTTTGTTAAGCAGACATTTTAGTGCTGAACTATCTGATCAATATATTTTTTTCTTTCTTTTTTCAGCTCTAGGTAGTTTTCAGATATGTGTAGAGTTTGGTCTCAAGGAGCCAAAGGGTGGAGTTCACTTTGTGGTACCTGACATGCCAGGTACAATGGCAGAAAAAAGTGCTCACATGTTTACTTATTCTCTTGAGAACCAATCAAGGTAACTTACATTTCTCAGGCATGAGAAGATTTGTACTTTTAAATATTTGTGACTCTGTCTAATATGAAGAAACGAAAGCAAAGTTAATATTTGTTGCATTCGCTTGTCAAATAAGGTCTAATGTTTTTAAAAAATCTGTTGAAATGTATCACAATTATGATCCAGAAATAAAGGATAAATAAAAAAAAATTGTGGTTAGCTCATTATTATTATTTTTTTTCTTTACATGAATGTTTCAGGAATGTTATTATTATTAAAAAATATAGATTCTTACATCAGTCTATACTTAGCTTGTTATTTTGGGCACACAAAATATATTTTTAAAAATGCTACTATGTTTCCCATATGTCACTTGATTTAGTGAATTTTGTTAATGGGAGTTTTATATTATGTTTATGATTTCTTGTTTAATATTGTGTTAATAAATTGGTTTCTTTGTAAATGGTAGATTTATATTGTGTTCATACATTGGTTTTCTTGTTTGTGGGACATGAATATTATGCACATAAATTGATTTTCTGTTTATAGGAGATATATATTTTTTTATAAATTGGTTTTCCTGGTCAAATTCCAGACAACCTATTCCATGTTTGGTAAGATAATCAATCATTTGCCAGTGGTAAAGAAGGTTTAGCTATTAATCTATATTTATTTTTTAAGATCATCAAGTAGATAAAAGTCTCCTAAATAATAAACATATCGTGTAAATCTCAACAGACTCTGGTTTCCATGCATGGATACATTCTCCGAGCCATGTACTTGGAAGATTGAGGTCACTGTTGACCGTGACATGACAGCTATCTCCTGTGGTGACCTGGTGGGGGTGGAGTTCACTGAGGACCTGTTGGAGAAAACTTACCATTATTTCCTGTCCACACCTGTAGCTGCCCCTAACATAGCCTTGGCTGTTGGGTAAGTTGTGCAGGCTGTGCATTAGACTTTGCTGTTTGTATAAAATATTGCTACTAGTATTAGAATCTTTGGTAAAAAAATAATAATGATGTTTTGATATATATATATATATATATATATTAGGGGTGCACCGGATAGTACTTTTTGATATCCGGCCGGATCCGGATATGACCGGATAGTAAAATTTGATATTCGGCTCTAAGTGTTTTGTAAATAGCTTGTATTGCTGAGCATTTTACGAAACTGTTAAATAACATACCTATATTTTTTTTCCTTTTATATACCTTATTGTTTTAAACTCTTTTGCTGATTGATTTATTAAAGATTAACAGTATTTATAAACATAAATTAATCTGTGTAGCATGAGCGTGTCCGTATGTATGTTCGAGGCCACCAACTATAAAGGCTGTGTGTTGGAGGGTCAATGTAAAATATGTTAGTATATATTTAACTAGTTACTAATGTAAATCTCTCATCTGGCTTGTATGGTGGTTGGATGTATGTGTTCAATAATTTCTGACCAACAACTGGTCATCAGACTTGTAATTTTAAGTCCAAAGACTGCTTCTGGTTCTGGCTTCAAGGGCTTAATACTGATAGCTGTTAGTCAATAGTTGGAATCTGAAGCGTAGTAGGTCATATATTTATTAATCCATTTGCGCAAACGATATTTTATTAACAGCAGGAACATCTATTATACCTACTCATAGCCTGAGCTTTAAATGTTGCGAAGCATAGATTTAATTGTAGTCTGTAGGCCTATTATTGTTATCAATGTTTAGATCTACTGTTATATAGATCTAAGAGAATTAGGAAAACCAACTATAAAAGAAACAAAATCACCCACACCCTCCCTACCAAAAAAAACAAACAACATAAATAGACTTTGTGTTCGACTGATTGTAACAACCTGGTCAGATAGACGTAGTGAGCCTACACATGTAGTCCTAGTGTAGTGTGTATAGTTGATGGTGTTGACCTTCACGCGTTTTTTTCCTTGGGCATACGCAATAGTGTTTAGTGTGCAGGCGAAGAAAGATAAGACACTGGCATGATCAGTCAAGCATATAGATAAATTATCTCTGTACCTTAGTTACAGAGGTCAAGTGTTTCTTAACATTCCAGCATATTTTTCTTTGTTTGCTAGATCTAATTGTGGTGCTTTAGATCAATTTATTTTCTGCGATGTTAAATTTAACTGTAAGGTTTTCCTTTATATATTAAGTCAATAGAATTAAACAATGAAATTAGTTTTATTTCTAAAGGTTTTAATACAAGGGGAAAAATACATACACGCACACATGCACATATTTGTTTTATTTTATTGTGCAACGAACGTGTGTTCAGCGCCCTAAATGACATTTCTCTCCAAGTAAACAAACTTAGTGTCACCATCTAGTGACCTCTAGAGACAGTCTCAATATGTCTTAACAATTTGCGTTAATCCATGCTGGCTTATGAATGGTCAATGTCTATATTCTCTATCAATACATTGTCATGGATTAAACAAATAAGAAGTTGGGGGTGTTGAGTCTCTTGAGCCCTCCCTTTAAAGATACCCTTGGTCAGTGTCTGTTTGGCTTGTAGTCCTGACTCATACGTGAGACTTAACTCAAAGTAAACAAACTTATTACCCGTCCAATAGTATAAAAGGTGTGGTTTGTGGTCCAGACCCTTGATTGACAACCTATCTCATAATAAACTAACTCATACCAAATTAACCTTATAGAGATTTGGCTTGTAGTCCCGCCTCTAATAAAAATTCTAATCCAAGTAAACAAACTCAGTTCCCTCATAAGATGTGACCTCTAGACAGTGTCAACACGTTGACATCTGGCTTAATGTGGTCAGCTGCCTATTTGTGAACTCAATGTTATGGACTAAACAAACAAAAGGAGGTTGGGGTAGCTCATCTCTACCTCTGGAGATATACCCGCACATCTAGACAGATTATCAGCGTGACGTAGTTAAGGAATATGACATGTTTACTAGACCACTCAAAGGTCAAGACAAGCCAGTGTGCCAGACATCGCTGCTACGTATGTAATACGAATTTATAATGTAAAGTCTAGTCCCCCCCCCCAATAACAAACCTAGTTCCCTCGTGTGACCTCTTGAGAGTGCTTACGTCCATCGTATCTGACTTGGGGTCACCTGTCAATCAATGAACTCAATGTGATGGGCTAAACAAATAAAAGGGGGAGGGAGTTGTTCATCTAGAAATATACCTGGTTACCTTAGAGGTGTGGCTCTTGTAGTCCAGCCCCCTCCCCCCAATAAAGATTAACTACTAAGTAAACAAACTCAGTTCCCTCGAAAGGTGTGACCACTAGAGAGTGTCTATACGCTGACATTAAACCTACGTCCATCGTATTTAACTTGTGGTTACCTGCCTATAAAAAACTGTGATGGACTAAACAAATAAAAGGGGGTGGGAGTTGTTCATCTCTACCTCTGGAGATATACCCGCACAGCTAGACAGACGTCTGGTCAGCATGACATAGTCAAGGAATGTAACATTTTAACATGTTAACTAACTTACTCAAAGGTCAAGACAAATTGAAAAAAGTGCCAGCCATTGCATCTCTGTATGTAAAGCGCATTTATGATGTAAAGTTTCATCTCTATTTATATTAAGTTATTAACATGCCTTGTCTCTATAATAAACGATGTTTGGTGCATATTTATAATGGCTCTATTTTTAAGCACATTATTTTGTTTTCATATAAACATTAATACATTCTATAACAGACAGTAATTGAACGAGGTCCACTTTATGCATATTAAATAGGTGTATTTTTACTATCCGGTTTACTATCCGGTAGTGATATTCGACCGGAGCCGGATAGCACCGGATAGTAAAAAATGCCGGATATTCGCCAGAAGCCGGAGCCGGAGGGACTATCCGGTGCACCCCAAATATATATATATATATATTGGTTTGACTTAAAACAATTTTTGTTATTATGTAAGTGGAGAGGACAAAAATTGAGTTAACTATACAAGCCCTTAGTCACTACACCTACACTTTCTCTTATGACTGAGTCCCTGAGAGCCAACCTTTTCCCTATGAATGAGTCCCTGAGAGCCAAACTTTCCCCTATGACTGAGTCCCTGAGAGCCAAACTTTCAACTATGACTGAGTCCCTGAGAGCCAAACTTTCCCCTATGACTGAGTCCCTGAGAGCCAAACTTTCCCCTATGACTGAGTCCCTGAGAGCCAACCTTTCCCCTATGACTGAGTCCCTGAGAGCTAAATGTTCCCCTATGACTGAGTCCCTGAGAGCCAACCTTTCCCCTTTGACTGAGTCCCTGAGAGCCAACCTTTCCCCTTTGACTGAGTCCCTGAGAGCCAACCTTTCCCCTTTGACTGAGTCCCTGAGAGCCAAATGTTCCCCTATGACTGAGTCCCTGAGAGCCAAACTTTCCCCTATGTCTGAGTCCCTGAGAGCCAACCTTTCCCCTATGACTGAGTCCCTGAGAGCCAACCTTTCCCCTATGACTGAGTCCCTGAGAGCCTAATGTTCCCCTTTGACTGAGTCCCTGAGAGCCAACCTTTCCCCTTTGACTGAGTCCCTGAGAGCCAAATGTTCCCCTATGACTGAGTCCCTGAGAGCCAAACTTTCCCCTATGACTGAGTCCCTGAGAGCCAACCTTTCCCCTATGACTGAGTCCCTGAGAGCCTAATGTTCCCCTTTGACTGAGTCCCTGAGAGCCAAATGTTACCCTATGACTGAGTCCCTGAGAGCCAAACTTTCCCCTATGACTGAGTCCCTGAGAGCCAACCTTTCCCCTATGACTGAGTCCCTGAGAGCCTAATGTTCCCCTATGACTGAGTCCCTGAGAGCCTAATGTTCCCCTATGACTGAGTCCCTGAGAGCCTAATGTTCCCCTATGACTGAGTCCCTGAGAGCCAAACTTTCCCCTATGACTGAGTCCCTGAGAGCCAAATGTTACCCTATGACTGAGTCCCTGAGAGCCAAACTTTCCCCTATGACTGAGTCCCTGAGAGCCAAATGTTACCCTATGACTGAGTCCCTGAGAGCCTAATGTTCCCCTTTGACTGAGTCCCTGAGAGCCAACCTTTCCCCTTTGACTGAGTCCCTGAGAGCCAAATGTTCCCCTATGACTGAGTCCCTGAGAGCCAAACTTTCCCCTATGACTGAGTCCCTGAGAGCCAACCTTTCCCCTATGACTGAGTCCCTGAGAGCCTAATGTTCCCCTATGACTGAGTCCCTGAGAGCCTAATTTTCCCCTATGACTGAGTCCCTGAGAGCCAAACTTTCCCCTATGACTGAGTCCCTGAGAGCCAAATGTTACCCTATGACTGAGTCCCTGAGAGCCAAACTTTCCCCTATGACTGAGTCCCTGAGAGCCAAATGTTACCCTATGACTGAGTCCCTGAGAGCCAAACTTTCCCCTATGACTGAGTCCCTGAGAGCCAAATGTTACCCTATGACTGAGTCCCTGAGAGCCAAATGTTACCCTATGACTGAGTCCCTGAGAGCCAAACTTTCCCCTATGACTGAGTCCCTGAGAGCCAACCTTTCCCCTATGACTGAGTCCCTGAGAGCCTAATGTTCCCCTATGACTGAGTCCCTGAGAGCCTAATGTTCCCCTATGACTGAGTCCCTGAGAGCCAAACTTTCCCCTATGACTGAGTCCCTGAGAGCCAAATGTTACCCTATGACTGAGTCCCTGAGAGCCAAACTTTCCCCTATGACTGAGTCCCTGAGAGCCTAATGTTCCCCTATGACTGAGTCCCTGAGAGCCTAATGTTCCCCTATGACTGAGTCCCTGAGAGCCTAATGTTCCCCTATGACTGAGTCCCTGAGAGCCTAATGTTCCCCTATGACTGAGTCCCTGAGAGCCTAATGTTCCCCTATGACTGAGTCCCTGAGAGCCAAACTTCCCCCCCCTTTTTTTTTTACCATCTTTCTTTCAATCTAATAGAGCTCAAGATTTTTCTTACCAATCCAGTTCTCACTGTCTGTATACAATGGAAGTATAGTCTTAGTCATATGTAGAAAATAATTTTTTGTTCTATGTTTACACATTTTTTTTTTTGCTTCAGTCCGTTTGAGATTCTGGTTGACCCTAAGATGCATGAAGTGACTCACTTTTGTCTTCCTAAACTGATGCCAGTGCTCAAACATACCACCAGCTATATACATCAGGTTAGATATCTATTGTAACTATTAGTTATTGTGTTATGCTATTATAGGGTTGTGGCGGCTGAGGGATAAATCCCTTGGCTTCCAAGGTTATCGGTTTTGAAGCCTGCTGAAGACTGGAATTTTGACTTTGAGATTTTCACATAATAAATAATGGTCACCTGACCACATTGTTGGGAAAAAGTAAAGGTAATTGGTTGTGCTTGCCACCCTTGTTAATCTTTATGTCCTTTGCCCCATATATTGCAAGGTCTGAAAGGTGGTACTTTATAAAGGACACCTACTGTTACTGTATTTTTAATGTTACTTTTTTTATCACATCATTCTTTTTCTTCTTAATTTCATGTTTTGTTTAAATCTGCAGGCTTTTGAGTTTTATGAAGAGCTGATGTCTAGTCGCTACCCTTATTCATACTACAAGCAAGTGTTTGTAGATGAGGCTTATTGTGAAGTATCCACCTACTCCACTATGAGTATACTCAGGTTGGTATACCCAGACTTTGTGATTATAGACTTTTAAAAAAATATCTTTTTGTTTACTTAAATTTAGTAGTAGAACTTTTTTTTACATGGTATAAATTTAGGCACCATTTCTATGGATTTATCATTAATGTTTATGTAAAGTGTAAAATAGAGTTCAACTATCGCAAGTACATTACATTCGTTAAGATAAGGAAATATATTCTTGTCACTGTGTTAACCCTATGATAGCATAATTAGTACAGCTTGTGAATTGTTCTTTCAACAGTACCAACCTTCTTCACCCAACCAACATAATAGACCAGACCATGGCCTCTCGTCAGCTCATGGCCACAGCTGTGGCCCAGCAGTTTTTTGGCAGCTTTATTGCTATGGAGTCCTGGTCAGACGCCTGGCTGACCAAAGGCATCACAGGTTACTTGTCCTACCTCTTCAGCAAGAGGACGTTCGGTAACAATGAGTACAGAAACTGGGTCTTTAGAGTAAGTCCTCATTGAAACATTTCTCAAATCTCTTATGCAATGATGACTCATGAACTTTTAAAGTTTTGATTTCATACAGTGCCCTGATCAAGGTTTCCACCCACATTTATCTGGCTACAAAATGAACTGCAATTTCCAGGGTGTTGTCTTTTTGATAGTTACCATATTGTATCTGTGGTTTCAAATAGAACTTGGTGTAGGGACAATGTGCAAGGCACTTAGAGTGAAATTATACAGTACTTTTGCCTTTACTATTTTTCCTTGTCTTCCTCTCTCTACAAAGACCGAACCTCTCTTGTTTGTTCCTATAACTAGGATGTTTAAATGTTTAAATTAGACTTTTTTTTTCTAGAACTTAATTGGCTAAGTGTCCTGGCATCAGCCATATTTCCTATAGCAGTTATTCGACAGTGGAATACATTTTTGAGGCCAAAAGAAAAGCTCCCTTGTCGAAAAAAGACATAGAAAACAAAAAGAAAACTAACATAAACCCCTTTCTGAAAACGGTTTGGTCTGCAACAGATGTATCAAAATAAACAGATCACAACTGGGTTTGTTTGGTTTTGTGAAATACTACAGTCATCCTTGATCTTCAAAATCTAAGACAATGCTTTATAATAGCCAGCATGTTCCTATAGTATTTAAAAATTAACACGAGTTAAGAGGACATTACTGTTATTGTTATTAAAGAGTTATGCTTCTTCATTACAAATACATTTCATCTGAATGTAAAGCAAGGTGCATTAAGCTAGGTAAGTAGGTAAGTAGATACATTGAGCTAGGTAAGTAGGTAAGTAGATACATTGAGCTAGGTAAGTAGGTAAGTAGATACATTGAGCTAGGTAAGTAGGTAAGTAGATACATTGAGCTAGGTAAGTAGATACATTGAGCTAGGTAAGTAGGTACATTGAGCTAGGTAAGAAGTTACATTTTCTCAGAGTTGCAATAAATATTGGTCAGGCATGTTTGCTATCATCTCCAGGACTTGCTGGAAGTTAGTGAATATGAACAGCAGATGGGCAATGTAGTCCTGGATCCAACCAAGCATGGCAGCAACCACCACTTTCACATTCAGTCCCCACATACTCTGTCTCCTCGTTACATTGAGATGTTTTGTAAGAAGGCTCGATTGGTCATGAGGATGTTGGAAATTAGAATAGGAACAGAGCTTCTTCTACAAGTATGTCACAAAAATCTCCTTGGTCCATCTAGGAGTGTTGCATTATATTTTATTAATGAACACAATTTTTTTTTCTTTCTTTTTAATTTTCTTTTAATACCTGTGAGTATGGTCAATGTTTTAACCTTAAATATTTTAATGACTCTCTTAATCTGGGCTCTCTGCAAACACTGTACCACCTGACACATCCAACTCAAAGAATTTGACAACTCTGGCTCCAAATAACATAACTCGTAAATGTCTAATAAATCAATAGCCTATACTGTACAATTGACAACTCAACACACTGAATGTCCAAATGTTCCACAGTGGGTAACCTTATCCAGTACTGCCATATAAACTCTGTGACAAACTGTACTGGCCGGAGGTTTTGTACTGGATTCTCCTATATTGTACTGAATCGTGAATCATTAACTAACTTGACTCTAACACCTTACCTCTCTAAAGAGTATGAAGGCCTTCTGAAAACTGATAGAACCTTGCTAGTTCCTTCTGAATGATCACATGACCATATTCAACCTTGAGGACATAAGAAGGATTCGCAACACAGATCTCTTCTGAAGCATCACTCATCACAGTTGAGTGCTTGCCTAGCACTGACCTTTGTTATCTGTATCAGATGATTACACATACCCCCATCGCCACCACAGTTACAATAATATAATTTGTTATACTTTTGTCACTTGTTTCTGTTCTATTTGAAAAGAAGCAATTATGTAATGCAATCACTAAGTGAATGGGCAAATAAAGTACATCTAATCACTAACTTTCATCACAAAAATCTCTATTTTTTTTACTTTAAAAAAAAACAACTTAGTAGTGCTAATCTAACCCCAAAAAATCACTCTATATATTTCAATCAATGCAATGGATTGTTTTGTCTTAGTGTCCTTTTGTTTTTGTTTCTCATTTACTGTTTGTATTTATTTCCCCAGGTTTTGAACAAACTTCTTTCTTTAGCTTACAATGCCAGCCAACAGCCATTCAGTTTTAGCAGCTGGTCAAACATGTTACTGTCAACATCATCAGTAAGTCCTATCTTCTTTGTCTAATTAGTGTCTAGTTACCTCACCACTGCTGAGCTGTTTGTATCTTTTGTGCCATAGAACAAAAAAAAAAGCATTAAGTCCTCTACTATGTGCTATCAGACAATATCTTTAATAAACTCTGTTGGCAAGATAGTAGAGACTCAAGGGTGATCATTATAGAGTTTTCAAAAAGAAATTGACAGTTTTCAAATGGTGTGAACAATTTATGCTGTGGGATTGGTTTGTGGAATGTAATGAATTGAAATAAAAAATTATAACAGTTCTCAATAAGAGGAGAAAGTTGAAAGTGTTGTCAATCTCTGTCATTTACAATCTTAATTCAAAGTTTTTATTGCTTATATCATATTAAATGTGCAGATTGTCTACCTCCCTCTACACAATGCAGTCAGTCTAACTGTAATAGCAATGTTTAAGGTTGTTTACTGGAAACATTCATGCACATGATTTGTATTTTCTTTCAGTTCTTAAAGATCATCTACACGGTGACTGGAAAAGATATTGAACCTTTCATAGAGCAGTGGGTGTATCCTTGTCTAGTTTTATTTGTAGAGATATTTTAATTTATTTCAGCTTTGCTATAATCACTATTTATTTACTTGAACAGTTTAAAAAGTAGTTTCCCATTCAGACCTTGCAATCTATTGGGCAAATGATGTAATGATCATCTGTTTCTGTGGCCATGTGGCCAGCACAACAACCAACTGTGTTTACTTTTCCCCGACTAATGTCAGGCACCCATTAGAGCTGGGTGGACTCGGAACACTGTAAAGATACCGAAATTAAAAAAGATCGCATTACAAACAGGAAATATGATACATGATCACAGTGGTGATTGGACCCCATGATGACCATCTGACCACTGTCAAAAAATGCAAGTTAAGACTTAAGGCCATATAACAAAACTTTCAGGACTTCCAAAGACTTTTCTGCTGGTGAAGGTGAATGATGTCAGGGCTTCACTTTACATATATGCTGCTTTTCTCTTGGTCTTGTGTTTCTTAACTTGGTTCCTGTGGCTCACTAGCGGGTTTCTTGAATATTAAATAATACTTGCTTGATACTTTCTTGGTTACTCAATTATAATTCATCAATACTTGCTTAACTCAAATACGAACACTTAATATACATCAACTCTAACTTTTTATAATCATGAATATCGATAATACTTTAATACTTAATAAAGCACACAATTATATCACTCTTATGAAATAGTAATACACAAAACACCAGTCCATCAACGTATAAATATATAAATGCATAAATACCAGTCCAGGAAGTAAACGTCCAACCTTCCTGGACCGGGAGCAAGGCCTTACTGACTAACACACTGTCTCGCACATTCAACGAAGACTTAATCACTCAGTTCACAACACGTGCAACACTTTGCATTCATAACAAGGGGATATAACAATCATACCAAAATATCAAACTAACATTCATTCTCGCCATACCTCACCCTGATAAATGAGTTCCTGTCATATGTTGTTTCCAGCCCATAGGTAGTAAATTCTTGAAGGAATCAATAGTTTTTATTGATTTGAAGTTTTCTTTAATCCAAACTGTCACAGATATCAAGGCGGCTGTGCCAGATTTATTGGCAGTTTTGTGTTTAACAGGAAGCGTAATGTGGTGGAGCTAGAAATCAAGCAAGATTTGGCTCCTGGAGCCATGAAATATGTTGTATGTTTGGTTTCATTTATTTAGTTTTAAAAGTCTTTTTGTTATCTGGCTATATGCATTCTTTGATAGAGCACCATAATTTAACCAAGCCATAAACTAACCACATCAGGGTCTGGGATAACATTTTTGTACACCATATTTTCTCTTGCTCCTCGTAGGGTTCTCTAAATGTCACCATACAAGAACTTGATGGCTCCTTTAATCATCAGTTTAAGATAGA
This sequence comes from Biomphalaria sudanica, assembly GCA_036873155.1. Taxonomy (NCBI): domain Eukaryota; kingdom Metazoa; phylum Mollusca; class Gastropoda; family Planorbidae; genus Biomphalaria; species Biomphalaria sudanica. The sequence goes on along the minus strand of JAZGLO010000202.1, from coordinate 355,995 downwards.
AGAGAACAAAACCAAGTTTGAGATCACTTGTCACTCCAAAAGTAGAAGGTGAGTACTGTTAAGAATTTTTTTTTACTTATTTAGATATATTAACAATTGTGACAGCTTGCTGATGTAACTAGTCAAACCTGGAAACCCATTGATCTGACTGATGTCAATTATGTAGCCTGTGAGAAGGTTTTTCAAAGTAGCACTGGGTAACAAAAAAAAAGGTAAAGTTCCCCTTTCAGACCTTGTGGTCTATAGGGCGGATGAGGTAAAGGTCATTTGTTTCTGTGGCCTACGGTTAACAAGGGTGTCATGTGGCCAGCACAACAACAAACCGCCTTTACTTTTCCTTAACTAATGTCAGGTACTCATTAGAGCTGGGTGGACTCAGAGGCGCCCAAAGATCCCGAAATTAAAAATCCCAGGATTCGAACCCGGGTCCCCGGTTCAGAAGCCAAGCGTTTTACCGCTCAGCCACCACACCTCCACTGGGTAACAAAGGCTTTGGTCAAATATAAATTACAGAAAACATACTGATGATATAGAAGGCACATGAATTAACCCTTTAAAGCACAATGTCAAGAGCATAGAAAGCACATGAATTAAACTGATATAGAGTACTATGCCCTGAATTATATCATAGAGAGCATTATATTAAAAGCATAGAAAGAACATAAATGTACTCTATTTCAATATACATCATTTCAAGAGCATAACTTTTGTAATTTGAAATATGCATTATTTTAATTTTTCATTTGAGCCCATTTGTTTAATTATATGGATTTTCTTACAAAGTAAAGGGGGATTAAAATGATTTTTAAGGAATTGAAGACTTAATCTATAGACTTAAATCATTTTTAGCATTCTAGCTCTCAAGCCATAAAATGGCATTTCCAAAATTGAAAAAGATTATTGTGTTGATTTTATTTTTCTTGCAATAAAGCAAATTGTGATCAACAAAATTAAATCTTGGAGAACAGTGTAGGAACACTACCTTTATTTATTATTCTATAATTCTAACTTTAAAGCAGTACTTTGCACATTTTATTTTCTAAATTGCAGAAACAAAAAGAAAAAAATTCCTTTAATGACTGGTGAAGAGGTTGACATGGACTTGACAGCTATGGAGTAAGTCTATTTCTATGTTTTTCCTAATGGTCATTCAAATTTGATTTCTAATTTCATTAGTTATCTAATGTTTGTTGTCTCTGTATGTATAACTTGCAGAAAGATGTAAATTTATTCACTGTTGTACTTGTCAGTGCTGACTCTCCAGTCCTGTGGCTACGTTTGGATCCAGACATGCACTTGCTACGGACTGTTACTTTTGAACAGCCAGATTACATGTGGCAGTATCAGCTTCGATATGAAAAGTGTATTGTGGCTCAGTTTGAGGTAGCATCCTTCTTTTTAACCATTCATTCATATTTAGTCATTAATAATAGTTTAAATATGTCATGTTAAATATTAAGTCCAGTAATATAAACTAATTAAAAATAGTTATCATATTCCTTTTATGAACTTTTGGTTTAGACATTCTGGGATATGAATTACTTTTAAACATTTCAGCAGTAACATATCACTATCACTATTTTAATTTCAATGTTGTTGTTTTTTTTTTTCTTTAATCTTTGGTTGCTTTTCACTCACCAGGCTATTGACGCTCTGGGCAAGTTTCCTACACCTCCATCAAGGTTAGCCCTGACTGACACCATAGAGAATGAGGAGTGTTATTACAGAGTCAGACAAGATGCCTGCTATTGCTTGGCTAAAGTATGTAGATTGTGTTAGTTTTGAGGTTCAAATCCAAAAAGTATACCACGTGGTCATTTAGAAAAGAAAAGATTATCCATTCTTAATTGGTGAGCATGGAGAATATCTATAGAACAAGAAGCAAAGACTTTAGGATGGGCATGGACCCAACTGAGGCAATAGTCTGATGGTGAAGTACTTTTGTGACTCTACTCTCCATTGGGAATTAAAGTCAAAATTCTTCTTGTTGTACAATGCTCCTGTTTCATAGTCATTTGCTATCCAGCTTTGGGCTATGGAGTTGTAGGCTCTTCTGCAGTCTAAAATGTTTGAATGGAAATATCTCATTTTTAGCTGCCCCTGAAAGGGGAAAAGACACTATTAGGTTTGTGGGGCCTGTCTGTCCGTCCCGTTTAGATCTCAGAAACTAGAAGAGAAAATGAAAATCGGACATCATGATATTTTAGATCATTCAAAGTTCTGATGCAATGGCTACTTTTTTCTTTTCTGAAAGTGAACCATCTAATTTTAAAAATTATATATGCAAGCAGATTTTTAAAAAAATTACACCACTTTTCAATGAAAAACTTCAGGGGAGCTATTTTTTTTTAAAAGGTCATGGACATCTTCATTACTAACTCAAGCTTCATTCATAGATTCCCGCATTGGTACAAAAAAATTGCATCTAAGGTCACAATGGTAAAAGTGTCAATGGATTAAAATATATTTTCCATTTATTAATAGAATACTGATTCAAATGTTGTTTTTAAAAAAGAATTTTGATATAACTTTGTTTTAGTTATAAGTTTAAAAAATAACAAACTACTTTTATAGCGCGCACTTTTGACATATCCTCATTATAGGGGCCTACACTTGACAGTCTAAATAAGACTAAATAGAGCCCAGATCTAGATATATTTATAATATATATATATTATAAATGTATTGATAATTTGAACAAAATTTTAATTATTAAGGCCATAACTTATCTTCTGACAGCTTAGGGGTGCAGATTTATTTATTATGTAAACAATTGAATAGTATCACATTAAGAAATGAATCGGATACGAACAGCATAGTACACCATTACCCGCTAACAAAAGGCCTACTATTCATGATCATAACATTGGCCTAGGTCTAGTAATGCTAAGATTAAACGTGTAAATTTATACGAGTTCTAGATATAATAGATTCTATATCAAAATTCTATATCTAGTTCTAGATCTAGACTTAGATCTAAGTATAAACTTAGATCTAACTCTAGATCTAGACTTAGATCTAGTTCTAGACTTAGATCTTGAATCTAGAGTTAGATCTAAAACTAGGTCTAGATCTAGCTAGATCTATGTCTAGTTTGTATGACAAATGACAATGGAGATATTAATTTTTATTTGCGAGAGGAAAGTCTTCTTAAGTCATTTGTACACAATTGTAGCTTAAAGTAGGTAAAGAATATTTTTTTTTCGTGTTGCAAATTTGTCTAATTTTGTTAGAAGAATAAATCTTTTTTTAGTTTCTCTTTATTACATGTAACATGTTATTAATTTTGAATGTATGGATAAGGTTAATAATTATTATTTTAAAAAATATAAGTGTACGCTAAATGAATATATGGAGATGCTGTGGCTGATGGGTAAAGCACTTGGAACTGGAAGTCCTGTGTTCAAATCCTGGTGAAGACTCTAGGTGGATCACTTCGGGGGCCTATTTTGAGTTTTTGTTTCCACACAAACTGTCTTTGTAACCTTGTTTTACTTTAAATGATGTGACAAGTGTTTTACTTGTATCATTTAGGTTTTTAATCTCTTTCTCAAAATAGTGGTTGTATTTTAACTTGTCAAACTATAATGAACTTCTGCAGATAGCCAACCTGATGGTGGGCACCTGGACTGGACCACCTGCCATGATTGCCATATTTCGTAAAATGTTTGGATCTCACTCCTGTCCCGCCATCATCCGCCAGAACAACTTCTCAAACTTCCATCACTACTACCTTCTGAAGGTCAGCCACTTTTATTGTTTCATTTTCAGAGAGAACAAAAATATGGAGGTTTTTTTTTTTGGTGGGGGGGGGGGGGTTGTTAGGGTTAGGGTTAACCATTATGTTTATTGTTACAAACTGTTGTCTTAGTGTTATTACTTTAACACTGCCAGACTGGAGGGCTGCTTTTACTGTTATTTCCAAATTTGGTCGCTATTCAGGTGGACCATTTTTTTTTTATGATTCAGAATCTAAAAATAACCAACCAATTGTAATTAAACTATATGTTTAGCTTTGCAAATGGCTGAGCCCATGTGTTTACATTGAATGCCATAAACATGAACCAGGCACATAAGTAGATCTACACTTGTTATAAGCCTAAATTGAATTGATATTTTAGTTGATGTAGACCCATAGAAGTAAAAATTGTATAAAGAATAATGTTTTTACCACCATTGAATGATACTGTGAGAGATCAATTGATAAGAAAAACTCTTATTTCCATTAGATCTAAAGCTTCAAAAATAGTAAGTAAAGAGGGGCATGGATCTCAGGACATATGGAACAGTTGGTTTAGTTGGTGGGTTAATAGGTTTCCAAGACAAACAAAATTGTTATGAAATATATCAAGTTCATAAAACAAGACACAAAAGAGATTTTTAAAAACTTTATTAAGAAAGTTTCTCAATTTCAATGCTATACCATTTCAATTTTCAATAAATATCTATTTATCACCAATAAAAAAAAGTAAATGCAAATTGATTGAAATAAACTTCAACACAATATTCATGGACACTCATAGGATCTCATGGGTTCATTGGTATGTCCTTTCTGGTATACTGCATTAGCCATTTCTTAGCCTCTTGATTTTCTTCCTGTTTATAGACTATGCCACAAGCCATGGCCAGGCTGAGAGATGTACACAACCTATGTCTGCCTGAAATCACCAAGTTTCTTTTGGACCTTTTCAAGTACAATGATAACTCTAGGAACAAGGTAGTTTAGTCTTTCTAACCATTTCCCATTTAACTCTAGGAACAAGGTAGTTTAGTTTTTCTAACCATTTCCCATTTAACTCTAGGAACAAGGTAGTTTAGTTTGTCTTGTCCAATTAACTCTAGGAACAAGGAAGCTTAGTTTTTCTAACCATTTCCCATTTAACTCTAGGAACAGCTTGTTATTTAATTCTTTACAAATAAAATTATTTATCATGGTTAGTTTCAATAACTTGTAATACTTTTATTAGTGAAAACACTAACCATAGATAAACACCAAAACCTTAAGGACATAAATGAGCTTTTCATAGAAACTTTACACAACCTAAGTTTAGATCAAATCATTAAAAAGCCAACTAGATTAAACAACACATTAGATCTCTTCTTAACCAACAGACCTGGATTAGTAGTTGATTATGATATTATTCCTGGTCTATCAGACCATGAGATCATAAAAATACACAGTCAGATAAAAGCAGTAGCCAATACAAAACCCAAAAGAAAAATCTTACTCTGGAATAAATGTAACCTAACACAACTACACCAAGCTGCATTAAACTTTCAACAAACATTCTTATTAGAAAAAGACATTAACCAACCAGTCGATGACCTCTGGAATTTCATTAAAAACCATCTTAAAAGCATTATAGAAAATCATATACCAACTAAATACACATCAAACAAAATAAATAAATGCTGGTTTAATAATAGATTAAAGAAGCTTTGTAAACAGAAGGAAAACCTATATAGAAAATTTAAAGAAACCAAGGCAGAAAGAGTTTACAAAAAGTATATAAAAATTAAACACCTAACCCAAAAAGTAAGCAGACAGCTGCAGAGTGAATACATAAACAATGTAATATCTAAAGATAACAACAAAAACCTATGGTCATACATTAAGTCTAAGAAAATGGAAACAACAGGCATAGCGCCATTAAAAGATGAACATAACATAATACATAATGATAATGAAACTAAAGCAAACATCCTAAACAAATACTTTGCATCAGCATTCTCAGCCCCAGGAGACAAAGACATATTTCTTAATTTGAACCAAGTAGACAACATAGAAGATTTAGTAGTACAAGAAAATGGAATTAAAAAACTATTAGCCAACACCAAACCAAATAAAGCGTCTGGACCTGATGGTATTCCAGCTAGATTACTCAAAGAACTAAGCAATGAGCTAGCCCCAGTGTTCAAAATACTCTTTCAGGCATCGCTTAACCAGGGCAGAGTACCAAAGGACTGGAAAGAAGCTAATGTCACCCCCCTATTTAAAAAAGGAGAAAAATCTGATCCAGGAAACTACAGACCAGTATCACTTACCAGCATCACATGTAAAATACTAGAACACATAATATGTAGCAATATCATAAACCACTTAGACAAACATAATGTCCTCACCCCATACCAACATGGCTTTAGGAAATATAGATCATGTGAAACACAACTAATAGGACTAATTGATGATTTTTCAAAAAGTTTAGATAATAGTGAACAAATAGATGCTATCTTACTAGATTTTTCCAAGCCTTTTGACAAAGTTCACCACCATAGTTTGCTTAAAAAATTAAAATATTTCGGCATTAACGGTCCACTGCATCAGTGGATTAAAGATTTTCTGATAGGGAGAGAACAAACTGTAATAATAAATGGCTCTAAATCAACACCAATAACAGTAAACTCAGGTGTACCTCAAGGAACAGTCTTGGGTCCACTACTATTTTTAATTTACATAAATGATTTACCAAATTGCATTAGTTCAGGAACAAAAGTCAGATTATTTGCAGACGATTGCATAATATATAGAACAATAAAAACAAAACAAGACACAGATATTTTACAAAGAGAATTAGATGAATTACAGAAATGGGAATCAAATTGGAGCATGTCTTTCCACCCAGAAAAATGTCAGTTGTTAAGAGTAACAAAAAAACTAAAACAAATTAATTCCACTTATCTTATTCATGGCAAACCAGTAACACAGACTAAAAACTCAAAATACCTAGGTGTTATAATAAATGAAAAACTGTCATGGAATCCACATATTGATGAAACTATAAAAAAATCCAACAAAGCATTAGGGTTTATTAAAAGAAATTTTTATAAATCAAATAAGAACATAAAACTAAAATGTTATTTAACCTTGGTTAGGCCAATAATAGAATATGCATCCACCGTGTGGGACCCCTCAACTCAAGAAAACATTAAGAAACTGGAACAAACACAAAATAGAGCAGTGAGATTCATAACAAACGAATATTCACATTTGACTAGGGTAACACCATTAGTAAAATCACTAAATTTAGAAAGCCTTCAGGACAGAAGACTCAAAAGTAAAGTAGCAATTATACATAAAACACTGAACCATAATCTTCAAATACAAAAACAAAATTTAATAAAATACTCTGAAAGACACAAAAATAAAGGCACATTCCTCGTACCATATGCTAGGACAAATTTGTACAAATACTCCTTCTTCCCTAGTGCTATTAGAGCATGGAATGGGTTGCCTGAGCTAGCCAGAAAAACCAGTGACTTGGCAGAATTTAAGTCATTGGTTAATATGCATGACTAAATGCATGACGCGTAGGACGTAATCATCTTCTTTTTTGAAGTAACGTCTGTATTATATTTATATAAGATAAGATAAGATAAATTTAAAGATCATTTTTAAACTAACAAATCAAAGATCCATGCAATATAGATGTTTTTATTTATCTAGATGCAGTCATCTTATTATAGTAAAGTAATTACTGTTTAAGTTTATAAAATATTTTTTAAATCAGTATTTTTTTCTCTAGATAAAAAAGAGTTGAACTGCAAGTAATGAAATTTTAAATATGATTTGCAGATTTATCCTATTTTTTTATCATTGGTATAGATTTAAATTAAAGTTGGGTCCATCTGGGTGGCTTAAAAGAATCACATTATGTATAGGTCTGTATATTTTCTTTAAGGCACTTTTTAATGTTACACAATGGTCAAAAACAAAATGGTTTTAAAATACTGGGCAGAGAGTATTACTTAGTACAAAATAATTGAGTGTAGCTGGTCAATAAAATACTTTGAAATAGCGAAAACAATGTAACAGGAATTATTAGTTGTTTTTTTTTGGTCTTCATTGTGGCTTGTCCTTTCAACTTTCAATCATGTTTCATGTTTTTCTTTGCTTACCTTTTAGTGGTCAGATAACTACTACAGGGCAGCACTTGTAGAGGCTTTGTCTGCCAGTCTGACTCCTGCGGTCACCAATGTATCGCTCATTACTGGGTTGGTCTTTTCCTCATACAACTCAATACTTTTCATAGTTTGTTTTTTTTTCATTTTAGTTTATGCTCAAATGGCTAAATAATTTTGGTTGTATTTCTTTTATAAAATGTCATTTAATCAAATGTTTGTCCATGATTGCCAGGCAAATTGTGACGGCTGCAGCACTATCACCCGAGATGAAGCTGGTGGTGGAAGAGGTGGTAAGAAGTTTGAATATAGAGAAGTTGATGCCTTGTTACAAGTTCACAGTCACTGTCAGGTCAGTTGGCATTAATTACTGAGATATTCAACTAGGTCTAGCTTGATAAAAATCCATACATTTTTTTTAAAGTTGTTCACTTTTTGAGGTTTTGCAGATTGTTGTATAAATATGTAATTTTTAGGTGGCAGCCAGGGAGGGTTCTAAAACACTATTTGAAAAAGTTTAAAATCGTTTGAAAAATATAATACATTTAATTCATTTGATTAATTCCCTGAATGTAGACAATAGTTTGTTTTGAAAGTTCAAGGCAAGAGTAGAAACTAGAATCATATAGTAATATTTTAGGTACAAAATAATTAAAAATCATTGTACAAAATTTAATCTGTAATAAAGGAGATTTTTTTTGTTATAGTTGGAATACTTAATCAAAAGAATGAAAATTACTTTAGTTTTTTGATGGTTGTTTTTTTTATACTGTCATTCTTGTATGGGAAGAATCACACCGAGATGGTTACTTTTAAATTTTTTTTCACTTAAATTGTTACAAAATTTATTTGACCTTTAAATCCACATTTTTTTCTTTTGCAGCTGTCTCTACACAATCAGAACCCTGCAGAAACTAGGTCACCTTCCCATTGAGTCAGATGTATTTAAAGACTACACGCAAGTGGGAATATTTCGAGATATACGAGTGGCTGCTATTACCTGTTTAGTGGATTTTATTCGAGGTAAGAATTTTTATTTCATTTCATTAACAAGAGCTAGTATTTATTATATTTACCTAAAAAAATGTTTTAAAAATACTTCAATTTGGAAACACTTCATTTTTGAAATACCTCTTGGCTTAATGTATTTACAGAAATGTTTGTTCAATAGTCTAAAATTTCAAATGGAAAAAAGTGCTGCCAAAGAAGACGATATTTGTTTTTAAAAAAATAGCTAACCACAATATATGCTGAAACTATTATAGATGAGGAGCTGGAAGCCAGCAAATGTGCTGTTTTCAATGTTTTTTTTTCCATAGTCTTAGTACCTATGATGCTCCTTAAAGTTGTTTTTGTTGGAAGTGGTAATTGATAAAAGCACTCCAATTGCTTGCATTTCAAATAGCCTCTAACAACCAGTTCATCTCCTGCTATAATCCCAAACTGTATTGGCACTCCTTGTACCTTTGGACACGTCAGCTGCATGTGTGAGCTACATCATTCTGACCATACTTAATGACCAGGCATCCATCTCATTTCTATTAGATAATCCAAAGTCACTTCATGAAGTCATTTAGTACTGATGAAATGTTGCAAGAAATGTCCCCAATCTATACAATTAGAGGATAAATAATTGTTGGCCTAAGATTTACAGTAGCCTCCAGAGACAATTTTTATAAACATATTTTGCAGAATCTAAATAGAGAAATAGATGGCTGGGTGGAATTTTAAAGTAAATAGAACATTGTGAGGAATGTAATTTAAGAATTTTTAAAGTAAAAACATTTTCAAATAATCTTTCCCTGATAAGGCAATGCTCTTAAATAGTTTGACATGTCATGGAATGCTAGCAGTTATGAAAAAAAATTCATTAAAAAATTTAAAGACAGCAATGCACCTTCATATAAAATGTATTTAGTCAGAAGTGCTGCACCAACCTCCCCCAAATAAATCTGTCACAGAACCAGACATTCTCATAGATGGCCAGAAATTAGCAAATGTCAAAATGTTTGTCTATCTGGGAAGCACCATATCAGCAAACGTCAACCTAGATGATGAGGTAGACTTCCATGTTGCTTGTGCCAGACTTTTGGCAGACTTCAAGGACAAGTTCGGCAACAGAGAAGACTCAGCATGTCCACACAAAACTGAAAGTCTACTGTGCTGTAGTTCTCCTGTCACTCCTATATCACTCCTTAAGCTAAACTCCTTCCACCTACGCTGTCTAAGGAGTATCCATAAGGTGCGTTGATCCAACCACATACCAGACACAGAAATCTTAAAGCTGTTCAACATGAACAGTATCAATGCGACAGTAAAAAGGTCGCAACTTTGTTGGACGGGACATGTAGTCCACATGTCAGACAATCGCCTTCCCAAACGACTTCTGTACGGGGAGTTGTGTGCAGGAAAACGCTCCCAGTGAGGTCAATACAAGCGCTACAAAGACACTCTCAAGAGCTCTCGATCGCTCCTCATGGCGTGAAGCTGTGAGTCTCAGGAGTCTCAAGATTTGAGGCAAGAAGAGTGGCCAGGGCAAAAGAGCGCTGAATCAACAAAAAGTTGAGAAGAAGCAGGCCAATCTGCAACTGACCAAACCCACCACATTCCACGTTTGCGACCGGCTTTTTAAAGCAAAGATTGGACTTTGCAGTCATCTTTGAGTCCATACGAAATGTGAAAAGTGCTCATTTTTGATCACGAAGGAGGAGCTATATATATATATATATATATTTATATATATTAAGTCAGACTGTTAAAAATTCCACTGTTATTAGACTTTTGAATCTAGCATTACAAAAATTTTATTTGTCTATAAAATAAATCAGCATTTTAAGATGAAAACATTTTTTTGTTAAATTTCAGGGGATGTAACTGGAGAACACTTAAACTGGATTTTGGACTTCATTGAAAATGAGAAAGATCCTTATCTCAAGTAGGTACACCTCAATATAAATGGTCTGCATTTTTTTTAGGATTTATATCTCCACAATTAGGCTAGTCATTGAGTACTTGTCTAGCTTGTGTTAAAATTCTTTAAAAATTAATTTCTACTTCTGTAAACTTTCATAGGTGAGTGGAAGATATTAGATGAATGAAATGGCCATAGTGCTGATCACTTGTCACTGTTTTAACTTATTGGTCAAGGAAAAAGTTGAACTCCAATATCTTAGACTTCAAGGAAGTTGTTCAACTTTTTTCTTCTCCTATACCATAGACTTCAAGGAACCACTCTTTAAATTATTTTCTAGCAATGCTATACTATAGTCCATGCGACTCTTGGTAAAAAATATTTTTTTTGTGCAAACTTTTAATTCTTCACTGATGATCACTTTCAGTTTTTCTTGTCTTACATATTTCGGATGTTCCTTCAGAGTTGAAGATAGTTTACTTCCTAGTCCAAACCTCCCGCAGGATGGCGGGGGATGGGAGCGGGCAGAGTTTGAACCCGTGACCATCGATAAATCCAAACGACAGTCCAGCGCGCAAACCACACGACCAGGCAGTTTGAGTTGCTCATGTACCATCAAGTCTAGAATCTAGAGTTAATAGAGTTGTCATCATTAGAAATGATCAAATTAATGCTGAGGTCGTGGTAAAAGTTCTTTATTTTACGGCTTTCCTTTTTTTCAGACATCACACAGTAACCTGTCTGACCCAGAATCCTCCATTCCGGCGCTCAGAGAGATCTGCTTTAAACATAGAACCACTTGTTGAAAGGTTATGGGAAATGATGTGGTCAGTTTACTTTTTTTAGTGTCAGATTTCTTTTTTTAATTTTTTATTATTGTAACGATAGATTATTCAGAAAGAAACATAAAAACATTTGAATAATTAACCTATAAGTAGATTATTTGGTTAATGATAAAAATGATAATTAAACTTTGGATAAATAATTAATCAATATTTTTTTTAAAGATCTTTAACTATAGTATAGTGTTTTTGTAAATGGTCTGTTTCTTCTTGACTTTGCATACATTGTTTGCATTGCAGTCATACATCGCATGATAGTCGACTGCGGTGTGGCCTTGCTGACCTCTACTTTATTTTGTATGGGCGACAACGTCCAACCTGCCTGCCTGTTCCTGAGGTGAGTGGTTAACAAAATTATTTTTATAGTCTCTTCAAGCCTTAAGGAAGATATTTAAGTTGTACCTCTCTAAATGGAGCTGGAAAATTGGATGCGGTACATTCTCTTCTTAATCAAGAACATTCTCTTAGAGTTTGCAAAATTTGGACTATTTTATATGCATTAATTAAATTCAGAATAATTTTTTTTTAATTTGTGTTTTTCTCCAAAAAAATAAGATTTTTGGTTGAATTGTTGTTCTACTTAATTTATATATATATATATATATATATATATATATATATATATATATTTATATATATATATATATTTATATATATATATTTTATTTTAGAGGGAACATAACAGTGCTTAGGAGAAAATTTTGTGCAATAATCTTTGTAATGTCTGAAGCACAAGATAATTTGAAAATAGTATTATTATTATTATGAAAATGTACATTTACTTTGTGTAAATATTTTAGCAATATATTTCAGGATTCTGTTTTGGTGTTGAATATTGTTGAGAGTTATGACAGGATTGTAATTCTTTGTGACCATATTGAAATCTTCATCCAATGCATGAGCCTTTCATTTTTACATTGATTATAACTTACATTTGAAAGAATTGTTTAGAGTTGTTGTTTTAACTTTATTAACTTATAATTGTATGAACGAGTTTTACAAATGCCTCGTTAATCTGTCCTACAGATTGTGAAGATGGGCCAAAAAGACAAGAAATCAAAAATGGAGGTAAATTGGAAATGACATGTTTTCTTTTTTTTTTTTAAAGCTTTTAATTAATTTAATTATAATAATTTGTATTTAACATATTGTTGTTAACACATATCCCATAAGCTCAAGACACATCTAAAACAAGACTGATATGTTATTGCATAGAATGGTAGCCTGGTCAAGTGTTATGCACTTCATCCAATGCTCCTGGGTTCAAACCCTTTTCAGCCACCATCCCCGCTGTCCTACTGGAGATTTGGGCAAGAACGCTAAAACCCTCATTTCTGAAGGAACATAAGAAAATAATAACAAATAATACATACAGCTTTCAACCAAAATTAAATGATAAATAATATTGGAAATGAAATCCCCAGTCATGGAAAACAATTGTAAGTGACTTTTAATGTTCTTGAAATGTTAGGTTTGTCTGAGCTATCTGTGGAAAGGGTTCTGTTAATGTGATCTTGTCACCAAAAGGACAGTCAGGTTCTAAGTATTCAGAGAGAAAATAGTCTGGGGTCTTGAGAAAAACTGATTTCGAAAATTAGATAGTCTACAAAGTGTGTGCCTCTTTATAGAACATACCTGTTATATCAATATTTTGATCTAGTTTCGTTATAATAAAGCTTGTCGTTTGAGTACAAAGATTAAGGAGAAGTAGAGAATCTCAGATTCTTTTGAAATTCTTGATGTGATATACATATTTTGCCGCAGCCAGGGCAGATACACTGTAGTGCTCTTTTTGTTATGTTTGTCTATAGATTTCCTTTTGATCTACATATTAATGTGTAATGCACAACTGTAAAACAAATTACATCATTGATATTAAAGATTATTATTTGTATTATTATTACATTATAAAAAGTGTAGAAGTAAAGTTGTGACAATATGGCTCATCAAATGATCATAGACCTGCTCAGGCAAACTTTTTTTTTTACATAGGATTCAATCACCTAGATTGTCTTCTCTTGATATGGTTTATGTTTTAATATCACCCCCATAAAAAGTTTTTTTCTAGGCACTCTGCAAAGTGTTATAGGTGCAAACTCAACATTTTAGAAGATATGTACATTTCGTCTCTGGACTTGTCATTGGTGTTTGGTTCTGACTTCATTTAGTTTGCTGTCACTAGTATTGACTCAAAATCTGATCTTGTGTTTAACATCCTGTTGAAATCCAGTCCTTATGTCTGCAGATTAATGCTGATGATCTCAGTGTTTCGGAGCCTGCTCCAAGCAGCATTGCTATTTGGAACCCGGAGCTATCTAATATATTTGCCTCCCCTGTCCATGAGCCTGCCATGGTGGAGAATTCTGCACCAGCCACAGTCAAAGTTAACCTTGACCTAGATATCACAGATGATGTGAGTGCTTGTTTTTTTTTTTTTGATAACTAAGTGCTTATGTTAATTTTATTGAGGTACATATATTTTTTTGTTGTTGTTTTATTGGCTTTACAACATAACTATAATTATTTTTAATATTTTTTTTACCTCACTGACACATGTAAAAAAAAAGGTAACTTCCCCTTTCAGAGCTTGCAATGTATAGGGCAGTTGGCGTTAAAAGTTCATCTGTTTTTATGACCAATGATTATTGAGTGTGTCATGTGGCCACCAGAATTATTTTATTTTTTTTGTTTTTATGAATAATCTTAATGATGAGGTGTGAACTCTCACTGTCCAGTTCACCATTGTACAGATGTGAAATTCTTCATATAGTTAAACTATATTTGTTCTTTTTGCTGATATATCTACTACATTCTTTTTCACAGTTTACTGATAGAAGTTCTGTAGATGTCACAATGCACAGTGAAGATCAGTTCAATGTTATAGAGGAGGCTGTAGTGACAGAGACAGTGGAATTAGAGTCTGACCTTGAGGTGATACACATTTGTTGGATACAACATTTTGATTATTTGTTGGATACAACATTTTGATTATTTGTTGGATACAACATTTTGATTATTTGTTGGATACAACATTTTGATTATTTGTTGGATACAACATTTTGATTATTTGTTGGATACAACATTTTGATTATTTGTTGGATACAACATTTTGGTTATTTGTTGGATACAACATTTTGATTATTTGTTGGATACAACATTTTGATTATTTGTTGGATACAACATTTTGATTATTTGTTGGATACAACATTTTGTTTATTTGTTGGATACAACATTTTGATTATTTGTTGGATACAACATTTTGATTATTTGTTGGATACAACATTTTGGTTATTTGTTGGATACAACATTTTGATTATTTGTTGGATACAACATTTTGATTATTTGTTGGATACAACATTTTGATTATTTGTTGGATACAACATTTTGATTATTTGTTGGATACAACATTTTGATTATTTGTTGGATACAACATTTTGATTATTTGTTGGATACAACATTTTGGTTATTTGTTGGATACAACATTTTGATTATTTGTTGGATACAACATTTTGATTATTTGTTGGATACAACATTTTGATTATTTGTTGGATACAACATTTTGGTTATTTGTTGGATACAACATTTTGATTATTTGTTGGATACAACATTTTGATTATTTGTTGGATACAACATTTTGATTATTTGTTGGATACAACATTTTGGTTATTTGTTGGATACAACATTTTGATTATTTGTTGGATACAACATTTTGATTATTTGTTGGATACAACATTTTGATTATTTGTTGGATACAACATTTTGATTATTTGTTGGATACAACATTTTGATTATTTGTTGGATACAACATTTTGATTATTTGTTGGATACAACATTTTGATTATTTGTTGGATACAACATTTTGATTACTCTTAAACTCCTTTATTTTCCTTAAACATTTCTAATGTATTATTTTATATGTTTAAATAAAAAAATCAAACTAGAGATCAAGATTTTTATTAAGCCACTGACCAGGAAAATATTTTTAAAAATTATTTACTTGATTTCTTATGTTCTTAACATTTATTTTCTGTTTTTAATGCACTGTGCAGAGTGAAGTTACTCCAAACCTAAGCAGACCCTCAGTTCAAATTGACCTGTCTCAAGGCTTGTCCAGACATGACAGCATCAGTCGCCTCAGTGAGGATTCCCTCTCAAATTCTCCACCACCGGTCAGCAAAGGTCAGCCATTTTTATCTTTTCTTATTGCCTTGGCTAATTCACCTTTTTTTTTTTTTTTTTTTTATTAGTGCAAGAAAACAAAACAATGGCTATACATAAATATAACTTTTGTCTGCAACATAACAGGTGAACTTCCTTGTATTTATTTCTAGGTCATCCTGATGATGTGATTGTTTCCTTGGATAACATCATCAAACATGACCCCATCATTCCTGGGAAGTTGTTTCAACCTCCTTCCCCTCCCCCCACATACCACCCAGATCAGCCAGTGAGAGTTGAACTTTCTCCTCCTCCTCCTCCTGTAACTTTGGAGGTAGTCAAAAGCCCGCTCTCCCCTCCTCCTGCCTCCCCTGACTCGAGGAGCTCACCGGGCTACATCATAGAGGATGAGAGCGCCCAGGAAAAACAAGCACGGATCAGCGGAGATGTCACTCAGGAGAATATGGAAGACATTAAGCCTGTTGTTGAGGTCTTAACAACAGAGGTGGTAGAGGAGAAACAGCTGACGGTCTTCACTGAGGATCAGACAGATGCAAAGATTGAACTTAGTCCTGCCACACCAACACAGCTGGTCGTGGACTTCAAGAAAGAAATCAAAGAAGAGAGCCAGTCCTCACCCCCACAGAGTTCATCTCCTCCGCAGACACCACAGCCTCCTCCCTCTGCACCCACCCCACAGTTCTCGTTTGCTTCTGTCTACCAGCAGATACCTCCCCTTCCCATCAAACACTCTGTGAGCTTGGACACCGAAACACCCAGCTCGTCCCTCACGCTGAAGAGAAAGTTGAGTGTGCCATCGTACCAGAGCTCTCCAGAACCTGAAACTAAAAAAATTCCTCCTCTGATTGTCTCCACATCTGTGTCAGGGGGAACCACAATACTATCACCCAATTCAGCAAAACCAAGTTTGAAGACTACTCTTTACCTGAATACCTCAGGTAAAATAAATGCTTTTTATTTCAAATACAGTGAACTTTATATAATCACAAACTTGTATTGCACTTAGTGCCAGAATATGGTCTTATCAGTTTTAACCTCAATATCACATGTACAGACTTGTTATATCCAAGTACTCTATGAAGAGACTGTTTATTTTAAGTATTCCTGTTCTAGATGTTTCCATGTACCCTCTCGACTGACATTTCCAACTACAAGTATCCCTTTCTATTACTCAGATCAGCAATTTGAACTTGCAAGGCTGAGTTTTTTTGTTTCAAATATCCACCTAAATTTCAACTTTTACCTTCAAGCCATAACAATATGTTTTAAGCTAATCCATTGTATCATGTGACATGAAGTTTTAGTGGCTTATTTTATCCTTATATACAAATAAAACTGAATAAATTAATGTAGCCGCTATTCTTGTGATGGGCAAACCAATATCCAATCTCTACATATATTAAGTCAAAAAATTAAGTGCCACCCATCAAATGAGGCCATAATTGGATCTTGAGCCCAGATTAGATTTCCCTTTTAATGCTTTTTATTTTTGTCTGTAAAATTTGCACTAAATGTTTTTGCTACAAGAAAGTGCATCAACTGAGCTTGTAAAAACCTTTTTGCAAATATGATAAATAAAAATAAAATAAATTATGGCTTTTATATAGTGCTACTTTCATGCTTATAGCATGCTCAGAGCGCTTTGGTGCAGTGTGGACCAGTGGGTGGAGGGGGTATCTAGGAGAGGGCTTTTCCGTGCTGCCTTTAAGCGCTCAGTAAAAACAACTCTGCCCGAGTTGGGTGTCGAACCTCGAGCCCCCTTCATAGGTAGCCAAGCCAAGCCAAGTTCAAGCCTCTCAACCACACTTTCCATGATGCCCTTTGATTTTTGTTTTCTAGTAAGATTTAGGTACCATTTGTATTTGTTGGCTTTAATTTGCCTCAGAATTTAACCCCAAGACGATGTGAAAGCTACCCTTAAGTGGCAACTCATTTTGTTCCTTTATCTTCCCAGCTGCATCCACAAGTGAGTCCAGGGACAAAAGTCACCACAAGTCAAAGAAGAAGAAGAAAAAGAACAAGCACAAACATAAACATAAACACAAGCATGACAGGGGAGACAAGCACGAAAGGGGAGACAAGCATGACAAACATAAGCCAAGAGAAAGACTTTTACTTGACTTGTCAGAGATCACTAGGGCCAGCAGGGACTCCCCAACAGTCAGGCCAACAACAGAACAGGAAGAGGAAAGCTCTTCAGAATAGAAGTTCATGTCTGACTAAAATTATTTTCTTGCAGAGATTTCTAGGTGATATATGATGTTGAAAAACAAAAGAAACAGCTGAATAGGATGGCATCATTTTTATACTCAGTTTTTCTATACGTTACAATGTCCTCAATGCCAATATGAAATCTCTACTTGTAGAATGAATCAAATAAATGCTGTTATTATAATATGAATAAAAATCATACATTATATGCAATGATGAAAAAACTAAAACTACAAACTATTTTTGTTGATACAAAGTTGAACTCAAGGTAAAAAAATATGTTTTAAGCATCAGAGATTTATATCCAAACGTTGAGATGTCATTTGATTGTTCATATTTCTCTGTTTTTATTTGTTATCAAACTTGCTGTTCAGTTTGTTATAAATAGTAGGTGTACAAAATTTTTTTATTTCTTTTGACAGCAGCTGTGCACTTCCAGAGCCCTTCTTTTAGACCTGAGCTCTTATTGGACCCTATGCCTAGGCCATGTTTGACCAACTTTTAGACCTGAGCTCTTATTGGACCCTATGCCTAGGCCATGTTTGACCAACTTTTAGACCTGAGCTCTTATTGGACCCTATGCCTAGGCCATGTTTGACCAACTTTTAGACCTGAGCTCTTATTGGACCCTATGCCTAGGCCATGTTTGACCAACTTTTAGACCTGAGCTCTTATTGGACCCTATGCCTAGGCCATGTTTGACCAACTTTTAGACCTGAGCTCTTATTGGAACCTATGCCTAGGCCATGTTTGACCAACTTTTAGACCTGAGCTCTTATTGGACCCTATGCCTAGGCCATGTTTGCCCAACTTTTAGACCTGAGCTCTTATTGGACCCTATGCCTAGGCCATGTTTGCCCAACTTTTAGACCTGAGCTCTTATTGGACCCTATGCCTAGGCCATGTTTGACCAACTTTTAGACCTGAGCTCTTATTGGACCCTATGCCTAGGCCATGTTTGACCAACTTTTAGACCTGAGCTCTTATTGGACCCTATGCCTAGGCCATGTTTGACCAACTTTTAGACCTGAGCTCTTATTGGACCCTATGCCTAGGCCATGTTTGACTAACTTTTAGACCTGAGCTCTCATTGGACCCTATGCTTAGGCCATGTTTGCCCAACTGTTAGACCGGAGCTCTCATTGGACCCTATGCCTAGGCCATGTTTGCCCAACTTTTAGACCTGAGCTCTTATTGGACCCTATGCCTAGGCCATGTTTGCCCAACTTTTAGACCTGAGCTCTCATTGGACCCTATGCCTAGGCCATGTTTGACCAACTTTTAGACCTGAGCTCTCATTGGACCCTATGCCTAGGCCATGTTTGACCAACTTTTAGACCTGAGCTCTCATTGGACCCTATGCCTAGGCCATGTTTGACCAACTTTTAGACCTGAGCTCTCATTGGACCCTATGCCTAGGCCATGTTTGACCAACTTTTAGACCTGAGCTCTTATTGGACCCTATGCCTAGGCCATGTTTGACCAACTTTTAGACCTGAGCTCTTATTGGACCCTATGCCTAGGCCATGTTTGCCCAACTTTTAGACCTGAGCTCTTATTGGACCCTATGCCTAGGCCATGTTTGACCAACTTTTAGACCTGAGCTCTCATTGGACCCTATGCCTAGGCCATGTTTGCCCAACTTTTAGACCGGAGCTCTCATTGGACCCTATGCCTAGGCCATGTTTGCCCAACTGTTAGACCTGAGCTCTCATTGGACCCTATGCCTAGGCCATGTTTGCCCAACTTTTAGCGCAACTAAATGAATGTATGTTAAAAATTACCCATTAAGCGTTGTATGATTATATTTTTCAGCTGAAATGGCACAAACCTGTTGCGTTATGGGACATGCTGAGTTTTAGAGATTCAGGCATGAAACTAACAGAGATGACTGCATTTTAGAATTTCAGTCATGAAACTAAAAGATGACTGTGTTTTAAGTGTTTCAGTCATGAAGCTACAGAGCAAGTCTTTGTTTAGAACATCACAGTACTAGTTTATAAAAATGTCCTGAGATTAAATACATACCAGTATCTGACAGTTGTTGGGGATGAAGTATGGCTGGTGGATCAGTGCACTGGCTGCACATCACCCTTGTAAATTGTTGGCCACATAAAATGAGCCATTTTGTTAAACCTTGTCCTAGGAACACTAAGTCAAAATAGCATTGAGTTATTGTTGTCACTAAGTTTAGAGGTGTTTTTCATGTAGAAAATATTTGCATTAGTTGGAAATCCAAACTAGAATTTTAGGCCTACACACACAGCTTGCTCTAATAAATTTGCATTTATGACATAGTCGTGTATTTGTTTGATTGTATAGCTTCAAAATTTTTACACAAAATAGGCTGTCCACCCAAGCTGCTAAATGTAATAATTTTTTTCCACCAAAATTTGATGGGTACTGGGCAGTTCAATGGCGCCTGCTCCAAAAGTTTCAGTATAAACAGGGGAGTTCAACAAGGATATGGCCTGGCGCCAACCCTCTTTGGAATACTCTTTTCTATGCTAATCCACCACGCGTTTGACAATTCGCTGCTCATCCACACTGTGTTCCGGAGGATCCTGAATTATGGGAACGTTTGGATATTATCATATTAAATATTGCCTAAAATCAAACCCCACTTCATTTCATCGTTTTGTAGTCATTGATTTGATCTAAACTTTGTATTTGTGCCATGCACATTTTGTTGAACTGCACACTGTGATTTCATCAAGGTACCTGATGCAAAATATGTGTCGCATTCTTTACAGATTCGAGATTCAATCTTTCCTTTCAAACTTGAGCTAAATTGATCGTAACCGTTGTGAAATCTTTGATGAGTAGTAGAAACTGAAAGAGACTTGAAAACTTGTGTCTCATCACTTTGAAACATGAGTTCACCTTATCATAACTCTACGACACAATTGGGGGGGGGGGGGGGGGAGATAAATCAATCAGGAAATATTGTATCAACCCTTACCAAGATTTCTTCCTTTAACTTTGACTTGCGCTTTTCTTACTAAAAAGTAAAATGTGGCGTAGAGCAAATGATAGTGAATTTAGGAAGCTTACAATGCAGGAAAACTCTTGGTCCCATGGCTTATAGACCCAATAGCTGGACAATGGGGAGGTGCGAACTTATTTTTTTTTTAAAGGGCGGGGGGGGGGGGGGGTGGAAAGCCACTTTTAAAGTTGGAGAACCATTATTTAGGGAGAACTATCAATCTTGATGTTGAACGTGAGAAAGAGATATATGTTTTCAGATATTTCAAAAACTATTACAACCATTGGACCTTATTTGACTACAGTAATTCCCCCTATACAGTAATTGTACACTAGTTACAAAAAATGCTTTTTTCTTCCATAGTACTTTCTTGTACACCAGATATGTAAACTGACACCAGGACAGATTTGTGATTTGGGCACATCGGCACAATTAAGGCCATGTCGTGCCTCACCAGGACAGTATCATCATACTAGTGTGATTACAGTTTAGTAATTACATATGACCGGTTTATTTTTTTAAATTCTAAACTTGATGTATTTCAATAAATACCTAAAAAAAAACGTCTTGATTTAAAAATTCTGTTGGTAAAAGCAATATCTACATATATCAACATTTTTGGAATAGCTGCAAATTTTAAAAGGAAGACTCCCCCCCCCCCCCCACTTTTATATAGCTTTGTTCTATTTAGTTATGTGGAAAGTAAATCACAGAGATGTGAAAGTAATACACGACCAAACTTCCAGTGCAAAAGGGTTAAACTTCTAAAACTACTTGGATTCTCTTTTGATGCTCTGAAAACATCAATTTTTTAATAATAGGCCTACACTTTAAGATCAAATTAATGTACCTCAACTTAATTAAAATGGCATGTAATAAAATAGTCGGCATTGAGGCTTTCTTCCACATGGTAAATAAAATCTAACTGCTGATGCTAAATGCAATTTTTTGTCTACAGCTTGTATTATCATGCATGAAATCAAGCAGTTCCGGTAAAAAAAAAAAAAGAAGAAAATGTATGGATTTCGGTTGTTGTGCTGGCCACATGACACCCTCTTAAGCTATGTGTGATAGAAACACATGGCTTTCCATCGTCTGCCCTCACATCGCAAAATCGGAAAGGAAGGCTTTAATTATAGAAATACTAGCCTGACATTACCCGCGGCCTGCGGGTCTAAGTCTGTGTTTACTAATCTAGTTGACTGGATTTAGATGTATGTTAAACTTAGCTAATGATCCTTTCAAGTTGTTTCTCTTTCGCTACGAAAATAAAATTAGGTTTGCGAAAATGGGTTTACCCGAAGCCGATACATTCATATCTATTAAAAACGAAAATAGCGATAGCTTTGTTGAATGAATGGGATTATAAAGTGAACAATTAAACGAAATAATTTTTAGTACGCGATTCATGAATGAATATAGATCTAGGCCTATCTCAACTCGGCTTCGCAGCTTTCGTAAACGAATGTAGTCTCTTAAAAATGCTTTAGAAAACCAAATTTGAATGTTTATTTGATCAAAATATGAAATTAATGGACTATAATCAGTATTTTCATATGTTAAAGTATAAAACTATCTGTGCGAAGAGAAGTTTTATCCTCTTAGAGTTGAATTAGTTTTAGATCTAGGGATGGGATTATAAAGTAAACAATTAAATGAATTAATTTTTAGTACGCGATTCATTACGGTATTGTCTAATGAAAGAAAGTTCGTCAGGAAATCTGTAGTCACAGATATAAGGAACTAATTTATGTAAAAAATGGTTTTGAAACACAAATTTGAAGGTTAATTTTATTTTACAATTAAATCAATGGACCTTCTTTTGTATTTTCATGTGTCAAAGTAAAAAACTATCTGCGCAAAGTGTATTTCTTAAAATTATATCTAAATCCTTTCGATCTTTTCTCATGTCACCATTGTAGTCTAAGAAAATGGAAACAACAGGCATAGCGCCATTAAAAGATGAACATAACATAATACATAATGATAATGAAACTAAAGCAAACATCCTAAACAAATACTTTGCATCAGCATTCTCAGCCCCAGGAGACAAAGACATATTTCTTAATTTGAACCAAGTAGACAACATAGAAGATTTAGTAGTACAAGAAAATGGAATTAAAAAACTATTAGCCAACACCAAACCAAATAAAGCGTCTGGACCTGATGGTATTCCAGCTAGATTACTCAAAGAACTAAGCAATGAGCTAGCCCCAGTGTTCAAAATACTCTTTCAGGCATCGGTTAACCAGGGCAGAGTACCAAAGGACTGGAAAGAAGCTAATGTCACCCCCCTATTTAAAAAAGGAGAAAAATCTGATCCAGGAAACTACAGACCAGTATCACTTACCAGCATCACATGTAAAATACTAGAACACATAATATGTAGCAACATCATAAACCACTTAGACAAACATAATGTCCTCACCCCATACCAACATGGCTTTAGGAAATATAGATCATGTGAAACACAACTAATAGGACTAATTGATGATTTCTCAAAAGGTTTAGATAATAGTGAACAAATAGATGCTATCTTACTAGATTTTTCCAAGGCTTTTGACAAAGTTCACCACCATAGTTTGCTTAAAAAATTAAAATATTTCGGCATTAACGGTCCACTGCATCAGTGGATTAAAGATTTTCTGATAGGGAGAGAACAAACTGTAATAATAAATGGCTCTAAATCAACACCAATAACAGTAAACTCAGGTGTACCTCAAGGAACAGTCTTGGGTCCACTACTATTTTTAATTTACATAAATGATTTACCAAATTGCATTAGTTCAGGAACAAAAGTCAGATTATTTGCAGACGATTGCATAATATATAGAACAATAAAAACAAAACAAGACACAGATATTTTACAAAGAGAATTAGATGCATTACAGAAATGGGAATCAAATTGGAGCATGTCTTTCCACCGAGAAAAATGTCAGTTGTTAAGAGTAACAAAAAAACTAAAACAAATTAATTCCACTTATCTTATTCATGGCAAACCAGTAACACAGACTAAAAACGCAAAATACCTAGGTGTTATAATAAATGAAAAACTGTCATGGAATCCACATATTGATGAAACTATAAAAAAAAATCCAACAAAGCATTAGGGTTTATTAAAAGAAATTTCTATAAATCAAATAAGAACATAAAACTAAAATGTTATTTAACCTTGGTTATGCCAATAATAGAATATGCATCCACCGTGTGGGACCCCTCAACTCAAGAAAACATTAAGAAACTGGAACAAACACAAAATAGAGCAGTGAGATTCATAACAAACGAATATTCACATTTGACTAGGGTAACACCATTAGTAAAATCACTAAATTTAGAAAGCCTTCAGGACAGAAGACTCAAAAGTAAAGTAGCAATTATACATAAAACACTGAACCATAATCTTCAAATACAAAAACAAAATTTAATAAAATACTCTGAAAGACACAAAAATAAAGGCACATTCCTCGTCCCATATGCTAGGACAAATTTGTACAAATACTCCTTCTTCCCTAGTGCTATTAGAGCATGGAATGGGTTGCCTGAGCTAGCCAGAAAAACCAGTGACTTGGCAGAATTTAAGTCATTGGTTAATATGCATGACTAAATGCATGACGCGTAGGACGTAATCATCTTCTTTTTTGAAGTAACGTCTGTATTATATAAGATAAGATAAGATAGACATGGCCTAGATCCATACTGTGTGAAGCGTCTAGTGTGGTAGCTTGACTTGTTGCCTCCGCTGGCTAGCATCTGTGAAAGGGGAGCAGTTTTGTAAGTCTCTCTTGCCAGTACATAGCCTCTCCACAGCAAGTCCTATGCAGTACCTCCTCGTGGTGGCAGATGGAAACTGAGGCTGCGAAGCCTCAGGCTAAACTGCAAGGGTCTCGGAGGAGGTTTGGCCCCAAGATGTGAGGCAGGCATGGCCCGTCGGCGTGCGGACACGCCCTGTTGCCCACAAACCAAACCCCTAGCTATAGGTCAATAGCCGCACTGCCTTGTGTGTGTGTCCCTGTAAGGTCTAAGGCTAAGGGAGTAAACCCTAACAGAAAATCCGGTCCTGGAGCCCCGTAGGCGGGGGGACAGTAGTAAGACTACTGCTCTCTGGCAAACTCCTGCAGCCACCTGTCCCCAAATTGTGATGGCTCGCCATCCCTTTGGACCCGGTCAGTATGGAAGAGAGGCGTGTGCTGACGTGTGGGCAGCCCAGCACTCGCAAATTTACCGCCCAGGCTTTCCCCTAGCAATGGAGAGGTCACTCCATCTCTGACAGTAATGTCTTTGGAATGCCCGTGTTGGTGGTGGAAATGATGCATGGCCACAATGCTTGGGACCTCATGGTGTTGGCAAAATCAATGACAATGGCCAAAGGCTACTCGAGTTTTGTAGCTCTCATGAACTGTGTGTAACAAATACATTCTTCTCTGGCAAGGAACGCCATAAAGTCTCTTGGCAGCACCCACGCTCAAAAAGGTGGCACCAGCTTGACCTCTGCATCACCCGAAGGATGGATCTGAAAAGTGTCATCCACACCCGTTCATACCATAGTGCGGACTGCAACTCAGACCATTCACTAGTGCTAAGCAAAATCAAACTACTTCTCAAGAAGGCTTATACTTCCACTCAACCCAGAACTAGGCGAATTAACGTCAACCATGTAGGTGACCCAGAGAAGTGTGCACTCTTTGGCGAGCTCCTGAACAGTTCAATCTCCTCGTTAAGTAATGAAGAAGACATCTCTATCAGATGGGAGAAATTAAGAGATGTAATCTACAGTTCGGCAATCACCGCCTTTGGGCCTCAAAAACACAAAAATGTAGACTGGTTTGAGGCGAATCTAGCACAAATGGAACCTTGCATCGAGAAAAAGCGATCTGCACAACTCGCTCTCAAGACAAAGCCAAGTACAAGATCTTTGGAGGCCTTCAAAAGTGCTAATAAAGAGGCGAAACAAATGGCTAGAAAATGTGCTAACAACTTTTGGAGGGATACCTGCAACAGAATCCAAGACAGTCTCCACTCAGGAAATAGCAAAGCTCTATTTGATGGCATTAAAGCGGCCCTGGGTCCAACAGTGTCTAAGCCTGCCCCCCTTCTATCCAAATCAGGAGAAAAAATTACAGATCAAACCAAGCAGCTAGAACGTTGGACAGAACATTACCTCGAAGTCTATGCCACACAGAACACAGTAGACGATGTCGCCCTGGCTTCTCTACCAGATCTTCCAGTACTGGAATGCCTAGATGATCTTCCGAACCTCAGTGACCTTAAAAAAGCAATTAACTGCATAAAAAATAGAAAATCTCCTGGGAGTGATGGTATCCCAGTGGAAGTAGTGAAAGTCAACGAATCACTCCTGCTCCCTGAACTCTATATTCTCCTCTGCCGCTGTTGGGAAACAGGTCATGTCCCACAGGACATGCGTGACGCAACTATAGTCACAATATACAAGAACAAAGGGGATCGGAGTGACTGCAACAATTACAGGGGTATCTCTCTCCTCAGTATAGTGGGCAAGATCTTTGCTAGAGTGGCACTATCCAGGCTGCAAGTGATAGCTTCTAGAGTCTACCCAGAGTCTCAGTGTGGATTCAGGAGTGGTAGATCCACTGTAGACATGATATCTTCTCTACGACTACTGCAGGAGAAATTCAGAGAGAGAGACAGACCCCTTTACATCGTTTTTGTTGATCTGACTAAAGCTTTTGACATGGTCAGCAGAAGTGGCCTTTTCAAACTCCTGAGGAAAATAGGTTGCCCTCCCAAACTACTGCAGTTCATTGAGTGTTTTCACGAGGAAACTAAATGCACTGTCAAATTCAATGGAGCCCAATCAGCACCTTTTGAGGTTTGCAGTGGTGTCAAGCAGGGATGTGTGCTCGCACCTACTCTGTTTGGCATATTCTTCTCCTGTCTACTGCATTATGCGTACAACGACATAAACGAAGGTGTGTTTCTCCATACAAGATCCTCTGGAAAACTATTTAATGTTTCAAGGCTGCGGGCAAAAACCAAGGTTAGGAAGCTACTCGTCAGGGAACTCCTGTATGCTGATGATGCAGCTATTGTGGCTGATTCTGATATTCAGCTACAGTGCCTGGTTGACAAATTATCTGCTGCTTGCCAGAAGTTCGGCTTAAACATCAGTCAAAGCAAGACTAAGATACTTGTCCAAAACACAAACACTGCACCTCAAGTAAACATTAATGGCCAACCACTAGAAATTGTTGATCACTTTTGTTACCTTGGCTCCATCATATCCAACAACACTCTACTGGATAAAGACATAAACAACAGGATAGCCAAGGCAATGGCCACCATGTCACGGCTGCAGAAAAGAGTCTGGGACAACATATTGCTGACTAACAGTACTAAAGCCCTAGTCTACCGGACCTGTGTGTTGAGCACCTTGCTGTACGGAAGTGAAACATGGTCAACCTACTCATGGCAGGAAAAAAAGCTGAATGTTTTCCACCTCCGATGCCTAAGGCGGATCTTTAAAATAAGGTGGCAAGATAAGATAACCAATGAGGAAGTGCTACAAAGAGCAGGGTGCCAGGACATCCGCTCTGTTATCAGCAGCAGACGCCTTGGCTGGCTTGGCCACGTTCGTAGAATGCCAGAAGGTCGACTTCCACAGGACATCCTGTATGGCGATCTGATAGAAGGCAGGAGAGCCGCTGGTCGCCCACTTTTACGTTATACGGATGTATGCAAACGCGACATGAAGCTCTTCAAAATCGACACTGGCAACTGGGAAGAGGTGGCACTGGACAGATCCTCATGGAGAGAGAGCATAAAGGAAGGGTCAAAGATTGCAGATGCCATACACAACAGAAGCAGAAAGAAGGGTGAAAATGCAACGGCGCCTGGTGATTATATATGCCCAACCTGCGATCGCAGCTGTGTATCAAGGATTGGCCTCTTTAGTCACACAAGAAGTTGCAAAGGGAAAAGATCGTCTCTCGAGACGTAAAATGCCACAGATGAGATCCATACAATACTATTGCTGTAATAGAGTCGGACAACTTTATTTTTTTTTAGGGTCTTAAGTTTGTTTTAGGGCTACAATACATACACTACGGTCTGAGTTTGTACCCAAGAAACATTCCTGCCAAGTTTTATCAAGATTGGTCAAGCGGTTTTGATTTCTATAAGTCACATACATACATACACATACATTCTACTTTATACTATAGATTTACTATTAGACCTTTAAAATGTTTTTTTTTCCTCCCGAAGCACGGACCTATAGAGATATATCAAGAAAATCACTGACAGAAAGTTACCAAAATCAATTCAAAGGATGCGCAACGTTGCTCCTTACTTACTTGTAGGCCTATACTTTGTGTGTGTGTGTGTATTACATGACGATTTCTAGATCTATAGGCCTATGCTGTGTGTGTGTGTATTACATGACGATTTCTAGATCTATAGGCCTATGCTGTGTGTGTGTGTGTATTACATGACGATTACTAGATCTATAGGCCTATGCTGTGCGTGTGTGTGTATTACATGACGATTACTAGATCTATAGGCCTATGCTGTGCGTGTGTGTGTATTACATGACGATTTCTAGATCTATAGGCCTATGTTGTGCGTGTGTGTGTATTACATGACGATTTCTAGATCTATAGGCCTATGCTGTGTGTGTGTGTATTACATGACGATTTCTAGATGTATAGGCCTATGTTAGCAGTTGTTTCGGCAGGCCGGATACTTCTTCGTTGGCGAGGGATATGGCCCGATGGCCGTGTATTGATCATCTTTTAATTTATAGGTCCTTGTTGTAGATTATGACTCAAAAGTTTGCAGACAAAATTTGATGATAAATAGGTAGAGGTATTAGCAAGTTTTATTGGCAAACAAAATTAAATAAAACTTTCAACAAAACATGGCCACACATAATCTCAAAGTTTTAAGTTTGCTTTGCTAGTAATTTTATATGTCAACATCAATTATCAGAGACTACTTCCATCATGTTTTCGTGTGAAAACAAGGGAGTTAAAAGGTGTGTTCTTATTTCCATTGTTGTCTCCCTTGAAATTTTTGTTTGTTTTGTTTTTAAATTAAACGTTATTATATTAATTCTGTATTCTAATTATCAACAATTATTTAAAACATCATTTAAAAGACTATGATCTAAATATGTCATTGGTTTAATAGTTTGTGTGACTAGCTTAAGCTTAAGTCCAATCAATTTCCGAGATTACCAAGTCAAATGGGCTTACACAGCATAAAGATTTTTTTTTTATATCTATGACGTCTGAGTGTTTTTGAAAGATGTTTATCTTTTTCAGAGTTAGTTATATCCGATCTTATCACCAGTAATTAGTATAAGAAAAATATGCCTAAATTTAAAAAATTAATTCGATCCATCTTGGTGTTTCTGATCTACACACACTGACACACACACACACAAAACGATGGGCTTTATACAGTAGGCCCTATATATATTTATGTGAAGATAGCTCCATGAACTGAGAGACTTATTTGGTCTCTTGTAAAGCCTAACTATGTGTGTGCGTGTGTGCGTGTAGCAATAGTTGTTGTTTTGTCTTTTTCACTGTTTGCATCTAAACGTTTATAGTTTTAGCAGTAATACTTCGGTGGACAATGAACATTTTAGTCAAAGTGAATTTCCACTTCTTTGAACCAATAAAATTATCTTATCTATCTCATCTTATCTAAATAATCTAGCTTAAACCAAAATCAATGTTTATCTGGAAAGTGAGTATTATATATAAGAGCGTTTTCATTTATACTAGCCGAGATGACATGTTCAGTAAAAAAAAAAAAAAAGTGGTTCTCAAACTGTGGTGCGCATCACGGGGGGTTCGCGAGACGACCGATAAAGAGGTCCGCAGAACTTCTTCGCTAAAGCTAGTTTATCCGATCCGATAATTTTAATAACAAACTCGCCATTCACTGCTCTGTAATGAGCCAATCATTCTATGAGGACCTTAGCCAAAGACATTCTTCACTTTGCTATTTCCGACTGGGTGTTGAGTACCCTTTTGTGTTCGTGGACAAACTCAAATCCCAATCACAGATGAATCCAGACTAATATGGGAGTAGCTTATTAAAATATGATTAAAGGTGGAACTTAAAACAATGTCTGAACAACGATACCATGTACACATTTTGGTTATAAAAACAGATTCCAATTTTATTTATTGAATTATGGGTAGTTGTACAGCCTCTTTTGACCTCTTCCCCGTCTTCTTATTGGGTGAAAGGTGGCCATGGATTCATTGCCGTAGTGAATGAACCACATCACAAATAAAAGAAACTGACATGGTATTTGTGTTCGAGGATATTTGCGGTAGCTACTGACAAATAGAGTCGGACATAAAAACACTCATAAAATCTCATCAACATCATCCAAGTCATTAATTTATTAAATATATTTTTTAAAAACTATTATAATCTCAATAAAAACCTGTATAGCTTTTGCACTTAGGGGTTATAACTACAAAAAGGGGGTCCCCTGGTTTAAAAAGTTGAGAACCCCCGATTTACATCACACGTAAGGAAAGACAAGGGAGGTAATTATCTTAAATTTTAAACCCTATCTACCTTTATAATTTATAAAATGATAATAAAATATTAATATTTAATCCACAAAACAAAACTTGAGGTTTTTTAAAATAAAATAATAACTGTATGGTACCTAGTCAATTTTTAATTGAGATTTTATTTGTTAGGTTGATGGAGTTTGGTGGCTTTTATCTATAATCAGATCAAAACATCTACAAAGCCTGTCTCGTAGTTGTCTTTCTTACTTACATGTGATCAATGCCCATCCTATTTATATTTTGTTTTTATTCTATTTTAACCTTCTCTCTTAGCTGCCAATGCGCATGCGCGCGTCGATACACTAAAAAAGAAAAAAAGATGGCGACCTTTGAAAAGTCGCTTCGAGTTACTTGCTCGTGAAAATCTATGAATCGAGAGTTAAAAGTTGTGTTGTTCAGTGTTTCGATAGTGTGTGATAGAAGGGGACGAGGCCCACTGGCCAAGCACATCATGCCGATACTCGTTGGTCTAGATCTAGTTTGCCTCCTCAGTTGACGACAAATGTGCGAATGCAGTTTAAAAAGAGGTTCACATTAATTTTAATGTGTGGTACGTTGGCCGTGGTCGCCTACATTGTTTACCTTCACGGTATCGCCAATCACGGAGTCAGGGCTACCATCCAGAGGTATGAGAAACGTCACACGGGGGACAGGAACCCTCGGTCTTTCCTCGCGGACGATGTCGAGGGGGTGTTCTCCACTGACGACCACAACAGTACCGTCAACAGGTCCCAGTGGGAGACTCGCCTGGACTGGAGAAAGTGCAGAATGGAGACCTGCTTTGATTTCAGCAAATGCTCCCAGGGATTTAAGATATATCTTTATCCACGCCAGGCACCGGTGTCGGAGCCCTACGCCAAAATCTTGAGCGTGATTGAAAAGTCTCGCTATCTCACAGCAAACCCTCTCGAGGCGTGTATTTTTGTGCCTACCATCGATACCTTAGACCAGGATGTGCTCAGTAAAGACTATGTCCCCAACGTAGATAAAAAGCTTCAAAGTCTTCCATTCTGGAATGGCGGCAGGAACCATTTATTATTCAATCAGTATTCTGGGACATGGCCGGATTATTCGGAGGATCTAAAATTCATCGAACAGGCCATGCTCGTCAAGTCCAGCATGTCCATAGACTGGATTCGTTATGGGTTTGACGTGTCCATGCCATTATTTCCCAAGGACCACCCACAGTCTGGTGGAGACCTTGGATACCTTAACAACGCCTCTAATTCTATACCTTCTCTTCGTCATTATCTGCTGGCCTTCAAAGGCAAGCGCTATCTCAATGGAATAGGATCTGATACTCGCAACAGTCTTTACCATATTCATAATGGGAAGGATATTGTTCTGTTGACTACATGTAAACATGGTAAGGGTTGGGAGAAGCTTATGGATGATAGGTGCTTGCAAGACAACGATGAGTATGAAAAGTGAGTATCTTCAATGTCTTAATTATATATATATATATATATTATAATAAATAATTGTTTTTTACATTTAATTAAGTAAAATACGCTCTTCACATCTTGCCATCGAAGTTATCTTAGCAAGGGCAGATGATGTAAAAAACAACAACTCATATATAATCTATTTTTGTGGCCTATGGTAAAGCAGGGTGTCATGTGACCAGCACATCAACCACCTTTAAGTTATTTCACAAGTTAGAGTTGGGGTGGAGTGGACTGAGAGGCATCCTAAAAATCCCCAATACCAATCGTCACTAATATTAGAACTTAAGACCCCCTTCATTTGAAAGTTAAGCACTTTTACGCTCAACATCACCCCCCCCCCCTTTTTTTTATTAAATTAAATATTATTTATATCAGCTGAAATGTATATATGGGTTGTAACTATTTCTAAGCATAAAAACCATCTAATGACTGTACTAAGAAGTCTTTGATATTTTTAAGCTATTTATTTATTGAATATTATTAGTCAAGAGATCCTAATAATTTAATAATTTTATTATAACCCTTAGTATTAGTGACAGTTTGGGCATAGGAAGGTTGAGATGATTAAAATCTACCAAATAAAATTATTTCAAGTAGTACTGGGAAAAATAAAATCTCACTCACGATGCATTGATTTAATTTAATATATTGCTGTAAAATTGTTCATATATATTAACTTTTTATTTTAACTGAAGACCCAATTAACTAACAAGCTTAAAAGGGCAAGAAAATTTTTAAAATCAGTTCATATATATATATATTGTGTGTGTGTGTGTTTACAATTATCTGTTCATAAATATGTGGTCACACACAAAGCATATGTTGTTTACAAACAGAAAATTAATTTTAAAATATAAATAAATCTAAAGGTTCACCTAGAAATGCAGTAAAATTTAATTCGACCCTATCAACCTGTTTCAACTTCCTGCTAAGTCTAGCAGCAGAGATATCTTTAAACAAGACTTACTACTGAAACATTTTGAGCTTTTTAACTGTAAATTCAAAGATATAGTTCTAACAAGTTTCCTGTGTATGATGTAACCTTAACACAACAGCTATTACAAAGTTTTACCTTGATATATTTGAAGTATTGTGGCTGAGTGATCAGAAAAAGCCATTTGGCTTCCAAACTGAGGGGTCTCTAGTTGGGATTTGGGATACCTTTATTTATTTGATCTGTGGTGATTGAGAGATAAAGCTAATAGTTTTCAATCTTTGGGGTCTTGAGTTGGTAAAAATTGGGATTTCAAAGTTTTTAGGAATTCATTGAGTCTTCACAGTTCCTACTTAATGGAAGTAAAGGCGGTTTGCTGTTGACCATTGACCATAGAAATAGATGAGCTTTGCATCCACTGCCACCAAAATCACATGATCTGAAAGGGGTCGCTGACAACCCCAAGCTGTCAATAATTAATTAAGGGTTGTAAGTCCACTCTGGGTGACATTAATTGTGTATTGGGAAGCATTTTTCTGCAAACATGAAAACATTTTTTATTCTGTATGACACTTTCATTCACAGTTTTATGGGAACCCCACCCCCTTAACCAAATGTCAGCAAGATGCCGCTGGTTGTGACCATACCCATAAATCTATTATTTCTCCCTTGGCTCAGCTCTTGTTGTTGTGGTATTGAAGGATACACATATCAGTGTAACGGCTATGACCTTTCAAGGCTTTAATAATACATGTTATCAATGTTGCTTTCTATGGCTGCGGTACATGTCAACATTTTGGGCTAGAACCTGGGATACTTTAAAGCTTAATCCGTTTCCAAGTCCCAGTCTTGGTACAACCGCTTACAGGCAAAACTAATGAAACAACTGCCAGATAGCATAATACAGTGACAAGTAACAAAAGTGTTGTCAAAATAGTTAGAATTTTATCTTTTGACTCTTTTTGTCTATCTTTGCAACCATTCCACGTTCACCAATGTTTCTTTTTTCAATGCCAAGTAATTTAATTTATTTTATATCTCTATATCTCCTTATTTCCAGTTGGCAAGTATTTGACCTAGTTAGTAAATGGAGCAATATTATAATATATTCGCATAAAGTTGTCTTGGTTTGTTTGCTTTCTGTCTTGGGTAAAAGAATAGCGTACAGCAGGCCTGTTACATGTTTACAATAGTAATTGAGGGGAACGTTATGCACTCATAGCTAAAACAAATAGCACTCGTCAACACAGTTTGGTCATCTGGTCTATTTATGCCCTTGTCATATTTGTGCGAATTCATCTACTGTGTTAGTTTTTGTTCTGTTTCTGTATGCACTTCCGGCCTGTATAAGGTCTCCCAACAGACGTTTTAGTGTATTCCGTGCTACATGGCCAAATGACATCACAGACTTTTACAGATCTTCCCAGTTGTTGACCTGGCCTATTATTATAATAATTATTTATCATTATATTATTTTAATGATTTAATAACACCCAATTGGTTCAAGTATCTTGGCTCTACAGTGAGATGGTCGAAAATCGAAATAATATATAGATCTAGTAGATTCCTCTTTCACGTTAGAAATAAAAACTATATTTAGAGGGATATTATTTATTAGTGGTTGATGAGTTGTTTTTGTTTTTTTATTACAAAGGTTATATCAATTCGGTCTTTCTGATAAAAAAGTGTGTACACGGTATTTCTCCCACACCCAATCTCGGAATAAGCTGAAATTTTGCACAATTGTTTCTTTTACCTGACAACGCAAGAATTAGTTTTAAAAAATAACCAATTAGTTAATTAGCCATTGGTAATTAATTATTTTGTTTGATATCTTTAACGAGGGAAAGAAATCTTACTTGACAGATGTTGTGGTATAAGTTGAATTAAAAGTAAAAGTATATCAATCATACATAATTACATAGCTATTTCTATTTCTAACTAATTGATACCATTACAATTAATACAAGCTTTGTTGTTGTTGTTTTTTTTTTAATGTATTTCTTTTTTATTTTAACTTGTTTTTCATATAGACTGGGATTGGAGGTTGTTGTTTTTTCAGCTGGAAGTGTAAATTAAACATAAACATGTAAATGGCCGTTTACTTTAAAGATTAATGATTATATTGACTTATTATATTATCAGTGGGCACGAAAGTACTAGTCTAGAGATTATTCTCTCCCCTAAACACACCCTACCGCTTAGTCTTATACTTGCTTTATGAGTGCATCATCAATTGAACGTCTTCTAACTATTAATATTTTAGTATAACAGGTTCTGTGCTAAAGTTAGTGCAGACGCAAAGTAGATACTTGAGATTTTAAACAAATAAATATCCCCATGTTGTTTATAATAAATATAGTGATAATAAGTGTAGTTTCATTTTCCCAGGCTTCATGTTCTAGTTGTTTTTTTTACTTCCGGTATTTGGCTAATGTCGTCTGATTGTTTTTCAAAGAAATTTGTCATCGTGTTTAAGTGTACTCATGTGTGAATGCCCTTATACTAAGTGTTCATATCCTTAATGAATTTGTATTTGTAAAGTATTGTAATAACAGATATCGTGATGTTATCTTTTCTAATTTACAGACATTTCTGTATAGCTTTTTTAAAATACTTTTTTGTCTTTGAGCTGGTCAGAAGAATCAATTCCTGCCCTCGTTTTGTTGCCTCGGGAATGTGGATTTAATTAACTACTTCCTATGTTCCGGAGTGAGTCTGGCAGATTGAACGGGGATGTAGGATGTGTTTTATTCTATTTATACGATAGTTGTTCATATAGAAAGAATGTGTTTGGTGTTGAAGGGGTCGGGGGAATGGTTTTGTTAGTACATCGGCGTTTCCGAGAAATCACACAGAACAGGTGATGGTACCTGGTACTACCTTCTGTTTACGTGTCAACTAAACAAAAGTTTTTGGGTAACTGGTTTGCGACTTTGACGATTGTTTGGACTGAAAATAAACACAATTAAAATAACGGTAACCTCTAGTTTAATGGGCTGGCTAATAGGGCCGCTGGTTTTGAAAAAAAAATCGTAAAATTTTTTTAAAGTCGCCGCCAAAAAAAAAACAACAAAAAGGTTCGGGGTTGGGGGGTCTATGTACTGAATGACTAAATGGGTACCATCTGCCAACGCGTGTTCAGCAGCCGTCATTTCTTCAGGTTTGAGGATATTTTTGTGCCATTTTGGCATATTGAGCAGGTCATATTTATAAAAGAAGAAAAAATCGCCTTTGAGAGTTTTGTTTTCATATTATAAATACATTCGTCATCTCGCGACATTTAATGTGAATATGTACACCCACTTCTAGCTCTTTAACATAGAGTCCTGTCTTTTTAATTATTTTTTTTATTTTGTGAGAATAAAGAAAATTTAAATGACTTTTGAAAGTGAGACATGTCTTACTATAGGACCGTACCAGCTCAGCTTATATCGAATGTTTTCTTCTAATTTTTCAGCGTTCACACTAATCGATGTTGTTTTGAAGTATGCTCACTATGGGATACTCTGCTCCCTTAAACAATGTATACGCGCAGGACGTAATTATCGTCTGTAATTTAGAAGGTAGAGGGATCACAACAATGGGTATCAAATAGGAGTATGTCTTTCCACCCAGACAATTGCCCATTTGTATTGAGTTATAAAACGAATAAAAACATTTGTGGCGTCATCAAAAGTGAACAATGTTTCTACACTTCAATGTATTGAGCTCTTCCCAACCCGGGTATGGTCTCTATCCAGACAGTACCTTATCTCAGCCTCTGGTGCGCAGTGAAGTCATGCGTGGTGTAATACTTTGTTACACGAGGCAAGGAAGACATCTGGTGGTGACCCCGAGTGTCATGTTTTACTTTATGGGCTGGTATGTGCGAAACTCTATGCCTGGTCCAGTATTTCAAGAATGTTCAAGACGCCGGGACATCTGTTTAGGAGTTCAAGCTTCCCTTCAGCTAAATGGAAACATGTACTGCGCCAGAAAACATATTCTACTGTTATAACTTTGTATTAGTGTTATTCAATATAGATCACCGTTACACAACGCTTAGCACCTTTATACAACTTACACCTCCATTTTAGAGCATATATCACCTACACAAAACATATATCACCTTTGCGAAACATATATCATCTTTACAAAACATATATCATAATTTAAAAAAAAAACATATATCACCTACACAAAACATATATCACCTTTACAAAATATATATCATCTTTACAAAACTTATATCATAGTTAAAAAACATATATCATCTTTACAAAACATATATCATAATTAAAAAACATATATCACCTACACAAAACATATATCACATTTACAAAATATATATCATCTTTACAAAACTTATATCATAGTTAAAAAACATATATCATCTTTACAAAACATATATCGCCTATGCGAAACATACGTCATATTGACTATATTTAGTGGTTGATCATTACGCTAGCAACATGACGACACCATTAACCGTCGGCCATAGAATGATGTCTACTAGTTGTTAGGTCTATTAAGCGTTGTGTGTCCAGGCCACAACATGATACAAAGTTAACGTGTTCGCTTGTAGCTCCAGATCATCGGTGAGACGCCCGACAATCACCCGTGGAGACGTCTCGCTTCTTATCAAGCGTCGAATCTTTTTATCTCTTTTATGTTGTTTATTTTTTAGAATGGGGGGTTCCTTTTTTCTGTTCGACAATGACAGAACCGCTGCCCCCGCCGCCGACTCAAATGGCACGGACATGCTTCGACTGTACAATATGCTGTGGCCTACGTGATGCTTACGTCAGCAC
Source organism: Biomphalaria sudanica (assembly GCA_036873155.1). Lineage (NCBI taxonomy): Eukaryota > Metazoa > Mollusca > Gastropoda > Planorbidae > Biomphalaria > Biomphalaria sudanica. The sequence goes on along the minus strand of JAZGLO010000202.1, from coordinate 318,217 downwards.
CCTTATAATGCGTTAAAACGGGCTGTCAAGGGGTAGAAGCATGTGGGGGTAGTTGTTTAGGTGCATGTGGTGGGGGGGTATGTGTTTGGGCGCATGAGGGTAACAGTGTCGGATAGATACGTTGGTTGACGTGAAGCACCACGGTGCAGTCGTCATTGGGTCACAGCACGTCACGCACAGTTTGGAGTGTGTGTGTAGCTGCTTGTTGTTTTTTGGAAGTAACATGAGATGGAAATATTCGCAGACTAACACGCTATCTCTTCAAACACAGACTTTTTCTTCTTTTTTTTTTTTTAAATTGTATTTTTACAACAGACCTTCTTCGTAGTCTTCTCTTGAAATGTCAACACCAGGCTCGGCGCCTCACTGGAGATCTTCCCGCGCTTTCACCCCCACCCCACCTCACCCCCTTGATTTCTGACTGAAAAGCAAAAACTCGCCGCATCGCATTAATACCTGGTCAGTGAGCGCAGAACTGTACTGAACGGGGGAGGAGGGGGAGGGCGCCGTGCGTTGGGCGCTAGCGCCATCGAATGAAGACAACATAGCTTGAAAGGTTTCTTTCTAGAGCTGTCTTTCTGTTCACCCACCTACAGCTGTAGGTGTGCCTAGTATTTATGTAGATATATATGTCTGTGTTTATTAGATATATGTCTAGTGTTTATGGTGTTTTATATTTGCTTAACGATGGTCTTATTTTGTCCTATTGTTTGGACGACGGCCGCCATAGAACAAATGTAATTCATCTCATAGATCCCTTAAATAGAAATCGTGGTAGATTTGTGTTTACTTAAGAACGCTAACCTTAACCCTGATAAAATACAAAAGCTGCAAACAGTAATGGGACTTGTCTGAAATATAGATCTATATTTAGATTTAGACTTTTGATCGAAGCCATTCGTACAGACGCTTGACGTGGCAACGAGATATAGGTCTCCACTGCCCACAGGTTGTGACGTTGCAGGTCAGTGTTCGGGCCTTAAATGAGGATTGGTCTCGATTTGATCAAATTGTACAATTGTGTGTGTTTCAGACGTCGCTACATTGAGCTCGGTGTGTGTTTAAACGCTTGTATTTTGCCCTCTTCAATAATGACGTCCGACTCTGGTCACTTTGGATTCGAAATTAAAGAAAAGACCAGCCAAATCTTTCCGGCTATTAGTACGTTGTGTGAAACTCAGTCGTCTGCTGACGTGTTCTCTCTCTCTCTCTCTCTCTCTCTGGGTTAACTTTGTACTACGAATAAATTAATACTAAACGTTACAATACAAGAACCAAAGTAATTTGCCCACATTGAAAACGGTGCCATTCGCCGTACAGGTGCGTACAGTCACAAACAAAGCACTAATCATAATTATTGCAAAATGTGAGCCTTCGCTGTTAGTTGATACACTTAAGCCTTGATCTATGAACATATGCCTTTTTTTTTTTCGGTCATTGGAAGATGACTTTAAAAAAGAAAAACAAAATGAGTTCATATTAAGAAAAATAAATAAACCAATAATTGTATGACATTTCACAATGGGCGCACAAGTAGATTATACTCATCATGCTGGTTCCTGTTTGGGTAAATGTACACAAATGACTATACAGTGATATCAATGTACACAAATGGCTATACAGTGATATACGGTAGTCCCGCACCACTTTCAAAAACTATGAAATGATTGTAATTGGTGCCATTATTTCTGCCTCGGCGTATTGCGCGAGAAAATAACAGCAAATCTGCGTCACAGAAATCTAGATCTAGTATCTGTGTGTGTTCACTGCAAATAGTCTTATGTTCATGCAAACTACGAAAACCAAATTTAATGTTCCTTCTTGGCTCGATCGATAAATCAATAAATAACCAAAGGAAATACCCAGGTTAGATGAAAGTTTGTAGCCTGAAATCTGGTTCAATTAAAACTGCCTAGCCCGGCACGTGCAGAGTAAACGTCATTGGGCATGAGCATTAAACACCATCTACGCCAGTGATGCCCAAACTACGACCTGCGGGACAGATCCGGTCCGTTAACGAGATGCGTTCCGGCCTCTTAAAATTCCCGCCCGCAGTGCATGATGAAGAAAAGAACAGTTGTGTCAAAAGACTCGGAGATTTTATGCGGAGCGTGACACGTGACTGAAACGTTTATGGACCTTAAACCGGGAAAAAAAAAAAGGTTTGGTTCTACTAACGTGCACTTTCTGTGAACAGACTCAGCAACATGAAAACGATGTGGGTTGAAGAAGGCTCACGGGAAAAAAACAATTCTCACCATTTTTTGATGGGTCAGGGGTGACAGCATACGATGAGATGATTGTTCGATAGCTGAACCAATTAATTGGATCATAAATGAACGTGACTTTAAACAGAAAAGTAACTGTCCTTTTTGTAGGTAGGGACTGTCCCTTTTATTCGCCAGGTTTGTTCAAGTCGATATCAACTTAGGATCATAAAATTGTCAAGATAGACACATTGATATATTGATTTTTTTTTTTTTGGTTAAGAAAAAAAAACATAAAGAGATACATAGAAGCAATACACCCTTGTGTGTGTGTGTGTTTGTGTTTGACTTTACCTGCGTGTACATGGGTACGCCTTTTTTTTTTGGGGGGGTGCTTCTCATTGTCTGTGTGTGGGGTGTTTCATGCCCTCCTCCGTGTGAAATGTCCAGATTACAAAGTGTTGCGCATGAAGGGCTACTTTGGGGTTGGGGGGTGATTATCTCTATTGGTCATCTCATTACTGTGTTTCTCGAGCCCTCTTAGTTCAAGCCTCGAGACTGCACTGCAAACATTAAGAAATATCCTGGACTTTAGCAATATTCCTGGAGAGTGAAGAAGACGGAAGTATTTCGCTATAGAAAGTGACGGGAAGAACTCCTGGTGTACGTTTGTTGTCAAATTGGGGAGGCGGGAGTCGTCAATTTCAGCACCGATTTGTTTCGAGTTCTGTGAAGTTGATTATTATTATTATTCCTTAATAGAAGTATATTAAATGCATTGTGTCTACTACCAAGTTTTTATCAAGTTATGCCAGTCTTGATCGCCTCGCAGTGCATTGACGTTAGTAATAGAAAGAGTACACCCTGTCTGTTTTACACTGATACTGTTAAGTTGTCGCCCTTCTTTTGCTTTGACTATATAAACCTGTACGAGGCATTGTCTCCGCGTCAAGCAAGAGTGTAGTATGTCAAGTGTCTACGCAGACTCAGGTGTGGCTTACATAGTTTGCCACATCCGGCGCAGACAAAACATAATATAGCAAAGAAAAAAACACGTCATAACTATCATTCCTTATTACCATTTAGAGCACCATATATGTTTATGTATTCCTTGGACTGCCTTTCTCTCTCTCTCTCTCTCTCTCTCTCTCTCTCTCTCTCTAATTCTGAAAATAATTGCCCACCATTACTTACATTGAATGGAGAGAGAGGGACTCTGAGGGAGGTTTAAGAAAGGCGAATGGCAAGGGCGCTGCGTCACTCCCTCCCAAACATTCTCTTCTCCATTTCTATCAACATAAGAACCACTGTAGGTACGCCTTATGTCGTTTTAAACCAATGCAGGCGACGAGGAACACATCTTTCACTGGCGTAATTATTAAATTTGTATTTGAGAACATTCCCGATTTTATTCAGAAGCCTTGTGGGCCTCGGGGAACGAGTTGGGTTTTTTTTTTTGGGTGGGGGGTGCAAAGGTGGACTAAATATCTCCATCTTTACTCTAACCTTATGTGTATGTGTTCAACTCAATCTCCTCCTCAAATAAAAAAAAAATTAATAATTTGAAAAAATTAATTAAGAAAAACTATCCGCCCCTGAGTCATTTTGAGTGTAAAATGACGAGAGAAAAAAAAAAGCAACAGTCGAACATTTTAATATTTTGTTGTATCATCCTCAGCGCCTTTGACCTTAGAGGAGTTGCCTATCACTGGGGCTCTCTTACATTAAACACTTTGAACGCAAAAAGAAACGTTTTTACCGTGTCCACTTATTCTGGAAATAATCCGTTGTTTCTTATACGGCCTCCAGACAGCTTTTAGTCTAAGCAATGTCCCGATATGTAATTGAATTCGATGTTTCCTTTTCTGGAAATAACCCCATAATTTCATTGATTTTATATTAACGCCGTGTCTGGGTTTAATCTTTACGCCGCCGAGAACGACATCTGGGTTTTCCCTCGAGACTTGAACTGGCCGTGTTTCGGTGCACTAAATTCTAAACTGATTCAGCAAATGTCGGGCCTGTGCACGAGGATTGACAAGCTTGATGTACGCGGAGAAGCCGAGCCAAGCGTCGATGGGGGAAATTCTAGACTTCTCTTAGCAACCTTTTTTTTTATTATTATTATTAAAAGACATTGACTCTATGGGTTGTTGTTTTTAAACCATGGCACGAATAAACCCTTAACTAAAAGATGCGTTCTCTTAAGTTTGCTAGATCTATTTAAAACATACGATAAAATTATTTTTATTGAGTAAAATGAAAGAAACTGAGCAACTTTTGTTGATAAATTAAACAATTTGTGTAAGTAGGTCGCAAACGAAGAGACCTGCTAATCAGTGTCCTAAAACAAAAAACGCCAACTAAAACTCTATGGCCATATCCACAAGATACCAAGGGCTTGCAAAAACCTTCCTTCAGGGAATAGTGCCAAAAAGAAAAAAAGAGGCAGACAGAGAAAGCGATGAGAAAACAAATTGAAAGACATTCAATCAAAGGCGAAATACAAAGAGGAATGGAGAAAGATGGTCAACAGTTCTTGTGTGGTGCCCCAACAGATTAAGGGATATGTGAAGGTGTAAGCAGGTCTTCAACAGGTTAAGAAATGTTCATACTACTTTAATGCACTGGAATATCATGTAAGACGGGTACCAGTTCTCAAGTCTAAATAATGAGGTGATACTTTACTCAGTTTCTTCACAAAGTTTTAATGTTTTAGTTTTATAAATGAAATATATTTAAGATTGATCGAAAGTCCGAGTAGTGAACAAGTTCAACAAAACGAATTCGACTTTACATTGCGTTTGTTCAACTTTAATTTTCTTTCTTTGACATTCATTTTTATACCGATAAGTCTTTCTTAAGGTAATATTTGAAGGATAGGTGACAGAATTATGAAACTATATACTACTCAGTTTTAAACGTGGAGTATCGCCTCCCCAGACACAGTATGCTATCACCGGTGGCTACTTTTGGTTCAAATGAGAATAGGAACAGGGGAGAGGGATTGTAACTCTAAAACCGGTACTGCCTCATCCTCCTTATTGCCCCCTCTTTTAGCAACTGTCCCCAATTCTGTCATATATACCTGTGGTCACCATGGGCAGTTTAAACAAAGAAAGGCTTTACTTCAATGTTTATATTCTAACGTGTACAAAGTGTTGAAATTGAAAAAAAACAACTCTGTGACCTAGTGGGAGCCTAGCCCCGACACCAGCACGCTCTGCTATATCGTATATAAAAATTAAACACCTAACCCAAAAAGTAAGCAGACAGCTGCAGAGTGAATACATAAACAATGTAATATCTAAAGATAACAACAAAAACCTATGGTCATACATTAAGTCTAAGAAAATGGAAACAACAGGCATAGCGCCATTAAAAGATGAACATAACATAATACATAATGATAATGAAACTAAAGCAAACATCCTAAACAAATACTTTGCATCAGCATTCTCAGCCCCAGGAGACAAAGACATATTTCTTAATTTGAACCAAGTAGACAACATAGAAGATTTAGTAGTACAAGAAAATGGAATTAAAAAACTATTAGCCAACACCAAACCAAATAAAGCGTCTGGACCTGATAGTATTCCAGCTAGATTACTCAAAGAACTAAGCAATGAGCTAGCCCCAGTGTTCAAAATACTCTTTCAGGCATCGCTTAACCAGGGCAGAGTACCAAAGGACTGGAAAGAAGCTAATGTCACCCCCCTATTTAAAAAAGGAGAAAAATCTGATCCAGGAAACTACAGACCAGTATCACTTACCAGCATCACATGTAAAATACTAGAACACATAATATGTAGCAACATCATAAACCACTTAGACAAACATAATGTCCTCACCCCATACCAACATGGCTTTAGGAAATATAGATCATGTGAAACACAACTAATAGGACTAATTGATGATTTCTCAAAAGGTTTAGATAATAGTGAACAAATAGATGCTATCTTACTAGATTTTTCCAAGGCTTTTGACAAAGTTCACCACCATAGTTTGCTTAAAAAATTAAAATATTTCGGCATTAACGGTCCACTGCATCAGTGGATTAAAGATTTTCTGATAGGGAGAGAACAAACTGTAATAATAAATGGCTCTAAATCAACACCAATAACAGTAAACTCAGGTGTACCTCAAGGAACAGTCTTGGGTCCACTACTATTTTTAATTTACATAAATGATTTACCAAATTGCATTAGTTCAGGAACAAAAGTCAGATTATTTGCAGACGATTGCATAATATATAGAACAATAAAAACAAAACAAGACACAGATATTTTACAAAGAGAATTAGATGAATTACAGAAATGGGAATCAAATTGGAGCATGTCTTTCCACCCAGAAAAATGTCAGTTGTTAAGAGTAACAAAAAAAATTAAACAAATTAATTCCACTTATCTTATTCATGGCAAACCAGTAACACAGACTAAAAACTCAAAATACCTAGGTGTTATAATAAATGAAAAACTGTCATGGAATCCACATATTGATGAAACTATAAAAAAATCCAACAAAGCATTAGGGTTTATTAAAAGAAATTTGTATAAATCAAATAAGAACATAAAACTAAAATGTTATTTAACCTTGGTTAGGCCAATAATAGAATATGCATCCTCCATTTGGGACCCTCAACTCAAGAAAACATTAAGAAACTGGAACAAACACAAAATAGAGCAGTGAGATTCAAAACAAACGAATATTCACATTTGACTAGAGTAACACCATTAGTAAAATCACTAAATTTAGAAAGCCTTCAGGACAGAAGACTCAAAAGTAAAGTAGCAATTATACATAAAACACTGAACCATAATCTTCAAATACAAAAACAAAATTTAATAAAATACTCTGAAAGACACAAAAATAAAGGCACATTCCTCGTCCCATATGCTAGGACAAATTTGTACAAATACTCCTTCTTCCCTAGTGCTATTAGAGCATGGAATGGGTTGCCTGAGCTAGCCAGAAAAACCAGTGACTTGGCAGAATTTAAGTCATTGGTTAATATGCATGACTAAATGCATGACGCGTAGGACGTAATCATCTTCTTTTTTGAAGTAACGTCTGTATTATATAAGATAAGATAAGAAGAGGAAACCGTGTCAATGTAGCGCAGAGAACGTGCCCTAAGACTTTTGATGGACGATTTTGTTGTTCGGTCGATTCAATAGGGAATTCCCGCTGATTTTCATTAAGAGATGCGTCAATCCCCGAGCGGACAGGCGAGCGCAACAAAAGCGCGATTATCACCGCCATCTTCTGACTTCTTTTTTTTTTTTTTCTCTAGAATAATTGGTGAAGAAATTTTGTTTGAATGACTTTACGACCTCGTTGTATTGTCACGTTGACGAGATTATGTTGGAAGGTGAGAGTTTGCATTCCAGCTTTCTCTTTTCTGTTTAACTTGCATTCGTCCTTCAATCCACATTTCTTCTTGTCTTTCTTCTGCCCTGCAGATTGAGAATCTTTTGTATTATCTGCTAAGTGACAGACAGACATTGGCAGAAAAAAGAGTGTTCGGCATATATTTTAAAAGGAAACTCCTATGGCTTTTCAAATTTGAGTTATTGACATAATTAGGTTCTTGAAAAGTTGTAATAGTGGATATCTTACCATTTTTTAAATTAAAATGCAGAGAAACCATTATATTTAATAAAGTAGACAGTAAATTTTTGATATTTAAAAAAAAAAAAAAAAACATGACAAGACAACCAACAGGCGATAGTGTTTGTTGTGTGTTGAGTGGCCAGGCGAGAAAAAAAAACACACAGTGCCGTGTTTAGTCAAGCATGAAGATCTACTCATAACACCTTTTTTTTTCTTTGCTTACAAGATCTAGATCTAACTGCAGAGACCTCGTTCTATTTCTTTTACGAGATTGTAAACTTTACTGCATGGTTTTCCGTTATACATTAAGTCAGTAGATTAAATTATAGGTTTGTGAAACCCGGTGAAAATCTGACCGCTTTGGATGCGCATAAAAATTACTTCAGAAAACATCAATTACTAAGTTATTACTGAAAAAAAAAGAATAGTATATTCATTTTATGTAAATCAAAAGAACATTATATCAAAAGTTGTCAAACTTTCCTTTAAGCGTTATGGAACGAACTGTTCATTTAATGTCATCATTTGATCTCGTCTGTTTGTATAATAATCATAATACATTTCCACTGCTCTTGAAATCTCGTTTTATAAGCGGAACGTTGCTGCCATTTTGTATTTTCTGGAGCTGTCTTTGAAAAACTGTTCTACGGAACGTAGTATTCCGCCACGGCTGAATAGGTGTTCTGCGAACTACTGAAATAATTAACTAGTAGGCCACCGCGTGAGTTAATCTCTTTTAAAAATATGCAAATGGTCCGCTAAATACTCAGAATGTGCTAAGTGTTCCGTTAAGAAAAAAGTTTGGGAACCACTGTTCTATAGAATCTACGTCTGAGCCTGACGTTAGTACGTGGAAGTGGGAGTTTATACGAATTGGTATCAATTACTTAGTTTCCCACATGTAAGGTTTGTAAAAAAAAATTCATCTTTGTTTTAAAAGTTATTTATTTAAATTATTTATGTAGTATCGGAATGAAATTTTCTAAGCTATTTCGTTTGTAGTTTTTTTTTCTTAATTTGGCCACCTTGATGTTCAATGTAGCGTCCTTGGCAATTTGTATTGTATCGCGAAAATCTCCAATGGTCTCATTAACATATTGAGTTATAGTTCCATGATTGAATCAAGGCTTTCCGTTAGCCAAAAAAACAAAATATCTGTTGCAACACATTTTGAACTCTAAACTGTTTTACTTTAGTGAACTTTCACCTCAAGAAACTTGTTTTTTAAACGCAATCTATTTGAAGGTTTTCCAGCTATAAATATATTTATTTTAAAATAAGGAAGAACTTATTCTCATCCCCAAGACTTATTGATGTTCTGATGGTAACGTTGATTTTCTCGGGACTATTTTGTGATCTATCTCATCAAAGTGTTACACCAGGCCCTCGACCCCCACGTCTAGTGCTTTCATTTCCCGCCAGGTAGCCTGGAATTAGCTCAGCCATAAATAAACACTTTCTACATTATATATTTAGACTCCCAAGCTTGTTGAGACCTTCTGTCTCACTTAATGCCTTGTGAGTACATTTAGCCTTCTATAAATAGAGTGGATATTTCCGTTCAGGTTGGTTCTTATCAATTAGCCTTTGCGCCCCCCCCCCCCCCCACCCCTAAGCACTTGTAATTATCTTTGAGGTATTCAAGTGATGTTTTGAAATCTTTTGAAACAAATGTCATATAAATCAGTAGCAGAATTTCGCTTAATTCACGAACCATATAGCTGCCAATATGTGTCAAGACAGACTTAAAATGTATATATGGTAATGTTTTAAAAAAAACTAATTTTTTAAAACTATTTTGATGAATATTTGAACCAAAAACATTATGGAAAATTGGACATCAAAGCAGGGGCGCATCTTACGATGGAGATTTTAACTTGCTTCAAGCCTATCTAAGGGCTTTGTAACAGCAATGTATTAACATAAATCAACACAAAAGGATGTAATTCAAATAACAAACACAGAAGCAGACGACGTAAATCTTCCTAGTAAATTTGTACTGTATTTTTGTTTTACCCTAGCCAAGAGATGTTCCAGTCCATTATTATTTGTACACATGTATTTGTAGTTATGTTTGAATTCGTTGTGTATCTGCACTTGTGTAACAATTAGGCTCTAGTATTCTTGGAATGTTAACCTTCGCTTGCTCGGCACACTGTATGACTAGTATACATTTAATATGAACTGTGGGACGCATAGCTGTACAGTCTAGATAAACCGCTACGCTAACGTCATAGCCTTCTGTGTAAATCTAAAATTTTAACAATGCGAATGCGTAACTAAAAACAAAAAGTACGAACTACCACAATTGGCAGCATTAGAAGAAAATAAGCGTATGCACAGAAAAACAACAACAACAAATGAAACGCTTGTGAGAGCTTGAAAGTCGTTGACAGCGTTAAGTAGGAATAAAGGGAGGCGAGTGTGAAGTCTACACTACGCTTCTCGCACTCGCTTTACAATGGCATTCTTTCTTTAAGCCCTCGACCTCATGCTCGGAACCTTCTTGTCTTATTCCCCATGACAATCATAGTTAATTATAAACCCCACTCGTAAATCTTATCCCTCCCCCTCCTCCTTCCCAGCGTAATGCCGTCTTTGGGCTGGGAACTAGTGGGAGGAAGGACTCGCGGTGAATGGTACATTCAGTTTTAGCGGACTTCCAGTGGTTCTCATTCGCTTGCATGTCGTGACAACGAATCAGATCCTTCTAGACTCGGTCCACGCAGTCCTAAAGATGTAATGAAGCTAATGCCAATAGCACAAATGTATAAAAGAAAATGTAACATTCTAACTCCCAAACATCTTTCTGATGGAAACAAAAAAAAGTATTTGAGCTCCATTTACGCATTTGTTAAGAATTTATAGATTACTAATAATAACAAGCAATGGAAAAAATAATACTTAAAAAAAAAACAAAGCTTATCTAGGGGAAGGAAACGCTAATTACTGCCATTTATATGAAATTTATCTGAAATTCATCTGAAAATTGAGGGTTTTTTCTCCATTTGTTCTATATAAAAAATTAACTAATTAGTACTAAATGAATTACTAATTGGTTAATTTTTGGATTGATTCGTGTATTGTTATCGACTACGATTAATTATGCAAAATTTTAACTTGATCCGGGAATGGGAAGTGGGAGAAAAAACGTGTCAAAACGTTATAAGGGGACTAAATCCATATATATATATATATATATATATATATATATATATATATATATATATATATATATATATATATATATATATATATATATATATATATATATATATTAATATTAATATATATATTTAATTTTTTTTTATTGGTGCATGTCTTGTCAGGTTGTTGGCGATGGCTCTTGATCTGTTTATTGTAGCGTCCCCGCCTTTGTCTTTGATAAACAAAAAGTTAACCTCCACCAATTTCAAATTTGGTTTTGAGAACCAGTCGGGTTATAAAAGCCTTGCCCCCTCCCCCCACACATATCTTTGAGATTAAAGAGGTAGACTTGTTGCGAGAACGGAAGTGCAGTCTCTTCGACGTCTGCAACACACTTTGAAAAGAAAAAAAAAAGTATTTTTGTTCGGGCTTTAAGCGAGGGCTGTAATCATTTTGGCGTGACATTGTAATAGGATTCCTTACCTAGAATACCAGGCCGTTACGTACTCGACGTTGAGGAGTGGGATTAAATGTACATTGTCTCTTAAACTGTTATACGGGGGGTACCCCTGCTGAACTTTTTTATATAATTAAATACGCAATAAATGTTGTTTTTATGTATTTGTGGTGACAGAGGAAAATAATGGGAAAACAAGAAATACATACAAAATACTTTTTAAAAAAACAACTTATATTAAGCAATAGTAATTATCAGTTTGATTAGAAGTTTGAAGTTTGAACTTGTGGGCAGTTTGGACCAATAGCTCGTTGCCACGACGTCCAGACCTGTGACGTGGTCTTGTATGAATAAAGAATAGTCTCGACCCAATTCCCAAAGTATTGCCGAAGATATTTATTTAGTTATGGACACCCCATAATTCCGCTTTATGAAACAGTTCAGGCTCAAGTAGAAATTGTGAAAAGATTCAACATACACTATTAACCCACAATAGAACTTCATCTCAATAATAGATGCAGGAAAGTAGGCTTGACATGAAGCTTGAAACTTGTTGACGCAATTCCCGCTTTTTATGTATACCCTCACTAAACTAGCTTCTCTATTGTACATAAAATAACGATAATTCTCTATTGAAAACATCGTTGCTTTTTGTTTTTAACTCTCTTTGCTAATTTTAGTTTTAAGGTAAATCGTCTGTATTGTCTCGAAATGTAAACATTCTGTTTATTGTTTATACAAGTAAGACAACTCTCGACTTTTATATCTACGTGACGCTCTCATTAGCACACTGAGTTCAATCTTATTTTATTTACATCGAAGGACAAATCAATGGATGTGTAATAAGCTTAAAATACTATCTGATAAGTGCACCTCCGTTGGGTCTCTTAACACACTAGACAACGGAGTCTACTTGGGTACTCGTTTGTCTAAATTACTCTAAGTCTTCGTGAGCCCCCTTCGCCTACACATATACCCGGGAGGGGGGGCATCGTCTCAGTTTTGAGAGACATCCTAGTGAAGCATGCTGCTGAGGATGTGCTGACTGCGATCAAATGAAAGGACCCTCTCACTGGTTTAATGGTACTTTTGTGTTCGCTTCCCCATAGTCTAAAAGATGTTGTTTTTTCTTTGATAGTTGGATGAAGGCCCTTCATTATATACCATTAAGTCATGGTGTCATAATCGATACATCTAAAAATAACGATGACAGATTGTCAGGTCGGAATTAGCCATTCGATGAATAGTACAAGTTAGTAATATTTATATATCCATTGGCTCTACGTCCTTTGTTCTCATCGAAGCTTTTTGATTTATCTTTCTTGTCTTTAGCGTCGTCATCATCATCAGTCCTTTGTGTTCCTCGTGAAACATAGGGCCTCGGTAGAAACACGCCACACTCTCCACGGTCTCTTGCTAGTATTTTAATGGTTTCCTAGCTCTTTCCTGTCCTCTCGGCTTCATCTAGTGGGTTACACTCCGCCACCATGTTCATTTTGGTCTTTAGTGTCTTGTACCCCGGGAGGTTGCAATCTAAGATGTATCTGTTATTGGTATCTTTTCTTATGGTGTGACCGGTGCATCTCCGCTTTCTTTCTAGGATCGGCACCTCTATAGTTGTGGCCCCCTCTATCAGTTTGGTGTTTGCCACTGTAATGCTTGTCTAACTAAACATGAATTCATTACAAGACTCGGATTTGTTCGGTTCGCAGTGCTACATAAAGTCGAGGCCAAGTAGTAATGCTGTATATATTTACTGCACAAAATCCTAGCACTAGAATGTTCTAAGGATCGCTCTGTGCAAGTGCTAGAATAGTCATGTGAGAGGGAATGGGAGGGGGGGGGGGGGTCAGTTTGTTGACTAACAAGCTCTCGAAATGTCTCGCTGAGATATATTTAAAAAAAAAACGAAAGGATTTGCACCTGGGATCACGACACGTCCACCGTCGAGTGGCTGTGACATCGATATATCTAAACACACCGCGGTGCTAGCTAAGCGCCGGTCTAGTTTTATCTTTATATGGACATAGAAAGCTGCGATAAGAGACTGTTTGCTCTTGATAAGTCTCGCTCCAATGTGTTGTTTATGTATTTCATAATAATACTAATATCTTAATTAACATTAACAACTCATTAGACGATTCGTACCACGTAAAACGTAAAAATAATGCCACAAAGTATGTTGATTTTTTTCTTTTAAATATTTGTAGCTTTTGAAAGAATATTTTTCCCGTATATGTTAAGTGCAATTTCTTGGCAATGATCTTTTTAGCAGTGTTAATGGTTTTATTTAGCTTGTATTCAATCAGCATTACGTTTTAAAAATACGGTCACTTCTGGAGAGATATCTGCTCTGTGAAAGCCCAAGCTTCTGTCAAAAGAGTTTGTTTGCTACTTAGCAATATATTGTCCAATGAAAGTAAGTTGGGTATGAAACCAAGCTAAACACTTTGGGCATTATTTATTGGCCTGTAGATTTCTGCTAGACAAGATAGGTTTCATTTTACATTTGCTCAGATTCGCCGACCCATCCAAGCAAGAGCCATCAATGCCGTCTTATTATTGGGTTCTACTACGTTAAGGAGTTTTGTTTGTTTGTTTTTTTAAAAATAGAAGTAAAGTTCCTCTTTGGGAGACGCGGTAGCTGAGCGGCAAAGCGCTTGCTTACCGGGTTCGAATCCTGGTGAAGACTTGGATTTTCAATTTCGAGATCGGCCTCTGTGTCCACCCAGCTCTAATGGGTACCTGACATTAGTTGTGGAAGAGTAAAGGCGATTAGGTCGTTGTGCTGACCACATGACATCCTCGTTAACAGTAGGCCACAGAAACAGATGACCTTTTACATCATTTGCCCTATAGACCACAAGGTCTGAAAGGGGAACTTTACTTTTTCTTTAAAGTTCCTCTTTCAGACCTTGTGGTTGATAAAGCTCATTCTATGGCTGACGGTTGACATGGGTGTCATGTCTTCACTGAGATTCGAACTCGCAACTCCTCGATTAGAAAGCTACCATACTTCCTGCTTGTACAATTTTTCTTGAAAAAAGAAAGCATCTATTTCAACTTGACTTCCTATTTACGCAGACTATGGTGGACATGAATGAGATATTCAAAGTGCTATCTCCCAAGGCCGACCCCATCTTCCATCACCACGCTACTTCTTCCATTCAAATCTTCAGACGACGATGAACATGCAGAGTGGTGGAAAGTTTTGATAGCGTGATATCTTCTATCTATGCTCTATCAGCAGCGCCAATCTATAGTTGTTGTTTTATTTATTTAAATAGAACTCTATGTCGATCTAGATCTAAGTACCTATTGAAATGTAAATGACCTCGCGTATGTGTGTATGTATGCGCAGTCACTCCAACTAGACATACATGTATACCCTAGTATTCTCCCTCCTTTACCATCTCAGTTGGTTTGTAAATGTTTTTTTTTTAAATATTATTATTATAAGTATACATTATGATATGTGTTTGTATTTGCCGCGTTTGGTGCAAAGATTGTTTGCTTTTCAAACTTACGGCTCAATCATGCACGTAAATTTGTCTAAGTTTTTAAATCTGGGCCTTGCTAAAAAAAAATCGTCCTTTTCCTTGTGACTTCCTTAAGATAGAAATCACTGGATCAAATACATATCCGTTGCCCCGGGAGCTTGCCCCGGTAAAGGAAAGTGGGAAGGGGGGGGGGACATGTGCAAATGGCATACCGGTACTGCCGCCAGTACACATGGGGAAACCTGTGAATGTTGCCTAATCCACTTTGTGAGATGTTTATGCAAAGTTGACTTGTGGGGAAAAGGATCAATTATTTCCCTCGTCACATCCTCGACATGGCGCGAGCTCTCTACAGCTAAGATTCCATTACAATGTGTCGGCCACATTTCCTGTGGATATCCCTTGTCAGATCATTTTTCTTCATATTGTAGCTCCTTCCTTGTATATGTGTATACTTTTTCAAGTCATCAAATACACGTTATAACAGAAAACACATCATCGTGCTTTAGGTAAACAGAATAAGAATGAACCAATCAAAAGGAAACAAATCCAAATCCTCAAATAAAGGACTTCTTTATAGCATAATAACACATCTGCAGATGCATAAACCGCTCTCTAACAAGGGAGCTCTAGTTCGAATCCTGATGTAGGCAAGGAATTTTAAATTGGGATTGGACCCGAGGCGGCACGGATACCCTTCTCCTGGGTGCCCCCCTTATCTTATCTCTATATATAATTCTCTTCATGGTTCAACAGTTTGGACAACAAGTAATGGAAAGATCACTCTTTTATTTCTGCAAGTCGGACGGAATAGAGGGGGGGGGGAGAACAAGTAGTATTCACCCGTCACTAAATAGCCGAGCCGGACTTAACCGTTATGGGCCCAATGCGAAACGGATTTCGCGGGGCCCAGTTTGGGTAGGAATACGGATAATAAGTGAAAATTGCTTGCATTAGAAAATATATTCGTCTTTGCATTTTATTTATTCTTTACTACGCACAGAATTACTACACGAGCCTTACGTGTAGCGAAGTCGTACAGTATATCATAAGAATTCTGTTTCCTACATAGATCACGCTCAATAGAAAGAATTACCAAATGTTTCAATCTATCTAAGAGAATTGTTGACCTCAAGTAATTCTTCATTAGTTTGAGGCGCAAGAAGCTTCTTTCACTAGATTCCACAATTACGGGTATTGCATAATGTCGTTTTTTTTAAATCCCGCATAGGATTGGCGTTTTCCATATTGAATGACACCCCAAAAGGACAATTTTTGTTTATATATTTCAGGAGATATGTATGAGTTTTCTAAAGATTTTAATAATTTCCGGATATTTCCATACACATTTTCGTATATTTTGCAATTTCAGGAGACTTCCAGGAGCTCCTGGTAAATCGACAGGAGGCCGCGGGAAATCTGCTATGTTATAAAATGGTTTAATTAAATAATTTATACACCTTGAATTAGCGTGGGTCCTATGAAAGTGCGGGGTCCACTGCGGTCGCATAGGTTGACTAGTCTTACATAATACAGACGTTACTTCAAAAAAAGAAGATGATTACGTCCTACGCGTCATGCATTTAGTCATGCATATTAACCAATGACCTAAATTCTGCCAAGTCACTGTTCACAAAAGAGCTGGGGCCAGAAATTATACTGCAGACGTTCAACAAGACTCGACACTCGATGTACCAAAACGAGAATAACGGGCTTTACGTTGTTTCTCAGCATCCCACGTTCATGAAATGTCTCTGTTCAACCTCTCCCGCTTCTTAAAAGTCTTGCCAAGTTCAACTGGCTTACGTTGAGTAGACCATACATTCCATCCACTCATCTCTAGCACTGACTTGGTTTTCTGTAGGGCTCTCACTCCCCAGCCATCAGCCGTTGGAATACAGTAACAATAAGTAGAGGGAAGAGAACAAAAAATCTGCATAATGCCATGACGCCAATTTTTGGCGAGGGATCATTGCAGACTCCAAAAGACTCGAGACTTAGAAGTGTTTGACCTGGATTTAGCTCATGGCTGGTCCCTGTTGTGTTTGTGCGCGCGTGGGTGGTGGACAGAACGTTATCGACTTAGTCTCGGTTGGCGCTTGAAGTTCTAATAATAAATAATAATTTGTATTATTCTTGAGGAAATATGTCCAACACTTGTGCATAACACAAAAACAAAGCACATGATAAGAGCTCACAAAGTCTACGTTGGCACTCACGGACTAGAGACGTTCAAACCACGGTTTCTCATATACACATTACATGTGAAGATTGAACGTTTCTGGGTACAAATAGGATGTGGAGGATACCTGTGTGGTTGTATATGTACATACTTCTTATACCTTCTTTTCTCCTAACTTGGGTAAACTTTATCATCGGCTAAATTTAGCAACTGATTTATAAGCTAAGAATCGTAAAAGAGTCTAGATGTATATGTCAGTTAATTGAAAGACAAATACTCGTGGACTACATGTCGATTTTTGTTTTAAAACCTTGTTATATCTTATCTTATCTTATATAATACAGACGTTACTTCAAAAAGAAGATGATTACGTCCTACGCGTCATGCATTTAGTCATGCATATTAACCAATGACTTAAATTCTGCCAAGTCACTGGCTTTCCTTGCTAGCTCAGGCAACCCATTCCATGCTCTAATAGCACTAGGGAAGAAGGAGTATTTGTACAAATTTGTCCTAGCATATGGGACGAGGAATGTGCCTTTATTTTTGTGTCTTTCAGAGTATTTTATTAAATTTTGTTTTTGTATTTGAAGATTATGGTTCAGTGTTTTATGTATCATTGCTACTTTACTTTTGAGTCTTCTGTCCTGAAGGCTTTCTAAATTTAGTGATTTTACTAATGGTGTTACTCTAGTCAAATGTGAATATTCGTTTGTTTTGAATCTCACTGCTCTATTTTGTGTTTGTTCCAGTTTCTTAATGTTTTCTTGAGTTGAGGGTCCCAAATGGAGGATACATATTCTATTATTGGCCTAAACAAGGTTAAATAACATTTTAGTTTTATGTTCTTATTTGATTTATAGAAATGTTAATAAACCCTAATGCTTTGTTGGATTTTTTAATAGTTTCGTCAATATGTGGATTCCATGACAGTTTTTCATTTATTATAACACCTAGGTATTTTGCGTTTTTAGTCTGTGTTACTGGTTTGCCATGAATAAGATAAGTGGAATTAATTTGTTTTAGTTTTTTTGTTACTCTTAACAACTGACATTTTTCTGGGTGGAAAGACATGCTCCAATTTGATTCCCATTTCTGTAATTCATCTAATTCTCTTTGTAAAATATCTGTGTCTTGTGTTGTTTTTATTGTTCTATATATTATGCAATCGTCTGCAAATAATCTGACTTTTGTTCCTGAACTAATGCAATTTGGTAAATCATATATGTTCATTGTTATCGATGGCAGTCCAAAGACTGTTCCTTGAGGTACACCTTAGTTTACTGTTATTGGTGTTAGTTATGGGTTTTATGTGTCTGAATACAAATATTTGTTTGAAATGTTAAGGCTGCATTAAAATATTTGAATGGTTGTTTATAACAACCTACATAAAAAGACTCCCTCCTTCTTGTTTAGCATGAGATCTGATAAGGCTAACCCCCTGTGTGAATTTTACTCATAGTCTGGAAACATTTTTGTCTGGAGTTATCGCCCTTTCTGATGGGTTATGTTTTGATCTTAACTAGGGTTATCTATCTTTATCACTTGCACGGGATTAAATGCTGTACCTTGGGGTTATTTGTTTTCTGGTGGAGGAGCATTAAAACTGATAGCGAAAGAAATATACGGAGGTTCTTTTATCCTGGAGTCAGAAAATAAAATTAGAATTTCAAACAAGATGTACATCTTGTAGACAGTATAAAACCCCTTCCCCCCCCCTTTTCTTTTTAAATCCTCTTGGCCCGTGTGTACCGAAGAGTTCTTTCGAGTAAACTTACCAAATGAGGTCACTGTGACACGAAGATAGACACACAAAAAAATTTGTTTTAAAGATATTAAATTTTTACTTTGTGTGAGGAGCCGGAAAGGCCGGTGTTTTTTATTTTTCTTTGTGGCGGAGGGGGGCGCTTTTCTTATTTTTTTTGGGTGATGTTAAGGGTTAGTACAGCAAAGATGTAAGCTACATGTAGATGTAGATTTTTCGGGAGATGTTGTGTACTGTACTAGAAATCGACTGTCTTAGTATTAGTTTCATTTGCATATTTTTTTATTTACTTCTTTTGACAGCCTTTGTAGCACATTTGTACTTTGTAGCACATTTGTACTTTGTGGCACATTTGTACTTTGTAACACATTTGTACTTTGTGGCACATTTGTACTTTGTGGCACATGTGTACTTTGTGGCACATTTGTACTTTGTGGCAAATTTGTACTTTGTAGCACATTTGTACTTTGTTGCACATTTGTACTTTGTGGCACATGCGTACTTTGTAGCACATTTGTACTTTGTGGCACATTTGTACTTTGTAGCACATTTGTACTTTGTAGCACATTTGTACTTTGTGGCACATTTGTACTTTGTAGCACATTTGTACTTTGTGGCACATTTGTACTTTGTGGCACATTTGTACTTTGTGGCACATTTGTACTTTGTGGCACATTTGTACTTTGTGGTACATTTGTACTTTGTGGTAAAATGATAATAAATGTGTTAAATCGGCAGTGCAGAAAGAGGCACGTTAAGCTGAACTCAATGTCTGTGACATTGCACCAAACTGTGTTGTGTGTTGACGCTTGGTATAACTCTCTAAAGTCTGTGACTATAGTGTATGTGTGGTTCAGTCTAACTCTCTAAAGTCTGTGACTATAGTGTATGTGTGGTTCAGTCTAACTCTCTAAAGTCTGTGACTATAGTGTATGTGTGGTTCAGTCTAACTCTCTAAAGTCTGTGAATGACTATAGTGTATGTGCGGTTCAGTCTAACTCTCTAAAGTCTGTTAATAATTACACATAGAATTAACGCGGGGCCCACTGCGACCTCATAGGTTGCAGTAGCCTAAGACCGGCCCTGCAGTCAACATCTCCAACAGTCAACATCTCTAGCAGTCAACATCCAGCAGTCAACAAAAATGACGTGTCGTATGCCTTTTTAAATTCTGTTAATGCTAGCCAAACATATAAGGCGAAATTAGATTGTAAACATGATGCGTTCTCACAAATTCAATTGCGGGCATGTTGTTTTATAGATACAGATCTACATTCTATACATAAATGGGAATTTCTTTTTTAAGTTCTTCGATTGGTAGATAGGTCTAAATTTATGTCCATAAGTGAATTATTTTCAAGGCATTAACCTGGTTGATAGAGGTGGATCTAGAATCTTTGTTTCTTTTTGGCCTTGATTGTGTAGATAGATCAAGAATCTATGCTAATTTCCTATTGACCTTAATTGGATAGATAAATATAGTATCTGAGTGGTAAAAGTTAAATAGTGCTTGCGATTTTTTTTTTCTTGTTTACAGTCCAAGGAAAATAATACGTGAACCTACTTATTAACAGATATACGCGGATGTTAAACACGAACAATAACTCTGCTCTTGACATTGTCTGGCAGACGATAGGATCAACTTTCAAATTGGACAAACAGGAAACTCGTAGATAAAAGAGCGCCATCGGAGATGGATAGGCGCGTGTTTTCTACTGCTACACGTTGTCTCACGTTTTTTTTTTTGTTTGAATTAGCCCCTCCCCCCCCCACCTCCTCCCCCAAAGTTTTCATTGCGCCTTCTTCCAAGACGATTCCTTTCTGCTGTGCCACTCTAGATTCCCTTTTCAGTAAATCGTTTTCTAGTTTTGCTCGTGCTCGGCTTTGGCCCCATGTCTTGTAAGTTCACAATATAAGTTTGGGAATATAGAAATGTAGATTTTTTTTTGGGGGGGGGGGGGGAGTCACCTTTAACTGTTCTGTAATGACCTTGTGTATATCTTTGATTGGCTGCCGTTCCTTAGAGGTACTTCTGTGAGTTAGCGTTACAGCAACTCCTAAGACAATGCATTTCTTTATACAGTTGCCCATACGTTGACTCTTGTATGTTTCCATGTTGTTACAATAGTCTCCATAAAGAAACGTCAGTTCCTGTTTTGTTTTTAAATTGTTCAAATCACGTGTCACCGGGTCAAGCTAGCTTAAGTAGCCGTACGATGTCAAATAATCTCTTTTCAATACTTGCATCACTTGTTTTCTCAGTTGAGAAGCAAAGAAATAGCCGATTGTAAGAGGTAAGAATTTCAGAATCTTTTACAATTAAACATTGTGTTAAATATCGAAAGAAAAAAAATTAATAACCCTTTTGTTTTCCTTGCTTGGCATTAGGACTTTTGTGAGCCGCTACCGGGAAATGCTGGTCGTGTAAACGTGTCCCAGTTCGTACCTGGTCAAAAATGTGTCCCAGTTCGTACCTGGTCAAAAATGTGTCCCAGTTCGTACCTGGTCAAATAAGTGTCCCAGCCTTACAGTGAACCGACCTTCTCGGAAACGCACATAAAGAGAATAAGGAATTACAACACAAGGGCGAGGAAGAGGTTCAGATGGCTACCACACAGGACCAAGTTAAAGTGGTGGGGGTTCCCCTCCCTAATCCATATCCACTGCGCCTTTCTTCTGCGGGTTGGAAAAGGGCCGGGGGGGGGGGGTCTTCTCATTGACTATCATTCTAGGATAGAGGAGGTTGGAATATTAAATGCTTACTCTAGTGCTCGGTCTCTTCCCCCATCACCCCCCCTCCAATCAAATTCGGGGGGAATGGTAGGGATGCTCCTGTAACTGTTGTATAATTAAAGGCGCTTCCAGTAGACGGATTTTTTTTTAGCAGAAAGTTCAATCAAGCGCCAGATCTTTCATTCCTGTCTTTTTGGGGAGAGAGTCTGGGTGTTTTTTGGTCAAACGGTTTTCCTAGTGAGTCTGAAGTTCTTGTCTGCTAACTCCTGAAACCTATGGGCAATTAAGCATAGACTCCGGAGTCTTGAAAAAAAATTTTTTTTTCATTTCCTTTCACTCGTGTAGTTTAAATCTGACCCAATCGGGAGACCAGCTATTCAGAACAAGCATTGTTGAGTTCGAAAGATATGATTTGTCTGGATGGAGTTTAGGGAAGTGCTTATAGTCTGGAAGGATGATGGGATTGTCGTATTTAGGTCAATAAAGATTATCTTTTAAAAGATGGCTTTCAACTTGATCTGTGTACTTCTGTTTGATAAATGTCACGTGACTGCAGTGTTGTTTAAAAAAAAAAGTTACTGGCTGAAAATTAGGACCGGGGTAAAAAAAAGGGGGGGGGGGACTGTCCAGAGTGTAACATATAATTAAAATAATCAATCTTTATAAATTCCTTTTTTTTTTTTTTTGTTTTTATTTATCAATGAACAAAATAAATGCACTGGCACATTCAAGTAGAGCACATGTAAAGAACATGCTCTGTTTAGAACACATTCTGTAGAGAACGTTTTGTCTAGAACACATGTGTAAAGCACGCTGTTTAGAAGCACACATGTGTTGAGCACATTCCGTATTTCTGTCAACTGATAACAAGAATAAAAGCCTCGAGCTTCAGACAAGATGAAAATACCTAGAAAAGGTTTGGAGCTGCTCCTGACTTGGTCATTCTATCACAGACTTTTTTTTTGCTTCCAAACAACGAAGTGGAAGCTCTTTTTAGGATAAGTCACGATTTTTTTTTTTTTTGATTTTTTGCTATTATAAAACTTTAGGCCTTTTCTTTTCTGCCGTTTGTGTATGGATCGGAAAGTATCTAGAGCGTCAGCGTTCACGACCTATCGACTGTATGTGAATTGGACGACCCGCACTGCCCACCTGTTTTATGTGTATCGAAGGGCTGAGCTTGGACACTTTTGAGTCGAAACGCCGGCTTGTACGTGGTGAGTTTTCTGTCCCGTGTAGTTTGCAGATCAGTAAGTTATGAAAGGTGCCTAAGTGTTTGATAAGACTCATCAGACTGGTCTTTGTTGACGCCCAAACACTGTAAAGGATATCGTGTGTATGTGTGCGTGTATCTGTGACGGGTGTGACGGGAACATAACTCCTGTGTTACAGAAGAGGGAAAGAATGGGAACAGATTTAGGGAGAAAGGGGGGGGGGAGGGGGAGGAAGAGATTTTTTGTGTTCACTTATTTAATGAAGTTTCCCCATCGCGCCTCCATCTCGCCCCTTGGCGCCCACTGGGCAACAACTGAGCGTAATTGAAAAATCTCATTAAGTTTTTCATTATAAATACGCCTGTCTGATAAGTCTAATATGATTCGATAGCTCTTGATGATAAGTCTAATATGATTGGATAGATCTTGATGATAAGTCTAATATGATTGGATAGATCTTGATGATAAGTCTAATATGATTGGATAGATCTTGACAACAAAGGTTTTTTCAGATTCTTATTCCCCTCCCCTCCAAAAAAAAGGGGGGAGGGAATGGGGAGTAGGGGGCATAACATTAAAAGAACCGCTAATTTGTCTTATTGTTGCATCTTTATGTTTGTAGGGATTCTTTGTTCAATGAGTCATTCCCAAGCTGTTGTACATATAGCAATCTATGGCTCTAGACATACATTATATTTGTTTGTTCTGTGGGTTTTACTTAAATCAACTTCAGTTTAATGTAGGGTTTTAACGTTAAGTAAACTTTGTGTAACTGAAGTGTTTCAATAAATGACGAACTGATGATATATGTGATATATAAAGAGAGAGAACGATGGCTGTTAGATCTCTTCGTGTGTTGTGAGTTGCTAGAAGACAGCCCTCCTAAATGTTGTGTCTGCCCAGGATTTATCCCGCCATTTATCTGCAGACTTCTGGGAACGGAGTTCCCAAAACATCCATCAGCTGATATGACGTCATCTTGAAACGTTCTATCAATCACGTGACCTAATATTTTTTAAACGTCTTTTTGTAGAGCTCTCCCATCCGTTCTTTTACCTGACTTTGAATATAATAAATAGTCGATTCTGTGAAGAGCTTTATTATACTATTAGTCTCAAACCGTTGCTAACATGCAAGAAGGCTAGTCCACAATATCTATCAGACATTTCATTTTGTTATTAATTGTTAGTGTTCGTGATAAAATTATTGATTTTGTGGCCAACTTTTCTATGTTTTTAAAATGTTCTTTTTTTTTTTATGATATAAAAAATAATTAATTAATTTTTTTTTGGTGTTTCTTTTATGTTTTCGGTGGGTTTTTTTAATGTGTGTTTCAAATTATTGGAACATGGATGTGTCATTTAATCAACCCACAAGAATCAAAACACTTGCTACATCCAATAGGTTCTGATAACACAGTTGAAGATCTAAGCCCAGTTAAAGTGCTGTATCTGTCTCGGTATTTTAAGATGGCAATTTGTGGGTTGCATTTAGGACCTTTTTCATTGTTCACATCTTTTTGCACGTCACTATCTTTTGTTTTCATTCTCTATCTGTCTCTCTCTCTCTTTCTCTTTCTCTCGTTGCTTCTTTTCTTCTTAGACGCTGAAAGGGGTCTTGTCTTTAGCTCTGAAGTAGAAAATCTAACCCTCGTTCTATCTCATTCATGTCTCTCGTCTGGTAAACATCACGCATCAAGAGGCTGTGACCTTGCCCTTTCTGCAGGCAGCTCGTGTTTATCTTGGGCAGGTTGGGATGAAAGAGGCATCACAATGGAGCCCGCTGTTATCAACGAATGGATTTGAACCCCGAACGTATTTCTTTGTCCTCTTTTTTTTTTATCATAGTCTTTACTTGAGACGAGACTTGGGTACAGAAGAATACGGAAGTCGCAGAGCGCAGTGTTTCTCAATCTGTGGCCCCCTAGATCATGTGAATAGAAAATATAATAAACATTTAGGAAACCTGCAGTACTAAAAGTAGAAACAAAGCACGCTTGGGTCACGAGACCTTCGTCAGCTGCAAACAAACGAAAAAGATTAACAACACCAACATCATTTATATATATATATATATATTATATATATATATATATATTGTATATTATTATATATATATATGTATGTATATTATTATATATATATATGTATATTGCTAATACAGCGCTTCTCAACTTGTGGGGTCCCCCCCCCCCCCCCCCCGCGATATTATCGAGTTCATAATTTTTTGTAAAATTATCGGACAAGCCTAAAAAATCATAAACAATAGATGAATTAATTCGGCGCACCGAATGAATCCTTGCCTCTATTTCAGTATAACCGATAGAATGTGCTACTCTGAAACTGTTTGGGTTAAAAAAAATCTAATTCCATTTTCAGGAAATTTACTCATCAAATTTTCTTTTCTCTTGTAGAATTATAAGCACGCTTTACTACGTAGACTCAAATGTACGCCTTACTGTTGAGACTTAATGTACGTCCTATAGCTATTGGATATACTCAATCTACGCCCTACTTCAAATACATAATGTACGCCCTACTACGTATACTTAATTTACGCACTACTGCTTAGACTTAGCGTACGCCCTACTGCATAGACTTCGTGCACGTCCTACTGCATAGACTTAGTGTACGCCCTACTGCATAGACTTCGTTTACGCCCTTCTACATAGGCTTTATGCACGCCCTACAGCATAGACTTAATGTACATAATGAGTGAAAGACATTTACTGCCTGTACGTTTACAGCCGTTGTCTGATGTTTTTTCCCACTTTGCTGCACTTTGTGCTGTTGATGACGTATGTTATGTACAAGAGACCTCCACTTGCTACTAGCAGACCTAGACTATTGGTTTGAGGCTAATCGTCATTTTTTCCCCTCGCCTTACGCTCGTTGATTCCCTAGCCCAATTTCTTTGCACACCCACCTGGCACGTCGCCGCCCTACGAAATGTCACGGAGCACTCTCAGCCAGTAGCCTGTAATGGTAGGTCCCCGTATTGTAATCTACCGTCTCGTTTCACTGTCTGTCTGGCCACTTAAGGGTACCGCACTGGTCATTAAGTTGCAGTTTAAAACATTTCAGACAGACGGAATGAAAGGGGCCGAGAAGATGAATGAGCTTTCCATTATTTTTGTTCTCCAATGGCGAATCTCTCAAAACCCTGGTATCTTTTAATTTGTATTTATAGGCCACTTCCTTATGCTCACTTCCAAAGGTCTGTTAGCTAACTTAGCCGTCTGCCACACCGTAGCTTACGGGGTCCCCAACAGGTCACGTCAATACCATAGAGCCTGGATTCGATTCTTTTTTAGACTAGGTTTAAATGAAGAATTAATGTCGTTTTTTGTGCACTGTATGCCGAACTCTCCAAGGACGGGTTGGTCAGCGGAAGGCCGGCCCACGAATGTCATGGTCAGTACCCGTTCAGCAGCTTTATACAAATTTGGACTTTAGGAAAATGTTCAACGGTTTTTTTGTTTTGGCAATAGATCTAAATTTTTGAATGAACTTGTGTGTATGACTTAGAAAATGAATATATGTATATGATGTAACAATTGAATTTGTTTATATGATGTAACAATTGAATTTGTTTATATGATGTAACAATTGAATTTGTTTATATGAGTTGACAATTGAATTTATTTATATGAGGTAACAATTGAATTTGTTTATATGATGTAACAATTTAATTGGTCTATATGATGTGACAATTGAATTTGTCTGTATGATGTAACAATTGAATCTGTCTATATGAGGTGACAATTGAATTTGTTTATATGAGGTGACAATTGAATTTGTTTATATGAGGTGACAATTGAATTTGTCTATATGAGGGGACAATTGAATTTGTCTATTTAAGGTGGCAATTGAATTAGTTTATATGATGTAACAATTGAATTTGTCTATATGATGTAACAATTGAATTTGTCTATATGAGGTGACAATTGATTTGTCTATATGAGGTGACAATTGAATTTGTTTATATGAGGTGACAATTGAATTTGTTTATATGAGGTGACAATTGAATTTGTTTATATGAGGTGACAATTGAATTTGTTTATATGAGGTGACAATTGAATTTGTTTATATGAGGTGACAATTGAATTTGTTTATATGAGTTGACAATTGAATTTGTTTATATGAGGTGACAATTGAATTTGTTTATATGAGGTGACAATTGAATTTGTTTATATGCTGTAACAATTGAATTTGTTTATATGATGTAACAATTAAATTTCTTTATATGAGGTGACAATGGAATTTGTTTATATAATGTAACAATTGAATTTGTTTATATGATGTAACAATTGAATTTGTTTATATGAGGTGACAATTGAGTTTGTTTATATGATGTAACAATTGAATTTGTTTATATGAGGTGACAATTGAATTTGTTTATATGAGGTGACAATTGAATTTGTTTATATGAGGTGACAATTGAATTTGTTTATATGATGTAACAATTGAATTTGTTTATATGATGTAACAATTGAATTTGTTTATATGAGGTGACAATTGAATTTGTTTATATAATGTAACAATTGAATTTGTTTATATAATGTAACAATTGAATTTGTTTATATGACGTATCAAAGAAGTATATGAAGTCCAGCAGTTGTATTCAGGTCAGTTTAATGCCCTAGACGCAGACTTGTCTTACAGACACCAGACGTTTCATTTGTTTTCCCACTGTTTTGTTTAAATACCTGGTACATGTTAACCCTTGCCCTTTGGTGATGATTTTGTTGTTTCCATCTACATTTAAAGCCTAGATCTACGTATTGTTTACGGTGCCCTCACATTTCTGTATGTCTGTGTGTTTGAGCTTTAAATTGTATATAACATTCACTCGTTGTCAACTGGTGTATGGTCTCCAGCGTTTGGGTTTATCTGGCCTATACAGTCAGTGACGCTACAGCACTGCTAGGCGCTGAGAGTGGTAGTTAATTTTAGAAAGAGAGAATTTAGTAGACACTTTATGTTGAAACAAACCCCCCCCCCCCAAAAAAAAAAAAAAAAAACATTCCCCCGATCCCCTTCCTGTGTTTTTTTGTATCCGGCCATAATGTGTTCAGTTTCAGAACATGGTGTGTTTATAAAACCTGGAAAATGGAGTGGCTCTTCATTCGTATCTTATATCCAAGTGTTTAAACACTGACCGTTGCACAAAGGAAGTAGCTATTTAAAATAATATCGGTTTTGGAACACAAATAGAATGGGAAATATTTTTTTATCAAATGCATGTAATGGCTTATTCACCTATTTTTTTTACAGATAAAAAAACTAATGTAAACCTTTTCCTTTGCATAACGTGTCTCACATCTGGAAGCCATAAAGGGTAGTGAATAATCTTCATGTTGTTTAGGAATTTTACACAAAATGTCACCTTACACTTATAAAAAAGATAAATAGAAATGTGTGCTATAGTTATATTTTTTTATAGTTAAAAAAAAGACTCACACACATCCTGTCGCAGTTCAATAATGAATGATAGATTTAATAAGTCAATGTCAAGTTAATGTACAACATACAAAAAAAAAAATAAAATGTGTGAAATTAGGATATTTGACAATGAATAATTCCTTCGAGAATTAGTATACAATATTAATAATATGTCCGTCCATTGTGCTTTTGCAGCTTCTGCCCATAAACTTGGAACTAGCTCTCTCTCTCTCTCTCTCTCTCTCTCTCTCTCTCTCTCTCTCTCTCTCTCTCTCTCACTCACACTCTTTTCACCCTGTTGCTCCTACCCCTGTCGTCTTGTTTGAGGTTTGGGCTAGGACAGTGGCGTAGCTAGAGTTGGGGAGGGGGCCTCAAATTTGAACCCCCTCCCGGCCCCTACTCGAGGGATCCCTAAATGTGTCCGAAATTTGTTTTTACATAAAATATTAAATATTACGCCATTATCTCATGTCATGATGTCGAACGCCACCGGGCTAGGACGTAATTATCTTTATTTATTTATTTTAAAGAAATGTCTGAAACTTACAAAAAATAAAGTTGGTAAAAGTCTGAACTCATCTACATGGTGTACTGGCGAGATTGACCACGGGTCAACCAAGACCTCCACCCCCTTTCTTTTTTTGGCTGTAGATACGGTCTAAACGATGACATACCCCATACGTCTTTGTGACTCACTCGTCCCCCCAGCGTCCACTATATCCCTAGAAACATCTTGACCATGTATCGACCCATCCGCATTCCGAGGGGTCAGACAAGGCGAGTCCACGAGTCTAGTGATTATCTCTGTGGAAATTCTAGATGGTTTACCACACCACCACCACCCCTCCCACGGAATTTTTTTCTCATCCTCTTCTTCCTTTTTATTTGTCTGTTAATGATTCATGGGTCAGACATTGATTGGGAGGGGGGGGAGGTACGCTAATCTAAGAGATCTTCGCTTTAATTCAGTCCTTGACCGGTTCCTTCTGTTTGTTCGCAATGGACATCAGCTTTCTATCCTCCGTGTGCTTTTTTTCTCCTTTCTTTTTCTTCATTAGTTTGTATAAAGCTTACAACAACTCTGTCTGTCTGTCTGTCTGTCTGGTACACGTTTTGTACACGTTATTTCTCCCTAACCCAATCTCAGATCAAGCTGAAATTTGACACAGTTATGTCTCATACCTGACAAAACAAGAATCAATAAAAAAAAAATTTTAATTAACAATTGGTGTCGAACAAGCGAAAGAAATTGTATTTGACAGATGTGGCGGTAAAAGTTGAATCAGTCCCCTTTATATTTTGTGTAGAGAATTAGGTCGTCGCTTAAAAGTTTGAAACTAACAATAGATATTTATGAAACCTTCTATTTTCATAAGCACTTTGCTGACACAGTGGCTAGTGTATTCGCTTGAGGAAGTTTGAGCCCTTATTTTTGGATTCCAGTCATACAGCTTCTTTTTTTTCATAATATTCATTTAAAAAGCTAGCCCGGTAACCCGATACAACCTTTTTTCCCTCGTCTCCCCCCATTTCCTTCCCACCTGTTCCAGATAAGTGATAAGATCATAAAGGATTGAGAAAACAAAAAGCATGAAATAGCGCTAACCAAAAACAATTGTTAAAAATATTTCTAATTGCCCAGATTTATTAATGTTAGTCTAGATCTGTTACAAATTAAATTACATGGCTGATCATGTGTGAGTTTTACTATGAGATTAAGAGACATAGACGTGATTTAAAAATGAACTATGAAGTCCTCGATGTTTTAATGCTATTTACTTTGTAATCATGGACACAGTTATGTTAAGGTCATAGTCATCTGTCACATTCACATTGTGTGGATGACCAAATCTGTCAGTACTATACATTCATCTAACCAAAAGGTGAATGTTTTCTTTTCGCCTCTTGATAAGCCAGTGTATATTTTTGCATGTTTCGGATGTTAGTTCAGAATTGAAGATTATTATCCACTAACCTCCCGCAAGACGGCGGCGGGGTTAGAACCCAGGTCCATCCAGACGACAGTCCTGGCCGCATACCACAGGACCAGTTTGTGAATGACCACTGTTCAGAAGTAAATTTCACCTTTTCACAATCCATTGATTTGAACTTTTGACTGGCGTTGTTGCTGCAGCAACCTTTTGTTTGAGCAATATTTAGTAGGCCTATCTCTAATTGTTTGGTGCAAATTTGAAAGGAGTTCCTATTTTTGTTCTCATTCTCCCGATTTAACCCTTTCCCCAGCCCCGGGACCACAATCATCTTTTCCCTTCTTTCTGTACAAGTCAAGACGACCCAGTAGTACACACACTAAATAAACGTCGAAGTCGTCGTCGTCGTTGAACGTTTTTTATAGTAAACACGTTACGCATTCCAAGAGTTAGATTAGACCGGAAACAGGAAGTGCTGCCATTTTTTTGTTTCTTTATATATCAGCAGACGTTGGGTTTTTTTAGACATAGAGTCATAGACGATGCGTTAATAACTTGAAATGTATTATGCCGATTCGATAGGCGCGTGCACATCTAAATGATTATGTGTGAAAGTCCTAATGATGTTATAATTGCATGCTGCTTCATGGGTGGCGCCTCCGGATGGGCGTGTTTGGAATTTATTGTCGATCATTAATCAAGTTTGATTCAATGTTCCGGTGTTAATCGGAAATTCTCTCCCCTTTAATTTTTTTTTCTTTGATTCACTCTTGTCACTTTTTTTTCACCATTTTATAAACGGGTGAATCACACCGTCTCGTGGTGCTGCTTGCAGGCTACACGCTCACCAAACGTCTTGTCCAATGTGTCCTCACCCCCCCCCCCTCTCTATCTCTTCATCGCCTCTATTTTTCCTCTCTCCTCATCTTGCCTTCCCTCTTTCTCTCCTCCACCCTCTCCCCCTCTTTCTCTCTCTCTCTTTCTCTCTCACTCTTTCTCTCCCTCTTTCTCTCTCTCTCTCTCTCTCTCAGTCAAAGGTTGTGTCTTCTTTATTGAGTCCCATGAAATGTATATTATACAAGTTTAGTGTAAGCGTAGGTCTTGATATCGCATGTTTGTTTTTGTTTGTTTTCTGTGTAAGACCTTTACGCATGGCCGTCTTCTGAAGTTCTGATGAGCCAATGAAAAACTCAAATAGCTTCCTTTCACAATGTGGCGAATAAAATCTTTTTTTTTTTTCCTCGCCTGTAGCCAGTACTTATTAAAAGCAGGAGGTACTTTTGAGACCTCTTGCAGGGCCTAAGTTGTGCTTACAGATGACTGTTCGACAACTGGCCAAACTAAATCTTTGTTGTATGACTCTCTTAAAGCAGAACTTGAATAATCTTGATCAAATGAACTTAAATTGTATTGACAATACGATACCCTGCTTTCAATACCAGTGTACAGCTTTCAATACCAGTGTACAGCTTTCAATGTTAGTGTACAAGTTTCAATACCAGTGCACAGCTTTCAATATCAGTGTACAGCTTTCAATGTTAGTGTACAAGTTTCAATACCAGTGCACAGCTTTCAATATCAGTGTACAGCTTTCAATATTAATGTACAGCTTTCAATACCAGTTTACAAATTTCAATACCAGTGTACAGCTTTCAATATTATTGTACAGCTTTAAATACCAGTGTACAAGTTTCAATACCTTTGTACACGTTTCAATACCCCCTTTTCCCCATTAAAGTACCCCGCGACAATCTTACTTAGTGGTTACTTCTGAAATCCTCAGTCAATACACATACACACACATTCCATACCACCCATACTATGTCTAAATGACTGTTGTGATTCAAACCCACGACCTTACGTTATAGCTGTGCACCTCTTCCTGTACTCGCTTCTGAAATGGCGATCAGACTAGCGCATCGTTTCGTTCGATAAAGCGGCAATCGATTTCAGACGGCTTCCCTCTACCCCCCCCCCTTTCTTAATCATCCCTCGCCTTAGCCTTGCGAGATGAACCTAGTTGGTTCTTTCCATTCCTAAACTACATGACCCCCGAAACCACGAACTCGGCAGCTGCTATTAACGAGTGGATCCCGTTTCGCCTGAACCCCATTTGGGACACTTTAATTTCCGCGTCCCGTCGTATCAATTCGATGGAGATTATCTCCCTGTATTTTTTTTTCATCCGTTTGGTTGTGAAATAGTTTCCCTCGGGGATTGGTCATAGATACCTCCACATAAGGACTCGAGGCCTTCCCTGCTGTTTCAAGAGACTCATTCTACAGCAACGGCTGGTTTGACTTTATTACTAGTAACTTTAAATGCACCAAAATCTATGGCGTCAATCAATGTTAAAGACCAACTGAAGTGGTTTTGGGGTCAATCACAGAAACCGTTTTCATACTTGTTTTCTGTAATATAATGCTTAAACAAACGTGTATGCAAAATATTTTCTATAACTTTTCAGCCGTTAATGAGATGTTAGCCTTTTAATGTGGGTTTTAGGGACACTAAAAAGTCTTAGTCTCGTAGCCATTCGAGATGTCTTTCTTCGTCACTACACGGGCCTGTGACGTCATAGTATGGTAATTAGGTCAGGCTACTAAATTTAGAGGTAAGCGAATTAATGTTCGCCGTAATAGCCTAGATCCAGTCAAGCGTACCAGTACTAGTATCGAGTTTTAGTCCACCGTACAACGTGGATCAGTCTGCTATATCTCTTGTTACAGTACACGTGTGGTTTTTTATGACTATGAGTGTAAGCTAATCACAATTAGCAAGCCGGTTTAACTTAGATCCATTCATGCGTACCCAGTATTTGACCACAACACAAATGTGTCTGTCCACCATATCGTGCAGTACACCTGCAATTTTTTTTTATCACCATGTCTTTCAATCACCTGTGTTTTTCGTTCTGATAACGATGCAAGTAAAATAGATCTATATGCTAGAAACTTTGGTTGCAGAAGCAGCTCCTTGACTAACGTAATTCACTTATTCAAATGCCCTTGGAATGATAATGTGTAATTGTGTGTAGAGATGGGGTGGGGAGAAACAAGTCAAAGCTAGATAGTTACTTGCACACTTTAAGTACAAAATCAGCTTCCTTAACTTATATGATTTAAAAATTTAAGAGTAATCCCCATATTGGAAGCAGTTAGCTCAATGAAAAGCTGATAATCAATGAAGAGCTCAATTTGTTTTTCGTAATGCAGTTTTAAAGCAGTGAATTGCTAACTAATAGTTCAGTTTTATTTTTTCTTATATTAACAGATTTTCAAAGTAATATTACAATATTATCAGAATACTTAAATTTAAATAAGATAGCTGAGGTAATATATAAGATCAGGTTCAAGCTATTAAATATTTCAAGTTCTAATATTAAATTATTTATCTAGCTAAATAACTTTTGGGTGCTAAATTTTCTTTAAAATATCTTTGTAAACAGTGTCTGACTGGAAATATTTACATTTCATTAACTAATTTATAAATATAAACAAACTATACATTCCGCACTTATAATAAATTACATTTTTTTTTCGTCGTCTGTCTTTAAGACTTTAGCAAAGCTCATGAGAGCTTTTCAGTTGTTTCTTTCAAAGGCAATCTGCATTCCTATATGCCAAAGAAACCACTGGTTTGTCTGCAAAATGAATAAGATGTGACAAAATATAGAAGTTGCAACTGGGTTCGTGTGGTCAAGAGAAATGCTGCATTCATCCTTAATCTTCGGAATCGAAGATAATGCCTTATAACTTTATGTTTGCATTAAATATAAAGGCGCCTTTAATAAAGGGCATGTTCCACAAAGTTGAAATTTATCCAAAAGAATATTTTTTTCACTTTTGAAGTTTAATAAAGAAAATTTAACAAATTCATTAATTCTAAAAATTTAAGACAATGTTAGCTTAAGTTAAAACAAACCAACTGAAAATATGATAATATTAATAATAATCTTTATTGTCCTTATATAAGATTTATTTATTAAAGATTGTTGTCATGACCATATTAAACTGGCAGGATTTCTTCTAAGCCATTGAGTGTCATAGCATCAGCTTTTAGATTTGTAAGTGAAAGATGCTCAACAGTCTTATAAAATAACAGTCCAGCTGGCATAACACACAATCAGGCAGCCATCCACTGTTGGAATCGTCAGATTATCTTTTAGCCAATGTCAGGTTTCTACAATAAAGTAATATAAATAAATAAATAAATAAATAAATATATATATATATATATATATATATATATATATATATATATATATATTTATTATATATATATATATATATATATATATATATAGTAATAGATCTATATACACAAATGAAAAATAAAGTACTATTAAATGAATATGAACATAAATATCAGTCTAGCGGAATCTAGCGCTACTTTACTAGAATATAACTAGATTATATATAATAGGTCTATAGTAGATCTTTATACTATAAAATAAAAGAAGATGTGGAAAGAGCTATTTAAAGTAAGTCTAGATTTTATAAATCTAGATCTATACCTTCCTTAAGAATGATACGTACAAATTATATGCTTTCTAAGAACTATTGTTACTGTAGTCTAAATCTTGAAGTAGGCCCTACTACAAAACAAGAATAGAAGACCAACTAAAGATTTAGACAGAACCTTCCCCAGGACATAGATCCATAATATATATATTAATATTACAGACCACTAGTGAAGTGACCTAGCTCTATAGCCTAGGCTAGTCACTATATAAGTCATAAGACTATATTTATATTCCTATATTATTTTATTTTTTTAAATATTTATAGTAATTTATACTAGATCTAGATTTGCTAAGATTTACGACTACATCTAAACTAAGACTAGAAAAAAATAGATCTATGTAGCGAAAATTCTATTATTAGATATCTAAATCCATATCTAGTTACAATCTAGTAATAAGACTAAATTGTCTACGTTAAGTTGGTATTAATAACAAAAAACAAGATCTAGAATCCTCTAGGAGGTCTAGCTAGATCTAGTGTCTTGAGCTCGCCATTTTTCCCCGATTTCCATACTAAAACGTCACTTCCGCTTTCGGCCATGACATAGCCATTTCAAATCTCGTTAATTTTTTTACACTTTCAAATGACTTTTTCTAGTATAAATATGTATTTCTTTTAACTCAAATTTTTAGGAACTATATTTGATACCATCTACTATCATAATCAATAGTTATCTCAATTTCGATAAAAACCTCTTCAGTTGGTCTTTAATGAATATACATTTAGTATTAAAAACCTTAAGCAAACCCTCTTTTCTTTCCAAACGTCATTTCTATACAAACATACCTTCGCTCCGTACTACATTCGCTCCGCTCTACATTCGCACCGCTCTACATTTGCACCGCTTTGCAATTGCATTGCAATACGGGTTAATCACACCACCGGTTCATCGGAGCAGCCGCTTATTTGGACCGAATCACTCTTCGAAATTCTATTATACATCCGATAAATCGGACCAGCCAGTTATTAAGACATAGCGTCTCGATGAGTTTATCTCAAATAAGCGAATGAAAAAAGTATTTTGAAAAAAAAATTAACGTCACGTGGCCAGCACAACAATCTTTACCTTTCCCCAACTACTTTTAGATACCCGTTAGAGTTGGGTTGACTCGGGGGCGCTTTAAAAATCCCGAAATTCAAAATCCAAGGGTGGTATTTGAACCCAAGACCCCTCGATTCGGAAGCCAATCGCATTTCCACATAGCCAGCAAGCCTATTAGGAGAATATTTTCATGTAGGGCTTAGGCTTTAATGTATATGTTGGGGTTAAGGTTAAGATAGTGGAAAACATCCCAAACCCATATCCCCAAGCTCGCTGTGGGCTGGGTTAACCTTGTATGCACTTGAAGACAACAGATGTGGTTGGTCGTTGTGATAGTCATTCAACATCCTTGTAAACAGTTGGGCATAGAAAACAAAAAATTACATCGGTTGACTCTCGCTACTGTACTAATAAAGAGAACCTAAGTTTCGGAATAAATATGATTGGTGAATTCTCTAAGCACCTTAGTTTCTAAATAAATATGATTGGTGAATTCTCCATCTCTCACCTCTGTTAGCACCTGTGGAACGTCACACGATCACATCATGGTGTTGCTTTACTGTTATTTCACACTTGGTTAATTTATTGAGCAGAGTCACTTGAATATAATTAGCATTCACTTTTATTTTTAACATATGTTGTTTTTTTTGTGTCTTCCACAGATATGATTATAAAAAATTGTTATACAACTCCACCTTTTGTTTAGTTCCCCGGGGTCGTCGCTTGGGGTCTTTTAGGTAAGTATTGGCTAGGTTACAATCCTGACTTCTAAACAACTTTTTTCATTGTCAGTATTTTTCATTTTCGAAATATATCGACCCGTGATGTTCAACAATAATTGCTGATTCTTTTTGTCTGGCAATAAACAACAGTCGATCTGGTTGATTACCTTGTCTGTAAAGTCTTTCCTATTATTATTTTTCTTTTATTATTAGTGCTATTATGAACAAGCGAAAATACTTTTTAATAAAAGAACAAAGCTTATATCTAAGTGAAATAAATCCAGATTTACAAATATATCTCAATAATGTAAAAGTTTTCCCCTTTTTGATATCAAACTTAATAATTAATTACCAATAATTAATTGACTAATTGGTCAATTTTTAAAAACTGGTTCATGTTTTGGTAGGTACAATAAATTTTTTTTTTTTAAAGTTTCAACTTGATCCGAAAAAGGGCGTGTGACAAATAACGTGTACAATTATGAAAGAGGGCGAACCCTACATATTTAGTCATATCTCTAAGTACTTAAGGAATAATTTCCCTTGTTGATATCGAACAAAATAATTAGCTACCAATAATTAATTGACTTATTGGTTTATTTCTGTCTATTGAGTCATTTATTGTCTTCGCCAATGAATAATTGGGCAAACTTTTAACTTGATCCGAGAATGGGTGTGGGAGAAATAACGTGTACAAATGTTTTGCCAGACAGAAGGAGTGAGTTGATATAAGCTTTGTACACACTTGAACTCATAGATATAGTCATTCGCTGACACTGCCAGGATTGAGATACCTTGAAGGAAAACACGCCTCGATGTGGCCTCAGTCCACTGAGAAATATGCTAGTGATGTGGCAGGCTATATTTGTACAAAGCTTCTATCAACTCACACTGTCTGTCTGGTAAAACGTTTGAACAGGGTTTTTTCTCCCATTTCCCATTCTCGGATCAAGTTAAAACGTTGCACAATTCTTCATTAAACTTGACAGGACATGTATCAATAAAATAAAATAAAACCAATTAGTTAATTAATTATATTGGTGATAAGGGGCATAAATGCTACTTAGAGATTTGGATGTAAATATGGATTTAATCCCCTTATTACGTTATGACATGTTTTTCTCCCATTTTTCCTTCTCGATTTAAGTTGAAATTTAAAAAAAATAATTATTCATAGTCGATTAGAGTAGATAACCATACACGAATCAATTCAAAAAATTAACCAATTATTCATTTAGTACTAATTTATTAATTATGTTTCATATAGACGGAGATAAATCCTGTAATTTTCAGTAAATGGAAGTAATTAGTGGTTCTTTTCCTTAGATGAACTTTGTTTTGAAAAAAGTTTTTTTTTTCTATTGCTTGTTATTTATTACACATCGACACCGATATATAGCTACACTCATTACTCCAGACTATATATACATCCATGTCATTTGCGGTTGGACATTTTTCTCTCGCTACTTCGTCTGTCGATAGCCCCGAGCTGAGTGAATTATTTTGCTGGCCCAAGATTTTAGAGAGGTCAGAGATAGAAATCTGAGCTGCTGATCCGGAAATCCATCCGCACCCCCCCCCCAAATCCCCTACCTCACCCCCCCCAAATCCCCTACCTCACACCCCTCCCCCAAAATCCCCTACCTCACCCCCACGGGTTGATGATTGTTTTATAAGGCAGCACATGGAGTAGGTGAGAAAGTAGATAGCCCTCGCCAAGGCGCCGACACTGGCATGCTTCCACGTGTACTCGTGACCTACTATCTATCATTCTTGTTGGTTGCTTTCCCTTGACACCCGGAACTCGCTAGTTACAGGCGTCGATCTGTTACTATTTATAGTATAACATTTGGCTGAAACAAAGGGTCAAAGGTTATTGCTGGTGCCTGCTTAGAGTAAGGAAGAAGGACTAAAATGCAAGTTGTTAGCCCATATGATCAAGTCTTTTTTTTATTTCTACCTTTAGTAGACTTACTGGCCCCAGATGATCAAGTCTTTTTTATTTCTATCCTTAGTAGACTTACTGGCCCCAGATGATCAAGTCTTTTTTTTATTTCTACCTTTAGTAGACTTACTGGCCCCAGATGATCAAGTCTTTTTTATTTCTACCTTTAGTAGACTTACAGGCCCCAGATGATCAAGTCTTTTTTATTTCTACCTTTAGTAGACTTACAGGCCCCAGATGATCAAGTCTTTTTTATTTCTACCTTTAGTAGACTTACAGGCCTTTCAAGTTTATTGTATTAATTGTTATTGGAATGACCAAAAGCTTGCCTATACTTTGCACCAAAATGTGACTAAATCAAAGGTCGGACAGCTATGAGATCATAGAGAGGAGACAATGCGTTCGAATGAAATACTCTCACTCGTTGACACTCAGAACCTTCAAATAGTTCAGTGAGGAGACGTGCCAAAAGGTTTTTAGTTTTTACTGCCATTAAGTTGTGTTCGCTATCCAAACCCAAACCTGACATTGGCAGATATTTCTTGTTCGCTATCCAAACCCAAACCTGACATTGGCAGATATTTCTTGTTCGCTATCCAAACCTAAACCTGACTTTGGCAGATATTTCATGTTTGCTATCCAAACCTAAACCTGACTTTGGCAGATATTTCATGTTTGCTATCAAAACCTGACATTGGCAGATATTTCTTGTTCGCTATCCAAACCTGACATTGACAGATATTTCTTGTTCGCTGTTCAAACCTGACATTGACAGATATTTATTGTTCGCTATCCAAACCTGACATTGACAGATATTTCTTGTTCGCTATTCAAACCTGACATTGGCAGATATTTCTTGTTCGCTATTCAAACCTGACATTGGCAGATATTTCTTGTTCGCTATTCAAACCTGACATTGGCAGATATTTATT
The DNA here is from genome assembly GCA_036873155.1 of Biomphalaria sudanica. Lineage (NCBI taxonomy): Eukaryota > Metazoa > Mollusca > Gastropoda > Planorbidae > Biomphalaria > Biomphalaria sudanica. Next base: position 278,857 of record JAZGLO010000202.1, on the reverse strand, counting down.
GTTCGCTGTTCAAACCTGACATTGGCAGATATTTCTTGTTCGCTATCCAAACCTGACATTGACAGATATTTCTTGTTCGCTATTCAAACCTGACATTGGCAGATATTTCTTGTTCGCTATTCAAACCTGACATTGGCAGATATTTATTGTTCGCTGTTCAAACCTGACATTGGCAGATATTTCTTGTTCGCTATCCAAACCTGACATTGACAGATATTTCTTGTTCGCTATACAAACCTGACATTGGCAGATATTTCTTGTTCGCTATTCAAACCTGACATTGGCGATATTTCTTGTTCGCTATTCAAACCTGACATTGGCAGATATTTCTTGTTCGCTATTCAAACCTGACATTGGCAGATATTTCTTGTTCGATATAGAAACCTGACATTGGCGATATTTATTGTTCGCTGTTCAAACCTGACATTGGCAGATATTTTTTGTTCGCTATTCAAACCTGACATTGGCGATATTTCTTGTTCGCTATTCAAACCTGACATTGGCAGATATTTCTTGTTCGATATAGAAACCTGACATTGGCGATATTTATTGTTCGCTTTTCAAACCTGACATTGGCAGATATTTCTTGTTCGCTATCCAAACCTGACATTGACAGATATTTCTTGTTCGCTATACAAACCTGACATTGGCAGATATTTCTTGTTCGCTATTCAAACCTGACATTGGCGATATTTTTTGTTCGCTATCCAAACCTGACATTGGCAGATATTTCTTGTTCGCTATTCAAACCTGACATTGGCAGATATTTCTTGTTCGATATAGAAACCTGACATTGGCGATATTTATTGTTCGCTGTTCAAACCTGACATTGGCAGATATTTCTTGTTCGCTATCCAAACCTGACATTGACAGATATTTCTTGTTCGCTATACAAACCTGACATTGGCAGATATTTCTTGTTCGCTATTCAAACCTGACATTGGCGATATTTATTGTTCGCTATTCAAACCTGACATTGGCAGATATTTCTTGTTCGCTATTCAAACCTGACATTGGCAGATATTTCTTGTTCGATATAGAAACCTGACATTGGCGATATTTATTGTTCGCTGTTCAAACCTGACATTGGCAGATATTTCTTGTTCGCTATTCAAACCTGACATTGGCGATATTTATTGTTCGCTATTCAAACCTGACATTGGCAGATATTTCTTGTTCGCTATTTAAACCTGACATTGGCAGATATTTCTTGTTCGATATAGAAACCTGACATTGGCGATATTTATTGTTCGCTGTTCAAACCTGACATTGGCAGATATTTTTTGTTCGCTATCCAAACCTGACATTGACAGATATTTCTTGTTCGCTATACAAACCTGACATTGGCAGATATTTCTTGTTCGCTATTCAAACCTGACATTGGCAGATATTTCTTGTTCGATATAGAAACCTGACATTGGCGATATTTATTGTTCGCTGTTCAAACCTGACATTGGCAGATATTTCTTGTTCGCTATTCAAACCTGACATTAACAGATATTTATTGTTCGCTATTCAAACCTGACATTGGCAGATATTTTGTGTTCGCTATTCAAACCTGACATTGGCAGATATTTTATGTTCGCATCCTTTCGCTGATTCTTCACGCCATCCACCCCGCCGCCGCCCCCCCCACACACACACTGTTCCTCAAGAGACTCCATCTTGGTTGAATCGACATCTTCGACATACAGCTCCCGAAGGTCCCGGTCTGAGGCTGCTACCAGTGGATCATCGCTGTGTAACTTCGGACAGGATCGGCTCAGAGATCTACAGCGTTTTGCTTTTCGTACTATTTCCTTCTGGAACTATGGTACTCAACACGTGACATGTCGAGCATCGCTCTGCGCATCGAATCTGCGCATCACTTTCATTTGGCCTTGTCTACCTGCTGACTGACCCTTCTCCCTTTGTGTGTGTGTGTTCAAGTTCCCCCACAAATGTTAATTGTGTTATGTACTTTGGGCTGTACACATCACTTGTTTAGAAGCAGGGCTGGATGTCCCCGTGTACTCTGTACACATCACTTGTTTAGAAGCAGGGCTGGATGTCCCCGTGTACTCTGTACACATTCCACTTTGTAGCAGGCCATTCATTACCTCTTGTTGCACCCCCCCCCCCTTCCAGGTGTACTAATCACTTAGTCGCCTGTCACTCCCACACTACACCGCATCAAGTGGTATGCACCAACAACAGCCAATCCACTTGGACGTCTAACACGTCGATGACCTTTCCTGAAATGAGTCAGCCGGCGAATAATTCCTTGTTTGTTTTTCTGGCAATTGTTTCCAAATAGCCCTCGACCCTGGCCTCGCATCACACTCATTGCCAGACTTCACAGCTTCATTTCTGCTTCCTACTGTCAACCCCTCGACCCTCTCCTCCCTGCTACAGGGGTGAATGGCTGTATAGAAAGTACACACACACAAAAACAAACAAACATGCATATACGTGACCCTGCGGGACCAAGTAAAACAAAGGACGTTTGGGCCACGAGGCCTTCATCTGCCGCAAAACAAAAAAAAAGACAAAACAATTAACACAAACGTATCACACAGTTTTACATCTATGAATTCCAAAATCCCACATTTATTTCTTTAATGAATGTTTTCGTTCAGTAAGATAATACTTTGATATATAGAATCATACACCTTCTGATATCCTAATACTTTGATATATAGAATCATACACCTGCTGATATCCTAATACTTTGATATATATAGAATCATACACCTTCTGATATCCAGTCAGTGGCGTAACAAAGAAAATAAAAAAAAGGATTTAACTTTTACCTTTCCACGATTATTAAGACAATTTTTTCCCCTTGTAGGAGTTTTTCGCGTTACTCTTTCACCAGTGAGCTGTCCCAGTGGTTTAAATAGCCACCTGTCGCCCTTTGTGTCCGCTTCACTAGCTGGAGTCCCCCCCCCTCCCTGCGGGGCTACTGCAAAACCTGGTGGATTCTGCCTGAACTTTGCTCACTTAAGAGCACGAAAATTGTGTAGCAGGAGGGGGGGGGTGTTATTAACATAACACTTTTGTCAGGAATACGGTAAGCGCTTGGATACCGAGGCGAAAGGTCTAGTATAATTAGCATGCATAATAATTAATTATTGCCTATCTTAGCGACCCCACAGATAAAAAAAAACACACTAAAAGCGCTTTTGAAATTCCGAGTTGTTTATATCATTTAGCACGCTGAAAATAGGAGTAGAGGCTTCCTTTTGTCTTCTGAAAGCGAACTTTAAAAAAAATATATATAATATTCATATTAGAGACACCTGCTATTAAAATCTTTTTATAACAAAGTTAAAAAAATAATAAAATGATTTGTGTTAAGCAAACCATATTTCAATGCAAAACCTCCGAAAGTTCATGCTATTTTTTTTAAATTAAGGATGCATATTTTATGACATATGTAAAGAACTTTTAAAACAAGATGGAATGGAAAAAAGGCTGTACTCAATACGCCCACTTAAAACAATTAAAAATGCAATTTCACTACCGCTATCTTCTTGTTTTAAGATATTTGCACAGCTTCGACAGCCACTTATCTTACGATATACATGCATATCGTATGCACATACATATAAACCATTTTTAAAACAGAACGAAAAAGTCTGCTGGTGTTTTTTTTTATAGCTGTTTGAGATCTAATGCATAACAAATTTCAATAGAGGTCGGCAAATATAGATCTAGTAATAACCAGTGTCTCTTACACAGTCTGTAGAGATCAAATAGTTTCTTTCGATTTCACTGCTCCCGAAGTGATTTATGTTTGACCTACACATATTGGCGCCTACTGTCGCCTACATATTGTGTGTACCGGTGTAACAAAAACTTTGACAGATTAACTTAGTCTTTTTTTTGTTGGTGTTATTTAAGAACATCACTCAATGTTACGGCCTATGTACTAATAAGGTCACGTCAAAGATCCTTGAGACCCAAAGGTCAGAAATGAGTCTTTTCCGAAGTGCCCCCATCAACTAGTTGATCATTTAATTACACCGAGTAAGAAGAGAACACACACCAGGACTTGAATGTCGCCATCAATCACTATGTCTACATATTGAAAATCGTGCAATGTTCACGCTGATCGTATTGGGAGACATGCGACATGACAGGACGAGTGAATTTGGTTTAAGTGATAGCAGGCTAGGGAAAAAAAATACTTTTGTAGTGATGGGGTTAGGACTGTGGTTATTAGCAGTTAGAAGCGTCTGATATTCTTGCTGCAAGTATTGAAATCTGTCTATCTACCTGCATTCCGGACCCGAACTTTATTTTTTCAAGAAGACTTAAAAACCACGCATTTGACATGAACTTCGCTATGATAAGACTTATTAGTACAGGGGTGGTCAACCTTTTACCCACGAGGGCCACATAAAAAAAAAGGAAATATATATATAGATGTGTGTACACTTACAACTTAGAAAATACGATAGCAAACTATATATATAATGTCTTTTAAATTCACATTTATACTATAGTATACACTTACATCTAATTTTTTATCCGACCCAATTGAAGAATAACAACAATAATTAGCACTTTCTGAAACTAATTTTAATTTTAATGATACTTTTTAAATTTACAAATTGCCTTTTACACCATAACAATTCACAACAAACGTACTTAATGTGACGTATTAAACTGTTTGCATTCGTGCGTAATGTTCCGAACTGTCCAATCAGCTTACTAGTTGTTCTCCTCGTGACTGCTTTCAAATCGCTGTCAGTCAGCATTGACCTGTTGTTGTTTATTTCCACTTGTTTATTTTCAAACAAGAAAATGCTTGTTCACAGATGTATGTGGTCCCGAATAATGTGAAAGTGTGGCAGCAAATTCAAATAAGTCTAGAACTTTTCAACCACTTCACTAGAACTAGTTTCACGTATTAACAAAGGAAAATAACAAAACCTACACAGTTTTTTTGGCCTGAATTTGCATCTTTGACCAACAGTTTCGACAAATTGCCAATTAGATAAATTTACGAGTACGAATTTTAACTTTTTATAATGAGGCTGATTCTTTAGACTCTTCATCATAAGAATCAGAAGTTTTAATCGATTTATTTTCAATATATTGCATATCTTATATACATCCACAGTTGGAAAAACCTATTATTAGTAGCTGTCCGCGGGCCGCATGAAATGCGTAATTTGCCCACCCCTGTATTAGTGCATTTTTACGAGAAGGAAGAGCTATCAAAACAAAGCTTTGTCAACATTTATCTCGGAGTTTTATCAAAGACTTTTTTTTTTCTTTTTTTTTTTTTTTCGACTTTAAAAAAAATCAAATTCCTCCTAGAAAAAAAAAGGGGGACTTTTTGTGATTGTAGTAGTATAGTTCGAAAGTTCGGGTTATTAAAAGTGCATGGAGTTTCGTAAATCGGATGGTAATTCTACATGAAAATCAACACGCTTACACACGATCTGGATATTGTACATGCTCCTAGCTCGAGGCGCGAGTGAAGGGCTGGGAAGATCCAGACTACAAACTGTCAACGCGCAACAAGTGACCTTATCTAAGCGTGGGAGAGTTGGCAACGAAAATCTCCCGCAAAAGAAACACAACATGGCTACCTGGATGTCAGCAACATGTCTTAACAAAGTGAGTACTAGTAGAACGTGAAGGTGATTTTGATGAGTGATTCGCTGAGTACCTGAGTATCACAGTTTTCTAGTCTTCACTGAAACATGTTCTTCTGATTCTCAATTCTCAAGACATGTTTGTACAAAGCAACTCTCCCCGTCAGTCTGTCAAGTACAAATTTTGTATAGGTTATTTCTCCCACTCCCTATGCTAGGATCAAGTTGAAACTGTACACAATTATTCACTGTCCTTAACAAAACATGAAGCAATTTAAAAATAACCAATCAATTAATTAATTAATTAATAATAATCTTTATTGTCCGTATGGAAATTTGTCTTACAATTTGTGCATTACACAAAAAAACATTATAACTATAAGAAACCAAATCGTAATTAATTAATTTTATTTGATATAGAAAAGGGGAAATCTTTTATACTATAAAGTAGAATCTAAGGAGTATGTATGTATGTTCCGAATAGAAATCAAAATCGTTTGACCAATCTTGATGAAACTTTGCACAAATGTTCCTTGGGTGCTATTGGAACCGTGACGTATGTATAGTAGCCCTAAAACAAACTTAACACCCTCAACAACAACAAAAAAGTTGCCCAACTCTATGAAAGTATTAGTATTTGATGAATCAATGTCATGTTTACCATGTTTAGATCGAAAGGATCTAGATCTAATTTTAAAACTACACTTTGCACAGATAGTTTTTTACTTTGACACATGAAAATACAAAATATAATCTTTTGATTTCATTATTTAATAAAAATAACCTTCAAATTTGTGTTTCAAAAGCATTTTTACAAAAAATTCGTTCCTATATCTGCGAATTTAGAAGTCCTGACGTACATTATTTCATTAGACAAGACCGAACTGTTACACATCTCTCTATTCCTAGGTCTAAAACTCTAATTCAACTCTAAGATGATAGAACTTCTCTTCGCAAACATAGTTTTATACTTCAACACATAAAAATACTAATTATAGACCATTTGTTCATATTTTAATCAAATTAACATTCAAATTTGTTTTCCTAAAGCATTTTTCATACATTCGTTCGCTATAGCTGCTAAGTCGTATTGACATACATTTTAATAGTTCCATTCATAATTCCGTACATCTAACAAAAAAGGTCACGCATGCGCAGAGCGAAGCCTCCACGCACGCGCGGAAAGAACTCTATCCAAGTCAATATTTAACTCTAGATTAGTCTAGATCTAGGCTATCTCTTACTTAAGATCTAATTCAAAGATGATAGATCTACTTTATACTTTAACACATGAACATACAAAATAAAGTCTATTCATTTCATATTTTAATAAAATATATGTAGGCCTACAAGCAAATGTTTTTATTTAAAAAAATGGATTTAGGTCGATTAGCCATTTTGATAGCCCCATTCATACTATTTTTACATTCACGCATTCACTATACTTATAACATTATTATTTCGTTTATGTGTTTACAAAATACTTTCAGTGACTCTATCGACAGTGATATGCAAATTAAGACCCGCGGGCCGCTGGTAACATATGGCTAGTGTACTTATAAATTGTAAAATTGAAAACAAATTTTTTTTTAATTTTCTTTATTATAAATCCATGACAAGCGACTCATCGAATTCCAGAACATACAGATGTTTATTACAGTGTGTATGAATGAGCTGATGAAACAAACATGAACAGTAGTTTGGGGTCTTCGGTTGTCCTCGTCCACTCAGTTGGCAGGGGCCGCCTCTGATAGTGGTATTACCCGTTGCTACAGGGTCCTAGTGCGTTGTCACTATAAAGTTGTGTACAAACGTTGTTTTTTTTTGTTTGTTTGTTTGTTTTTTGACACGATGAGTTTTAGCACTGTTGTGGATGGTGCGCACTTAGTGCGTCTTGATAGTGTTGCGCAAAGCGGATGACAACAATAGAGTCAGTGTCCATTTCTCTAATCCATATCGTGTATTCTCCCAGACAGAACAGATTCCTGTGTTATTAATCAATAATTCCATCTTCTCAAGATCTCAATCAAAATATCTCGGGGTCTCCATAACTACCTTTTTTATGCAAGAACAGTCTTAAAATGCTTATTCTTATATTTGAAAATAGTTGATCTGAAATGGTTGAGAATCGCTTGAATTTTCTGAATTCTCTGTAGCTTGAATCATCACGTAACACTAGACCTAGACCTCTCTAAACAAGGAACACAGTTCAGCACTACAGACATGTAGTTTCGTGTTTAGTGTCAAATAGTAGATCCAGATTTAGGTTCTGTCTTGGAGTCTGAAAATCTCGATTGTGACCTGCATAGTTGGTGAAATCTGACTAAGATTAAACTGTTGCCTGTTTGGGTGTCGGTTTAATTGTGTCTTCAGTGTAGAGAAATGTATAAATATCTATAATCTAGGTCCCAGACGTAATTTGATCTCTTTTTTCAGAACAGCTTAAACTAAACAGCTTACACGTGACTAAGACCGCGTCATATTACCTTTCGGGACAGAAAGCTTCCCCTGACGTCAGGCTCAGACGACCAATAAAAAAAACAAAAAAACTTACTACAACCTGTTTAGTCTTGTTGCAAACTGCAGATGCGGCTTTTGGGTGGCGAGGGGGCAATCGCCCCGCGCCTAAGGGGGAGGGGCGATAAAGAGAATCATTTGTCACCATCATCCCATTTAGCCCTGATAGGATACTTGCTACCTGCATTGGCCGCCTCTGCAAATAGATATAGTAAATGTTGATATCACAGACCTATCTAGATTCAGTTAGGTAAACTATAAATCACAGACATATAAATAAATGGCCTTGATGTTGAGTGGAAATAAGCTTGAGATTTGCATTCTGCATGTGACTTTAAAAATAAAAAAAAAGTTTACTGAATCCCTAGGTACAAAATAAATACAAAATTAGAAAATATAAGGAGTTGTGTAAACTCGCATTGTGACCCATGTGGTCAGTTATAATCTAACGGTACTTTGCATACAATAGCCCTATATTTCCACAAAGAAACTTTAAATTAAATCTATTTAGCGGCCCCCGAAAGGAGAAAAGACGCTATTAGTTTTGTGTGAAATGTCTGTCCGTCCGTCCCGTTTAGATCTCGTAAACTAGAAAAGTTTTTTTAAAATCCGACATCACAATATTTTAGACCATTCAAAGTTCTGATGCAACGGCTACTTATTTTTTTTCTGAAAGCGAAAAATCTAATTTTTAAAATCAGTTATGCAAGCAGTTTTTTAAAGAGAAAAAGCTAATTAGTATGCATTATAAGTTAGACCTAATTTAAAACGAGTCGTAATCTTGTAAACTTCATTTTCCTAAATTTTTTCTTTTATTGTGGAAATTTTTTTTTTATTTTTTTTTTGAGGATTCGAAAAAGAAATTGAGCCTTTTCAAAACAATTACATCAATTATAAGACTTCAGTTAGGCCAGGAGAGCGCGGTAGCTGAGCGTTAAAGCACTACACAAGATCTGTCAACCTTCTTTCTCCATTCTTATCTCTCATTTGTTTTGATATAATTTCATTTGGATGTTCTTTCTGAAAATATTGAAGCCTGCCTGGGTGGATCACTTCGGGGGCCGATTTTGAGTTTGCGCTTCCACACTAACTGTCTTTGTAACCTTGTTTTTTTATGTGTACATGTTTGTGCATAATATAATTAGTAGTTCTGTGGTTGTTGTTTTTTTTTTTGGGGGGTGCGACCATATCAGTAGATCATACACTTAGATCACCTATCCAAAGATTAAGGACGAGTGCAGTGTTTTACATGGCCACGCGAATCCAGTTTCAACCTGCATATTATTCCACTCGTGATGCAGACAAAGCCGTGTCGGGGGGGGGGGGGTTCTATTTAAGTTTTCCCTACTTCTTCCGCGCCTGTCTTCTACAAGGGCTTTTCTCTGGCACCTTAACTACACAATAAATATAGGCTAGTGTTCACACGTCCTTGACCACTGCGCCCCCCCCCCAACATACCCCAGCCCCGACTCCTCCCCCCAATACGTTTTATTGAAATCAGTTTTGTTGTTGTTTCTGCTCAGGTTCCTAGAAAGTCTACAAGCTACATGCATTCCAGTTTTGTTAAGCAACGGCTACGAGCTGCCTTTCTCTGAGGTCATCGATTGGAACAAGCTGCTCGTCTGGGCTGATGAGAGGCTTCTGCTGCAGGTAAGACTCGTGAAAAGCACATGTCGGGGCTGGGGAGCGTGCGCGTATTAGGACCCTCTCCCCCCCCCTTCCCCCAAAGCTGCCCAGGTTTGGCTTCTGAAAACTAATCAATGTGTCTTAAACTGTTGGAATTATGGGGGGAGGCTCTTACAAAGCTTACAAAGCTCACTGTCTGTCTGGTAGAATGTTTACAAAGCTCACTGTCTGTCTGGTAGAATGTTTACAAAGCTCACTGTCTGTCTGGTAGAATGTTTACAAAGCTCACTGTCTGTCTGGTAGAATGTTTACAAAGCTCACTGTCTGTCTGGTAGAATGTTTACAAAGCTCACTGTCTGTCTGGTAGAATGTTTTAGAAAGCTCACTGTCTGTCTGGTAGAATGTTTACAAAGCTCACTGTCTGTCTGGTAGAATGTTTACAAAGCTCACTGTCTGTCTGGTAGAATGTTTTACAAAGCTCACTGTCTGTCTGGTAGAATGTTTACAAAGCTCACTGTCTGTCTGGTAGAATGTTTACAAAGCTCACTGTCTGTCTGGTAGAATGTTTACAAAGTTCACTGTCTGTCTGGTAGAATGTTTACAAAGCTCACTGTCTGTCTGGTAGAATGTTTACAAAGCTCACTGTCTGTCTGGTAGAATGTTTACAAAGCTCACTGTCTGTCTGTCTGGTAGAATGTTTACAAAGCTCACTGTCTGTCTGGTAGAATGTTTACAAAGCTCACTGTCTGTCTGGTAGAATGTTTACAAAGCTCACTGTCTGTCTGGTAGAATGTTTACAAAGCTCACTGTCTGTCTGGTAGAATGTTTACAAAGCTCACTGTCTGTCTGGTAGAATGTTTACAAAGCTCACTGTCTGTCTGTCTGGTAGAATGTTTACAAAGCTCACTGTCTGTCTGGTAGAATGTTTACAAAGCTCACTGTCTGTCTGGTAGAATGTTTACAAAGCTCACTGTCTGTCTGGTAGAATGTTTACAAAGCTCACTGTCTGTCTGGTAGAATGTTTACAAAGCTCACTGTCTGTCTGTCTGGTAGAATGTTTACAAAGCTCACTGTCTGTCTGGTAGAATGTTTACAAAGCTCACTGTCTGTCTGGTAGAATGTTTACAAAGCTCACTGTCTGTCTGGTAGAATGTTTACAAAGCTCACTGTCTGTCTGGTAGAATGTTTACAAATCTCACTGTCTGTCTGGTAGAATGTTTACAAAGCTCACTGTCTGTCTGGTAGAATGTTTACAAAGCTCACTGTCTGTCTGGTAGAATGTTTACAAAGCTCACTGTCTGTCTGGTAGAATGTTTACAAAGCTCACTGTCTGTCTGGTAGAATGTTTACAAAGCTCACTGTCTGTCTGGTAGAATGTTTTACAAAGCTCACTGTCTGTCTGGTAGAATGTTTTACAAAGCTCACTGTCTGTCTGGTAGAATGTTTACAAAGCTCACTGTCTGTCTGGTAGAAAGTTTACAAAGCTCACTGTCTATCTGGTAGAATGTTTTACAAAGCTCACTGTCTGTCTGGTAGAATGTTTACAAAGCTCACTGTCTGTCTGGTAGAATGTTTACAAAGCTCACTGTCTGTCTGGTAGAATGTTTACAAAGCTCACTGTCTGTCTGGTAGAATGTTTACAAAGCTCACTGTCTGTCTGGTAGAATGTTTACAAAGCTCACTGTCTGTCTCTCTGGTAGAATGTTTACAAAGCTCACTGTCTGTCTGGTAGAATGTTTACAAAGTTCACTGTCTGTCTGTCTTGTAGAATGTTTACAAAGCTCACTGTCTGTCTGGTAGAATGTTTACAAAGCTCACTGTCTGTCTCTCTGGTAGAATGTTTACAAAGCTCACTGTCTGTCTGGTAGAATGTTTACAAAGCTCACTGTCTGTCTGGTAGAATGTTTACAAAGCTCACTGTCTGTCTGGTAGAATGTTTACAAAGCTCACTGTCTGTCTGGTAGAATGTTTGTACACGTTATTTCTTCCACACCCACTCGGATCAAGCTGAAAAAAATTGCTGTGCCTAACAAAACTTGAGTGAATAAACTAGTCATTTTTTTTTTGTTTGATAATGAATAGTGGAAATAACGTCTACATTATTGAGAGGTATAGCTGTAAGTGCGGAGTTTTTCCTCTTATGTTAGCTCTGTTGTTGTTTTTTTTAAAGGATTTTTTATTTGTTATTGTTGTAGTTTTTTTTTTTTTTTGGTCTTGAGATGTTAGGAAATGTAGATTTAGAATGTTTGTAATGGAAACATTACCTGATGAATTAAGACGTCCCTAACATACGTCACGCTCGATTGTGGGAGTCTACGAAAGTAAAACTAGGAGAGATATCGGGGGGTATTTTTTTCCGGCCGTTGGTCATGATCAGCACTTATCATTCATCCTTTGTTCAAGTGTTCATGGCTGGAGTTATTAATTTCATTTGAGTATGAAGACTTAACATTCTAAACGAATGGTATGCAACTTTGCGTTTCAGAAGTGCGTTTCAAACGTGACTTAGTGATGATGTGAACATCACAGCTCTGCAGCAACAACTTGCGACACATTTACCCATGCCTTGGGAGGCGCGGTGGCTGAGTGGTAAAATGCTTGGCTTCCGAACCGGGGTTCTTGAGTTCGAATCCTTGTGTAGAATGGGATTTTTATTTTGGGATTTCGCCTCTGCGTACCCCTGACATTAGTTGGGGAAAAGTAAAAGTGTTTGGTCGTTGTCCTGGCCACAGGAGAACTCGTTAATTAACTGTGGGCGGCAAAAACAGATGACCTTTACATCATCTGCCCTATAGATCGCAAGGTATGTAAGTGGAACTTAACTTTTTTTAATATATTTTTTTTTACATACCCGTGTCTTAACTTGGCCCCTTTATGTTCACTGCAGATTTTATCTTTATCACGTCATCGGTTTTACCAGGGTGATTCAGCCAATCGTTCCATGATCAATTTGCTCGTGGGAAGAAAAGAGCTCTTATATGGCTTCGTATTGGCATATAGAATAAGAAATTGGTTTTTGTTTTAGTTGGTTCATTTGTTTTGCATGTTTCGAATGTTCCTTCAGAATTGAAGAATATTGCATCCTAGCCAAAACCTCTTACTAGACGTTGGCAGATGTCAGTGGGCAGGGCTCGAACCACGGACCACCGAGAAAGCAGTCCAGAGTGCATACCACTTGACCAGGCATCCATCCAATTAGCTTTTACCCTTTTGTCAGTATGTAATGTTATATTTTGATAAATAGTCGTTTAAAGTCTTGATATAATTCAGTAAAACAGCACACCTTACTATCTATCTACAAGTTGAAAGTACTTCGGCTTGGTTTGGTTTCTTTATTTAAAAAAAGGGGCGGGGAATAGTCTTTGTACACACGTCATCTCTCCTTGTTTACCTGGTAGGTTTTTCAGTGACACTTTCAGGTAATATTTCGTTAGCAGCATGTAACACGAATGTCAAGGTCATCAAGCTAGTTCCAGTTTCTTGGTGATGTGCTTCGTGTCGTGTTTACCTGTTGTCTCCCACCTGGGACACAGTTCTGCTGACTTGGGGCATTGCTTGGCGCCGTCATCCCAGATCAGGCTGTCTCGACATCTTTTAACTCTGCACATCTTAAAGATGAGACACATTTCTTACTCCTTATGCTAGAACAAATTCGTACAAGTGCTCCTTAGAGACATTAGAGAATGGAATGGGTTGCCTGAATCAGCCAGGAAAACCAACGACTTAGCAGAGTTGAAGTCATTTAAATCATATTCTTCATCGTGTTTTATATTATTATTTTTTTACCAATCCTGCTTTCTTTCCATCCGTTGTTAATGGGGTTTTTTGTCATTTGATGCTTTTTTTTTTTTTTGAAGAGTTATTTTAATGTAATTTCATATAAAACCTTTATCTTTGTTTGGGTAATACTAAAACTGTTGGCTATGAACTATTGGCTTTAACTAAAACTGTTGGCTATGAACCATTGGCTTAAGTTAAAACTGTTGGCTTAGAACTATTGGCCTTAACTAAAACTGTTGGGTTAGAACTATTGGCCTTAACTAAAACTGTTGGCTATGAACCATTGGCTTTAGCTAAAACGGTTGGCTATGAACCGATGGCCTTAACTAAAACTGTTGGCTTAGAACTATTGGCCTTAACTAAAACTGTTGGCTATGAACCATTGTCTTTAGCTAAAACTGTTGGCTATGAACCGATGGCCGTACTTAACTAAAACTGCTGGCTATGAACTATTGGCCTTAACTAAAACTGCTGGCTATGAATTATTGGCCTTAACTAAAACTGCTGGCTATGAACTATTGGCCTTAACTAAAACTGCTGGCTATGAACTATTGGCCTTAACTAAAACTGCTGGCTATGAACTATTGGCCTTAACTAAAACTGTTGGCTATGAACTATTGGCCTTAACTAAAACTGCTGGCTATGAACTATTGGCCTTAACTAAAACTGCTGGCTATGAACTATTGGCCTTAACTAAAACTGCTGGCTATGAACTATTGGCCTTAACTAAAACTGCTGGCTATGAATTATTGGCCTTAACTAAAACTGTTGGCTATGAACTATTGGCCTTAACTAAAACTGCTTGCTATGAACTATGACGTGAAATACTGAGCGGAATGTTACTTGCTCTGGGATGTTCATGACAGTTCTCATTAATACCTTTCATATTCCTCGGGTTGGACTACGAAGAAACGAGAGGTCAACTTCTGAGGTGTCTCAGTCCTCCCCTCCACTGGGTGACCTGCCACCGCTCCCGAGGTATTCGATGCTTGTTAATGTGGCCTACAGGGCGATGTTCCAAACCAGAATTAATTGTCTCCACGCACTATCCAACTAAGATGGCTGCATGGGGATAAAAAACCCAACAACTTGGTTGTACTGGATAGCTGGGCAAAGGTTCGGTAGGCTCAAAGCAATAAAATACAACTCTAGATGGAGGGATATGTTATAATTATCCCGGAAGGGTTGATTCCAGTACTTCACCGCCACAGCGCAAACTCGCATTGACAAGAAATGTAGATAAATCTCTTGATGTTACTGCTGTCTCTGGGGTATGTATATAAGGTTGTTACCTTGGGATTTCTTTCCAAATCTTGGGGGAAACAACCAAGAATGGAATTAGTTTTCAACAAGGTCTCTTGTTCGTAAGTCTAATCCTAGCTTGCGTATTTATGACCCCATTTTGTGTTGGAAATAGATTTGATCAGAAGCTGGGGGACGTAGGTAGATATATAAAACTACGTTCTCTCTCTGACCTATCAGTAACTCATTTCATTTCAATGGCTGACAGTTTGTGTGACTTTTGTGTGATAATGTGTAGAGGACGTTACAGAGAGAAAGGGGCAACAGACAAACTGGCAACCTCGTCTGACAACACTGCTAATGGGTTGACCTCATATATTAAGTGAAACAAAACATTCAAAATACTTATTTCCATTCTTAAAATATAGAAACTGAAAAAAAAAAAAGAAAAGATATCCAGGTCCAGTAAGTTGTTCATGTATTTTTACACTTTCAAAATATTGTTTCGGTCTGCGTGACGCGTTTACTTGTTATTATTTTGTTGTTGTTTTTTTTCTTTCTTTTGTTTTGTTTACTTTAAATTATTGACTTCCTGCGCTTACCTTGAACACCTGGTTGAGGGGGGGGGGGGGGGAGATATCTGCCAACACTTTTCTCGCAATCAACACTATAAAGTTTCAGGAGCTTATTGAGAGCACACCAGATCTAACATACAGGCCTACGTTTACAAAGAGGCGCTTTTGTTTTTTTTTTTAAAAACTACATTTGAATAAATGTATTTACTTTTTTTTCCAATACTGATTAGTATAAGGTTACATATTATTTGTAAATTGTAAAAGTCTTTTTAAAACCATTATTCATAACAAGGGAGATTTATCGAAACAAAATGCGCGCTGCATCCACTTCACTCCCTCTAACCCATTGTTGGCTGGCAGTACTGAAGTTATATATATATATATATATACATAATACATAGGCATTGTCTTCGATTCCGAAGACCCAGTTGCGACCTGCATATTTTGCCACTATGAATGCAAACAAAGCCATTGTCCGCGGGTAGGGGGGTATTTTTTACTTTTCGTCGTCGACTATAGCCCTTCTGTGAACCTTAAAAGTGTGCCCCGCGACCTTAGTATGGGCTCTCTAGTTGTCTCTTTCAGAAGCCGTCGCCTCCAACCTGTACTGAGTATTTAATAAATGATAATACATGCACACATTTCAGCCCTGTAGCCACATGTTGGAGTCATACATAAACAGTGATGCCCAGACTACGGCCCGCGGGCTATTATTATTGGAGTTATACATAGATCAGTAATGCCCAGCCTACGGCCCGCGGGCTATATCCGGCCCATCGAAACTTGCATAAAAATGGCATGTTAAAAATATACCTTTTATAAACATGACACGGGCGTGTAGAAATTTACATGCTCTCCCCACCCCCGGACTGGCAAATGTTGGGTATCACTGATCTATGTATAACTAACTTGTTGGCAATATATATTGTGTGTGTGTGTATTGGGTGGACAGAAGGTCTGCTTGCATCATTGACTCCTATTTAATATGGTAGAGAACTCGCCAGCAGAAGTGGACGTCGAAAACGTTAGTGCAATATACTATACGCTGTATTGGTCCAAACTGTATTGTTCAACTATAGGCCAAATAGAAATGCAGATCCAATTTTCTCTTTCTGACAATGCAGTTCGGCTTTGTAAGAAACTAATACATTTCTAGATCTAAAACAAAAAAGTCCTATAGCGTAATGAATGAAACTTTAAACAAAACACCATAATAAAATCACTCTGGCTAAATATATCTCACACTGGCACACACACACACACACTTTTGCTGACTAAGACAACTATACACACACACACTTTAGTTAGACTTACACGCACACATACACACTTTCTTAAGCTCATTGGTCCGTTGATATTATTTCCGTAATGGCCGCCCTCTCTACCAAAGATGTTTCTCAGACACCACTAGCTTTCTCTGACCCCTTCTTTTGACATTTAGATTATTATTCTAATTGATTCTCTTGTACTCGAGGCCAAGGGGAGGTCACTTCTGTCATGCCACGCTCAAAACATCTCATAGGTTAGTCAACATGGCATTTGGTTAGAGTATTTTGGAAGAAAACTTACCAGGGGTTACGTTGATGACATTGACTAGACTGCAGATTGGGCTCCAAGGAACTGATTCACTGTACTGACTAGTTGCAGTACAACCATGTGGCATGTACATGCTTTCAGGTTTACATACAAGGTACTGAGAAATAAAAACAAGGGAATGGAGGATATAAATATAAGAATAAAGGATAAAAACAAAGGAATGGAGGATAAAAATAAAGGAATGGAGGATAAAAATAAAGAAATGAAGGATAAAAATAAAGGAATGGAGGATATAAATATAGGAATGGAGGATAAAAATAAAGGAATGAAGGATAAAAAAAAAGGAATGGAGGATATAAATATAATAATGAAGGATAAAAATAAAGGAATGGAGGATATAAATATAGGAATGGAGGATAAAAAAAAGGAATGAAGGATATAAATAAAGGAATGGGGGATATAAATATAGGAATAAAGGAGAAAAATAAAGGAATGAAGGATAAAAGTAAAGGAATGGAGAATATAAATATAGGAATAAATGATAAAAATAAAGAAATGAAGGATAAAAATAAAGGAACGGAGGATATAAATATAGGAATGGAGGATAAAAATAAAGAAATGAAGGATAAAAATAAAGGAATGGAGGATAAAAAAAAGGATTGAAGGATAAAAATAAAGGAATGGAGGATATAAATATAGGAATTGAAGGATAAAAATAAAGGAATGAAGGATAAAAATAAAGGAATGGAGGATATAAATATAGGAATGGAGGATAAAAATAAAGAAATGAAGGATAAAAATAAAGGAATGGAGGATATAACTATAGGAATAAAGAATAAAAATAAAGGAATGAAGGATAAAAATAAAGGAATGGAGGATATAAATATAGGAATAAAGGATAAAAATAAAGAAATGAAGGATAAAAATAAAGGAATGGAGGATATAAATATAAGAATAAAGGATAAAAATAAAGGAATGGAGGATATAAATATAGGAATGGAGGATAAAAATAAAGGAATGAAGGATAAAAATAAAGGAATGGAGGATATAAATATAGGAATGGAGGATAAAAATAAAGAAATGAAGGATAAAAATATAGGAATGGAGGATAAAAATAAAGAAATGAAGGATAAAAATATAGGAATGGAGGATAAAAATAAAGAAATGAAGGATAAAAATAAAGGAATGAAGGATAAAAATAAAGGAATGGAGGATATAAATATAGGAATGGAGGATAAAAATAAAGAAATGAAGGTTAAAAATAAAGGAATGGAGGATATAAATATAGGAATAAAGGATAAAAATAAAGAAATGGATAAAAATAAAGGATTGGAGGATATAAATATAGGAATGAAGGATGAAAATAAAGGAATAAAGGATAAAAATAAATGAATGAATTATAAAAATAAAGGAATGGAGGATATAAATATAGGAATAAATGATAAAAATAAAGGAATGAAGGATAAAAATAAAGGAATGAAGGATATAAATCTAGGAATGGAGGATAAAAATAAAGAAATGAAGGATAAAAATAAAGGAATGGAGGATATAAATACAGGAATAAAGGATAAAAATAAAGAAATAAAGGATAAAAATAAAGGAATGGATTGATATAAATATAGGAATAAAGGATAAAAATAAAGAAACGAAGGATAAAAATAAAGGAATGGAGGATATAAATATAGGAATAAAGGATAAAAATAAAGAAATGAAGGATAAAAATAATGGAATGGAGGATATAAATATAGGAATAAAGGATAAAAATAAAGGAATGGAGGATATAAATAAAGGAATGGAGGATACAGATATAGGAATAAAGGAAAAAAACAAAGGAATGAAGGATACAAACAGGGGATTTGAGGGTGCAGACAGGGAGTGGTGGATAAAATATGTTAAAGGAGGATAAACAAGGGAATGATGGAAAACACGGCGATGCTCGAGTGTGCTTTAGCAGTCAAGTGATCTTTTTTTTTTTTAAATCCTTACATAAAAACAACTATAAGACAGACTACTTGAAAACTAGAATCCAAAGCTCTCGAAATCTATTCCATCGTAGTATTGTCTCCCCTTGGACCGCGTTCTTCTGTACTAAGCACACACACACACACACTCCATTATAGTTCTTCTCATCCAGATATCACGCAACAGTCACTCGCTTATCTCCTCTTTCATACTTTTGGCCATCATCTCACCCATTCCGACTGACCTATACATATAAGATTGGACTTTAGATTCTCCAACACTTTGAATCGTGACATCCATCATCATTTCGAAAGAGTTTGACACCAGTGCATGGCTATAAGTATTGAGTTCTTTCTTCTTCTACAAAAACATAGTTTCTGCGTCATTGTGTGTAACCTGGATGGAAGCACCCAGATATAAGTTACTCGTGGTACAATTTGTGTGTAACCTGGATGAAGCCAGTCGGGAGAACCAATGACTTGGCAGAATTTTAAGTCATTGGTTAACATGCATGACTAGATTGACTAGGACGTAATCCACATCTTCTTGTTTGGAGTAACGTCTGTATTTTATAAGATAGGATAAGGTCTAAATTACTCGAGATTAATTGAATGACTTCCACATTATGCATAACTCTTGGAAGTATATGTCATATGAGTATTAATTAATGCCCTTGTTGCCGAGCTGACATGACCATTGGTGAAGTCTTCCCCTTACCCCCTTGTCCTCATCATTCCTAGAGAGCCAACGGTGGTGCGCAATCGTTTTTTTAAATGGCATAACTTCTGACACCAATTGTTGGGGGGGTTACATTTTGAAGCTTATAACTTTCAATGGTCAAGTTCTATACTCGTTCATGTGGACTGGATTGAAAGTATGTTTCATTAATTTAAAAAAAAAATATTACGAACTTTAGAAACAACAGAAAATCTACTACTACAAAATTAGAATACGTTTACATTTTCTTATTTGTTAGGACTTCATTGTATTCTTTTAAAAGATAGTTAAACGAGATTGTAGAAACTTTCGTTGGATAATAGACTACAATGAATACATTATTCATGCTTACATAGCTGGTCATTTAAGTCAAATGTGTGTTACATAAAGTAACTCAAGCCGGGGGGGGGGGTACAAGATGGAATTACTCATTGTGCATTCCTGAATGGTTCGCGTGTTGTTTACAAAATATAAAGATAAAAGTAAAGCTCACACTAATCGCTTACTGCAATGTTTGCTTTTTTAATATCATAATTCAAATTTATCTCGTGGCTCTAGAACTACGCATGTTCCTTATTTTTAATTCTCACTTCGTGAGCTCCAGACTGGGTTTAAAATAAAAAGATTTCTGTGTTTACCTTTCATTATGTTTATAAATATTTGTATTGCGAATAGGCGCGTGAGAAGGAAGATAATTTTTTTCTCCCTTGGATAAACTTAGCAAGTTATTTTTACATAAATGTAAAACAAATATTGGAATAAAAGGTAGAATCGAGTCTGTTTTTCCATATTTGTCTTCTGCAAATTTCAGATTTTTTTTTCGCCACAGGCTGTTAAATAATGTCACTATATATTGTTTGGTAAAATTCATAAAATTATTAGCAGACGATGTTATATTAAACTATTCTTTTATTATAGATTTTCATAATTGGCGAGAAAAGCTATAAATAGCTAGCTTTTGTCGTAAAATGTGAAATTATTTTTTTTTGAGTTGAAACATGGCGTTGTTAGTAAAGTAGTTATAAGAAGTAAAGTTGTTGTTTTTTTCAGCCCTAACCTATGTAACATATAATTTAATTTTTAGATCTAGATCTAGTAATTGAACATCAAATATAAGAGTACTCTCGTCTCATAATTATTATTTTACAATTTTTAGATACATAATGTAGAAAGATCTAGGTAATCAATCTATTGAAGTGTACATAAGATGATTAAAATCAAGACATGAATTATTTCGATCTAGGATTTTTGAAACATTATTTCAATGGAAATAATAGGAAATGGCTTTGTTTCATATATTAGCGTGAATATATAGTTAATAGCCCATTTTAAAGAAAATCCGAGAAATGATTTTGCATTATTTCTAAACTTTGAAAACTAAAGATCTTTACTTTTCTAAGACAGAAAAGATTGATTGGGGCGACTTCCCTTAGAGCTTGAAAAAGAGTTAAGTACATACAAATCTCTCTCTATATATATGTCTGTGAATCTATCAATCGCGGATAAGAATTTGTTTCCGGTTTCCAGTCTAGATATAATATATAAGTATGATTTTGGCGCACTCTTGGCACCACAGCATTCAATTTTCTAACCACTTCCGCACAAAATAAGTTCAAATTAGTGTAAGCACGTGGCTTTCCTTCAATGATACAAAAGTTTTGTTTTTTTTTAATAGCAAAAACTAGTGGTAATAAAAGTGTTTTAATACGAAGATCGACTGTGACGCAATGAAATTGTTCTTTTTTGTTCTAGAACTTGACAACATGGAAGCTCAATTTAGCGTCCTTGACATTCTTAATTTTATCTAGAAAATCTGTATAAAAATTAGCAGACGATATTATTTTATACTGTTTATTGTGTTAGCAGACGATATAATGTTCTACTGCTTTTGTATTATAATTAGCAGACGATATAATATACTTATTAGCAGACGATATAATAGTATACTGTTTATTGTGTTAGCAGACGATATCATGTTCTACTGCTTTTGTACTATAATTAGCAGACGATATAATATACTTATTAGCAGACGATATAATAGTATACTGTTCTTGTATTAAAATTTGCAGACATAATACTGTTCTTACATTAACTTTAGTTGTGTGCTTATAGCCAAACGCTAAGGGTCATGGAGTTCACGGTGTAACAAGCTCCAATGCACTTTTGGTAGACAATAAATAGCCTTGAAACATGACCGATACTGCATGTCCTAGAATAAGATAGATGCTTTGTTAGATGATTTTTTTTTTATTGGTTTGGAATGAATGATATATCATGTGATGTTTATGCTAGAAGGGACAGGTATTTTCAAAGGTAGATTTTTTTAAAACGTACACAAAATGCTGACGTAAGCAATTATTTCACCTGTCATCCATTTTGGGGAGCACACTGTTAGTAACATTTAATACTTTCGTATTACTCACCCTAAAATGTAGACTTGTACCTGACACTATTTGTCATGTGGTTCTCAAACATGGAACCACTCGAGAACCTTGTTGAACTTGTTTTATAGCTACTCCGCCCCAAAACATGTTCGCGCCTTTCTCTCCCTCTCTTTCTCTGTAGCTGGCCATGCTAAGTAGACGTTATGAGTGCTCAGACCCGATGGCAGTAACACTCATATGGCATTGCATGTTTATAGAGTTCAGTTTAAAATATCGCTTATCTTTTGTTGAAAAAAAAAAAGTAGAACCCATAGTAGAGAGAGAAAAAAAAAAGCGTGGGGGAGGGGGGTAATATGTAACGTTTTGGGGAGGAGAGAGAGAGAGAAGGTTCCACTTTTGTGAGCAATAACCAATAGTTTTTTTGTTTTTTTCTTGACTAACACCGCTGTGTATTGTGAATTAAATACTTTTGTATATAGGTTGTCTTGTTTGGGGTACCCCAGAGGAAATCCCTTATTGAAGACAGGCACAGAAGACTTAAAGGAAACTTAAATAGATCCCCGGCAGACAACGACTTTGTCTGCATCAATTCGTTTTTAAATATATCGACAGACTGACTTTGACTTATTCCTGTGCACTCCCAGTGGCGGCAACCACTCCTCTCCACCTAACTTGGTTCTGAGCAGTTTTTTTCATCTGCTTCCTTGTCATTCCAGTCTCCTCAGCTTCATACTGATGGCCGAGATTTGTCCAGGTTTGCCTGGACTGGACCACTGTCCTCTTACGGACTCCAATCAATTGCCTTGCAACTTTGATAATTGGTTTTCGCAGGGTGTGTCCTATCTTAGGCTGTATGGACATGTGTCAGTGTATTGACATACATTGACTTGACTGACTCACTGTGTTTCTGAATATAGCTTCTACTGCTCACATTAAAAAAAAAATCACAATAGTCTTATTGGATCTGAAACTAAAGGCAATAGATTCATTTGTACTGACTATCTTTGTGACCATTGATTCGTACACCTCGCCAAGTCTTCATACCTACACTAGCCTTAAACCATCTCGTACAGTTTCTGACCTCGAAAGGTATGGGGGGCTAGGATGATTTCAAGGTGCAAGTTCCCCCCTTCCTCTTTTTTTTTCATATTCACGTTTCACAAAAAAAAAACACGTTTTATCTACTTAAAATATTTTCTTGTTGATGTTTTGAAAAAAAAAAAATGTTTGCGAGTTTGAAAAGGGGGAAAAAAGTTGTAAATAAAACGGCCATGTCCTGAAAGTAGTTCTTTGAAAAGTGCCGCCTGATTTGAACTTCCTAAAAGGTGGCTAACTCTATTTTGTTTTATGCCAAGATGTTGAAAGAGGTAAAGGGAGGGAAGAGCTGGTTTAGATTAGACTTGGATGATATCAAGATGATAACAAAATGAACGAGAAATGTGCACAGTGGCGGTTGAAGTATGAGAAGAAAAGGGAGAGAAACAATTTCATTTTGAAAGAGAATACACTCATGTTCTATCAGAATGTAGCCCATTGTTATATATTTATCGTAATACGAATGTATATGTTTACGCTCTTTTTTTTTTGTTTTAGGTGTTTGTGTGTGTGTAGGTGTGTATTTAGATCAATCTGCGTTTCACTCGGCAGAAGGTGTGTGACCCACTTTGGATTGTTGGTTAAGGTGAAACAAAAGGCTCGTGCAGTTAGGACGGCGTCGACTCGATAATGTGTGTTTGTGTATATATCAGGGTCCAGGCGTCAGTACTCAGCCAATGCCCACTTCTACCCGATTCTCTCCTCTCCTCCCCCCACCGTTATATTCTTTATATTCGTTATACTCCTTGGGGACTCATGCTTTTATTCTCCCCCCCCCCCCTTTCCACACGGCAATCACTCAAGGAGAGCATTTCTAGGCACTCGCTACTGCGTCCGATGTTTCCTTTCAATCGAATGAGTTGACCTTCCACCGTCTCCACCATGCTGGCAGACGATACACAGTCTCTACCAAAGGCCAGGAAAATTAGGATAATCGACTCTTTCATGCCTTAGTTAAGTAGTATAAGACTTATGGATTTAGTTCTTGTCAATGCATGAAAGAGGTCGATTCCATTGGGCACAGTAACTAGTTTCTGTTACCACCATGTTGTTGTTTGTTGTTTTTATCATTTATGTTTGCTTTAATTCGTGACATGTATCTACTCAGAAAGAAGTTGCTCGTCTTAAAAAATATTTCTTTTTTTTCACACATATAAGTTGTGTTTGTCGATTCTTGGCTTCGACTATTATTCTATATAAGAAGCCGAACTGGGTATCGATGCGGGGAAAATATCGATTCTAATAATTTTAATGTTTAGACCTATACTGGAAGACGCACCGCCATACCATTTCGTTTTATCAGGTAAGCCAATAAAAGTTGTTTGTTTTTGTGTTGTTTTTTACTTGCCAATTTTGCATCTAAATCTAAACATAAAAGTCGACACTTTGGACTACTGCGATTCTTAAATTTATGAAATTTCGTGGACGAGTGTTTGCTATGACGGGTCATTTAGAGGAAACCTCATTAACAACTTACGAAATACGGCAATAAATATTTTCTTCAAAAACACAATTTAATGATATAAAGTTGCGCAGTTCTAGGTATTTCTGGGTGTGTTGGGAAAAAAAAACTTAGTTATATTTTTCTTCTAATGAATACCAAAATTCAACCCCCAAAGTATCTCAGATTCCAGATGATGAAATTATTAAAAAATTGCCAAGATCGTATCTATAAATGCACGAAATCACGTGACCTAGGCATTGAATACGCGCTGTTTCCTGCTAATTACTTGCACATCAATTGTAGAGTCCTAAAGAACACCAAGGTCGCTAAGTTTCAGTCTGCGATGAAATAGAAATGTGCATTTCTTTGTGGCTTATCTTTTGTTGCTAATGAAAACAAATTCACCAGAAGTTGGCGTATCGTCTGACTTCTGGGTTTAAACTTAGGCTCTGGGTTTAAACTTAGGCTCTGGGTTTAAACTTAGGCTGTAAAACCTGTTATTGTAGCACTTGTTTCTGTTGGGCAAAACGGTACAGACATGAGCGATACCTGGACAATGAAATGTAGTACTCTCGTACCGCCTCCAACAATAGAACTCTCCGGGGCTGCTGTGGTGGGAAAGACCTGGGAAGATCAAAATCTAGACAGAGAATGGACATTTAGAGAGCTGAGGAAGATGGACAATGGAGGCTTTTCTAGGGACTATTCTATTCTCCTCCTCCAACTTTTAATATTGATAACGCCCCTGACTATTGGGTGAGGGGGAGGAGGATGGTACACACTACTCAGGATTGTGCCCAACGGTTCTGGCTTTCAATGATGCCATTGAGCAGTTTGAGTGACCTCTTGACTTGGCAAGCTGTGTAGTGATACTGAACAAAAGCTACACGCAGGCAAAGCTGCCATTTGTATTATATTTTGCACTCTTTAACTAAAAAAAAACAAAAACAAGTACAAATACTAAGTAGTTATATAGGAAATGAAAAGGTTAATTTGTAAAAGGGTTATTTTTGAATTAGATATAACCCAAGATATGACCAATTTCATGGGAATTATTATTTTAAAAACAAAGTTACAAATGTGTGTCAAATAATAAAACTGTTAATGTCTTATAAATTCGGAAAGTTGGCATCCAACTCATCTGAATTCTAAGAAAATACAATAAACATGCATTTGTGTAACCCTGCCGGACCAAGTAAAACAAAGGATGTTTGGGCCTCGAGGCCTTCATCAAAGAAAACAAAAAATGGACAAACAATTAACTCAAACTAGGCTTAATTTGACTTATTTGTCCGATGTTGTTCTCGATCGAGGCAGAAAAGAGATGTGCTACGCTGGTGTAAAAGCGCGGGAAATGGAAAGGGGGCGGTAATGTCAAGGAAAGATAAATGAGAGAGGTGGGGTTATAGTATCCATCGCATATTAACTAAAAGTGTATTTTGTCTTGATGCCGTGAGGTTGGAGGGTGCCTCACATGTAAATAAGTTTGTTTTCGATCTGCAGACGGGTGTGTTTTTTTTTGTCATTGCATTGTTGTATAGCAGTGAGGAGGAGATCAGTGGTAGCCCTCTGATGTTTGTTATTCAAATGAATAGATTCGGGGCTTTAGTTGCACAATTTCGAACGTCTCTTAAGGTGTTATTGGAGCCGTGTTTTTAAAGGTCCTGTCTGTGCTGCCAATATAGATCATTTGATACATTGAGCATATAGCGTATAGGAATCTCCTGATATTACAGTTCAATTTACCACTGACTATCTGGATTCTGTATAATAATAATAATAAAAGAACTAGAAGTCTAGATCTATTTGGCTTTTATAACTTGGACTTGGCAGCTTTGTTCAGCTTGCAAAAGGAGACAATTGATATGGCTATTAATTTTCTCTCTTCTCTTCTCTCTCTCTCTCTCTTTGTGATTCTTTTGACTTTGACCAAAGCCGTGTTGAATGGTAGCTGGAATAAAAAAAATGGGAGGGGGGACTCCCCATGTTCCACTTCACTTTTGATCACTAACAGAATCTGACGTTGGGGTGTCGGATGCAAGGGTCACAGGTGAGGCGGGAGATGATTGGTTCAGACGGCTCCGTGTGTGTGTGAGAGAGAGAATCTATGTTTGTGTGTCTGTGTGTCAGCTTTGGTGGATATGAAAAAGAGAAAAGTTTTTAAGTGTTGTTGCAGGATTATTTCTGATTTACCTCCCCCCTCTCTCTCCCCCAAACTGAGCCCTACGTTGTTTTATTTTTAATATAAAAACATGTCGTGTTTATTCATCATTTGTTTCAGAACTAAAAGCTTTAAACTCCACTTATGTTTCATTACTAGTTTGTTGTTTTTAATATAAGGGGGAACATATACACTGTTCTTGTCTCGTGTGACTGCAACATTTGAGAACACGGAAACACAAAAGTGAATAGGATGTTGTACACATACAGTCACAAAAGTACATGGAATCTGTTCAAGTTCATTAGTCACGACGTTTTCTGATCTCATAAAGAGCGTACCTTCACAAAAGCTAGTGGGATCTCATAAAGAGCGTACCTTCACAAAAGCTAGTGGGATCTCATAAAGAGCGTACCTTTACAAAAGCTAGTGGGATCTCATAAAGAGCGTACCTTCACAAAAGCTAGTGGGATCTCATAAAGAGCGTACCTTTACAAAAGCTAGTGGGATCTCATAAAGAGCGTACCTTCACAAAAGCTAGTGGGATCTCATAAAGAGCGTACCTTTACAAAAGCTAGTGGGATCTCATAAAGAGCGTACCTTCACAAAAGCTAGTGGGATCTCATAAAGAGCGTACCTTTACAAAAGCTAGTGGGATCTCATAAAAAGCGTACCTTCACAAAAGCTAGTGGGATCTCATAAAGAGCGTACCTTTACAAAAGCTAGTGGGATCTCATAAAGAGCGTACCTTCACAAAAGCTAGTGGGATCTCATAAAGAGCGTACCTTTACAAAAGCTAGTGGGGTCTCTAGTGAGTACATCCACTGACGAGTACGCCCCCCACCCACACCCCACAGCTTCTCACATACGCTCACACCTCATTTGTTCACAGCTCACATCCGGTCCACAATCCCCCACTTGGACACCACTCACACTTGTTCGTAATTGAAATGTTAGCCAGGTCCTCAATCGGCTCATCTTCCTCCTCCTCCTCCTCCCCCCCCTGGCGCCCTCACCCTCACACGTTTGCCCCCTCTCCTCCATACAGCCACCGCGTCGAGGGTCGGCAGCGTAGCTTCATGCCTCCAGCACTAACTTAATATCCACACAGAAACTCACCCTCACACGTAAGCATTAATATTGTTACCTCGCACTGTCATTGAGTTTGTCATGAAATCAGGCTTATTGCCCTTGACTGGAGAGTGACTTTTAGCTAAATAGAATTTCCCCACATTTTTCGTTTGTATAGCAAACACAAATCAGACATTTAAAGTGTACAACTGAGTATTGAAAAAGTTGTTTTTGTTGTTGTCGTTGTTGTTGCAAGTGCAGAACGCAGTCATGTGTCTTTTTGTTAGCATGCCTAACTTGAGAAGTTTTGTTATCAGTGATAACACTATGTTGTCCTACGGACACACGTTTTTCTTGACCTCCAAATGATATCTTAAAAAGCGAGAGTCTCGTCATGTTTGTGTCACTAAAACATTAGCAAGTTTTGCACACGCAAAAAATGTGACCTAATTCTGTGTGCGTTGACAAAGCTTGTTGGACTGGACGACGTGTTGCTATTGCAATAGGCTTAATCTTATTTAACATGTGTTTGTTTTTGAGTGACCTTATTGTTAAATGGCGAAATAAAAATGTGACAGACACTTTTCCATTCCCCCCCCCCCCCCCCAAAAAAAAAAACACACCCAGATTTAATTGAATTTTTATTGAAAACCAAAGAAGTCAAGTTAGTCGATTTCCAGTTACACGACTTTGTTCTCGAAACTTGTTGCTCTTTTCTAATATATACACAAATGAATGGGTGTAACAGAATGAAAAAGAAAGCTAATTACCCCCCCCCCCCCTTACTATACTTATGGTCTGATCGTGTTGACGAGCTCTATGACTAAGTTCGTACCTCGCTGTTTTAATCAAACCATGTTGATCTTTGGGACCTCATTTCTTCTTCTCTGTCCATTTCTAACAGTGATTCTCGAAATTTGCCAAGCGTCCGCTCTCTTTGGCACTGTATCGTTCTAGGTAAAACTAGGATAATACTTTTAGAATTGTATTGCTGTGCACTTTATTAGCTGCCCACCTTTCTCCAAGTTTTTAAGAATGTTAATGTTTTAGACTTAAATTGAAAAGTTTATCATTTTGTTGCATAGAACGTAATTATCTTCTTTTTGTGTGTGTGTTGTTAAGTAACGTGTGTAAAGAGGACCTTTACAGCATCTGCCATATAGACCACAAGGGTTGAAAAGGGAACTTTACTTTTTTATTGTAATATATAAGATAAAATTGCCTTAAAGCTAGATTTCCATATTTTTTGTATAAGTTACAAAGGTTTAATATTAACTTTTAAAGACTAAACCAAATGCTACAGATAGACAGCTGACATCGCACTAAGTCTAAGTACTTCTGGTAGTGGGTGGGAGTGGGGCCGCCTCCGGTTGGAGAGCCTCTCAGCCTGTTCTATCACTTAGATCGGGAGAAACTTTTTTAACGAGTCCTGGTTGAGATGCTCAGGTGAAGTGTGGCCGGGTTCGTGTACCCACTGAATCAATACTGGAGTCTGCCATCTCTAATTGGACTTAAACAACAACACTAACAAACCGCGCTCCCCCCCTCCTCTGGGGGTCTACTACTTAGCTACTACTACTACACACACACACACATATCCACTTCTGCAAGTGTTTACACTATTAAGTTGATTTATGTCGTAGAAACAACTTCCACATTATTTACATAATTATCTTTATGTTGATGGTGTTAACATGATATCCAAGATTGGTTCCTCAGGATAAAAGAAGATGTATGGAGTACGCCCACCACTGTGCTTGTACCGAATCGCGAAACGAAGAACATCCATGAATATTTATGAGCGAGGGGAGATTTGGTCAAAATAAGAAAGCAACTTTATTTAGAATGGCACGCGCGAGAATAACAACCTAAAGAATGGCATGGGTAAAACTGGCATCGTCAACAAAAATCACCAGAACGATGATGCTTCAATTGGGATACATGTGTATCGTTCTAACGTAAGAAAGACGGGACGCTAGAATCGCGTTGGCGAAGACGTAAGGGAACTTTTTTTTTTTTTTTAAGTTTTATATCGATTTTGCTGCAGACGCCTCTCGCGCACACAATGCCATATTAAAAATCTTACTTGGACTAAAGGACGGCACTTAATTTTTAATGTTTTAATTTTTAAATGCTAATAATAATCTCGTTTTCCCCATTTATTAATACTCAGAACAATATGGAAAGACAAAGGTATAGCTCTCGACACCACATTCTTGCATATGCTTGCTAGTCTTGGAGGCAGACTGCAGAGCTAAGAGGAGGATCATAGCAACGGAATTGAGATGCTACAGAAAGATCCTGGGTATCACATTTAAAGACCGCATCACAAACAAAGCGATTAAAGACAGGGTTACTACAGTGGTTGGACCCCACGATAACCTGGCAGACAAAGCGATGGGAAACAACATAAAAGAACGGACGGGCCTGCAATTGAAAGAGGTTCTATCCAAAGCAGAAATACAGAGAGAAAAATGAAGGAAGACGGTTGACAAATCGGTCCAACATAGGTGAAGGTGAATACTCGGAGATGGATTTATAATTACAATGCCAATGGCGCAGATTTGTTCCGCAGTTTGAGACACGCTGCCATGAAATATAAGTGAGCAGAAAAAGGTGTGCGTGTGATTTGAACAGAGCGGGGGAAGGCTAGGAGGAGAAGTAGAATTGTGGGAACATACTTTCACTATGTAGGGACGTGAGAGGTGGTCGTGTGCTCTTAAGAGAAACTGCTTTGACTACGGATGAAATCGATACCAGTGAGATCGTTTAAACAATTAGTGGCCCGGTAGTCGTGTTTATTGAGCTATCTATCACCGTAGTATCGTGTTTCAGCGTTGCGCCTTAATGTCAAATAGTAATCTCCGATATTGATTGTCGTAAATTCTGGGTTTCAGGGTGTGGAGAAGAATGGGAGGGGGGTTAGTCAAAGGTAGGGGAAAAGTTGGAGGCAAAGATAATTGTCAAATAATCGTAAAAGTATTGTTTTGTTTGAATACACGTATCTAACGTTTCTGTAAGAGAATAGATTACCGGAAGCAAAGAAGGAAGGGGAAGCAATTTGGTCACGTCTGCTATTGAACTGCTTTCCTCTTGCTTGACAATCAATGTCATATAAATGCAGATGCTAGTAACGTAGTTGACCTAACTATAGCTCCATGGCCTAACCTAGGTGGACTTTTTTTTTTTACCCCAAAAATGTTGCTTCTAAAGACTTTAACCTAAATAGAGTTGTCTATTACAAATTTAGAGGCGAAAAAAAATAAGAAAAGGGGTATGGTTGGATTCTAGTTACGTCGTTTTCTTATTACTTCCTCCACGATGTCCCTTTTGTAGCACGTGACCATCGCTCAAGCCATTGTCCCTTTTGTTTTGTTCGTTCCCCGTAAACAGATGGACTTGAAGTACTCGGGTTCTTCACAGATACACGATGTACTGACTCAACTTGCACTGCTCGGCATTCTGGCTTCCTAGTCATGCGTCATCCTGTCGGATGTTTCTTTCTTTTGGAAGATAATAATGGATGCCCTCGTGGCGGGATCAAACAAACACCAAATATGTTGATGCTTCCTGCCCCCATGGAATCCAGCGCCCTCTACATCTCTTCTGTGTGTCGTAACTCTGGGAGATAACTCTAGCTATTTATACACAACCTATCGTGACTTTTTGTCCTAATAATATGCTACTTTTATAAGGGTATAACAATCTATTTAGAGTGGCTTGTTAGCTCGCCAAGTCTGTAACATTTTATGTAGACCAGCAAATAGAAGGCTTTTAACACTTAAAGTCTGTAACATTTTATGTAGACCAGAAAATAGTAAGCTTTTTATCTTTTAGCACAGGGGTTCTCAACCTGTGGGTCGTGACCCCCTTGGGGGTCGATTGACGATTTTCCAGGGGCCGCCTAAGACCATCGAAAATATGGATTGCTATTGTCTATTTTTCTATTGCTGTGTGGGTGGGGGTCGCGGCAGAGTGGGGGATTATAATAAGGGGTTGAGAACCGCTGTTTTAGCTGCTTAAGAAATATTGGTTGAGTAAAGCTTCTATATACATTTTTAGGATTTTATCTTTTGTCAAATGTTCACTTGTTAGCCTTGGTAAACTGACCCAAGTACAATAGTTTAAAAGGTTGGAAGATTGAGGGGTTAACATAGCATATCATTTTCAAAGCTGTCAGTAAAAAAATGATTTTGACTGTTTTTTGTTGTTTTTACAATACTAATAACCAGTATGAAGTATGTGTGGGTTATAATCAGCAATATTATATATATTGAAAATGTTTGAGATGTTAGTCCTTTTGCTGGCAGTTTTTTTCATGGCTATCTGGCAAACCACGTGTTAATTTTTTTTATTGTAAACCATCTCTCGTTCTTTTAACATGTGGAATGTGTGTGTGTGTGGCATAAGCCTGAGTTGTGTTTGTTGAGCAGCACAGAAACCTTCTCCCTTCATTCACATAGGAACATGGAACTCTCTTAAACCATATGTACACAGAAATAACAGTTAATAGTCCAATCAGAAGATAGTAAAATTGACATTCCTAGACACAATTTTACTTCACAGGCACTCATAGGTTAATCTTGTATAAGGAAGAATTCTTAATAGAATATTTATTGCAACCATCTCTATAAAAGCTTCTATTTTCATAAGCACTTTGCTTGAGTCCTTGATTTCTAATTCAGGTCATTCAACTTTTTAAAATATATAAATGCCTTCAAAAAGCTATCACGTAACCTTTACCCAGATACCTCCTTCTTTCTCCTCCCACCCCTCACCCCCCTTTCCCTTTTTTTCCCAACTGGTCCAGACAAATAGGCTTTCACCTTTTAAACTTGAAGTTGTTATTTAATTATTTTTTTTTTTATACTTAATTTTACTGCATCTAATTTAGACTAAATATTGTTTCAGTTTGATCAATTAATTAAAGAAGAGAAAAAAAAAAAGCACTAGAGATTATATATTGTATTACTTTATCAATTAATGGAATTCTAACATTTGCTTAACATATTTTTAATTCATTTTGTTTATTTTAAACAAGTAAACCTTTAAAAACATATTCAGCTTAGAAGAAGATCTCTACTGTCACAAGTTTTGATGAATTAGATCTAGTCTGTGAAGTAAGAGCTCTGTTTTTTGTCCAGGTCCCAGCAGTTGTCCACTCCATCACAGAAAGCTCTATTCTGGCCATGAGGCAACAGTGTCAGTTGGTCTGGGAGTCTTATTTCTCTTCTGTTGATAAAATTATTAATACAGTTATAGAGGTAAGTGGATTTATATATATCTTATCTTATATAATACAGTCGTTACTTCAAAAAAGAAGATGATTACGTCCTACGCGTCATGCATTTAGTTTAATATCAACAAGAGAAAATGTAAACTAGTAAAATCCGATTAGAGATCATTTTGTTTTAAATATTTTTTTAAATATAGTAATTTATATTCTACTTTCATCATTAAATCTTTTTTTTTAAAGTGCATATATTATATATTTCTAGTAATTTTTTTTATACACACTGACCTATCAATATGGCTACCTGTTATTACATATAAGGAGAGTCTAGTATCTTTAGGAAATGTTAATTTGTAATTTATTTATAGGTATGTGATTGTACTGTTCTTTAATGACATGACCAGTAACAGTGTCTAGGGTTTTTGATAAAAATTGTGTACATATTTTATTTGTTCACAGGTTGTGAAAAATCGCATTCAAAATCACCTGGTTCGTCCATCCTATCATTGGAACACTGTCCCTGGGGCTCATGTTGTGTTGCCTGAGTGGTCAGACATCCCCAGCAACTACCCATTCTATTACAGCCCATTTGGTGAGACACCAAGGGATAAATTTACAGCTGTGGTCTATGCAACGACTCCAGTCACCACGTCTTCGCCATCCTTGTTTCGAGTGCTGAGGATGGTGTCCAAGTCACAGTATTGTCACAAGGTAGTTTTATGAATCACATAAAGAAAGCTGACTTTTTTCTAGTCTCAAACGGAGCTTTGATAGCATGATTTTTGTTTTACCTGACTTAGACATATTTTTAATAATTTATAAAGGTAGGACTTCACCTTTGCCCGTCCCTTAGTCTGGTGGACCTCTGTTGACAAAATCTCTGCATTCTTCTCTGTCATTAGAGTTTCCTAGATAGACAAACCCTTCCACTTCTTAATGTTGTCTTCCCATTACTTCCCAGGTCTGCCTGTCCTTCTTTTTCCCTGATACTGTTCTCTGCAGAAAAGTCTTTGCCAGCCCTGTTGATCATATAATATGGCTGTACAGTTTTAGTATGCATTTTTTGAAAGTAGTCAGAAGGTCATCATGGGGCCCAATTTGTGGTCCTGTGTTATGAAATGTGTGTATGTAAGGTCAGCATGGGGCCCAATTTGTGGCACTGTGTAATGAAATGTGTGTATGTAAGGTCATCATGGGGCCCAATGTGCTATGAAATATGTGTATGTTGCTGATGTAATTAGGAGGAAAGTAGGGCAGATGTTTTGGCTGTGTAGGCTGAAGAGTTTCTGATAAAAGCACAAGGTGGTCTGGTGTAATAGAAATTAATTTAATGACTTGTTTGAAGTTGAGAAGATTAGCTAGAGATGTGAGACAGGAGCTATATTTTGTAGCGAGTGTAGTGAGTTTTATGTTGTTTTAATGATCATTTCACTTGTTTCTACAACTATCTACTTTCAAGTTAAATTAAATTTAAAATTAAATTTCAAGTTAATATTGTTAACAAAAGTTACATTAAGTTTTATTTAATCAAGAAATCAAGAAGTTTGTTCAAGTTTATTTAAAGTTCTTTATTAAAAATAATACGCCTACATCAGTTTAGTTGTACTATCTGATTGGAGCTACAAACCAACGACAGAGAAACAACATCCTGTTTTGGATGTCCATGTTTGTTATCTGGTTTTAATATATGATGCCTAGAATTCTTTTGTAGCATCTCCAGTCCCTCAAGATAGATTCCAAGTTTCTTCATTAGCCCTCATTG
The DNA here is from genome assembly GCA_036873155.1 of Biomphalaria sudanica. Classification (NCBI taxonomy): domain Eukaryota; kingdom Metazoa; phylum Mollusca; class Gastropoda; family Planorbidae; genus Biomphalaria; species Biomphalaria sudanica. The sequence continues at coordinate 244,164 of JAZGLO010000202.1, read as the reverse complement.
TTTTTAAAGACTTGTGTTTGTGTAATAAGCTTTTGTATGTCAGAATGTTAACAGTGTAATAAAAATGTATAACATTTATAATAAATGAAAAACACAAAGTCTATTGATAATCTTTTAATCTTACTGAGAAATATGTTACCTATCCATAATATACAGTTGCTACTGTTGTAAATCCTACCTATTAATCATCAAAGCTTATACTTAATCATTAAAGCTTTTACTGAAATGATGGGCTCTATGTGAAAAAAATTTAAGACTTAATTGAAAGATTTTGAAATGTAAATGCTCTGAGATGTATATTTGCAAGATTTAAAAAAAAAAAGTAAAATATTGTTGGAACATTTTTTACTTATTTTAAAATGTAAAAACAAAAGTTTTTCCCTTTATGTATTTTTTTTTCCATTGTACACTATTTATGATTGTCACATTTTAGTATTGATATTTAACACTTTTGTGACTGACCTACTTATGTGTTGAACAGGAAAGGGATGTGTGTAACTTGACATAAATGTTGGCTATTAATGAATATGTCTTGGTGAGCTATGAACTATATCTTAGATAATACAAATCATATATTTATTAAAAATTGTTAGTAAACTCAGCAGCATTCATTAGGCTAGTTTCAAACCAGGGAGGTTATGAACACTGAGAATTTAGAATGGAATTTATTGTTTGACAGAAGATAAGTTAAAATACGAAGACAGAGAGTATATAAATTATTTGTACTGCCAAGAATAGAATATAGAAAAGCCTGAAACAATAAGTGTACCAGTTGAATACTCATTTTGCTGCATTGGTCAAACTTAATTTTTTACCAATACTATTTTTTCTTTTCTGATATGTGGGGGGGCTAGTGTGATTAGATTGAAAGTACCAAGTGCATTAAGAGGTTTTATATTTTAGCCGATAAAATTCTTTTAAAATTACACTATAAGTATATTTTTTTGCACGCAAAAATTTCTACATTTTAACTTTATTTGGAGTGCAAAATCTCAGTTTACAATCTAAAGTCACAAAGGATTAAATTGAAAAAGACAGCAGTAAAAATGTCCTTTAAAGATTTACAATTTTACTAATGTTAAATTGTTTAGAAATATTGCCTTAGTAAATATTACTACAAAAATCAGTTGTTCTTTTTAAAGTTTTCAGTAGCTGCAGTTGACATATTTTCGATGATGCTTCATTAAAAAGAAGTTGATTAGAAGTTTTCATAATCTATATTTGAAATTTTGGTGTTTGACATTTAATGATCATCATCAATTGTATTGATCCAGATTTTTATGTATGCATAGCCAAAGAGAAATTTAAAAAAAAGGGCTGATTCAGCAGGCCTAGTGAAGTATTGACACATTTTTTTATGTGCATCTCTTGCCATTTTGTGCACAGAGCCCATCTGTTTCATGAGGTCTACATCAATCCACCGTGATAGTGACACGTGGCTCAGCTTGTCAACAAAAACTTTACTTTTATCTTCTCACTTTTGTAGAAATAAAATCAAATGAAAGGGAACATAAAAAGTTCATAAGAGAAATCCCATCATGCTATACTGTGTACGTGTAGAGGTTACATGAGATCCCATCATGCTACATTGTGTCCGTGGAGAGGTTATGAGAGATCCCATCATGCTACATCGAGTACATGGAGAGGTTATGAGAGATCCCATCATGCTACATCGAGTACATGGAGAGGTTATGAGAGATCCCATCATGCTATAATGTCTACGTGTAGAAGTTACAAGGCTTGAATTTGGAAATTTTACATTTCAAGGTTCATCTACCTATCATATTCCTAAAAAGCTGTTTTCACTGTTTAGATGGCTGCCAGGTCATATCCTATGCACTCTGGACTGTCAATAGATAGTCTTGATGATCCCTGGTTCAAACCCTCCCTCCCTCATCCCCTGCCATTCTGAATGTTTGGGCTAGAAATTTGAAAGAACATGCAAAACAATATTTTTTTCTGCAGCACATAATCTTAGCACATCATTAAATCCTTTTCCAAAGTGCTTTCACATGAGATATATTTTCAATTATCCTTGTTACTTGTATTTCTGGATGATTTTTTATAAAGTGTTTTATCTTCTAAGTGTCAAATTGAACTACTTTACATATGTCGCCTTCTCAAGGCTTCATTTGTTATGCTAGAAATGTGTGGATGTCACTTTGTGATGACTGAATCTTTTTAAAAATATTTTTATAAGTTCCATGCTGCCCAATAATTCCAATTGGGTCTTGGTGTCTTTTGGAATTAGCTGAACTATTTTTAGCTGCACTAAGAAAACAAATAGAAAACAGGAACAACTGACTTCATACTAGCCAAATCCCCTTTTCTATATAAAATGACAAAAGCCACACCACCTGTGCTTGTTAAATTAGCTTGTGACTTTTATAGAATGTAAATGTAATGTACTATCATTTTTTAATATTATAATTTGCTGTTTCATCCTGACCACAATAAATATTATGGATGTTGTTTTTATTAGCCCATGTAGCCTACTATCATTGCCTTGTTGTTTGGTACTCCTAAATTCTTCAAATCAGCTATGTTGGTATTTAGTCAATTTAGTGGTTTTACAAGTTGTTTTAATACCATGGACATTTAAACATGAGAAGATCAAAATATTTATGGCCCTGATTAAAGCTATAATCGTCCAATCATGTCTTGTGTTGAAAAGTGTTTTATTTGCTCATCTTTTTTTAGGTGATTGTATTGTGGCACTGTGATGTCCCACCCCCTCCTTCACAAAAATGGCCGACTGACCTGGGGATACCAGTGAGGGTCAAGACAAGAGATATAAAGGTATTTACACTCAGATAATTTTTTTATATTATTAGCCATTCCTAATGTTGTTTAATATTGCGATTCATTGTCTGTGAGGGAAAAAAAAGTGTGTTGTCAGCACACAGTAAAGTGTCGCAGACATGACATAGGATGTTGCTGTAGAGTCCAAAAGTTTCTTACACTGAACATGTTATAAATAAAAGAGGTCTGCAGTAATGTCCCCAAGGAAAGCAACCCATTTGATCACTTAATATTGTCTTGGCCTAAAACAAAAACTTGGGGGAAGTGTGTAATACATTCAAAGTGCAAAGCAAGTCACAAGAAGGAAAGAGATGTTCAAGTGAAGAGATGAACATTAGGAAACAGACCACAGCTTATCCCCAGCCCCGATTGCCCAAGAATAATAGAATATCAAAGTATGTTAACTCTGATAACATTTTCACTTACCTGGGATCTTTTCTTACAACTTTTTTTTAAGGGTTAAAGAGAGAATGAAAAATAACCTTTTAGGAAAATGTTCACAATCTAGGAAATGATAGAAAACAAGAAATTAAAAAAAATAAATTTTTTGAAAAGACAATAAAATAAAAAAAATATTTTCTAAAAATTAATTTAACATTTTTTTTAGCTCAAACCGGGTATCAAACTCATGATTCTTACACCGTCAGCTCCTTGTAGGAATGATGCTACCCATTAGGCCAGCGGGCTTTGTATAATGGAGTAATTATTGGTACTTTCATTAGATAGACATCTAGAACTAGATTTAGAACTTTTAAGATCTAGTCTAGACCAAGTACATTCCCAGTAGCTCTGATACATATTAAAGGAACATTTCTTTATTTTAGATGTGTTCTCTGGAGTGTTGCTCTTGGTTTGAACCTTGACCCCTGCCATCCCCCCCCCCCCATCATCCAGCATGAGGTTTGGCCTTCAATATAAGAGACATCTGAAACATGTTAAGCATTATGCAATAATTTTTGGGGGAATGCTAAATTGCATCTTTACTTATTTACAGTCCCTCAGCTCCTACAGGAGTATTGACCAGCAACTATAGATCTCCATTGTCCTCTTTCTTAGGTAATCTCCTTTTCATCTGCATCTTTATGTATAGAATTAATGTTTTCATTTGTCTCCAGTCAATCAATGCCAGGTTCACCCCCTACAAGGAAATAGAGACTGATGCTGTATTTAACTTGGATGAAGATGTCTTACTGACAACTGATGAGGTCAGCTTTCTTTATGTGATTCATTTTAATTATTTTTCTTTATTTAAAATTTTCCCCCTACTGGATGTTGGCGCTGATATTTTATAGACTTTGTTCAAAAATATTTTTCAGATTGACTTTGCCTTTAGTGTGTGGCAAGAGTTCCCAGACAGAATTGTTGGTTATCCAGCAAGAAGCCATCATTGGGACGAGTCTGTGGGAAGGTGGAAGTACAGCTCAAGGTGGACCAATGAATATAGCATGGTGCTGACTTCAGCTGCTGTTTACCACAGGTAGTTTCTTTTGGCTGTGATGGGAGTTAGAGGAGGGAAAGCATGGATCATACTTGTTTCATTTTTCTTACCAGTTGATAATATCTAGGAATATTATATGACATTATCTGTCAGTTTTACTCAGACTTGTACGTTTTGCTATGACAGGGTTTGAGCCTGGAACTATTATGGTGACAGTCTAAATCATATACGACATGACAGAGCAGTCATCTATACATGTTGTGACCTGTTCTACATACACACAAAAAAGTTTATTTAACAAACAAATATAATCTGCTTGTAAAAGCTGGATAACCATTGACACAATTTGAACAAATGCATCAAATCTGATCCTATAGAGACTCATGTTGATATTGAATTTTAATGATGATATTTTGTGATCCCTCAGATACTACAACTATCTGTACACAACCTATTTGAGTCCCATGATTCTAGCCAAGGTGGATGAGTGCAATAACTGTGAAGACATTCTCATGAATTTTTTAGTCACACATTCAACCAGACTCTCTCCCATTAAGGTAATGCATGTGAAATAGTTGCTTCTTTGTTCTTGTCTTTTAAATACATAAATTTGTTAGGAGATATGTGATCCTCTTTGAGGATATGGCTTACTAGGAAAATACATAATGCCCCATTGCCAAATAAGACATATCTTGCTTGGATGTTGTGTTATGTTTAGAATATAAGTAGTTCCAACTGAGGAGCTACTTGACAATATGTTGAGTCCTAAAAAAGTCAAATGTTTCTAAGTAGATGTCTAAGTGCCTCAGTGGGTTATTGTAAGGCCTTCTTCAGTTACAATGCAACTATGGATCTTCTCATAGAAATGACATGAATGCCTGGGCATTAGCTTTGTTTGGAACTATATCACCTTTACAGCAGTTTCCTTCTCCAAACAGCTGATGTATCCAAAGGAACGGCAAGTGACAATACAGTTTGGGGTCAGCGGCATTGCTGGTTCTGCCAGGTAGTGGCACTGTGAGCTGCAAACTGCCAATGTCGACTTATTCCTTAGGGCTGACTCCTAAAGCCTTTCCCATGTTTGGGTATAGCTGCAAAGGTTAAAATATAGTACCATGGTCTGTAAATATTAATGACACTAATGTCAATTAATTATGGAAGGGAGATAAACCTAGAAATGATTATATTTGAATGGGAGGATATTTACAAATAGTTATTCATGTTTTATTGAACACAAAACACATTTTTTTTTTTTTGACTCAAGAACAAACTGATGAAAATGAATGGGGGAATTCTTTGAAATTAAAGTTGTCTTCCCATCACTTTCTCTGTCTGCCTCTTCTTCTTTTTACCTGGCATTGTTGCCTAAAGGAAAGTTTATATAAATATATAGGTCCTGATTCACTTTACTGAGCCTTTGACTTCTTATGTGGTGGGGACGTAGGGACAATGCACAAAAAGAAGCTGTGAGATTTTTTTATGAGTGAGTATTCCAACTAGCAAGAGTAGTACTAAACTGTAAGAACTCTAGGATGGAAGCAATACGTCTAAGTTACTAATACAAAAACATCTTAATAAAATGCTCAGAAAGATTCAAGGATTTAATCAAAATATTTTCTAACCATCTTTTGGAAGTATTTCTGTAAAGTTCTATTCAATATGGTTCAATTGATAACATAGCAACTAAAAAATAGCAATAAGACAACATTGCTAAATCTGAAATTTACAACTCAAGAAAATTAAAATATTAGACAAAGGAAATTTCTTTACCTCTTTTCTTAATTCTCTTTTGTACTGTCATAAACAGATTGAAACATGAAATGTGTGGAACGTAATTATCTTCTTTTTTGAAGTAATATCTGTAATCTTTTTCTTTTTTGAAGTAATATTTGTAATCTAAATGATAAGATAAGAAACATGGGCCTTTTATTGCCATTTAAATGCATCAATACATCCTCCTGTGCATTAGAACAGGGCTAGCCTTAGGTCACTGTAAACTTAGGTAACTATGTGGCCACAGTGAGCCTCACACTAATTCTAGGTTCAAATTCTTAAATTAAACCATTATAACTTGTACAGGGTTCCCGCAGCCTCTTGATTTTCCAGGAGCCCCTGGAAATCTCCTGAAATTGCAAAATTGAAAAAGTCTTGGAAATCTGAAATGATTTTAAAATCTCCTGAACGCTCATGAAAATCTCCTAAAAAATAGACAAAATTGTCATTCAATATGGAAAATGCCAATACTACATGCGATAGAAAAAGGCATTGACAGCTTTCATTTATTAAAAAAGAATTTGTTTTTTCTAATAGAAAATCAGAATATTCACTTATTATCCTTATCCAGACTGGGTAGGAATAAGGATATCCATTTCACATAGAGCCCCGCAATTGTTAGGGCTGCCCTGCATTAGAAACATGTTACAATCTTAACAAGTATATCTTGTAAATTGTAGGCATTGTAGTGGGGAAAGAAAAATTTCTGGAAAAAAATCAGGAACAATGTCAGTCAACTATATTTGAATTCAATCATCGTTTACTTGATCTGATTACTGTTAAAATCTTGTTGAACAATCTTCAAATCTCATTCAGAATTTTAGTTTTGGATTTGTTAAGTTAAAAAAAAACAAAGTTTATCAAATTGAGCAAAACAGGCCTGTGATGCCCTTACTCACACTACTGTAAAAAAATCAACATGGATGCAAGGGATGCCTCCATGGCCCAAAAGGGATTGGGTCTTGCAACTCTTCCTCATCAACCAAGAGTTCCCAGTAAAAGCTGGAACCTAACAATTTGACATTTTTGTTTGAACAGGTGACCCAACGAAAGCAGTACAAAGAGTCGCTGCAGGCACAGACCCTGGACCAAATAGGTCAGCTCCACTTTCAGCAACGGCAGGAGTGTCTAGAAGACTTTGTGGACTACTTTGGTTACATGCCCCTGCTCCACTCCGTAGTCAGGCTTGACACCATGCTCTACAAGGACCCAGTGTCCAACATGAGGAAGAAGTACAGACAGATAGAGACGGTCCAGTCCTGACCCTGGTGAATGATAGTTTGTCTGACTGTCTACATGTGTGTGGGTGTTCTTTGAATGATAGTTTGTCTGACTGTATACAAGTGTGTGGGTGTTCTTTGACTGTGTGTGGGTGTTTTTGTTTTCTATCATACAACAAGAATTGTAAATAATATTGCTGCTTAAAACTAAAGAGATATCAAATAATCAACCTTGTAGGAACTAGAAGGAGAAAAAACAGACATTATATTCATATGTTGCTATAGAGCATAATTCGTAGTGTGTTTTAATATATGCCAGATGAGTTGTATTAATTTATTCTATTCTCTGATGTTCAGTGTATTCATGTATTGGTATGTTCAAATACCATAAAGTTCCAGAACTGCTCAAGTCAAACTGTCACTACTTTGTTCATGTACTCAACTTATGTTCTTGTAGTTAAATGGGTTCCTCTTTCATGACACGCTTGTGTTGATCCATGTTAATTTATTCATGTATTTATACAGTTTTCATTCATATCTAGTCAGCTTCTAGGCTCATGTTCTATTTATTGTCTGCATTGATTGGTGGAAATAATTTGCTTGTTCTTTTGTTTGTTTGTTTGTTTTAATCATCAAATCATAGCTTCATCAAAACTTGTAGTAAATGTATCTAGGTATTTTTTTTTTTTTAAAGCTTAGCTAATCCCTTTTTCTTTGGCTCTAATAAATACATTTTTTTTTTAATTTAGATCAATTATGGCAATAGTAGTTTCTAGTTGGTTCATTTCTTATTACTTATATATTTTTTTTGTACCTTGTCTAGGGACCATAACTTTCTAATCATTCCTTCAAGAACTGGCCATTTTCTTAGGTCTTTAGCACTGAGTCATAATGTAGAGCTTTGAGCTCATGTGAACAAACCAAAAGTTTAAGGATAAAATGATTTTTTTGCGCATTCTTCTATTTTGTACATAGTGGCTGTGTGTAAACAATATGACCTGACCTAGAGCACAAGAAGAATACATGCTTGGCTGTCACACACTTATGAAATATTTCAAGCACTGCAATTTTTTTTTTTTAAAGAGTTGGACATTTATGGGGTTTTTTTTTGAGTATATCGTTGTTTGCATAAGAATGGATGCTGTGTCACAATATGTAATGGAAGCTGTGTCACAATATGTTAAAACTATTGACCTAATGGATATTTACGTTTATTACTAGCATGTTTGCAACAAAATGTTAATTCTGCTTGTCATTGTTTTAGAAAATGTGAGCTTTAAACATAACAGACTATGTTTAGGTGTGGACAGACTCACCTGTTGACCTGGGTGCTGGCTAATCTTAAACAGCTGACCAATTAGACTTTGCCTCTTTCCATAAGTGGAGCATTATACTTGGGTCAGGGTGTTAGGACATGCCTTCGTCGTCGGGGGGTGACACCTGAGTAGAAAAATAATATTCTATCTAAAACTCAATTAGAATATATTTACACATAGCAAAATAAAAAATTAAAATATTTCTGCAATGTACAGGCAGTCCCAAGTACAAAGTCATTAACAAGATTAACACAAACAAGTTTCAAAAGAACACAAATGACAACCATCACCTGTCACACAGACAGAAAACTGACCACTGGCCAACAGTGCAAAATTTTCTTGTTATTTAAATCAAAAACCATTTGTAATTTTCAAAATCATTTGTAGTTTCAACTAATGAAGACTGCCATCTACTAGTTTCAACAACAATAGAGATATAAAGATTATTTGTTACATATTGTGATATTTGGTTTAGCAAATGGTTGCTTTTGAAATTGCAGAGCTTATGCAATCCCACAGATTCAAAATTGTCAAATATTTTAATTTAATAGTCAAAGTAATATTTGTTTGTTTTTTTTAAATCACCCTAGCAACTTGATTGTTAATGTCAAGAATAACAAGTTATCAGAACTAGGGTAATATCGAAGTGAAACTAACTACAGACTCTATTTGTTAGTCTTAAGAAAGTCGTCACTAATTTGTATTTCATATTCAATTATATTTCTGCAGCTTGAACTGATTATATGTGGGTGTGCATGGGATTACTTACTTATTGTAATTGGAAATATGGAGGTATATATTCACTGTACATATGCAAATGAAACTCTGTGAGTTTTGAACACTTTGTAACAGTTTTAAAATTAACATAGAAAAATGACTCTATTTTAAAAGTGTATAACTATATTGAACACATTTTTACTGAGTGATTAATGTCTTTTTTAATCTCATTTCCAGCCAACTCCAAGCTGCTTTAGGAATAACACTTTACATTTATGCTTGCTGTGTGCCTTAATTCTGAAGACATTGACACTTCAATCTTGATTCTCATACTAGGAATTTTGTGATTGGCTTAAACTTCTACTCTCCCTTTTTTTAGACTGACCATTGTACATAGTCAGCAGTTGAACTAGGTGTCAAGAAGAGCTCACAGTCACTTATTTTAAGGAGTTCACAAGATTCTGGCTTTTAAAAAAGATTAGAATTATGTAATTTCAGAAAGTAATCATAATTACTTTAAAAAAAAAAGTTTATGGTCACATGTTAAAAAAGAGCCAAGTTTGTAATGTTACATAAAGTCATCATTTGTGCTCTTGTTGTTGTGTTCAGAACTGGAAGGCACTACGGATGTGTATTTACTTGAGCTTCACTCTGTTCATAGTTTGTTGTTTTCATATCAAAGAGTTCAATTGTCAATACATTCCTTCCACTGTAAAACTTCATCTCTTTCTCTAATGCATGCTTATCTTCTTGATCTCTTTCTCCAATGTTGTTTTGTGCACAGAATTCAGATAAAGGTAAATGACATGGTGTCCAGTTGTGTCCCACTTTTATAAGCATTGTAACATTTCTTAAAACTTCCTCAAGAGATTCAGTTTTGATTAGCTTTCTGAGTCCAAACACCAGAGATCAATCGTCTTAAATTCCCTAAAGAATGCCAAGGAAAATAAAGACAGGGTGAAACCATCAGAACTTTATTAAAAAACAAAAAACAAGGATTGCAATTATCTTAGAATTGTATGTTTTTCTTTTGTTTTTGGGTGCACATTTCTAAAGTAAATAAAAATAAAAAGATTTGTCAACACAAGTTGTTTAGACCAGGGTTAATGCTATGGTTAGAGTTTACATGTTTTATAGTGCAAGGATGTCATTGATATTCCTTATAACTCAGTATTACTATGGCATGGAAGGATGGTTTGCATCACTCACTTCTGAAGAATCCTTGCACTATGTTCTTAAAGTTTGTTTGTTGTTTTTTACATGTGCCATGCAGCTGCAGTTGGCATACATTTGCATATCTGTCCTTTTATGTCATTTTGATTGGACCATTGTATTAGTAATTCATCATTCTTTTTCAAATTAGTTTACATTGTTCCCAAGTTATCTTCCTTACTATCATTATTACTTCTTAGTTTTCTCCCCTGTTTCCAAATCAATTTAAATCACTAATTCATAGATGTCTACATTTTGATTGTAGATTACATGGGAGAACAAACAAAAAGAATTTCCACACTTTTTTTTTATATTTTAGGAAAAAAAAAAAGAGTTTTGTGTTGGGATGATTGTTCAACGAACAAATTTTTTTTTTTATAACTCCCCATTTTCAAACTGGGCATTTTAGTTATTCCTGCCTGAGCTTATTTAGGTTTACTTCTCATAGACTCTGTACAATTGTTTTAGTTGTACCCTAAAGGCATTCAGAATGCAAATCAAACAGATATTATGTTTTGATTATAAGATTGTGACTCTTCTGAAATCTCTTCTTTTGTTTTGTTTTTTATCTAGGAAACGCTAATAGTGCTCTACATCTTGAAACTACTTTGAAGGCTTCTACAATTGAATGTATAAATTGCACATATGTTTGTCAAGAACCTATTGAATGATACACAATAGTTGTTTTATTGTTGTTTTAACTGAACATAATGTATTAGATGTGTTGTATTTTCATACCTTGTCTGGGGTGTTATGAAAATCTAGGTTTTAATTTCTAATCTTTGCCTGTTTTTTTGTTGTTGTTTAAAGCCATGTCATCTGTTAGTTAAATCTGTGATTCTTTTGAATTATTTCCCTTTTTTGTTTGTTTTCTTGTTTAGGGCCAACAGATGTGTTATGAACAATGAACTTGTGTTGGCACGATGCTGATGTGTGTTAATGACTCAATACTTTTATTGCAGGGCAATAAGAGCACAAGCAATAACATAGTACATTATATATATATATATAGTATATAGTAGATGGAATCTATTTTGTTTAGTGGAAATCTAATTTTGATTGTGTTGTTGTTTTTGTCATAGTCTTGGTTTAAACAATGTAATTGTATTTCTTATTGATTCAATGTCTACAGAACTAAGAAACTATATAGAAAGGACAAAAGTTCAATGTCAGGGTTCCCCAAACTAATGCCTGCAAATCAGTTCTTAATCATCTAGCTTGCTGTCCAAAAAAAAATATTTACCAGTAACATTTCTAGCAGTATTTATATATTTTTTGAAAATTAATCATTTAGTTTTTATTTATTATAAATTTAATAATACAACAAAACATTACTTTCAATTTATTTATAGCATTTATTTATAGCATTTTAAAATCTGCTATTTTACAAAAATGTAATATTAATAAAATAATGAAAAGTGGTAGCTTTACATACAAACTTGTAGATATCCCCAGTGGGTCAGTTTTATATAATCAAACATGCTTTTACATTTACACCACAGATTTATACAAATTTAAATTTTGTTTTAAAAAACCTTCACCTATCTCTTAGTCTTTTAGACCATTGGGGCACCACACAATATCTGTTGACTGTCTTTTATACTAACTATAATAAAAATGCACACTTTTGGAAACCATAATAGTCATTGTACCTTCAAAGGCATATTGAACCAATACGTTTTTTTTTTAAGCAACTTCATATACTACCAATACATACATATTTGCTTTTAGTTTTCTGGACTGCTTTCATTTTTTCATCATCAAATAGATTACAGTGGGGGAAAAGTCAGTCCATAGGTAAAAAATTGATTTGTGATCTTTAGTTAGTTTTCACTTTTTGTTCATTGGTCTGAGATGTTATTTCTGCTTGAAGTACAGACAGTGACAGTTTTATGTAGTCTTTGAATACATTATCCAAATAATTCAGTAACAATAAGTAGAAATGAACTTTTTATCTTTCATTTGATTGGGTGTGCCCTATGATGCATGATGCTGCTCACCCAGTTTGATGGTCACATGTCCACTCAAAAGTTTTGAATCCTTTCTGGTAACAGTTATCACAGCTCACAGCTTGATCCTTCTTTAAGGTGAAAACCACTGCTATCATTTTGAACTTAGTTCAGTGCCTGGGGATGTAATGTAAGAGGTCTATTGGCTTCCAGATGCATTCTGGGAATATTTCAGTAGCTGATACAAGGTTTTGAAATGATTTTTTTAAATGCTGTGTCAAGAGTAATGACAACAAGCATACCTCAATGACTCTTTCTAGAATTGATTGACCTGACTTTCCATTACCACTTTTTGTTTGCTTTTCAGTTTTACAAAAATCAACAACTGAAATAGTTTTTATTTGAAGAAGACTCATTAAAATAGTGTTAGGATGAACCATTGTTATGCACTAGTTCTCTATTGTCCTGTTTAGTTGTACACTAGTTCCATTTGTATAAAAAAAAAACTTTGCCCTGACTGATATTGTTGGAAACTAAATATACTTTTTTGTTTTGTTTTATACACTATGTATAGAATTTGTCTGCATTTGTGTGTGTGTGAAGCTGTTATGTTGAGTCTATGTGTTTTTTATCATCAAATGTGAGGACACCAAAGTGAACATAAAATTAATTATCAGTCAACAAAATTATATTAATGCCATTTGTATAAAAAAACAAAAACAGAATAGTGGTTGATGTCTTACATATGGGGTGGGAAAAAGAAATGTTTGGAAAATTAAGGTTTACACAAAAGTATTAAGCGGTTTGTAGCAGAAACTTTGTTTTTATATTTATCTTACATGTATGTATGTGAACAAAATTTGGTTACATTTTTACCTACCTAGATTTTTAACAGTTATTTCTCAATATAATATGCTGTTTAATGCTAGGATATTAATTTGCTGCAAGTTTTGCACAATTATTACAGAATTCTTAGAATATTTAGTAGTATTAGATTTGTGTACATTTAAATGATCACAGTTTGACTATTCCAAGTAACTATTAACTAGTCATATCTGTTTGTTTTATGCCCATAATTTCTTTGACTTAGATTCTCTTGAGACTATGATTCTATTTGTCTTTTAGATTCTGTAACTATTAAAACTTTTTTTTTATAAGTGGCTCTTTGTATCCACTGGGAATGTCTCTAAATATTGAACAAGAAATGACTGGGATCCAAATACAGGGGCATCTGTCCATGACTAGCCAGACTCATCATTCTGGTTATTGCCAGCTTATTGATTTATTATGGACTATTATACATATATCATAATATCACCTGCACTTCTGCTCTCTTTTTTTTATTTATTAGTCCAAAGTAGCCTCTTAGGCGGCCCTCTGACTCAAGATGGATTGTGCAAGATATTTCATTATCTCTACATTTTTTGTTGTTTTTTTTTTATTTGTTTTTTACTTAGCAGATATTGAAAAATTGAGGGTAACAACATTGCTGTTTTTAAACTGGTCAACAATGTTGGTAAGGGGAAACAATTTTTGAAATAACTTTTTTGTCTTATCAGTTAATGTGGTTACTCGATTGACTTTCCATTGTTCAATTGTTACCATTTAAAAGTTTAGTTCAAGCACAACCACAATTGCTAGATTTGTTTTGATTTTTTTTTTAGCATTTGGTTTATGTTGTCACTGTTCATCTAAAGACTTCCATACCAGCTGTTTTCTTTTCTTAAATGTGTTTGTGTTTCATACCCCCTGATAACATATCTATGTACCTTGTATCTATGAATGGCACACGGTACATATTATATTGATTGCTGGGATAACCTGACTTCCATTGGATAATATGTATGCACCAATATGGACACTTTTTTGTTTATTTTCACTTCCAGGAGGCATTGTGGGATTTGTGTCTGCTTCATCCCATGCATTATTCTGACCTATTGATTTTTTTTTAAATTGGGTTATCTCTTTCTGTCTGAAACATTTTGAAGACTAATTACTCAGGGTTTAATGACAAAAAAAAAAAAAAACAGCAACATGGTAAATAAGTTGAATTTCCACTTTCACCATCTTTATGACATGTCTGTCATGTTTTGTTGTTTTTTGTATCACTGATATATATATATATGTTTGTAATGATGTATCTGAATGCATTCTGTTTCTCCAGTTTCACGTATGTACTTCCTGTTGATGTAAATTTGGTTGTTTTAAACAAAAAACAATGTCTATTGTGAAAACTAATGTGTATATACAAAAGTTGTATTAAATTATGACCTGACTGTTTTGTGTGTGTACAGGATTCATGCATATTGAAGGCTGATATAAATATTGTCAATGATATGAACTACTTGCATTAAGAGGTTTATATTGTTAGGTTGCTTTTTTTTTTTTTTTTGAATCTTTAATGCTTGGAATAAACATAACATTAATATGAAAATCATTAATTGTGTTTCTAGTTGTACAATTTTCAAAACTAGAGAAAATGTTAGGTATAGTAGTCCTATGCTATATTAGACATAGTATATCAAAACTGTTGGGAAAGTTTGGATAGTATGTAAGGACTATCGGGGGAAAGGGGTCTGAAGATTTGTTATGTAAAAAATAAATATTCAAATGAAATAACAGGTATGAATAAAAAGTTTTAAAATATATATAAAAACACTGTATAACAAGAAAAACAAACAATGCTTATACTTGTAGAGGTAATTTACTTATGAGTGTAGTAGGCATTTTGGAGCCACGGAAATGTCATAAAATTATTTAAAATTACAAAGGGAAAAAGTTAATTAATGAGGTGTTCAATAAACTTTAATCACACTTCTATAGTTCAGTGCACTAGATAAACCAACTCATTCATAAAATGAAATGTTAACATTTTTTTTTTTTTTTTTTTTTTCACAATATGGAACAAACAAATAATGTTTCATTCCTAAAACAAATGAAATCATTAACATCACAATCATTAATTTAATCATCACAATACTAGAATACACAAAAAATTCACCAAAAAAAAAATGATTTTCATTCAATAAATTAAGAATATTAGACCTATAATCTTACTATCTTTCTATTATATTTTTTTAAATCTTGAAATAAAAGCAGAGTCTAGCAATTGTGGTTGTGCTTGAACTAAACTTTTAAATGGTAACAATTTGAACAATGGAAAGTCAATCGAGTAACCACATTAACTGATAAGACAAAAAAGTTATTTCAAAAATTGTTTCCCCTTACCAACATTGTTGACCAGTTTAAAGAAGGGAAGACAGAAACATGATTATTCAAAAAGGGCCCAACTTTTTTATTGCAAAGAGACCTTTGGTTTTAATTTCAATGTCACATAGACACAATACAAACAAAAGAGACTAAATAAGTAGATCATCACTGACATTAATATTAAACAGACAAGTGAAATTGTGTTGTATTAAACAATATGCTTAAGGTCCATTCATCAATAGTTAAAAAAAAAACTAAACACTAGCATCAATTCATTCAAAAATTTAAAAAACTTTCACTTTATGGACATAGGTACATACTGATGTCAATAACATCAATCAAATGATGTTATCTCCAAACTAATCATATTACTTTCTTCAAGAAACTTCAGATTTCCTGAGACTCAGTTTAGATATGAACCAAATTACTATTTTGATTATCTAATGCCTATCAATTTATATAAGATCTTGAACAAATAACCCTAACCCATATAACAACAAAAAAAAATGCTTGCCATCAACATTAGCACATGCTTTAAGATAGAGATAAATAGTGAGGTAATACGTTACATACACATTTTAGTGCCTATCAAATCTATTGACTCTAATGACAAGCTGTCTACAACAGCTCTAAGCTATTTACCCTTCACATTGACATGTATAGAACCTACTGGCAAACTTCTGAGACTAGAAGAGAAACTTAATGGTGTCCTAGAGACAGATAGCTCCTGAGTCATAAGCAGACCAAGTAGTTAGAGAAATTGAACATTAACATCTCACAAGCACAGCAATGAAACTTTGCTACATGATTTGGAAAATTAAAATATTAAGTCTTCACGTTTCTGCAAAACAGAAACAATTTGAGTGAATTTTTTCTTATAATGAATTACAAAAAAATAAAAAAGCAAAACAGAGTAAGTTTAATTATGCTAATTTTTCTTGCAAAACTATGGCTTCATTCTTTATACATTTTCAACTACTTTTATGCATAAATCCAAATCTCAGATCAGACCAATAATGTTGGGAAAAAATGTACAAACAAAGATGTGATTTATATATTCCTCAAGGTTTTTGTTTACTTTACTAATATGGACATATTGTTTTTCTCATTCCCAACTGATTCCCCAGCTGGCCATTCAACATTCTCCTAAGCATTACTGACTACATGCACACTTTCAGCAATGGACATGTTTTACATACTGTAAATAACAATAAGCTACTTATCCCCAGTTGAAATCTTGAGTAAGAACAATGAGACACCCACATTCACACCTCTGTTTACAAGAGAAAAACTACTGGGTGACTAACCCCCAACCCAGAGTACAATTAGATGATATTTGGGTGACTAACCCCCAATCCAGAGTACAATTAGATGATATTTGGGTGACTAACCCCCAACCCAGAGTACAATTAGATATTTGGGTGACTAACCCCCAACCCAGAGTACAATTAGATGATATTTGTGTTCTACTGATTAGAAGTAAAGATCTTATTGAAACTAGTACGTTCTTTGATTCAATATGAACGTGAATTTACTGTACAATACAACAGATAGTATGTGCATTAGAACTCAGTTTCTATTTCACAGAAACAAACTGACTTCTTACATTGTGGAGGGAAAAACAACACAAAGCACTACACGGCAGACATTCAAACAAACATTCAAATTGTTGGCTGCAAAACTAAATGTAGAAAGCAAAGAGTATATTGACTATCAATGCTGACAACTCAGTGAGCATTGCTTATTAGGTATGGAATAATAGCTGTTGACTATTTCATTAATGATGGCGTCACAACTATTTATACTTCTACCTTGAATACATACACATTATTGCCATTGTAACAGTTTATTGAACATAAAATGTCTACAATTATTAGGGTATTTAATTTGATTACAGATATATTTAAATATTGATTATATAAAATATTGATAAGCAGAAACACTAGGGTATTATTACTCAGACCAAAAAAACAAAAAAAACAAAGTCTTGAAACAAAATGTCTTTGTTTAGCCCAGATGCACCCTTCCATGTCAGTCCAACCATAGAACGTCTCACAGAAAAATGTTTAAAACGCAGAAGACTCGCTTGAATAAAATTCATACACTAATAAACGTTAAATTTAACATTTATAATGTGTTTTTAAGTATGAACAACATATATCTTTATAAATGGAAGAAAAAAGAAACTGACCACTACCATGTCTGCATAAATACCTTGATATTATTTCATAATAATAAATCTAGAATTTATAAACAAACAGTCACATTTATGTATATATTATTATAATATATTTTCTTTGTAAAATAGGCACTATCTACCAAGAATGTATCTCATAAAGATAGAGAGTTTAAAGTGTGCCTGTTAATCTTTATACAATTTATATTTCATTATATGCCTGGTAATCTTTATACAATGTATATTGCATTATATGAAAAGTATAAATCTTAAGTTATTTGTCTAATGAATCACAGAACAGATTGTTAAGCTTCTTTTACAACTTACTATAAATATAATAAGATGATTTTCAAAGAAGTGGAGGGACAAAAAAAAAATATTTTTTTAAAATCATTTCCATTTTTAAAGAAAAAAAATATTTTTATCATCTCTAACCCAATCTGATATATTAAATGAGTTTTACTGAAAGATTTTTTTGTTGACAAAATTTAAAATTTGACATGTTTCTGCACTAGTATAAAATAATATTTTACTAAACAAGAAAACTTTGGAAATGAAACAAAAACTGTAAATATTACATTTTATATTAATGTGCCTGTTCTTCAAAAGAACAAAATATATTTCTTAATTATCAGTATGATTAAATTAGTACTCACTGAACAAGTGAATGAAACAAATAATTAAATAGCTAAACATGAGCTGTAATATTGTCATAGGTGTAACAAACTAACAGGCTCTACATGCTTTAGAGTATGAAAACAATCTGTTGGTATAGCTATTTAGAAGTTGTTATTTTTAATTGCAATACCACTATTTCCTACTACAGGTTCGCTAACATAGGGGAACAAACAGGACTCTAGTCCGGGGTCCCAACAGCAGGTACGTACAGGGTAGTCTGGGGCCCAAATATTTCTTAATGCAGGAATGCCTTCCAATAGATGGAAAGCCTTTTAGAAATGATCAACAGTTTTCAATGAAAAAAACAACAACTGAAGAAGGTTCTAGGAAACTGAACATACATTGCATGAGTTTGCTGTGGTGAATGAAAGTCACAAATTCAAAATGATCAAATGTATAGCACAGATGTGTTAACATTTATTAATATAGGTTATAGAGCTGTAAATCTCATTAATATAGGTTATAGAGCTATAAATCTCAGTTTGGAAAGTATCCAAAGACAATAGATGAATAAAAACACAGCTGTCTAACTTTTCGGAAAAAAAAAATCTAGAGGACAATTTCCTTATGCTTAGCTAATTCATTGGTTATAAAAAAACAAAAATATATAACAGCCGTGGTGCAATGCTTTCATCTGAAACAAATCTAATACAGAAAAACAATAATTGTTTAACACAAAACTTGAGTGGCCTTGCAAGTAGTAATGTGAGGCTACTGTGATTTTTCCTCATATATTCTACATATGTTCTAGACATCAATGGTCAGTAAACTGAAGTATGATACATAACAAAGAAAACATCTAACAACTACAAAGTTTATCTGATGTCTGGCCTCTGGTGTCTCTCACTGTACAGTGTCTCCATCAGGAACTCAAAGGAAGCATTGATGATTCCCCAGGACAAAAAGGAACGCATGTAGTTGAGATGGACCCCTTTGAATATACCTCTCACACTGCCATTTCTCTCCCGCCAGAGTCTCCTGAAGGTGACCCAGATGCCATCAAAGGGACCGCCAAGTTTGCATTGCATCTGGGTTTTGATGACGTTGAGAGGGTAAAAAACAGAGCTGATCAACATGCCCAACATGGCTCCACAGATAAAGTCTTTCAACATCTAGAAATAAAAACAAAATATAGATAAGTGATGATCATTATACCAAACATGGTTCAACAGATAATGTCTTTGTCACAAAGCAGAGCTGAGAGAATAATTTAGGGAAAAAGCCTAATATAGCCTATCAAAATTTTGTTAAAAAGGAAAATGTTTTATGCTGTCATGTAATGGTACTCCATTTTTAGATGGTACCAGTAACAAGAAAAACATACAAAATATTTAAAAAAACAAAGCTTATATCAATTAGTTTGGATCAGAAATGTGATTAAATTGTAATAGATCTAGAATAATGATAATAAATCTGAATGATTAGACATATTTTTAGCAATAGTTTTCGTTAAGCACAATTTCATGCTTTTAGCTTTCTCAATGCACTATAATCCTATCACTTGTCTGGTCCAGTTGAGGGGGGGGGGGGGAGAGAGAGAGAGAGAGAGAAAGGGGTATCTTGGTAAATGTTACCATGATCCCTTTTTAAATGCTTTTTTAAAAAAAATGTGTTCACTTAGGGCACAAGTCTCATCAAGGGGACTAATTCAACAATCTGTCAAGTATGATTTCTTTCCCTAGTTTGATACCTAACAAAATAATTAATTACCAATAGTTAATTAACTAATTGGTCATTTCTTTTCTTTTTAACTGAGTCTTGATTTGTCCGGTACAAGAAATAATTGTGCAAAATTTCAACTTGATCTGAGAATGGGTCTGGGAGAAATAATGTGTACAAACTTTTTTATCAGACACAAAGACAGACAGACAGAGTGAAATGATATTTAAGATTTGTAAATACTATGCTTAGTTTTTTGCATCACATACTGACCTAATTTTACTTGTTTATTCAAGAGTGTCAGAAATACTATTGCAATTTGTGTGTGTGTATGTGCATGTGTGTTGACTTTTACTTAAAATAGGTTTTGACAATTGACATATTTATACATTTTGCCCTTCTTCATCCACATCTATTGGTGATGCAGGTCATGTTATTAATCATAAGAAGAAACTTTCAAAACGATCCATTTCCAGGTCAAGAAACAATTAACTGACCAGTACACTTCAAAAGCCTTCAGCAAGTTTCTTTCAGAGCAATAATCTCCAAGACCACCTCTTCATTCATATCTCTAGAGCTCACTAAGTAAACATTACAACTCATCAATGACATGGATTATATTTGAGTGGCAAGGGTCACATTGCAATCTTTCCCTAAACATTGAAACTAGGACAGTAGGAGGGTTGATTTTAAACTAGACAAGGACGTAAGACATTCAAGATCTTCAAGATAAAGAAACCGCTTCAATAAAATGAAAATGAAATGATAACACTTTGACTTAATTTAGAAGAACATGTATGTGTTATGAATGAAAATACATTATGCAACTATGTGAGTTCATAATAATAGTGTGATTCATTTATACTCATGTGAAGATATATTCAGTCAAAATTGTTAAGGAATTAAAAATAATGTTATTTTGTTTATTTTTTTAAGGAGTTTATCCCCAGCAAAATGTAAAGAAATGAATTATTTAAAATGTTCTTTCAATAAGAGGTTATGTTATGTAAAATGTTTGACATATTTTTCAGTATTATTTATTTTTCTACAACTTACATAAAGTGTTGGATATTACATAATTCTTGGTAATGCCAATAAAGTAACAAACATTATATATAGACTTTTTATTGGTTAGCAGTAATAATGTAGATGGGTCCCCTTCTGCCTCTCAACTCAGCCTGCCTGCGATGGGTTTCTAACATGTCAATATGCTAAAAAATAATTAAGCTCTTACCCACTTTATACAGATTCTATTACACAATGTACTACTAGGAAGCAACTCATTTACATCATACCTTTTCAGTTCCTGTATTGCTCTTGGGAACATGTTTCTGAAGCCACTCACGACCCAAGAAGAAGGCAACATTGCTAGGCCCATTGCGTAGAATAATCACGCTAAGACCCCTGTAGTACTCCTTCAGTCCATATTGCCGCAAGTGCTTGAAGGCATCTAGTGTGTTGCTGAATCTGTTGTGATATTTAGCAGTTTGCATCAGTGTTTGGACTCTTTCAAAAGGGTTCAGGACTGCTTCCAAAGTGCCAGCCGTCATGGCAGCTATTGTGTGGTTCACATAGACACTCAGGCTGGGCAGCCGAACTTGGAGAAAATCTTGGGACATGTAGTAGCCTCCAAACATGATTGACAGAGACGATGTCTTCTGAAGCAGAGGAGGGAGCAGCCCACGGTACAAATATTGCACACCATCACTGCGGAGCTGTTGGAGAGCCTGAGTAATGGAGACTCCATGCAGCTGCTGTCGGAAGATGGTTTTGTTGATAGGAAATGTTATGCATATATTAATGAAGGCGGCCCCCCAACCGCATATAAACTCCCTGTCTCTGTGCTGTCCTGTAGGGAATAGGCCTGTTTGTGGAACTGGGAGTGGCACCTGGCTGTAACTTGCCTGCTCTGCATTTTTGTCTACAGTCATCCTCTCTTCCATATAGCTATGTTGAAATGTTGCTTGTAGATTATTGCACCTTGGACACTACAGATCACTGATGAATTTAACACATAATATTAATAAGGAAACTAGAAGTATAATTTTTTTCCTACCTAAAAGAAATTACAAATAGTAGCTAAACAACCAATGGAGTTCAACTAAAAATTAAAATAATATGATGTTGATAAAGTGCTGAAATAATTGGGATGTGAAAATAAAGTATACAAAAATAATTGTAGAAACATGGAACGAAACAATGAGAGCTCTCACCAAGGCAAGAATCATAAACCACCTCATCCACCATCTGATTTCATAGCTTTAAATGATTATAAGAACTAGTGACTAAGTATCTTCCTAAAATTTCAATCACAAACGGAATATGCTGGAATTCAAATCCCCCCAGCCCCTAGTAGGAAACAAATGTATATATTGATTTTTACTTCTTTTTTTACCAGTAGGGAAGAATTATATTTTTATTTAACGTCTCTTTGTAACAAAATTTTTTATCCAAAAACAATCAAGAGAAGGTTAAATGTGGCTCAGCAGATGTGGTTATGAATGATTTTAGGATTCAGTTACAGAGATCAGGTCACAAACAAAGAAATCCTATGCCAAATAGGAGCTCAGCCACTTAATGAAGTGACCAAGCATTGCATGAGGTTCGCTGGACGTATCCTTTGTCAGAATAAATCACACGTCTGAAAGGTAGCATAACAAGGAGGCTGATGAAAACCCTAACAGAGATGTGCTCATACAGCCTGGTGTTTCACCTTCATGGATAGTATCAAGACAGTGGACACCAGTGATGGAGACTCACTTCTATGGCCACAGCTTGCGCCCAATTGGAAAACAATGCGGGGAGGATCTAAGTCTCAATAAATAGGTCAATATTTATAATGTCATTAGGGACAAAAAAAAATATGCAGATTTGTTCCAATCAATTCTTACCCAGAACTGTTGTAGACATCTTACTGGTATCAGATGTTTCAGTAAGCTTTCATCCAAGATGACCATGGTAGACTGAGTTTAGATTCTTATGAGATTATCAACAGTATAAACCTGAAAACAAAAAGTTTAGAAAAAAAAAAAGATAAAATCATAGAAAAAAAAATCTGACAAAAAGTGAAGAAATATAGTGTACATCAATGGACAGTTTATAAGTACTTAAAAAGGTCTCACCTTTGAAGCAAGATACTAATTCAAGGTCAACTATTAATAGAATGAGATTAACTATGACCATAATTAATTGATTGCATTTTTCATTGTAACTTGTATTAAATTTTGATATTTTATTTATTAACTGACAATGATTTAAAGAAAAAAATCATCGATTTTTATTTGCTTTGATGGTTTTACTTTAGGACATGTACTAATCTCAAGCATTCATGAATCCTTTAATACTGAATTATTTTGTTATCAGTAAATAAACTCAGTATTAGTACTAAGACATTTCAATGAGAATATTATTATAAAGACCTTCAGATAACTAATATAAGTTGATTCAAGGGTTTGGGCCAGGACTTAATAATCTTCATTTCTAAATGAAAGTCTGAAACTTTCAAGTTAACTTTCTCAACTTGGAGGATGTCGGATTGACGAAAATATCAGATTACCAAAAGTTAGCTTTACTTCAAAAAATTCAACCATATTTTCAAGAACATTCTATTCTGTCAGATTTCTTGGGTATAAATTAAAAACAGATGAATGCATTTTTATGTTTAAGATAACATGTTATATAAAAAAGACTTCTGTCTCGTCTGCAGATAATTTCTTTCCGAACATAAGTAAAAAACAATTACTGTGCCATTTTTGAAATTATCAAATAGCCTCTCAGCTAGCATGGAAATATCTTGTTATTGTGATTTCATGATAAAAGAATTGTGCATGGCGTAATGTTTTATGCGTACAAAAAAAATGGTTAGTAAAGCTTTTTTGCTCCCCATCATACAGGACTTTACAAGACAAAGATTAAATTTAATAAAATTAATAAACATTAAATATAATTACCAGCTTAAACTAGATATGGATAATGAGGTAAGATATCTAGAGTCTAGAGAACTCTAGCTAATCTATATTAAATCTTCTTATCTTATCTTATATAATACAGACGTTACTTCAAAAAAGAAGATGATTACGTCCTACGAGTCATGCATTTAATCATGCATATTAACCAATGACTTAAATTCTGCCAAGTCACTGGTTTTCCTGGCTAGCTCAGGCAACCCATTCCATGCTCTAATAGCACTAGGGAAGAAGGTGTATTTTCACAAATTATTCCTAGCATATGGGACGAGGAATGTGCCTTTATCTTTGTGTCTTTCTGAGTATTTTATTAAATTTTGTTTTTGTATTTGAAGATTATGGTTCAGTGTTTTATGTATAATTGCTACTTTACTTTTGAGTCTTCTGTCCTGAAGGCTTTCTAAATTTAGTGATTTTATTATAGGTGTTACTCTAGTCAAATGTGAATATTTATTTGTTATGAATCTCACTGCTCTATTTTGTGTCTGTTCCAGTTTCTTAATGTTTTCTTGAGTTGAGGGGTCCCAAATGGAGGATGCATATTCTATTATTGGCCTAACCAAGGTTAAATAACATTTTAGTTTTATGTTCTTATTTGATTTATAGAAATTTCTTTTAATAAATCCTAATGCTTTGTTTGATTTTTTTATAGTTTCATCAATATGTGGATTCCATTACAGTTTTTCATTTATTATAACACCTAGGTATTTTGCATTTTTAGTCTGTGTTACTGGCTTGAAAGGAATAAGATAAGTGGAATAAATTTGTTTTAATTTTTTTGTTACTCTTAACAACTGACATTTTTCTGGGTGGAAAGACATGCTCCAATTTGATTCCCATTTCTGTAATTCATCTAATTCTCTTTGTATAATATCTGTGTCTTGTGTTGTTTTTATTGTTCTATATATTATGCAATCGTCTGCAAATAATCTGACTTTTGTTCCTGAAGTAATGCAATTTGGTAAATCATTTATGTAAATTAAAAAATCTACATATATATTAATATAATAATAATATATTATATATTATATATAATCTACTAATCAGTCTAAATAGTCTTATAAAAATATAATACTATATATTATAATATATATAAAGTATATAATATTATTATATATAATTATATAGTCAATACAGATCTATATCTATCTATTTCTATTTTATATTTTATATAATATTAGACTTTATTAGACTATATAATAATATATAGTAAATATAGTGCTAGACAACTAGACATTGATCTACAATCTACTGATTATCTACATACTAACATACTCATGATACTGTAACAATAATAAAGAATAACATACTCTTAACATTAAATAATACTCTTAACTTTATTATTTAACATTAAAGTTAAAGTAATGATAATGATGAGATTTAATAACATACTTTAACTTACTAATACTAATTAGTGTAATACTCTTTGTCTTATCTGTAACTTATATTAATTATAGTAACTAGTGTAGACAGTGTTGTGTAACTATTAGACTAGATCTAGATTATTTAGAATCTAAATTCTAGAAACAAAATGTAGATCTAGATTTCTAATCTTTTAAAAGTAATTTTACCCATTCGAAAAGCTGACACTTAATTTCTTAATGATGCGAAAGATTAAATATGACCTTACTTGTATGCAATCTTTTGTTATAGATCTAGGAATATCCATTTAGATTCGTCTTTTTCATACACTTTCGCATTTTTTTATTTTATGCTCAACCATTTTTCCGCCTAGGGACAATATAAAGTTTTGATATAATATGCGTCGTTTATCGCATCACCGAACAAGACAAAAAACATTTTTTTTAAATACATTTTTAAAAAGACAATACCTAATTTAAGCAACGTATAGAGCGATTATTTTGCTCTAATTAATGACTAAGAGTAACACCTTTAGTAAAATCACTAAATTTAGAAAGCCTTCAGGATAGAAGACTTAAAAGTAAAGTAGCAATTATACATAAAACACCGAACCATAATCTTCAAATACAAAAACAAAATTTAATAAAATACTCAGAAAGACACAATGATAAAGGCACATTCTTCGTTCCATATGCTAGGACAAATTTGTACAAATGCTCTTTTTCCCTAGCGCTTTTAGAGCATGCATGAAATTTGGGTTGCCTGAGCTAGCCAGGAAAACCAGTGACTTGGCAGAATTTAGGTCATTGGTTAATATGCATGACTAAATGCAGGACGCTTAGGACGTAATCATCTTCTTTTTTGAAGTAACGTCTGTATCATATAAGACAAGATAAGATAATATAATGAATGTTAGATTAAAAAATAATTGAACATTTTTACCCACCCCATTTCCCCACTCCCGATAAAAATCCTTCTCAAGCGAATGTATAAATCTACTATACTTCATAATTTTCTAATGAGAGCCATTTAGATCTTGACTTAAAAGCCGGTGTGCAAAATTTATTACACATTGTGCAAAATGTATTACACTTTTGATAATATAATGACTACATGAGGAAATACTCGAAGACGTATTATTACTTCGTTCAAAATAAAGATGTTCTAGTTTTCAATCCAATTGTTAATTAATTTCTTTTTAAACTTTGAAAAATTATAACGGTCAAGCTAAATTTTCCCGAGTCCAACGAGCTAGTAATTCTTTTCCCAACAATATACACAAGCTGTCAAATTTCTAGGAAAATCGTCAGTGCCGTTTTCGAGATCCGTCTCCACCCAGGTTTTTTTTTAGTTCACCCACGCAGAAATTTTTAGATTCCACGAAGCTACGAGTTGAATAGAGGTATTGTAAATAATAGTAGAATATATTGGAACCGATACTCCTCCTCCAATAAGGCCAGACGTTTCGAGGGGAAAGCTACTCGTTAAAAGTCGTATATAGCTGCGAGTTTGGGTATTACGGGCAAGAAGCAGTTTACGCGTGCTGGCATGACCAATACAGAGAGAAAAGGGGTGGGGATGCTTGTGAAAAAAAAAATAAAGAAACAAAGAAAAAAAGTTGCTTTATTGGATTGCCATTTTTATTTAGGATCTGTCATTTCAGAATTGGCTTGTTTTGCAACAAAAGATTATGTCTAAACTAACCTGGAAGAAACCAGTATTGCCTATTGGTGAATCAGTAGGAACAACGTAGGGATACTTACACCTTCCCTTTTTTTAACACACAGCTTCTAAAACGCTTTGACCAGTTAATGGACACCTTAGAATGATAGAAAGAACTGACCCGTATTCGGGATAAGACGAAACCCCCGCCCTTAGTGCTAGCAGTCTAATTTTCTAACACATCATCATTTCTACACCGATAAGATAATTCTGTTACACCATCATCACTGCCAGCATAAGTCCCAAGTATTTATCTTCAAAGAATACCGGCATAAAACCAACGGACCTTATCAGAACACGGAACAAAGTTTTGGAACTCGCTACCTTGTCAGCTCAGACTGGCCACACTATTGCTTCACTACAATCGAAGACAACATGAAAATCTGCTCACATAAAAAGTTTCAAAGAACGTGTCTTCTTAGCTCTTCTGTTAAGCTTTTAAAACAATTCTCTTGTTCGACTTCACCACCTTCTCGTATCTGTCGAACCGTTGGAGTATACCATAGATGATCTGTCAACCACCTTTCTTCGTTTCTGTCTTTTGCCTTGAATAGAATCTCAACGACATGCCCGCCCATTCTTTGATGTCGTCTTCCTATCGCATTCTTTGCCTCTTCTTCCTGGTACTGTTCCCTAAAGAAAGGTCTTTGCGAGTCCTCAGGACCTTGTGATATGTGTAAAATGCCCAATTTGTGTCTGTAGAGTTTGTGTTGATCAGAAGATTGATTGAGTGTTTTTGTACTCGTAGTATTACACTTGAGTTCGTAGTAGCAGACTTACAGATCAAGACACGTACAATAAACTAAATCAACAGGTTTAGATAAAATATGAAGGGAACAGTCTAGTCTCAGTCATTATAATAAAAGTTGTTGCTCCTATGAAAGCCTAGCCTTAACTGTCCGTCTATATCTAATCTACAGTCTCGTTTTGAATGAATGTCGTCACAATTGCGCGTTCACTACCAGTCACCTAAAGTGCGTCTCTACATATAGTCATAAAGTTTTAGGTTGAGTTCTTTTGCTTTTATTTTTTTTGTAAACATTGATCAACAGACCATCGTGGGGTCCAATAGCCATTGTGATCCTGTTTCGAATCTGTTTCGAATCTCATCATTTGTGATTGGAGTCTTTGTAGGTCTTATAACACCCTTATATAAGTTAAATTATTATAATTTATCATATTTGTTAATGCATCTATTGATCAGATAAAGTTGCGAATAGCTCTCTGCTCTGAATACATAAAAACAAATGAATTATAGCGCTCTCGTCAATATTTCGCTCCATTTCATATCACAAACCTAAATTCATTAAAACAGTTAAAGTTTTAAATCTAAATCCATTAAAATCATACATCCATATCCTAGTGGTTGGTTTTTCAACTTCTCTGGGGAAAAAAGTGCAATAGACAATAATAATAATAATAATAATAATTTTAAAAAATGATTTCTAGTATTCAAAGGGCAAAAACTGCATGGCTGACGGAATAGCGTTCCAGTAGTTGCACACACAGAGTGTCCAAATAAGCTAATAAATCTACCAACTATTTTGAAGCAGTGAAGCGCTGGTATCAGTTAGTGCAATACTAACAAAAGAATTAAACCTATTCAAAAAGTTAAAAGCATATTTTTCTCATAGAATTATTTGAGACTGGGCAAAGGTGTGAAAAATATATTTTAGTTAATGTCTATTTGTTGCATTTCTTTATCAAGTACAAATTACGCTGTCAATTCTTGACCCAATCTACCAGCGCCCACACTTAGAGGTATGCCCGATTGGTCCATGCAGTTCTTCGGATACTGTCACTGTCAATATGCCATGTCAAAACATTGACCGGTGTCAATATGAGATGCGGCAGTTTAACATTCGTCTGTGTCAACACGGTTTCACCTGTTGGGTCCAACGACCTTGGCTCGCAAACTATTGGCCACTGTGCGGACTGGAATGGGAAAGGGAGGTAATCCAAATTTGATTGCCGAGCCTCGGTTTACAGAGCGATGCATAGCTAGCGAATCTTCCGGTCTACGCTGAAAATCGTATTTGTGAGCAGGCGATAAACCTGCTCTCTTATACATGTGTAAAACGAAGGGTTCTCACAATAAGTTTAGCATGTCTCAACGTTTTAAATTTTATACATACATGTTTTTACTTTCATTTAAAAAAATGCTATATTAATATAAATATTTCACTGTAGTCTGGTGATTGTTGTACATTTACATTGCCTTAAAGAGATCAATAATACAATGCTTGTCCAGTGGTTCAAGCTCACCAAAAAGGTAGATATACATTTGTTTGGGACGGTCGTTGGCCTGTAGCACCAAACTGCTGGTAGACAACTAAACCACTGTAGAAGCACACCATTTTGACTTGTACAATTTGAAATAACTTCTTTGTGAAAAGTATTATATATAACATTTATTACGGTATAACCAAACTCAACTTGAGATAAAATGAAATAAAATGTAGTAGACTTTAGCAATAATATAAAATGGTATTCTGAACAAAATCAAACTCACTACAAAAAACACTTCTTTT
Source organism: Biomphalaria sudanica (assembly GCA_036873155.1). Taxonomy (NCBI): domain Eukaryota; kingdom Metazoa; phylum Mollusca; class Gastropoda; family Planorbidae; genus Biomphalaria; species Biomphalaria sudanica. The sequence goes on along the minus strand of JAZGLO010000202.1, from coordinate 214,434 downwards.
CGCTCTGGCGTTCTGGAGTCGTCTTCCATCTAAGACCGCTGACGACAATGCCACTTATCTTGCATCATTCGCACTGCATAGCTACCCTCTTCCCACTGACACCATAGAAACACTCACACACTTATTCCATAACACTATTGTAAAATGCTTTCTTTAAGAACAGAAAATTGGTTGGAATTTGTAAGTTCATAGATACGGTTTTCTAGTAAGTGGCTATTGAGTTTGGTCCAGTGTTCATTTGAGATTCGTAAAACTATGAATGGAAAAAGGCTTGGACATTAAGCAACAGGAACAATGTACTGGGGAGAAACGGAGAAAGGAAAATGGTGAGCCTCCCCCCCCCCCCACGACAGATCAGAAGTAACAAATTTTGTTGTCGGTCTGTGAAGTCATTAAACATCTCTTCGGGGAGCAGCTTTGCAATTTGTTTCCCTTTTTTTTTTAAGAGGGGGGGGGAGATGAAAAAGTGAATTGGGGATGTTTGCTTTTGGCATAGCACCGGACATCAAGTGTTTAGCTTTGGGTTTGAGGATGAGTCCACTAAAATGGTCACCTTACCCTTCTCCCTCCCACCAATGGTCATTGTATGAGCATTTCCGATGACAGACTAGGTTTACTTTGAGCATTGTTTCGGAGATTTCTAAGAACACATCTGAATGAGACTGTACACAAGCCGAATTTGTGTCCTGCGCGGAACTCTTGCTACCAAGCAACTGTGGCAGAAGCTTCCACTTATAAAGAGGTAGCATTCAATATAATTTCTTATTGCGCTCTGCTTACATGGATTCATAGGTCAGTGCCGAAGAAGTTAATTTCTGAGCGCTGCAGTGAAGACTTGTAAGAAGCCAAATGTAGAGAAATATTTAAACTGGTCTTCTATTGAAAAGAAACTTACAAAAAAAGATACTTACTATTAAATATTTGTTAAGGTATTAAACACTTATTTCATTATGAAAGGACTCGTGCTAACATTGGCGATTTTGTGCAGCCTTGGATATGTTGCTGTTGGTATGTCATGTGTAGACTTAGAACTAAAATATAAAAATTCATAACTTTTCAAAGTAAAGTCTGTAAGCATTTAATTAATTTGAAAACAAGTAAATTATTTTTAAAATGTAATATATTTAATGTAATTTGTCAATTAGGCCTATTTTAGCTCAGTCATGCAATTAATTTGAAACAGATCTAGACTAGCAATTATGAATCTCAATGCGTTATGGTCCAACCAGGTGTGGACTAGTTGGCGTTAGGAGGGGGGAGGAGGAGGTGCTATCAGTGCTGGCTTTTCAAAAGCAATAAAAAAAAAAGATTTGAAGGGTTCAAGCCTCCTTGATGGAAGGATAACAAGTTCAAAACGCTATCAGCCCGAAAAACAAATTACATGGCAGAATTTAAGTCATTGATTAACATGCATGACTAGATTGGCATATAGGAACACGCGTAGTTGGGCCTACGTAATCAACTTTTTGAAGTAACGTCTGTATTTTATAAGATAAGATAAGCTTTAAAAAAAAAACACTAGACTTACAATTTAGTTGATGAGCTATGTCAATAATTTAAAGGCTGTAAAACTACTAGACAATTATTGATGATCCTGTTGGTCAGACGAAGCGACTATTCGCACTATTGAATTATTTAAACAAAAACATTTGGCCCTGAAATGCAAGAGAAAAAATTACAGATTCTAGTGAAACGTTTCTTTAGAATAACTTTAAATATACGTTACGAAATAAAGGGAACGTGTCATCTTTCTACTGTATACATTTGAGTTTATGTGGATTGAATTCGGGGATACTGTGCACTTGAAGTAAACAGCATAGAGGGCCTATATGCCAGACATTTTTGCACTCAATGCCTGCGCTACGAAGTACACGACCCCCAAAAGGAGGACATGACCCCAAAAAGGACAAGTCCTTTTTAAACCGGATGTCTGGTAACCCTAATTTAGTAAGAAAATATATAGGTGTATAAAAATATTTTTTAAAAACTCGTTTATATGAAATTGCATCATTTTTTTTTAAATTAATCGTGTAATTAATGTGTCATTGATCTAGACTCAGTAGCGGCCTTAGGGGGTGACAAGTGGGACAACCGCCCCAGGTCCCTTGTCACCATCAGGTTCGAAAACCAGACCAGTTCTCATAAACTATGACTTGTTGTTCAATATTTTATATTTTGGAAGCCTTTTCCTGCATCTATGTGATACCAATTACCATGTAAGCTCTCGGTTTCGAAATACCGTTCAGTTTTGGTAAAGACAACTTCTTATGAGCTGTACATTCTAAGCGGCTATCACTATTTAACAGTTCACCTTGGTATAAAATAAAACACGTAACCGAAAGCAACCAATCAAAATAGAGAGTCATTATTTAGTTCTGTTATGTCGCATTGCAGTATAAAAAGAATTGGTAGTAGACAGTAAATATACTGTTACTTTAGTCCGCCATAGAAAAAAAGTTTGACGATGACGTATTCATTTTTGCCCCCGTAGGCTACTGTGCATTTACATCGAGTTTCAGTGTACACAAATTATTTTTTTAAAATCGCGAGTATATTTTTTTGTTCATTGGAAAGTGGGATGTGCAAAAGTCAATGGACCATAGTAGCTCTTGGTGTACACTTTATTCTAATACCAAAGGCTAAAGACAATATTTTCTTTTCCTGTTAATTTGTTCGACATGATAGCTACTGGAGGTTAATTAGCAAACGAAAGCTGCTGCGACTGGAAACAACTTGATAATACAATTCAGCAGCACGAGGTTTCACGTTAAAATGTTTGTAAAATGTTTTACATGTTTCGGATGTTCCTTCAGAGTTGAAGATAATCTACTTCCTAGTCCAAACCTCTTACAGGACGACGGGGATAGCATCGGGCAGGATATGAACCCTAGACCATTGAGATGATTGAACAACAGTCCGGTGCGCATACCGCTCGGCCAGGCAGTCATCCATAGTTATAATTATGAGTCAGTGCGATTGGATTAAACTCCAATGCCCAATGGTAAAATTCCAATTTCAGACCTTGCGATCTAAAGGACAGATTTGGTCCACGGTTAAGCAAAGTCAGGTACCCTTTAGAGCTGGGTGGACTTAGGGACGCCCTTAAAAATCTTGAAATTCAAAATCCCAGTCTTCACCGAGATTCGAACCCAGGACTCCAGGTTCGGAAGACAAGTGCATAACCACTCAGCCACTGAGCCAAATGATATTGCAACGAATAACTTGATGCTAGAACAAATTACAAAAAAAAAAACTGCATTCGCACGCAGTCTTATCAAGAATTCTAGTGATTGTTCAGTACCAAAAAAAACCAAAAAAACAGCGCATTTCGTGGGAGAACAGAGAAAGCTTTTACACCGAACAGCGTTCAGTTTTTAGACTTGGTTGAGATGCTTGACGAATTCGACCCAACCATTCAAGAACGTCTTCGACGAATTAAGAACGCAGAGGCTCGCGACCTCGATCTCGGATATATGATTCAAAATGAGCTTACGGACCCATATGCATTCTTTCTCCCGTCATCCTTGACTACACGCTTGATGTTTGCCACAAAGAGCAGATGTCTTTTACGTAGTGTTTTGGGGACGTATCAGATACGGAAGGCGGAGAGCTTGTGTAGTTAAAAGACCAGTACTTAAGTACGGTAGTATGTTTTCTAACAAAAATAAGGCCTACAGCGTTAGAGGCGGATGATCCCGTTAGCGTGACGTGGTACGATATATATATTGTCTACCCTTAGGGTTCAGAGGGCCCCGCATATGACATTCGCCGAGGGCCCCACGCACTGCTAGGGCCGCCTCTGTCTAGACTAACAATAATAAGTTTGTGCGATTTGAAATATTCATTGTTTTTGTTTAATGATTCTAGCATGCTGAGTGTGCTATGGTCCAATCACTTTAGTGTATCCGTTGGGGGGAGGGGGAAATCTGATAGAAGGTTTCCGTGCTGCCTATCAACTTGAAACGAGAGTGGGAATTGTGGGAAATAACTATTTTGACCAAACAGACAGACGGAGTGAGTTGCTAGAAGCTCAATAATAAAATACAGTAAGACAAAAGCAAGGAGAAAGCTAAATGTGGGAGGTGAAGGCTATGAAACAAATTAAACAAAAGTGGAACATAGGCAGAGATTTTAAAATAAATAAATAAAATAAACAATGTCTGGGATCCTATTTGGAATATTACGTCAACTAAATTATACGTTTTTTAGCGGCCCCCGTAAGAGGAAAAAGCCGCTATTAGGTTTGTGCCAAATGTCCGTCTGTCCGTCTGTCACACTCAGATCTCGAAAACTAGAAGAGATATGAAAAATATTATTTCATCATTAAATGCGGCTTGAAAAGTTTAGGTGCAACGGCTACTTTTGGTTTTCTAAAAGCAAATCGTTTAATTTATAAAATTAATTATGCAAGCGATTTTTTCATAAAAATACACCAATTCTAAAACAATAAGTTAAAAGTAAGGGAGGCAATGTTACAATATGCTAACAAAGATGGACAATTTGTGTGTATCTTCAGTATCACTAAGTCAAATATATTTCTAAAATGTACAGGAAATGTTTACAACAAATATAAATAATAGTTAAAGATGTTTTTTCTAGTCAACTAGCTGCTAAAATTAAAAGAAAACATTTCTGTTTGTTTATATAGGCTAATAGTGCACTTTGTATGTAAATATCACGCACATTTTTTAAATGGACTTTTTATGCAGCGACTTTCGTGCAGTAGCGTAACGTTGTAACTTGCTCACCATATAGAAATCAGATTTTATTTATTTTTTGTTTAGTGCCCCCATCCGAATAAAAGAAGATTATTTTTGTGCGTTTTGTCTGGTGATCGGTCTGTCCGTCACGATTAGATTAACAAATAACACTAGAGGCTATTGTAATTCTGATTTAACTTTTAATTTTTCATTCAGAAATATTGCCACAGTTTTAAGTATCTATAATAGATTGTTCCGGATGTTTGGTGAAAAACAAATCAATGCCAATGAATATTTGTTTGCTCTTCTAACTTATTTTAGATTTTATTTCCATGCTTAAACGTTGCAAGAAACACATGATCTTTAATATATTGTTCTGGTTTTTTTAATGTAAATAGCATATAAATGCTAAATAAAAATATCTATACTGATTTATATTTCATTAACTATAAAGTTGTTCCGGATATTGTTTTATAAAAAATAAATTATGTCAAATGATTGTTTGGAATCGCATAATTGACTAATATTACACTTATATTCTTTGACACTACGTCACTATAGTTTATTTATCAATATCAATTGTTCCGAATTTTTAATTTAAAACAAACTATGTCAAATAATTTTATTTTTTTCAAAAATATCGACAATAGGTTATTCAGGATTTTAAAATAAGAAAGTAATTTACGATTATTGAAAATCAATTTTTTTTACTTATTTTACAGTTAATTTTCTTGCCGAAACATAATAAAAGTTGTTTAATCGGTAAAGAATGTTCCGGATTTTGTTTCGAAAAAGAAATCGACCTACATTTCTTAATTTTCTTTCAAGTCGTCGCCAAAAATGATCCGAATTTTATATGAAAAATATAATAACGCTAATAAATGTTTGAAATCCCTCTTCTAATAAATAAACAAACAATTTTCTCATTTACGAAAATGGGTTGTTCCTGATTTTTTATGAAAAATAGTTTAACTCTATTTATGTAAAATCGCACTTCTCTCTTACACTATATTTAACTTTCTAGCTAAAACGTTAGAAAATCTAATTATCGTTAATAGTATGCTCCGATTTTTAAGGAAAACAACTTCCTAATACCAAAGAATGGTTTGAAAAAATCTCCATAAGGCTATGGTGCATCTAATTTTCATAGCAGACCATCTCACAAATTTAATTAACGGCATTTGATTAATTTGGAATTCTTATTTTCTCTCACTATAAATATATAAACATCCGGAACAATCTATAATAGAAACTTAAAACTAATGCGATGTTTCGGAAGGGAAATTAAATTTTAATCAGATTTTCAATAGCTTTTAGTCTTTTTTTTTCTCGCTACTAACATAACAGACAGACAGACTGACAGACAAAACAAAAAAAAAGGCGTCTTTAACCTTTTATATATATATATATATATATATATTAAGTCTAACTAACCCATCAAATGAAATGCTAAAAGAAATGGAATGTAATGGAATTTTTTTCCTTTGACGTCATATGGAGTTAATTCTTTAAATGAAATGCTAAAAGAAATCACTCGGTGCACCAATGTCTATGAACACTCAACAAGCTGCTCGTATAGATGATATTTTTTAGTCTAACTAGGCTGTGTGACGTAGTGGATTTTTTTCCTTTGACGTCATATGTAATAAATTCTTTAAATGCTAAAACAACTCGGTATAATAATGTTTATTAAACCTCGTAATGTGACTTGCATTTTAAAAAGACATAATAGCTAGATTTAGATCTAATCTAGATTTTATACACTAGATCTAGATTTTTGTTTACACTAGAGCTAGATTTTTTACACTAGATCTAGATTTTTTTCATACACGAGCTAGATTTAAAAAACTAGATTTAGATTTAAGTTGTAATTAAAATCATTATAGAATCTAGATCTAGAATTTCTTGGTCTAGTTTAGAATGTTTGTTGTTTTACATGTTTCGGATGTTCCTTCAGAGTTGTAGTCCAAACCTCCCGTAGGACGACGGGGGATGGGAGCGGGCAGGGCTTGAACCTGGGACCATCGATGAATCCAAACGGCTGTCCAGCGCGCAAACCGCACTACCAGACAGCCATGATTTAGACTAGATCAAGATCTATAATTTTAATTTCTAGGCTTAAAGTGTAGATTTTTATTATTTCTTAAGTCTAGATTGTCAATATGTCAATATTGCAATGTTATAAAATACTAAAACTAATCTAATATTTTAATATTTCATATTGCAATTAGTCTATTAATTGATTATCTAATTGATTGTTTTTTTATATATAAATCTTATCTAAATTACATCTACATTATCCCAAATATATATTTTAGATCTAGATCTAGTAGATATAGATATTGAGAGTTCTAAATTAGTAGTTTAATTTAGGTAGATATACATCCTCATTCTAGTTCCATTTAGGCCTAAATGAAAATGCTCAATAACAAAAGATTATATAAAATCGCTCTTCTGACATATTGTATATATCCGGTAGTTGTCATTCCGTTATGTGTAGGTATATTATCAATAGTAGGCTATTAGTTTGTAACCAGTTTGTCATTAGATTAAGAGCAATGCCTGATGGTGCGGTTAGCGCGCAGGAATGATTATCTCTATGGTCTCGGTTTCATACCCTGCTCGATGCCATCCACAGTCGACCAGCGAATATGCGGATCCGACATATATATATATATAAATTTTAAAAAACGTTTTTGTTTTAGTGCGCTATGGTCCCATTCCCTTTCGTGAACCTGGGGAAGGTGGGGAGGGGGCATCAGGGAGCAGGTTTCCGTTCTGCTTTTTCAAAAAGAATTGTTTGTTTAAGTTTCTCGACTCTGAATTTGAACTTGAGCCTCCATGATGAAAATTATGACGTGTTTAGCCACTATGCCAATCAAATACTGATAAAAATAGAAGGTTTTATTAGTCTATTATTCGTTTAAAAGTTTTGGTGAACGACCTAATTTTCTACATTTGTTTACATTATTGTGATTATTGACATGGGTTGCCCTTCGCCAATTTAGTATACCTACATTTTATATATAATTCAAAATGAATTAATTAGGATTAATTAATAAACTAATTGGATAAATTTTCGATTGATTCATTTGTTGTCATCAACAATGAATAATTGTGCAAAGTTCCAACTTGTTTTTGAGAAGGTGGAAAGGGGAATATAACGTGTAAACGAAATTTAACCAGACCGACAGAGTAAGTTGATATAAACAACAACAACAACAACAACAAAATTAATGTAAATAACTTGAGTATATTATTTGTATTCGTTTATAAACACAGCCAGCATCTCTTGATCATTTAGAGCTTTTGGTTAATGACACATTTTATAGTCAACTTGTTCCCCAGGGATGACCGACATATTGACCATGTTTCACTTGAGAGGGGGGGGGGGGACACCTTAGTAGTGAGTGTGTTACTGTTCTAAGGCACATCGTTGACAGCAAGCTTGCACACAATGAGAACAAAGAAAGAAGACGGAAGGCCTAGTTCAACCGAAAACGTCTTTGTAGCATGTTTGTCGGTGTTTGAGCCCAAACGCTCGCGGAGTAATCCATGTCACAAAGTACCTGGCACGTGCAATAGTCAAACACACACACACACACACACAATTTGAAGAGGTGACGACAAATACGCCGTTTTTTTAAATGTCAGATTTCTAAGGATAGAAATAAGTTCATTTGGTTGTGAACACAAAAAAAGTATTCTTATCTTATCTTATATTATACAGACGTTACTTCAATAAACAGAAAATGATTACGTCCAACGCGTCATGCATCTAGTCATGCAAGAAAGAAACACGCACGTCTGAAAATAATAGTAGGCTTTACATTATCTTATAAGTTACAGCCGTTACTTCAAAAAAGAGGATGACGTCTTAAGTGTGACACTGTAATCTAGTCATGCATGTTAGTCAGTGGCTTAAAACGTTGCTTGAAACCAGGGTCGGCCTTAGGGCTCTGCAACCTATGCGGCCGCAGTGGGCTCCGCACTTTCATAGGCCCCGCGCTAACTCTAATTTTGGGTTGTCATTTAAAGATAGAAAAACGCCAATCCTCCTGCGGTTTAAAAAAAACGGCATTGTCAGCTTTCATTTAATAAAAATGTAAAAATAAGGCGAATTTTAACCAAAACAGGAAGTTCCAATACTTAATTTACTTTAATAGTCAGTGGCATATAAATTAAGATCTAAATCTAACTCGATCTCTTTAAAAAAATCAAAAGCGATATTTTGCTAGTAGCCTATATAGTAAATCTAAAAGGCAGATCTCAATGTTTATCGGCTTTTTGTTGGAAAACCACCATCTACTGTAGATGGCTCGTAAATTTTATTTGATCGTGATTTTGCACTTAGTAAAGTATGAATAAAATAAATACGGATTTATTTTCTAACAAAAAATCTTAAATTTCACTTATTATCCTTATCCCTACCCAGAATAGGTAGGCCCCACGCGATCCGTTTCGCATAGGGCCCCGCAATCTGTAGGACCGGCCCTGCTGGAAACTATATAGATCTGGTCGTGTTCATGTTATTCATTTCAACACAGTATGTACCTGTTACAATGGAATTTGTGGCGTGGTATATAGCTATAGTATTAGACGATGACCCAAATTCCAAAGCACGCAGGAGAATCTGTGTACAGGTGAATAAATGACAGAATTCTTCTTTACGAAATAAAAAAGTTTAAGTCTTAAAGTAAAAATCCTAAAAAAAAACAACATTTAAATACACACGATTAACACACATTATAACTTAATTTAAAATCATAGATTCACAAAAGTAAATTTAACATGAAGCTTGACACTTATTGACTGATACAGCTTATTGTCTTCCCTAAAATTAGTTTCGCCAACACACTAGAATGAACGAGAGTTTCTATTGGAAACATCTCTGCTTACTTTTATCTTTGCTATTTTTAGTTCAATTAGAAAATTACTATTGTTTCTTAACATCAAGGATATTGGTTTATATAATTAAAAGAATAATGACCCTCATAAGTATTGTTGCGTGATTGTTTCTGTTACATAAACAAAGTTAACTTTACTTATACATACTTTGATGTGTCATGCATACAAAAAGTTTTGTACATTACAAAGTATATTGTTGCTGTTTTTTTACTATACAAGATTTGTTTGCCATGTATACATTCTTTTTCTTTTATTTATTTATTTTTTATTTACTTATACACACTTTGATATAGACACATAGTTACACCGTATACAAACCTTGTTATTTTCTTTCACTTACTGAGACCTTGTTTAAACTTACAACTTTGCTTTTTGTCTCCAGGGAAACATGTGTTTTGTTACTACAGCAGTTTTGCTTACAAAAGACACAGCATTGGCAACTTTTTACCGGAAGACATCAACCCCTATCTCTGTTCACACATCATATATGCTTTTGTGGACATCTCAAAAGACGGCACTGACCTGAAGCCTGGCAATAAGAACGACCATGGTCCAAACGGTCAGTTCAGGGAGATAACGATGGATGGTCTAAATATTTTGTTACATCTGTTTTAAAGAGCATTGAGATTTAAATAAATATATTGATATACGCAGAGCAATATCCCTGATAGCAAAGATTTTGGGCCTGGTTAGGGCCCCAACTGGGCCAGCCCATACTAACCACATGGGCCCCGTTTCGGGAATGAACAAGGGATTGGGCTCAGTCAGGGGACCCAGAAAATCTTGTGAAACCCGTGTGGGGCCAGTAATGGGAAGGACTTGTGGACCCCAACAGGGCCAAATGAAATCACAAAATAGGGACCTTTTTAGGGGCGAGTCAGAGCGCAATCAGGGGGCCCAGATGAAGGAAGACCTGATGGAACCCTAATGGGGCCAGTAAGGGGCAAAATTTGTAGCCCGAAAGGGATTAACACATGGGCCCATTTGGGGGATGAAATTATGGTAACCTTTAGTTACTATATGGTGAACTCGCCATATGATTTGTTATTTTCCTGATCTAACCATGCTGCTTCACTTTCAACAGGACTATATGCAAGAACTCTCGCACTGAAAGAGAAAAACCCTTCCCTGAAGGTGCTTCTGGCCGTCGGAGGGTGGAACATAGGCTCGGAGCCTTTCGTTCCTATGATTCGAGACGAACACACACGAAACACGTGGATACAAAACGTAGTCAAATATGTTCGCAAGTAGGTCAAGGGTCAAGAAATGCTATTCGGTGGTTAGATAAATATATTTTAAACCACAATATTCATGAATTTTTTGAAGACGTTCCATGCGAGATATGGGACGGGTGTAGGCGCATTGTGGCTAAAATTTGCAATACCATTAGCGATTTGCTGATAACTATTAATCTATCTATCTATCTATTTATCTATCTATCCATCTATCTATTTATCTATCTATCAATCCATCCACCCATTTGTTTGTCTGTCTGTCTGTCTATCTGTCTAGCTTTCTATCTATGGATTGATGAATGAGCAGTCAGGCTATCAGGCAGACAGACAGATACATTATATTGAAAGATTTGTTTTGTTCAGTTGACAAGTGTTCTCACTTTGAACTATTCGAAGCCTTCCGAACACACGAATTACAAGCTCTGACAATTTCTTTGTTTTGTTTTCTTTGTTTGTTTTGCTATTTTAAGCAAGCATTCACCGCGCTAGGTGGCCGTCATGGGGGACTAGTTAACAATGGAAGAATTGCTTAGGCCCCTATTGGGAATTTTTACCGTTAGGGCAATCTGTCGTTCATGAGAAGTGCCCTATCGTGTTTGAAGAACTAAGATCACGATGATTTGGAATAAAAAATATTGTGTTTATAGCCCTTAAGACCACATGACACCAAAATCAGGGAAAATACTCTTTAATTAAACACCAAAGCCACCTTCTTACAACCTTATGAGTCTTTGTCTCACCCAATGAATTACGTCCCTTACTTAGGTCAAGATCAAGATTCTTCTATCTGTACAAAAAAAATAGTTTATGGACAATGTTGTGTCTTATATTATCTTATAAATTACAGAAACTTTGCTTAGGGAGGCAGTGAGACTTATTACAATCAGCTGGAACATTGTCATGCGACTTGGTCCAAATATTGAACTTGTCTCGTTTAGGGGAGAGGCGAATAATATTGACAGAAAACCTTGATAGTTGTTTCCTATTCTTTTGAGTTTGAACTATAACTATTTGATGTAATTAACAACTTTTGCTAACTTTTTCAAATGTCTATTTTTTTTTTTTTGCTATTAAAGTTGCATACACTTTAAAAAGTATCAGAGGCTTTTTTGTAAATAAAGATTATAAAGTGCTTGACAATGCCTCCTGCTGGACGGGAAGTGATGAGCAGGACTTTATCTTAGCGTCATAGCGATGCACAGATTGCACAGGAAGTCTTCCAGTTATTCTTCATCTCTTAGAGTCTGTTTCTTGATAGTGGCAAGCTCATAGACATAAATAAATATAGATTGGGAAAAGGAAATAACTTCATGTAACTTAAAAACTATTGTTGTCGGATTTCCGAATTTTCAAGAAATTTTCAAGACATTGATTGATGTCCGTAATTTTCTTTCTAGGCACGGCTTCGATGGATTTGATATGGATTGGGAGTTCCCGGCCACTCGTGGCAGTCCCCCTGAAGATAAATACCGATTCACTTTGTTAATGAAGGTCTGTGAAACATTGCATAATATAGCCTGGTCTTAGTAGTTTCAATAGTTTGTTTTGTTTGATAATAAGTTGGTTTTTTTTACTTAACCCATTCATTACTTGGAAAATATGTTAGCACAGTATCTTTATGAGATCAATAATTACGCAAGATAAGGCAGTAGGCCTACTATTGCAGATGTTCATTAGAAACTAAGAAATGTTAAGGACGCTAAGTTGAGCCAAATAAAACGTATAAACTGAAGAGCTTAAAAAAATGTAATTTTGCAGTGCTAAAAAGTAGACTGATGCCACAGACCTATTTTATGTTATACCTAGACTGCAAATTGTGATCTATTAACACATTCTACTACTTTATAGTATAGATATAGGTCTGTGGTACATATATATATATATATATATATATATATATATATATATATATATATATATATATATATATATATATATATATATATATATATATATATATATATATATATATATAATGAATATTTTTACAACAAAGTTTATCAACACTTCAACCCTTCCTTTAGTTTGTACACCGGTTACACCAAAAAGCTTGCTATTTATAGATTATCCTCCAAGTATGAAAATCTCCAGTAGTAGGTTACTCTAAGAAGAAAACATACCGGAAGTTAATGGAAATACCTTGCCAATATTTCATTTTAAAATCATTTATCGTTTTTAAAAAGTCTCTAAAAGTATTTTGCTTTTTCTTAAAAATGTAGCCATTGCTTTGTACACACACAGGAATATTGTGTAAGTGGGATATTATTGTTAAAGTACGTTTTTGTTTTTAGACTATTTGTGTTTAACTTTATGGCACATTTTTTTTTTTTTGGCTATGAATTCGACATTCATCATGTCAGGGTCTGTATGAAGCTTTTGAGGAAGAGGCTAAAGAGAGTGGTAAGGAAAAGCTGCTTCTGACCATAGCCGCAGCCTCGGGAACGTATTACATTGACCAGAGCTACGAGCCGAGTAAGATTATACAGTAAGTGATGTCCGAGGACCATTAAAAATCTCTCTCTCTTTCTTCTTATATGGTTGTTGGATATGGGAATGTACCCAGGGTATTGCTAAATCCAGTTACTGGATGTGTCGCAGCATAAACGAGCAGACTGTCAGTTGCAAAGTGTATGGCTGTGGACGGCCCCACGAAGTGTGTAAGCTGCAGTGAATGTGTATCTCTACCTAACAACATTAGGCTTTGCAGAAGTTCTCAAACTTTTTTAATCTGGGGACCCTTTTATATACCGGTAGTCAAAACTTGCCAAAGCACCCCTAAGTGAAAAAAGCTTTTAGCGAAAAAGGTATTTTAATTGTATACAATTTTCATCTTTCTGAGGAACATAACCCCCTTCGGTCGTCTCGTGGACCACTGGCGGTCCGCGGACTACAGTTTGAGAAACACTGCTTTAGGAATTACATTTGCCTATTTATATGCCGTCAATTATGCTTTATTGTCATAATAAGGGCAAACGTGTAAAACTTTTAAAACATCAAACTCCAAAAATAAATACATCGATATCTATTTATTGGCGATATTCACGATGAACTAGACAAGACAATGTCAAGGACGCTTCACCGTTTGCCAACCAAATAAAGCAAATAAATGAGATGTGATTTTAACAAAATTTCACTGCGTGACATCTTCGTATAAAGTCTCCTTTATTACCGTTAGGTAGTTGTACCATTTATACGTTTGAAGTCATAGAGTGCAAATCTTTTACTTCTGTATTGAAATGAGTTTGTGATACAAAAAGAGCTTGTGTAATTTCACTCTGCAGGGCTTAAAAGTACATCAAATATTATTATTAAAAGTACATCAAATATTATTAAAAGTACATCAAATATTATTAAAAATACATCAAATATTATTATTGAAAGTACATCAAATATTATTATTAAAAGTACATCAAATATTATTATTAAAAGTACATCAAATATTATTATTAAAAGTACATCAAATATTATTAAAAGTACATCAAATATTATTATTAAAAGTACATCAAATATTATTATTAAAATTACATCAAATATTATTATTAAAAGTACATCAAATATTATTTATTGACATTTTTTAAAACAGCTTCTCAACACTTCCTTTAGTTTGTACACAGGATACACCAAAAATCTTGCTATTTATAGTTTTTCTGCCATGTATGAGAATTTCCAATTGATTAAAATAGCTTATATAATATTGGGCTAAGACATCAAGAACTTGTTGTAAGAAATGGCATTAAAAACTGGAATATTGTTTACTGTACAGATACATTGACTACATGTTTCTCATGACCTACAACTACCATGGTCAGTGGGAGAAGTGGACTGGACATCATAGTGGACTTTACCCTCACAAAGATGACCCAAAGACTGGCGAAAAATCTCAACTCTATCAGGTAATTTGACCGTTTTGTGAATTAATTTTAATGACACAGTTTCTTTGTTTTTCTCTTTCTTGTGCGCTACAGTTTCAAATGCTTGGCAGATTACCTAAAATATGAAATCTTGATGATTTCAGGAATGGTCCATAGACTACTGGCTGAATGTTGGTATCTCGAAAGATAAGTTAGTGGTGGGCATCCCCACTTACGGAATGACCTACACTTTGGCGGACCCAGACGACCACGGTATTAGGGCGCCGGCTGTTGGTGGAGGCCACAAGGGAGAGTACACGCGGGAGACAGGAATTTTGGCCTACTATGAGGTATGCCATATTAACATCGTACCTTATAACGTTTGTTAGAGGGGAGGGGGGAGAGTGAGGTTTCGTATTGGCTGAAGTAATTCTTTAGGATTAACGGCAGGCGTGGAGAATAGAGACGGGAGGCAGCTGATGAGAGACAGAGAGAACCGCGTGTGATTGTTGAATGGCAAGAATATTAAAGTGGAAGTGAGTTCAGAGATATTTTGTTCATAGAAAAAGTCTCTTTGTACAACCTCAATGAGGAACATAAAAATATAATCGTTGCTGATTACTGTATCCATGTTAATATATGATACTCAAGATGTGGAATGTCTTGATATGCACAGAAAGACACTGTTTGAATTAATTGTTTCAACTATTATTCCTAAAAGAAAAAACAAACAGGAACAAATATCATCTCCCTTTAAGATTGTTTTCTCCTCTCTGAAACACAGAATGTTGCCTTTAAAGCAGTTCTGTCTATTATTTCTGTTGTCATAAACAAATCCCTAGTTAACGTACGCATTCATCCAAAATAATTTAAATTGACATCCAAGAAAATGCACCAGTTTCTATCCCTGTACGTTCACAGATCTGTAAAAATCTCCAAGATGAAGGCTGGAAGTCTGAATGGATTGACGAGCAGTCTGTTCCCTACGCTTACGGAGGTGACCAGTGGGCAGGCTATGAAGACAAGAAAAGTATTTCCATCAAGGTAAATTTTGTTTTTTAATGGGATTCCTTAAGATAAATTTGTATTTTAAATAAAGAACCTCAACCTCACATTCAATCAACTTTCCGCTTTTCTTGGGGATGCTGGGTGAGTTAGCAAACGATGCGAAACTTCTGCTGAATATTTTCATTACGTCGTTCAATGCTCTCTAATAAAAGTAGCGACTATTGAATACAAATAAAACAACAACAAAAAAATAACTATTCAACATATTATTTTTTTAAATAGGCCAGCAACATTCTCAAGCGAGATCTTGCAGGTGCCTTCGTCTGGTCTGTTGAGATGGACGACTTCGGTAATGTTTGTGGCCAGGGAAATTATCCCCTGCTCAACACGATCACAGAATCAATCGGAGGCTCGTCTGTGGTAAGTACTCACTTCATTGCATCATTTTTTAAATCCCTATTTTTAATATTCTGCCGATTATTTTTTTTATACTAAAAGGCTTGCGTTAAT
Organism: Biomphalaria sudanica; assembly: GCA_036873155.1. Lineage (NCBI taxonomy): Eukaryota > Metazoa > Mollusca > Gastropoda > Planorbidae > Biomphalaria > Biomphalaria sudanica. The sequence continues at coordinate 198,222 of JAZGLO010000202.1, read as the reverse complement.
TTAACAGAGCAAAGTTTGACGGTTTGTATAAAGTACCCAAATATAATTTTAAAGGGAGTTGAAGAGACTCAATGACACAGCATTGTAGTATTGTGCTGAGATTAAAAAGTAATAATAGAAGAGCATAAAAAATGGAATATCTTTCATCAGATGTCTGGTTCAATACAAATTATTTTCTGATATTAAGGAACATAATACAGCATTATATTTTTCATTAATAAATCTTTAAAAGTGCTGTAGATGTAGTTTACAGTATGGGCAAGTAAGACAAGTCTTATGCAGAATTTAGGTTATCTAAGACGTTATTCGCTTTTCTTTTATCGGCTGATACTTGTATTGATGTTTTCATCAACCTTCACCCTTACATATCCCTTAGTCATATTCTGTTGGGGCACCATTTGACTTCTGTTGACAGTCTTTCTTCATTCCTCTCTGTCTTTTGCCTTAGAAAGAATCTCTTTCAATGGCAGGCTCGTCCATTCTTTTGATGTCTTCCCATCGCTTTCTCTGTCTGCCTCTTCTCTTTTTCTTGGTACTGTTCAAGGAAGGACTTTGCGAGATCAGAGGACCTTGTGTTATGGCCATAGAGTTTTGGTATGCTTTTTTGACAGTAGTTAGCAGGTCATCGTAAGACACAATCGCTGTTCTAATCATGTATTTTAGCTCTTCGTTTCATCAACAGAACAGTTTAATTAAATTATACGTGTAATCCTCAAAGTGGTAAACATTTGTGAGTGTCAAACTAATACATTTCTATCTCTTTATGTGTGCTGATTAAAGGCTAGACCAGCTGCAGCTCATCCTGAGTTCAAGATAGACACAAGGCCTCGCCCAGACTCTCCTCTCGAAGACTGGGCTGAGCCGAACTCTGTGACTAGTGGTCCCGCAAAAGGAACCTGGAAGAAAGGCAAGAAAATAGCGGCCGCTGCCAGCAATAAGAAGGCAGAGCTAGGGATGACAGCCCCTCCTCCTACATCTGCTGAAAATCAGGAATCCACATCTGAAAGTCAAGAGAAACTGAAAGTTCGACCGTGGACACAATCCCGCAAAATGTCAAAATGGCGACCACTCTCAGAGAAAAAGGCGCCTACAAGTTTACCACAGACTTCCAGTACCACAGGATCGCCATCAAAAAGGCTCAGATATTTGTGGAGGAAGAAATTTGTACGAAACCACAAAGCTGGTAAGTAAAGGCTTTTCTCTGATGCTTTTATTACTAAAAATACAAATATTTAATAAACGGTTTGCTGGTGCCTTAGATATTAAAACATATTTTTATTCTATTGATAAATTATGATATTTCGCAGCTCAGCAAAAACAAAAGGAAAGTGACGACACTACTTCCTGGCAGACGACAAAATGGTGGTCGTCGTCCCCACCTGACAAGAAAAGTCCCGACAGCAAAGAGTCTTCGGAGAGTGTCGCATCCTCGCAGGACTCTGTTGAAGATGTCAACCATGTGCAACAACAGCATCCGCAAGAGAAGAATCACGTGGTTCGGACAGCAGCGCATGAACACGCGGAGGAACCCAAGAGCAACTCGCCGGCTGCTAGCAGCCATAATGGCAGTAGCGAAGGAGTAGATGAAGAGATGGATGGTAAATATATTATATTATATTATTATAAGATTTTATATTATTACGTTTGCAAAAATTTATTTCTTGATCATTTGCATCATATTTGAGAAATGAATGAACTATATGTCATGATTTTCCTATTTTCTCTTTGCTAGAGAGACTAAATATTTGTCGAGAAAAAGGAATGGGGACATATGCTGATCCTTTCTCATGTGACCACTTTATTATCTGCATGGCTGGGAGTTGGTCAGACGTTCCACCTCACGTGATGGCCTGTCCACCGGGGACCAAGTATGACGAACAGCTCAAGATCTGTAACTACGCCTTCAATGTCCACTGTCATCATTAAAGAATACAAGTTTGCATTTTACCCCCTTGTAATGGCTCTCTTCTTTTCAAAGATTATTTAAAAGTCTACGCTTCAAATGTATCTGTAATCGAACGAAAGAATTAATCAATTATGTGTAGTCTAGAAGTTCCATGCCAGTGCTGTCTAACTCAAGACCACGAGCTTCATCCTTGCTGGCTCAGAAGCAGTAGTGTAGCAACTATGGCGCGAAGGGTTCATGAACAATGGGTGCCCGCTGTGTCCCTTGAAAGAAAAAAAAAGTTTGACTGTAAGATTGCCAATGCATTGCATTGCGATCATGCATGACTTTTTACAAGTTGTTATTGAATTGAATGTTTTGAAATTTGTCAAAAGTAGTACCTGCATATTTCTATCCTTGAACCCCGAAGGCAAGTAGGCTTACCGCACTACGCTACTGCTCAGAAGTCATCGTATTTTTTTTATTGAAATCTATATCTATACAATCTTGAAACTTTGGAAAGAAAAAAATTGTAATGATCATTTTTTTTATCATCGTAATAAGTGCATCTTTCTCAATTTTTTTGTCATATTACTTAGAAATATATCAATAAAGCTAACTTTAATTAATATAATAAGTCTGATTAGGAAACTTTGATAAAATAAACAATGTCAAGGACGCTAAACTGAACTTTAAAATTGCCAACTAGATAAAAGTTAAAAAACGGGATATCTTTTTAAAAAAAAAAAGGATTCTGCTGTGCTATAAAGTGTATACAATATGCATAGTTAATCAACACTTTATCTTGTACACAGAATACACACAAAAAAAGCTTGCTGCTTTCTGACATGTATGAACATCTCCAATAAAACGCACTGTCTAGCAGCAAGATTTATATAGATACGAGGGAGTCAGTAAGTGGCAATACATACGGTCTAGCAGCAAGCTTTATAGAGATACAAGGGATTCAGTAAGTGGCAATACATACTGTCTAGCAGCAAGCTTTATATAGATACGAGGGATTCAGAAAGTGGCAATACATACTGTCTAGCTGCAAGCTTTATATAGATACGAGGGATTCAGTAAGTATCAATGCATACTGTCTAGCAGCAAGCTTTATACTGATACGAGGGATTCAGTAAGTGGCAATACATACTGTCTAGCAGCAAGCTTTATATAGATACGAGGGATTCAGTAAGTGGCAATACATACTGTCTAGCTGCAAGCTTTATATAGATACGAGGGATTCAGTAAGTGGCAATACATACTGTCTAGCTGCAAGCTTTATACTGATACGAGGGATTCAGTAAGTGGCAAAACATACTGTCTAGCAGCAAGCTTTATACTGATACGAGGGATTCAGTAAGTGGCAATACATACTGTCTAGCAGTAAGCTTTATATAGATACGAGGGATTCAGTAAGTGGCAATACATACTGTCGAGCAGCAAGCTTTATATAGATGCGAGGGATTCAGTAAGTGGCAATACATACCGTCTAGCAACAAGCTTTATATAGATACAAGGGATTCAGTAAGTGACAATACATACCGTCTAGCAGCAAGCTTTATATAGATACGAGGGATTCAGTAAGTGGCAATACATACTGTCTAGCAGCAAGCTTTATGTAGATACGAGGGATTCAGTAAGTGACAATACATACCGTCTAGCAGCAAGCTTTATATAGATACGAGGGATTCAGTAAGTGGCAATACATACTGTCTAGCAGCAAGCTTTATGTAGATACGAGGGATTCAGTAAGTGACAATACATACCTTCTAGCAGCAAGCTTTATATAGATACGAGGGATTCAGTAAGGGGCAATACATAAGAAAACAAAAAAAATGTTTACAGGTATTCAAACAAATTTCGGCCTACGCGCAGTAGATTAACAATCTCAGTGATTTAGAAATGAAACTAAATGTTTCAACCGTGTAAGAGCTTCAGATAACTTGACGCACTCGTAAGCACAAAATATTTTCAACAATGAAACAGACTTAGTTTGAATGAAACTGGGCTAAAAGATCTGACACAAACAAGAAAAATAGTTTAATTAGGAGAAAAAAACCTCAAAATCTGAATACTTTTGTTCACTGTAGCGACTCCATGCATCTAGAATGTCTGTATCCCAGACACGATCGCTTTATTCGAAATTGTATTCGTTAAATTACACATGATTTAATGTAAGAAATGAGACTTGGCCCTGTCCTATTTCTCTCGATTAGACAATAGTAGTCCAATAGATTAATAACTCTTGAGTTGCTGGCTTTTGTTCTCGTTGAACCAGTCTTTGTTGGGCTGAATGCAATAGCCCACTGAGCTGGACGTTGCGTCCTGATGAGTCATTTTCAGCTGGTCTCAAAATGCCTGTGGGTCTATTTCCTGAGGCTTTCTGAGCTCAGCTTCAAGCATGGCTCTTACTTGGTCCTTTGCAATGAAATCACCACACTAAAGTGCAGACTGATAAACAGTTTGATTTGCAATCGGTGTTATTAAAGTGTTAAGACACATGTGGGGTTCATTCTATTGTTTTAAATAAGAAAAAAATGGGAGGTGGTCCGTGGCAAAATGAACAATATATAGCCTGGGAACAAATCAACGGGCGAAGCCTGTGGGAAAGAATTGCTAATGAATCATATTCGAATGGACAAAAATCTGTGAAATAGAATCGTTTCCTAAATTTTTGATTTACTTTCAATGGAACTGTTTCCTCAAATGTACATCAAAAATTATTCAAGACTTATTTTTTAAAAGCCACAATAACAAATATCCATTGGGTTGTTAATGCACTGAATGTACAACCATCGGCATAAATAAAACCAAGAAATACTAAGTTTATCGGGTGTTAGACAGCACTGGGTGGAACACCTTGTAATCGTTGAACTTAGGTACCTGCATTATTTGTAACCTTCATTGTGAAAGAAATTCACATTCCCGAAGTGCACAACAATAAATGACAAACCTTGCAAACAAAATACTTTGAAACAACTTGTCTTGTTACTTAATGCTATCGGATACAAGAGTAAGTTTGTACATTCATTGCCTTGTAATAGTCTTAGCCTTATTTGTTGTCTATTTTTATTGTATAGATCAAAACAACTATCTTACTGAAATAATACTAAACCTTCAAAAGTATTAACTCTCACTTCTTAAATAAAAACAGTTATATGAATTAATGTCTTTAACTATAAATAAATGTAGCTTGTTTATTGAATTAAACACTAATTGCACCATATCTGACATCAAAATCCCAAAGTCTCCCACAGACAACATAATTTTTAAAAATATTCTCTCTCTCTCTCTCTCTCTCTCCTTTTGAAAACAATACAACCAAAATGTAAAAAAAACAACTTTTTGTTGAGCTGTCACTAAGCTTGTCAACTAAAAAACAATAAATTTCTTTAGAACAGTTTTACTCTTTTGTTCATTGGTTGTTTTTTATCCTATTGTCGTTTGTTCTCTTTCTATGAAATTGTTAAAGGAGCACCAGTGCACTGACGGAGTACACAATCTTTAACTAATGTCCGGCGTCAGGCCATGTCTAGGGCACTATAGGGCTACCAGACACCTACACGCCCAGAGGAGGATAAAAAGGTGGACAAACCCAAAAAAAAAAGGAGGACATAAAATATGACAAATAAACTTTTTAAAAAGGCTTGTAATGTATTCGAAGAATCTTGTTAAAAAATAAATGTTTTAAAACTGCTACATTTAATTTTTAAAAAATAAAGTTGCTTTCCCCAGTAGTTCATCAAATACAAATTACTCGTGGTGGAAGTAAATGCGGGACGTTTTCTTCGGATTGTAAGTTCCTACTGTGCATGTCTCAGAGAAATAATACTGCCAAAGTTGGAATTCCCTCTGCGATGCAAAAAACTAAACACAACAAAAATCACCGATTCTCATCAGTTCTGAGTATCAGGCTTCTTTTTGAAAGCCATTAGGCTAAATAGGCCTACGAACACATGTTCATGGAAGGTGGTAGAAAAACATTGGATTTACTTCTTTGTTACAACGGAGTTTTGTATTTAAACCAAAAAAATGTGAATAATTGCTGAATAATATGTCACTGCAGTAAGCAACAGAGTAAACGCAGACATTTTTCAAAATTAGGCGAATGCCTGCCGGACGTAGGAAAGGACACCAAAAAAAGGAGAAAAATCTGGTAATCCTAGAGCCATGTCTCACCCCATTTATCCATTCTATGGTCTTCTGTTGTGAAGCGACTATAGATCATAATAGAAATGAAATGAATGCCTGGGCTTTTACCTTTGTTCGGAATGATGTCGCCTTCACAGTAGTCTCCCATCCCGTTGTTCCCCCCCCCCCCACGCAACTGATGTGTCCAATGGAACGGTAGATGCCAACGCAGTTTTGTATCAGCGGCGCCGCAGGTTCTTCCAGGGTGTAGCACTATGTGTTGCAAGCTGCTTAATCATCACCGGCTCCTGATTTTTCCACAGGGTTGACTCCCTCCCTTTCTTATGTTTGGGTTTAGCCGCAAGGCATAAGAGGTGGGTTGTTGTTTTTTTCACCTAAAACCATGAGCTCAGAAAAGGGGGCTTTTGGACGTGGCGAGAGGTTGGTTGGGTATCCCCCCCCCCAAACAAAAAATAGGCATATAAGCCATATATTGGCCTAGGGTCTATATATTACATACAGTGATCTGTTTTCCTATCACTCGCTGGAATCCATTAAAAGGTAAATCTACAATAATTCAAGCAACAGCCTGAAAATAAATAGGCCTACGCCCAACAACAGAAATCAAATCCCATGGGCGTTACAAGGGGGATCTGAGGTTCAACCTTATCCAAACAGTTCAAGATGTTTGTAAAATGTTTTACATAATTCGGATGTTCCTTCAGAGTTGAAGATAGTTTACTTCCTAGTCCAAACCTCCCGCAGGACGACGGGGGATGGGAGCGGGCAGGGTTTGAACCCTCGACCGTCGATAAATCCGAACGACAGTCCAGCGCGCAAACCGCACGACCAGGCAGCTTCTGCGGCCCTTTAAATTGACTTCTTCATGGCCAGTAGGGTGACTAAGAGGTTGGAAAGATCGACCACCATATGTCACTTGACACTGTTTAGTACTACCGGGTATTTATTTATTAATGAAGAATGGAGGGAGCCATAGCTGAAAGTAAACTTTACTCGCTTCTGTGACCTCTGGTTTAAAAATATAGATCTAATATGTACCCAATAAATGCGAAATAAAAATAAGCAACCATTCTAACAAGTCATAAAACATAATTTCAATTTGTATGGGTCATGGTATCAAGATCGTAAGCATAGAAAACTAAGACGCTTTGTTCAAGTTGTTGCTAGACTAGATTCTAGATCTATATAGATCTAGTTAAATAGAAGTAGAAGAAAGTAGTAAAAAAAAAAAAAGATAATAATCTAGTTCCGTCTATGGTAAGTCTATCAATACTCCTGGCTTAGTAGCTTCTGCTAGATCAGTAGATCTAGTCAAATCTAGTGCTGCTGTGGACTAACTGTGGAGTGTCACTGTCAGTGAGTATGTGACTGTGTACTGTAAGACAGTAAGTTGAGTAAGTTGTTCAACTTGTTGAGTCAGTCTCTGCAGTCTCTAATTCTGAGTTGTTACAACAATCATTAACAATGGCAATATAATGAATATAGTCAATGCTAGAGGTCTAGATAACTACATCTAGAATAGGGACTTCGACAAAAAATCAAAATAAATGTATATTCATTATAATATTGTATAACAGAAACTATCTAGATCCAGTTAAAGTTATGTAGAGGCTAGCCCCTAGAGCCTAGAGCTTGCTGAGAAGTTTATAATTAATTACAATGATACCAAATTTATCAAATTACTAAAACACTATGACTATGAATTGAATGAGTGACTATGGGCGAGTATGGGTTTGGAAGTCTAGCCATTGGATGCTGTTTCAAAACTATATAGAATATCTATAGATCTAACTCATTAAATTATAATATAATACTAAATTAGTAAATATAGCAGCTAGTCTAGCAGTTTATTGGTCAGTAGAGTAAGTATGTCAAAGAACCTAACAATACACTTCACTAGTACAGGTCAAAAAGATCTATATACTGAGATCAGTGGTATCACTAGGGGGGTGCAGTCAGCGCGGTGTGATAACCCTTACGGGGGTGATACCCAAGTGAAAAAAAAAAAAATGCACATTTGGAATAACTGACAAAAAAGTGTCAGTGGCTAAATGTTGGAACATGTTATGCACAATTGTCGTCTCAATTGATGAATAGATCTACAAACATTTTAAAAAATAATTCGGCTAAACATATTTTAATTTTTTTAACAAATTCTACAAATATTCCAAAACTTTACATAATATTTATATCAAAAGCAGATTTGAAACCTTACTTACAACTCTGTATGTTAGCTGCATGTATATAAACACTGCTTCGACTTTTACAATGTTTTTATCGAATGTATTGAAATAATAGCTAGCATTGTAATATCAGAATGCCAACTAATAGTCACTGTTCAACAAATGACGACATTCTTCAGGCGTGTAATATTATCGAAATATCACATGTAATTAATGTAAATTTTGTATTTGGCAAGTAAATAAGTGGCAATTGAGATTTCTGAAGATGATGCTGTAATTTCAGATGTTGAATCTAAATGAAACTCTAGCCAAGATGAAGAAAATGTTACAACGAATCAGTCTAATGCAGTGATGCCCAAACTACAGCCCGCGGGCCAGATGTAGTTCAGACTGACCCGCCAAAACATCGGCACAAAAGATAGGAAATAGAAAAAAATTTAAAAAGGTTGAAAAATTTATTTTCTATGTTAGGATTCACTTTTTCTTTGATGGATTTCATTCTAATTTTTCATCTTGTAGTAGTCACATTAATTATTTCTATAAGAACACAAGTTGTTGTTTTGGATAGTCTTGGATAGTTCCGCGGCTGTCTTGAGCTAGCCGTGTCCTTGACATCTCATGTGTCTATCACAGCACATCTTTTCTGCATCATTTTGATTCGTTTTCTTCTGACACCAACATGATTGGTGCCGTTCCATGTAACATTTGTTCGTTATTGAAATGGAATGGTCGAAGAAACAAAATTGGAAGTTGAAACTTTCAGGAAAAGTGGACAGATCTTTTTATTTGTGGAACATAATAAGTCAATATGTTTGATCTGTACAGTAATGTTTTTAAGTAACATAACATATATGCATTCTAAAACAAACCATTACAAAAATATTGAGGCGTTGTTGTCTTGAGCCGCAAAGAAAAGATCAGAAAGTTACATCAAAAGTTGAGTAGAGTTTAGCGATTGGCGAAAATATTTACCAAGAAGTCAAGAAATGAGTGGGCTGTAATAGAGGCTACAGAGTTGCTCACATTTTAAGAAGAGAAATGAAGCATAAAAATGATTGCTGGCAGAGATGGAATAAAATCGTCCAGAAAAAAACAACAGTTGTAGCTTTCAGCTTTTCAGCCATAAAAAAATGAAAATGAGTGAAAGATGTTAGTGAAAATCCAAATTCAAAACTAAATGACAGAGCAGCAGATTTCGAAATCATTTCTATTGCCGCTGAGGAGTGACACCAACTGGAACTGATTGACTTACAAAGCCAGACTTCCCTGCTTGAGAAATTTTGTCAATACAGACAATAAATTTCTACGCCTTGTTGTCCTCACAAACCCTGCACTTTTCCGAAAACAATTGCTGGGTATGATCACAATGTTTACAAGAACTTAATTTAGTGGAAAAACTTTCAGCTACAAGACGCCTGAAACCATTGTTGCATATTGACTTATGGGTGTAAGTAGATCTACACTAATCTACAGCATACATGGGATTGTGATAAAACTATTTAAAATGGTTTAGTCTCTATTTCTTTTTTTTTATTATCTTTCGTTAATGTGGCCCGCGACAGGAGTGTGGGAAATTAAAATGGCCTGCAGGCAGTATAAGGTTGGGCACCACTGGTCTAATGAAATAGACTTAAATATTTTAGGGGATAGTTTCTTTTTGTCGTGTGCCAATTACACAAAGGGAAAAGTACAGTGCCTTATTGACCAAAATGAGGTCTGGGAGGTCATTCATAAAGATTAGAAAGAGAGTGCAGCTAAGGGCTGAACCTTGTGGTAGTCCTTCTTCCAAACTTTTTTTTACTAGAGATGGCACCTTCAAATTGAGTTTGGATGGTTCTGTTGAAGAATGCCCTGATCTAGCTGTACATTCTTCCATGGATGCCCATTTTTTTCATTTTCAAAAATAGACCTTTTCTCCACACTCTATCATAGGCTTGTTGCAAATCTATAATTAAAGTTAAAGGTCAAATGTATGATACACTTAACCCTTTAAGACCAAGATCTACATCTTTAAAAGCCTGTGACAAGAGTGGCTGACAGTGATATGCTTAAATAAGTTAAATCTATATATATAATTCTCTTCATAGCAAAAGAGTTTGGACACGCACGAAGTAAAGGAAAGATCACTCTTTTATTTCTGCATGTCAGGCGGACTAGAGTTACCCTACGGAAAAAGGGTGGGAGAACAAGTAGTATTCACCCGTCACAAAATAGCAGGGCTGGGCTTAATCATTGTGACCAAAAAGTCATGGAAAGATCATTTTTTATTTCTACCCCACGTAGTTTTAGTCACTAAATAGCAGGGCCGAACTCAACTGTTGTGGGGCCCTATGCAAAACAGATGTCGCGGGGCCAAGTTTGGGTAGGGATACGGATAATAAGTGAAATTTAAGAGTTTGTATTAGAAAATAAATTCGTCTTTGCATTTTATTCATTCTTTACTACTTACAGAACTACTTTACGAGCCTTGCGTGTAGCGAAGTCATACAGTATATCATAAAATTTTTATTTCCTACATAGATCACGCTCAATAGCAAGAATTACCAAATGTTTCAATCTATCTATGAGAATTGTTGACCTCAAGTAATTCTTCATTAGTTTGAGGCACGAGAAGTTTCTTTCACCAGATTACACAATTATGGGTAATGCATAATGCCGTTTTTACTTATCGCGCGTAGGATTGGCATTTTCCATATTGAATGACACCCCGAAATGACAAATTTTGTGTATATATTTCATGAGATTTGTATGCGTTTTCAAAAGATTTTTAATAATTTCCGGATATTTCCAGGACTTTTTCGTATATTTTGCACTTTCAGGAGATTTCAAGGAGCTCCTGGTAAATCAGGAGGCTGCTGGAATTCTGTTATAAGTTTAATTTAATAATTTACACCTAGAATTAGCGCAGGTCCTATGAAAGTGCGGGGCCCACTGCGGTCGCATAGGTTGCATTAGCCTAAGGCTGGCCCTGCAAAATAAAGGCGTATGGTACGTCGTGGGTCAACTTGTTTAATATAATCTTTATTATGGTCCCAGGCTATAAAATAAAAGTTTACAAGTCTATTCCTAAGAAGCATATTTTGTCAGAATCAATAAAAGCAAGTTTGTCCAAGTCAAAAAGACTTAATTATTAAATATGATTAAATAGAGCATCTCAACAAAGCCAAACTTCGATTGCACAATTAGATCTTGCTTTACCCTTTCTTTTACATAATTCTGGTACTTATACTTCCACCACACCTAGCAGCTCAACTCTTCTCATTAGTATGGCCCTTGAAAAAATATACCAGTTCAACTAATAAAATCACATTCCAGGTGTCATATTCCAATAGTATTTAGATTTGTCAAGATAAAAAATTAGTTATTATCAGCTAAACACCTTCTTAAAGATTCCCCAAGATTTTTACTAATTAATAATAGAGTTTATATTTTGCCACTTTCATTTGACACTTTCCCAGATTTCAATTTCTCTCTTTTATGTTCAAGCCTGTGTGAGCAGTTCAATCTGTCAACATGGTAACTCGATTATGGCAGGGCTATTCACGGCTACTAAAGACGTACCCTTTACGAACTATGGCTTTCACAACTGGTAATGTAGGAACTAATTTTCACCATTTAAACTGACTAATAGGAAATTAGTTGTTGTTGTTTTTTATATTCTGATTTCTTGATAATTTTGATTTGTTGTTTTTTTTATCCTGTCTCTTTAGGTACAATTATGACTGCTGGAGATTGTATCAGCCAGCTAGCTATAGAGAGAAAAGGACTTCAGCAATATGACTTGAAAAGAAGTAGCAGGTTTTTGGTTCTTGGATTCTGTTTTTTTGTAGGAAAATAGACTTATTTATAATATTTAAAATATGATTAGATTTCATCTATATTTTAATTAGTATATATAAATATACATATATGTATGTGCCAGTAGCACCTTCAAATATTTTCAAACCTTCTTTTACAAGTAACTTGTGTCTTGTTATTAGGAGTAACAGCGATTCAGCACAGGCCTAAATAGTAATGTAATATTACTTTAAATATGAGATTTAAATAAAAAACAATTAGATCTACCAGTCTTTGCTGTAATATATGTGACAAAGAATACGGATACAATGTTTTCATTTTGAATTTCTTTACTTTCTTTAGCATTTCTTGATAACATATTGATATTCAAATACTTCACAGCTATTTTAAAGTTAGTTTAAACTGTCTTTTAACATTTATATTTTGCTCTTTGATTTGACCCATCTCAAACAAGGCTATAATAATGAAAACTCATTTGATTCGACATATTTCTGTCTACATAAAAAAAGTTTGATGAAGTATAAGTCCCTGTACTTTAGCTTTTTGTTTTGAACCTTGTTTAATATAAGTAAGACATGTATATCTCAAAACACCCAATCAACTCCTTTTGTCACTTTAGGTTGTGTATTTTTCAGAAGAAAAAAAAAAAAGTATAATTTTTATTTTCAAAAAGTTTACAATTTTGGAATTATTTGAATGCAGGGTCCAATGATGAGAGGATGGTATCTAACACTGGATAAATTATATGCTGGTAAAAAGTTTGCTGCTATCAAAATGATGGCAACTGATCAAGTAAGTCTTAATGTGTAAAATAAGCCCTGAAAACTGTAATTAAATCATTGTCACATTGACAAGTGTGTAGTCAATACCTAAGTCTGTAAAAGGTAAAAGTGTAGGTCATCAGTGTGTTTACTTGACCTGTGGAGCACATCCCCTGCATGGAAGGGTCAGCATGAAGGAGCTGCAAAAGTGGTAACCTCTGTTATCTTATCTTATAAATTACAGACATTCAGAAGAGAAGATAATTACAACCTATATTTTTATTATAGTAGGTTTAAATCGACATTGGAGTATTGATCAATTAAAAAGACATTATTACAAAATTAATATGTTTTTTGAAGAAAAAAAAAATTATGAATTAATATATATCTTTTCACTTTTGTCTTATTGTTGAGTGATAAATCAAATTGCTTCGGAACCAATAAATTACTTGTTCTAGACAGGGATTTTGAATTAGGGTACTTAGGTCTATATGGGAAACTTTTTACTTATTAAGTCTTTACAGCTTCTTCCAGGTAATGCAAGAGCACAGACATACAATTTTTTTTTTTGGTGGGGTGCAAGGGGGGGGGGGGGGGAATGACAAATAATTGAGAAACACAGCCAAACTCTACCATGATTAAAGCACAAGTCCTTTGGTATAGCTGACAAGCGCTTTGCAATGCCTTCAACTCATACTTTTACACATAAAGTAGTAAACACACTTATTTACAAGACATTCAATCCTTATTATATTGAGCTTTGTTGGACGTCCTAAATCTGTGTTTTTTTTAAAAAGTTATTTGAAGACATGAAATGCCATTAACTATTATATAAACTTTGGGTGTAATACATATAAGATAGAATCAACATTTATAATCCTTTCTTATAAATAACCAGTTTCCAAGTTGTCTGTGAGATTCTTAATCATGCATTGGCAGAATTATTTTAGTCATTGCCTGTTGTTGTTTTTTTTTAATTATGAGAATATATTTGCCATTATTTTAGACTTAACCAGTGTTTTAAACATTACGCTGTTAACAAATCAGGCACAATTTGTTTTTAAATCTGGATGAGACAAAGTAAAAGAAAAGATTATAATGTTACATAACTTATATTTGTTTACATTTTCAGCTGTGTATGTCTCCATTTTTTCTGTCCACATTTCTGACAGTAATGGGATTATTAAAAGGAGAAACAATTCAAGAAATCAAAAACAAATTTCAAAAGGTGATTTCATGTCTATGAGTATTTAATAGACTCTCACTCACTCCTTCTTACCTCATTCACGCACCCCACACCATCTTTATTACATCAGCCGGACAAGACAGCATTTTAATAATATTTGCGGAATGTTTATTTCATATATTGCAACAAGATAAAATATAAATATTATTTGAGAAGTGATAATCAATTGAAATAATGCAGTTGGAATCTACTTTATACAAACTTGCTAGTAGGTAAAAATAAGGTTTACTTCACTTTCTGATATGAGCAGAATAGGCACTAGATATCTTATCATTCTAATTCTAGTTTATTTTCTTCTTCCAGGAGTTTTTCCCTCTTCTCTTCACAAGTTATAAAGTAAGTTTGCTATTTGTTAATGGTGTGAGACATCACATATCTTAATAACTATAATTATATGAAAGTGTGACCAGCGTTCATATTATTCTAACGCACACTTCAAGTTTACTCTTGTAAGGAAATTCAGAGCAGTTCCAATATTGTCACTTTCAATATTCAACATAGTTAATCAAAGTAAATAGGTGGGATCTGTTTACAATTCTGATGTCCATCACGATGTTATATTCTTAGGTTATTGTATGAGATTTTGACCTGACATTCTGGATGGTTGAGCCTTACACTAGCCTTCTAGCGCCATCTTGGTCTTAAGCTCATAAGCTTTGAGAAATCCATGTTAGACCAAAGATGGAGGGGAAAAGGCCTTAAAAGTTTATATAGTTTATAGTTTATAATGGTGAAGGCAATTATATGATACATTGATAATTAATTAGATGTTTTTGTAATATATTATATTATATAAGTATCATTATTTTCAAAAGAAATTAATTATGAGAGATATATATGGTGATAAATTACATATTGTTCATTATTGCGCATGTATTATAATGGAAATGGAAAAAAAAAACAGCCATGGAATAATCCTTTTTTGTTTATTCCTTACAAAGGGATGTGCTAAGTAATGTACTACACATAAAAAAACGCTAATGTTTCTGCAAGTTATAAATGTGCAAGTCTGATTTTGACATCATAGAAATGCAAAGAATGAAAAGATTTTTGGCATTGTTGGGAAAGCTAATAATGTTTGGCACCAGCACAGTGACTGAGTGGTTAAGCTCTAGGTTTCTGAACCTGGGGTCCTTGGTTCGAATCCTTTTGAAGACTAGGATTTTGAATTTGGGGATTTTTAGGGTGCGTCTGAATCCACCCAACTCTAATGGATACCTGACTTAAGTTGGTGGAAAGTAAAGGTGTTGGTCGTTCTGCTGGTCACATGACACCTTGTTCATTAACCGTTGGCCTGAGAAACGGATGACCTTTACATCATCTGCCCTATAGACTGCATGGTCTGAAAGGGGAACTTTACTCTTGTACTTACCATGTTCGTGCCCAAATGTCCACTAGTATGACAATAGGTCCCTCAAGTGTTGCACTCATTGTCAACAGTAGTGGAAATCATTTTCCCCCTGTATCAGTTATTCAGTTTCAAAACAAATGCTCATTAGACCTAGTCCATTCCTTTTTTTTTTCTGAGTTAGTCTTTTGTATTTTAGAATAGGTTCTTTCCCTCTTATCAGTATGTAGGTGCTCTCAAACTTTTCTTGGGTCTAGTTCTGACATTACCACATTACTATTAACTGGTTTTTTTTTTCTTTCAGATATGGCCACTGGCTCAATTAATCAATTTTTATGTATTGCCTTTACAACATAGGTAAGTTTTGAAATGTTTTCAGACTTGATGGAAATGGAGAAATTCAGGACCGATCTAAGTGTAGTCTAGTATGTCTCAGTTTCAATTCTTCTTACTTTTCTTCACTATGTGGCTCACCTTACTCCACACCACTCAAATATCTCAACCATTTCACTACATTTCTTTTGGTGCATTCTCTCTCCCCAAACACTAAATTAAGTAAATATTATATTAAGTAAATAAATTATTGATAATAATCTTTATCACCTATTGCTTGGATTATTCAACCCTCTTCATCCATAGGCTTTCCAATAAAATCCAAAGACAGTCTAATAACCATTATTAGAGTGAAATAGATTTTGCTTTATTATACTATAATTAGTATAATATTATTACAATAGATTATGATGAAAAACTCACTTGTTGTAATTTTTTTTTTCAGGGTGCTATTTGTAAATTGTGTAGCTCTTGGTTGGAACACATATCTGGCATGGGTAACAGAGCGAAAGCAATAGATAGAATGTGTCTGTGTGTTTGTGAATCATAGATTTAAGATTGTTATTGGAAGATTCAAACTTTACCAGCTTCTAGTTCATTTTTTTTATAATCACATGTGCCAGGAAGCTTAGTGAAATATTGGCTTAAAAAACATTGTGACTTATGATTTTTGTCAAACTATTATTGAAAATCTTATAATTACTTCAGCCATTAACTTAATGTCATTTCGGAATTCAGTCCTTTGGTTTAAAATCAGTTATATTAATAAAAAAATTCAATAAACAATTAATTATAGAGATCATAGTCATACAGATTTGTTCTTATCTAGATTCAATATGGAACTTTTTAATAAAAATGAATAATATTGAACCTTGTGGTCTAAAAGTATACTTCTGCAAAGTCAAAAACATTTTGAACTGTTTCAGTTCATTTTGAATTACTGTTGAAGGTTATATATAATGATACTTGGAAGCATTCGAATATATTCAGATAAAAAATTGCTTTATCTGTGATAGTTAATCTGCATCCAATGTGTTGTACTGTTTCTTTTATTTATTTTACTTGGTGGGTTACTTTTTATAACCAACAAAGACTTTATATTCCAACCATACATAATTATCTCAATGATCTAAACCAGTGATGCCCAAAATACGACTGGCCCGTGACGTGGTTCTATCTGGCCCGCCGAAAAGTCGGCACAAAGTGTAGAATATCCCTTCTCCCTTTCGAAAAACAAAAAAGGTTGAAAAAAGTATCTTATGAACATTAGGGTCCTGACTTTATCTCTGATGGATTGGTACCATGACCTTTAACAATGGTACTTTAATAAAATGGAAAGAAAATACAAGTGAACTCTGAATGTAGAATCTACCAGCAAAAGTTGAACGGAGCTTTTACTTTTAGTGGAACATGATCATAAGCCAACATATTTGATTTGTAAAGAAAGTAGCTTTAAAAAAAAAAAAAACATATAGGCTAAGCAGCATTATATAACAGATATGAAGGCATTCTTGGTTTGAGCCGCAACTAAAATAAAATGTTAAGTTACGCTTAGATATGGAAGGATTTATGGGAAAATTTAACAAAAAGAGACCAAAAAAAAAAGTTGTTAGCTAGCTAGCTGTTCCTTACATTTTAAGTATTAAGCTATTTTCCGACGCGTAAAAAAAAAAGATAACTTGTAGATATCCAATTAATTAATGTAAGTGCTAGATCCTCAAGTGTCGGAAATTAAAATGGCCCGCAGGTCGGATTAGGTTGGGCATCACTGATCTAAACTATTTACACTAATAATATTAATTTCAATCAGAATAATAAATAATTAATTACTTGACATTCTATTATCTGCAATATGTTACTATTTTTTTTAAAATAAAAAATTGAACATTATATGTCTTTATCCTTTCAAGAGTTCAGCATTTTCATAGAACAAAATGTCTAAAACTGTTAGTAGCCATTTATTATTGTTGGCCTTGAAATGTCCTTAAATGTCCTCTGTTGGACTCTTCACTACTCTGTGTCATGTCTCTTTATGTCAACTTGTTTATGTACTGTTATTTGAGTAAAGTCCTACAAATGTCTCTATGGGATCAATCTAAAATGTTTCCTTGTATGATCTATTTAGGACTTTTGTATACGCTTGTTTATGTTTGAATTATTCTGGACTAAGAAATATTTTAATATTATAAACAGAAAAGGATTATTAACAATTTTTAATGCTTTTTTAAAAGAGAATTGATGCCCCCCCGCCCAATCTTTCCTTTTTTTATATATATATATATAATAAAATAAAAATTGTAACTTGAAATAAATTCATTTTGATATGAATGTTGTAAAATCAGACTTTGATTTGAGAGATTAATTTTGAATTAATGGTACTTTATGTAATTAAATTTGATTATTACTTTATTCTAATATATATATATTTATTGTCTATGTGAATTTTAATGTTTCTTTATACATTAGTCATTTTTATAAGATTAGAATTTTTTTTAGGTTTTTAAAATAGTATTTTTGAGTCTCAGTCATTAGTGGAACTTTGACAACCCCTACCCTTCATTCTAACTTCTAGCATGTGTTAAAGAAAAGCTTATATCTGTATTTTGAAAAGAGAGACTGTTAGTCCAGGATGACTATTTTGTTTTTACAGTTTTACTGGTAGGATTCCATTCCTATTTAATTACATAACATTATTTATTGTATGAAATATGTTTGGCTTTAACTTAGTTCTGTTTTTCTTCCTTTAAGTTTGAGTGTCACTACACAATATAGTCGTTAATGTGAATTATAGATGCTCATTTGAATTATAGCCATATTTTTACTTGATGCTAATTTTTTTTTGTTTTTTTTTTTCGTATTGTTTTGTTCATGTTTATCCTTGAAATGGTCATTAACATTTTAAAAAATAAAAAAAACAGTTTAATATACTTACCGTAGGTCTTTTTTTTTTTTTTTTTTCAAAGATAAAATAATTATCAGAAAATCACATTTATATTTCAACTAATTGTTTTTGTTACTGTGATGTCTGGAGCTATATTTAGCATGAGCCATTTTACCTACTGATTGTCTCATGTGCTAACACATGCGAATGGTGAACACAATTTCTGTTTTGTTTTTAAAGTTTGTTTATTAATATTATGACATTATTGAAAGAAACAAAGAGAGCACAAAAGTTCAACAACATTGTTCAAATAAGTTCAGACAGACGGTAATCCATTGGCTCATAATTATTGAATTACATTTCAAACTTGGCGCTGAACTGAACTATATAAATACCAGTGCCCTGATCAACAGATGCATCTAAATACGCCTAGGCTTACGTGTTGTTGTTTTTTTTTCTACTATAGTGCTTTTAGAGTTATATTGGACATGAAGGCAAAATAATAGGTGGCTCATAGCTACACAAACCGAACCCAAGATCATGTTTAAAAACACTGTTGTTAGGTATATGTAACTCCCAAGTATATAAAAGATATCCCCATAAATGTAAAAAAAAAAACAAGTGCTGCACCAACCTTCTCAAAATAAATCTGTCAAAGAACCAGACAAAATTATACAGAAACTAGCAAATATATAAAAGATTTTGGGAAGCACCATATCAGCCAATGCCAGCCTAGATGATGAGGTGTTGCACGTGCCAGTGCTGCTTTTGTCAGACTTCAAGGACAAGTGTGGCAACGGACAGGACTCAGTATATCCACAAAACTGAAAGTCTACAGTGCTGTAATGCTCCCTTCACTCCTATACGTTTCAGAAGCTGGACTTATATATTTTCCCACTACATTAAAAAGCTTAAATATTTTCACCTACTCTGTCTAAGGCAATTTCGGAGCCATAGAGTTTTGCTAAATATGAGATTGGATCCATGTTTCGCAATTTTTTCTCTAAAAATAATGTTGCTTTTTTTAGTCCTGTGCGAGGCCCCCACCAATCAGAGACCCTAGCTCTAGGCCGCTAGGCGGCTGCCTAGTTTACTTACCTATGCCTAGCGCAGGCCCTGGACGAAAGTAGCTGACAGCAGATAACATGAAGGCCATAGGAAACACATTCGAGACCCAAAGAAAAGCCCTTGACGAAGACAGGCGCACAATACGAAAAGAAAACCAGCCTACTCTCCCTGTTATAGTTAATTAATAAAATTAATTTCTGTAACAAGGAGTCAAAGTGTTTCTTCATTGAGCTGCTGTGTGGCAAGCGGGTGAACGAAAAGAAATACCGTGAAAACATTAGCCTACTATTGCAGAACCAACTCCAGTCGTTCGCTCGGCAGACAATTAATCTTGTGTCAGATGTTGGAAGGAGAAGCGGTGGCTGAGTGGTAATGCGCTTGGGTTCCGATCCGTGGGGGTCCTATGATTTTTAAGGTGCCTCTGAGTCCACCCAGCAGATCAACATTAGTTGGGGGAAAAGTAAAGTAAGGGTGGTCGTTGTGCGGGCCGCATGACACCGTCGCTAACCATGGGCCACATAAACAGATGACCTTCACATCATCAGCCCCATAGATCGCAAAGTCTGAATGGCGCACTTAACTTACTTTTTACAGATGTTGAAAACAAAATAATTGGGTTACAACTGGATCTTCCTAGCGTAAAACACTGCACAGTGCACTCTCTGAAATTCCATAAATTATACATACTCAACTCTAAGTATAGCTTAGGGAGTTGCCTATGACTTTATACTTAAAAGACATACACCCTTTGTAAGTTTTTTTAGTAGATTTTCTTATTAACCGCGAGTGTGACAACTTGGAAAGGAGATGTGAGCTATGGGGGGGGGGGAGAGGTTATGGAAGTCTAAGGAGAGGGCGAGAGGATTGGATGGAGGAAAGGAGGAGGGGGGATTGTCAATACCTGTTTTGATAGCTCGGAATCTCTCTACATTAGATGAGCATAAAATAAAGTGACAATATATTTGGGGAGTCCAAGCGGGACACATGTCGATCATGAAGGTAAAAAGAAGAGACTAAGATTTTTTCGAGCATTTTTTTTTTTCAAGAACTTGACGTTATTGTAATAAACCACAATGTACACAGTCACACAATTTACACACAATAATTGAAATTTTGAAATAATTTCAGGCTTTCTGAAACGTTTTCAAAGATAAATCATCTTTCTCTGCAACCCATCTGAAAGCGTTAACTTGTCAAGAAGCCACTTCTCCCTCTGAAATACCCGCTACTCGGCATCATAAGTTTCGTAAACGTTTACGGTTGTAGCTGCTATATCACTTTTTCTAACCAACTTGCGTCATCGTTGAGGAGGAAATTTTTCAAGCTTCTTTTCGTGTATTTCTGAACGAATCTGTTTGTGGCAGAAAATACTTCAAGAAGTCTGACATTCTGTCCCTCAATAAACTTCTGCATGGAATACAGCCGCAGTGCAGTGTATAAAATGAGGCCACAATTCATCACACGGGTTTTCAAAGAAGCTGTTGATTATGGTTGGACACTTCTCTTTTAAAATGAAATACGATTTCAAAGCAGGATGTAATTTAGATAGTCTAACCACCGAATGATACAAGGCTAAAACCACCTGGTCTTTCTATACCCGAAATTCTGGTAGATTCTAAATCGACGAATTTGTTAATTAAAAATAGATTTCCAGAGATGGGGAAACAATTTCACTTCATTGTGGGCTTGAAGCATCCGTGAACGCATTCAAAAACTGAGCATCAAGAACCTGTTACTTTAGTTTGTTCATTAACATCCAGGAGTCAAATCTTCACATTTGGTTCTTGCAGATGTGCATTTGGGTCATACTTTTAAAGTAATGTCAAAGTGCAGTCCATTGATCCAAAACTGTTTATAAGGAAAACTATATGATAGCCAAAAGTACCTTTAGCAGCTGGGAATTGATCTATTATATAGATAGGATATTTAATTGTTGGAGAAGCTACCTTAAAGGAAGCTTTGTGGGAGCTCCCAATTGAAAAGTACGATCTGCAATCAGATGTTTGGTTTCTATATCCACATGTGCGACAGAAAACTGTGATCGATATTTCTAGCATTGTACCTCACTGTGGTTGTTGGTCTTTCTTGCCTTCTTTATAAACGTGAACTCTGTTGGTAAGTCCGTCTTAACTTCGATGTTTTGTGTTTTATGAAAGCGGGACATTGGCCGTCCCGCCTGGACATTTTATGAAAAGCGGGACTGTCACGTCTAAGTCTAGTCACCTTAGCATAAAACGATATATAAAGTCTAATATAGCTTTTCGAAAAGTTTCAAAAATGTAAGTTAAATTTAAAGAAATTATTTTTTTTATTTGTTTATAGTTTTATACTATGACCGGTCTTGTGGGGGCAACATAATTATTAAAGAAAACTTTATCATGCGAAAAATCTGGCAAAAAATGCTTCCTGCTAATACTTTTTATCGAATTGCTTGTAATGTTATAAATTTCTCTAATTCTTCTGCTACAAATCGTGTTGCAGTAATATTTCGACACGTAAGCAGCTTAATTTTAGGTTGTTTCGATTTTAAAACGTGTTTCCATCTTTCTCCTTGATTAAATTTCGATAGACTAGATCAGTCCTTGACTTGAAGAAAACTTATTTTGCCCCTGATCCTGCCTTTGATGTATCAATTAATAAATGGATGATAGTTATCGGCCTTTAATGGCTTTAACTTACTTTAAGCCCTTAAGTTTAGTTTAGTTACTTAGTTTAGTAGTTAGCAGAATCTAAATGATAGAACTTAGATTTAGAGATCCATTTTAAATCTAGACTAAAGTCACTAAAGCTAACCATCTATCTATAGAGTATAGAGGGTCTACTATCTAAGAATAGATCAGCATATGGGCATGGGAACCCTTTCGCGTTATCTTCAATAATCTTGTCTTTAGCTTTTTATTTAGACAATACTTACTAAGTTACTTGTCTTGTATAAGTTCACTGTTCAGTACTGACAGTAGCAGAGCTGAGAGTAGTACTGACTAGTTAGACTAGACTCTAGATCTAGACCTAGTAGGTTCCAACTTCGAAGTCTAGTACTAGACTAGACGTCTACTCAGTCTAGTACTAGACTCGACGTCTACTCAGTCTAGTAGTAGACTAGTAGTCATAGAAGTATAGAATCTAGAACTATACTCTAGGCGTCTAGGTAGTAGGATGTAATCTTCAGTTCTGAGGAACATCTGAAACATGTAAAACAACATACAAGTGATGATCACATTATCATTATGATTATCTATATTTCTAGATCTATAGTTTCTAAGTATAGATCTAGAATCTAGATCTTTTTTGACAATTTTATAACTACTATAGTATACTACTAGGAAACTACCACTTTCATTTTCATAAATTCTAAAAACTTTTAGATGATTTTATATAGATCTACATAGATCTAGAGTCTATAAGTATAGATCTAATAGATACAATTTATAGACTCCATTGCTTTTGTAGCATAAAGACTATCTCATTTTATCTGCCCCGGAAAAGCCACTGTCTGTTGTAATCATTCATTTGTCAATAATTTGGTTTCGCCTACTTTGCCTATACAGTGGTCAAAATATAGGATAGTTGTTACGAGCAGATGAGACTCTTAATCATACACCAAACAGACTCGTATATATAGTATATAATGAGGACTTTAATCTTGATACAACAACTAAAAATATGTGAATTAGATCTTCGTTTACATTACTTCATTTCTCAATCCTCTCTTTCTTCCCCTTTCAATACGCATTTGCACCATCCCATATTCACACTATGCTGCGCACGTAACAATAGTAAAGGTGCATATATAAGCTATCTTGGTCTTTCAATAGCTGTCACTGTTTTTAAAATTTAATATGGCTATTGTATATATATATATATGCACATTCAGATTATACACCATTTTTATTATACATCATTTTTATAATTCTGTTTTCTTATGTATGATCTGACTGAAATGTTTACTATCATTTCCATTGTGCTCAGAATAGTTAAGTTACTTTTTTTTTTTAGATAGCACATACATAAAAACTATTTTAAAAAGAAAAACAAGGTTCAAAGGGCATATATAATATATGTTGCATGTCTTAAAACTAGATTACAAAACATGCTATTAAAAATCTTTATTTGCCCAGTACCTATTATTCTGATATGGCTTATACATTAAGCTAATGAGACCTAATTTTTCTATTTAAAAGTTTGTTAATGAGTATATAACAGTCTGTAAGTGTGTGTGTGTGATGTAATGAGAACAACTGTACCTCAGGGACTACAAGTGTGACTCAATCGTCTTTAATAGACTTAATTGCTTAATTAGTTTTAGACATCCAAGGTTTTGTTAGATAACTATTAGAAATTAGCCAATCAACCACAATGCCTACATTTAATGTGTCACATAAATATCATACACTTAGACTAATTTATAGGCATCTAAGTAATTAGTAGAGATATGATTTATACTTTAGATTTAATGTAATAATTATGTTTTTTTTTAAGTTATTAAATAATCCTAGAAATACATACATAAATATAGTTTACATAATTCTTGTAACAGATAAAGTGGACTACCCTTACTAAGTTAATAATATAGAAGTTGACAGGTTAAATATTCTAACATAGTAGCTAGGCCTACACAATGGTTCTTAGTCCTAATAGCTTTAAGCTTTGTCTCACAAATACAAACAAGGAGGGCCCAAGTATTGTCATTTACTGTTGTCTAAACCTGTTCAGTTTGTTTAGGGGACTAAGTCAACATCTTTTCCCTCATTGGGCTCACATACCAGCCAGACCATACTCTGGTGGTAGTGAAATAGTCACTAAAAAGTGAAATACTTCTCTCCCCACCCTATCTGTACAAAATACATAATAACTTCATTTCTTTTTCAGCACAAAGTTTTTCCTACATTGTTTAATACATTTTAATACAGACCAACTCAAATATAGGCCATTCTTTTAGTTTTCATCTCTGCTTACTTTTTAATACCGGTATATATAGCTTAATTTAAGCATTTAGACATTGCTTTGCAAATGTGCTTTGAGGTCAAAATCAAGTCTACCCAGCTGTGATTATTAACTCATTTGATCTGTTGAAAAGAGATTTAAATGGAAATTGGTAAATATGCTGACAATGCATTACACTTATTTTTGGCCTAAGAAATCAACAAAACCTTAATAACGTTTTCTGTATGTCTTCTCTTGTCATACTACTGATAGCTAATGAATGTGTGTACTGGTGTACTATGTTAAACATATTTTTTTTTATAATCAAGAGTCAAAAAGGGAATTAAAATGATTTGTAGACAAACAAAAATATCTTTATAATTGCCCATTTTAAAAGTCTGTTATTTTGGAAGAAAAAAAATGCTTGTCTCTAAGATGTTAAACAGATTTATTTTCTGTTTGTTTGTTTTTTCTTAGGAAAAGGATACTATTTACAAAAAAAAAAAAGATATAGACTACAAAATAGTTAGGCATGAGTTAAGTAGTGAGTGTGTTCATTTTATTCACAGTTCTGCATAGGAAATCTTGGGCCAGTCTTGATATTTGACTGGTTTACACAAATTGGAAAGAAATTCTAAGGTTGTGTCTAATAGAATTTAGTCTTGGATGTTTACTTGGAACTGTGGCCTTGCAACAATGGACTAATTACTTATGGACTATGCACTAAAAATTACTTTAAAAATATTTTTTTTACATCAAATTATGTGTTAAAAAATGGATTTGGACAAATTAGACTCTTATATATTATTATAGAGGGATATTTAATGCCAGAAAGTTGTGGAAAATGTTCTTCACATTCTTGATGCTTTTGTCCAGTTGTGTTAAAAGACTACCTGGTCAGTTTCATGACAAAATGCTAGCAACATCACTTTAATGTGGCAGTAAGTGTTGGGAGTGTCTTTTCTTTTAGTTAAGGCCCTGGCGAGATAAGATCTTAGCTGCACTTCCTTCACTTTTATCAAAGTGCTGATTTTCTAGGAAACTTTCTGGCTACTTGGGACAACTATATATAAACTGATCAATGTGTCAAGTTTTTTTTTTTTATCTTGCACATTTACCATGTGAAGTTTTCCTGTTGACAAATGTAGACCAAGCTTAGAAATTAAATCAGGAAGGGAGTTGTCATAATTTATCCTCTCTAAAACAAATATCCATATGGGCTTTCTTTTCTTTTTTCTCTTCACTAGTAAAAATAGAACTGTTGAGCAAATGAATATTGATGAAACTGAGAACTTCATTTGAAAACAATGTAAACAATTGTCTAGTCTACTAAGTAACACTTTGTTGCACAGATCTACCCACTCACACATCTAGAAAAAAACAACAACAACAGGTAGCTTTTACACAACATATATAGTATTGATGCCATTACTCTCTAGCTTTTTGTGTGTACCATAACCAATCCCAGTCATTTGATTGTTAATGACTATCTTTTTAGTAACTTTCAGTGCTTCAAGGGACTGAACTTGTTCCTGTTGATAAACATCAGTAGTCCCATATCCTGGTTTATATTATTAAGAGGTATGCATCTCAGATATTAATGTGGGCGATTTGGAACAAGAGGTTTATGTTGCCAGCACTATGCCCAACTGCTTTTACATTTCTAGCAAATACATGAGTAGACTTGAACATGGGGTGAATTAAATGCTCTAAAATAGCTTTGTTGAAAGCTTTTGTGTTTAACACACACACACACACACCCAAAATGACTGCCTATAATCTGGTTTGAAAAATGTAGAGATATAAGTAGACTACCTAGCCTGTCCTCCCCCATCTCCCGGTAATACTCTGTACCTGTGTCCTCTTTCCCCCAGGTGCACTGTAGGTGGCTACAATTATATCCGCCTCGATATTAATGTAAAACTGGATCCTCCTTTGTTTTGCACCATCCCCCTGTGTGACTTCATATTAATACTATGGGGAAATGGGGGAACTCTTCCACTGACTGACTCATAGCCTTGGGTCAGCAACTACCAGCTTAACTAAACATAAACACAAAACATAAAACTGCTTGTTCACGCGGGCTGGGGTCGGGGTGGGGCTGCACTAGCACGGGGGAGGGTTTAAGTAGGTATAAAAATAACCAGTGGAGGTTTCCCCCCAACATTGTATTCAAGTTAGCGTCTGGTTACTTACGTTTGTTGACTGCTACTACATATCTACGACCATTCGACTAGCTTTCACTATGTAAGTACAACACAATTCACGACTATGTTTGATTTAGTCTGTTTGTTAAGTTCAAACTGAAACCACAGTAGTTCTAACATCCAGGATTGAACAGATGATGTTCTCTTGCTTTGTGTCAAGAAGTGGGATCTGTACGCTATTACAATGTTACAGAGTCCACTAATCATTCTGTCGATGTTGCCGCCACTGACTAGAGTTGTACAACACATTTACATTTCTGTCGATGTTGCCGCCACTGATAGAGTTGTACAACACATTGACATGGGTGGGGCATGGTGGATGAGGGGTACAGCGCCTGGCCTGCGAACCGAGGGGTAACAGGGAAATCGTTCAAACTCTACACTGAACTTACAAGAAAAAAAAATACTTTAAAAAAAGCGTATGTTAAGTGTAATTGTGTCAATTAGTTTGGATCAGTCATGTATCCAAATTTATAATAGATATAGACTAACAATAATAAATTGGTACGATCTGAAATATTTTTACCAATTGTTTTTTTGTTTATCGCAATTTCATGCTTATAGCTTTGATCCTAGTCACTTGCCTGGACCAGTTGGGGGTGGGGAGGAGGGGTGATCGCTTTTTAAATAGACCTACATAAAAAAGTTGAATTCGAAATTTATACCACCACATCTGTAAAGTACGATTTCTTTCCCTTGTTCGATACCAAACAAAATAATTATATATGGCTCCTTTTGTCTCGAAAGGCAATGGATGCGCCCAAAAGAGTCACTGGTTTTGGCTTAATCTTGAGACGGGGCAGAATCTGGTGTGGCTAATCAAGCCAATTCTAGAACGGCAGACTTTGCCACAATTCATACATGTGTATGCCTCTGATTTAGGGCTAGCGGACATGGCAGCTTTCTTTTTTTCCCTCTTGATTAAGGCCGCTTCAATTCTTTTGTTCTCAGCAAGGGTTGTCCCAGCACGCACAGTCTGTCTCCATGCACTCCGGTCTTTGGCTATGTTTTCCCACATATAATTCTTGTTTTGTTCGACACAATAAATAATTGTGCAAAATTTCAACTTGATCTGAGATTGGGTGTGAAAGAAATAACGTGTACACACTTTTTACCAGACAGACAGACAGAGTGATTAGATATAAGCTTCGTAAAACAACAACACACACGCTTATAAAATAGGCAACTCATTAAGACACTAAGATAAAGGCACTTTTCTTATTCCATATAATAGGGCACATTCTTATAAGTGCTTTTTTCTTCCCTAGCGCAATGAGAGCATGGAACAGGTTGTCTAGATTAAGTCTCCAGTTAGCATGTAGGCCTACTACTAGCATGACACCTGAATACGCATAGGACGTAATTATCTTCTTATTTGAATGGACGTCTGTAATTTATAAGAAAATATAAACTAAGACCTTTTTAACGTTCTTGCTAGAACAGTGGGTTTTTTTTTCTTTTGATTGAACTCACAGACAGGTTCTGTGGCATTTTACGTCTCGAGAGACGATCTTTTCCCTTTGCAACTTCTTGGGTGACTACAGAGGCCAATCCTTGATACACAGCTGCGATCGCAGGTTTGGCATATGTGATCACCAGGCGCCGTTGCATTATCACCCTTCTTTCTGCTTCTGTAGTCTATGGCATCTGCAATCCGAGACCCTTCCTTTATGCTCTCTCTCCATGCGGATCTATCCAGTGCTACTTTTTACTCACAGCCAAAAATGAAGCGAAACTTATCTCTTCGTTCTCTCCCCCCCCCCCCTCTCTCTCTCTCTCTGTCTCACGTGACATTGTTGTGTAAACTGAATCATCCCAAATCACCACGTTGAGCTGAGCTGGAACCCCTCAAACTCAAGCAACTCAAATCTCCGATAGTTACAGCCAGTGTAATTCCGGGAAATCCCCTTAGAGCTCTCAGGGTTTGTTGACAGCAGAAACACAAACAAGTCTTATCCCAGAGTTTCTGAGAAAAACATGCTTTAAGAAACTTCCTCTTTTTTTTTTTGGTAATCCATTGGTAGAGGCTGGTCTGCCACTCGCTTCATACACTTGGTGCTTATTGAGAGGGAACTAACACGAGTGAGTAGGCTAGAGACTTCATTTTTTTTCAATGTCACTATAAATGTAGTTTTTTTTTTTCTTTTAGTGTTTGTTGTTTTGTTATAGACCTAAATTTTAAGGCGTTCTGTTATAGACCTAAATTAAAACAGTTTTGTCATAGACCTAAACTAAAACAGTTTTGTTGTAGACCTAAATTTAAACAGTTCTGTTATAGACCTAAATTAAAACAGTTTTGTTGTAGACCTAAATGAAGAACAAAGATTCGGCGATGCATTACATGTCGGATCAGCACGTAAGCCTATGTATCTATAAAACTTGACATTCATCCTTTTTTTTTAGTGCCTCTTCCCTTAGGGAAAAGTCAGCATTGGTTTCTGTGTAGCATGTCCGTGTGTCAGTCTGTCATGTTATGTTTAGATCTCATAAATGAAAAGCTTCATTGCTACGGAAAGTCCAATTTCCCCATCGAATGTATCTTGTGGCAACGTGTACTTTTGGTCTTCTGAAAGTGAATCTTTTTATTTTTAAATTATTTTTTTTTATTAGCTGCGCATACTTTTTATTTTTTTTATTCTATTTTTACACATAGGACATTTATAAACAAGCTATTTTAACAGAGCTCTATAGTTATACTTCTTTGTAGTAGCCTACTCGTAGGACAGTTATCGAATGGGAAATAGTTTTTTTTTTCCATTTGATAAACCAAATGTTTTGGCGCAACCAGGGCCGATCCTAACAATCGCGGGGTCTTATGCGAAACGGATTGCGAGGGGCCTAGTCTGGATAGGGATTTTTATTAAATGAAAGCTGACAATGCTGTTTTTTTTATATATCGAAGAAGGATTGGCACCCCAAAAGGACACTTTTGTCTATTTTTCAGGAGATTTTAATATTTCCAGGAGGCCCTGGAAAATCAGGAGGTCGCGAAAACCCTGTTATAAGTTATAATGGTCTAAGTTAATAATTTACACCTAGTATTAGCTCCGGGCCTATGAAAGTGCGGGGCTCACTGCGGCCACATAGGTTGCAGAGGACTAAGGCCGGCCCTGGGTGGAACATTACGAAGGGTAATTTAAGGATTTAATGATAGCTTGGGATCTATCAGCCTGTATTAGACTGCAACTGAGACTCAGTCTTTGCTTGTGTCTACATGTCAAACAGGAGGCGCGGTGGCTGAGCGGTAAAGCGCTTGGCTTCTGAACCGGGGGTCCCGGGTTCGAATCCTCTAAGTCCACCCAGCTCAAATTGGTACCTGACATTAGTTGGGGAAAAGTAAAGACGGTTGGTCGTCGTGCTGGCCACATGACCCCCTCCTTTAACCGTAGGCCAATGAATCGGATGACCTTCACATCATCTGCCCTATAGACCACAAGGTCTGAAAGGGGAACTTTACTTTTACATGTCAAACATCTAGGGTTACACTGTTCAAGCTCGTCGCAGTCCTCCCCACACGCAGTCACTCAAAGCAGTGGTAATGTTGAGACTTGAGATTATTCATGTGTGCAGGGACCAAAAAGAAAACTATTGAAACAAAGAGATGTAAAAACCTAATGGCCTTAAGTAACATTTATTACCCACATACTAGATAGAGATAAAAATGTATGTATCTATGTAAAACATTTTTAACATACACTATAAAAGGGTGTTCATCTTAGTCGTCAAACTTTTGTGTGATACCGGTATATTTAGGTCAATTTGTTAGTGTGCATCGTAATCTAATGAGTACTGCATATCCCCTGGGACCGCCCAAGAGTTTACATGTAGCCTAACACAAACTCCTTTTATTATTAAGAAAAGAGATTTTTAAAGTAATCTTTTTTTTTTTTAAGATTGTATTTCCATCTTAAGGTCTGACTTTTTGATGTTCTCGAATGACTTACCGGTTGACTATATTTGTCTCTTACATCTGTTTAACGTGGGTTCGATTCATTTCGATCATTTGTATTTAAACAACAACTTTGGTTTCCATTAGTGCCCCCCCTCCTCCCCATTCCATTGAGTAATAATAAAACACTCAACAAAATGTTGCTGATCATACGTGCTGGGTTTCACTAGTTTTTTGTTAGAGTTACTTTTTTTTTTTTGCCAGACTTAACGTGAATTTTAAATGTGTTCCCATTGAAACCGTAGAGTGTCAGTAGAAAACCAAACAAGTCTTCTGTTGAACTCTTTAATTAAACCTTCAGTTTGACTTCAGTTAGCAAAACACTAAGTCCCCCCGGTATTTACTATTGGAAGTGTTTGCATGCTAGTGTATCGTTAGGGTGACATTTACCTGTGCCTTTAGTCTTTCCGCTTTACTGACACACAAGAGAACCGATGAATTCTGTTGTTTTTTGTTTTTTACACTTAAGAGGCGGCGCCGGGAAAACATTAAAATCAATAATATAATGAAAGAATCTATTTTGGACCCAAAAAATCTTTATAAGAGAAGGAGAGGGATATTAGACCCCCCCCCCCCCTTACCCTTTTTTTTCTTTTATAGTGATAGACCGCCTTTGTTTAACTGTGTCAATATTGTATTTTTCTTTTATTGCAAGCCAATCATCTTGCGCAGACACATGACTTGGCTTTGTTTCTCTACAGTTGTTGTTTTCACCTCGTTACTAAAGTCCCAAGTCTAGGTGTGGATGTTTCACTCACTGCGTGTTTGTTGTTCAACTCGTGTGTATGTGTGTGCATCTCAAGTGATCTGTTTTGTGTGCTCATCCTGTGAGGCTTTTGTCCAGTCTGTCTGTTACTTAAACTCACTACCAACGACACTTTGCATTCTGTGGCTAGTTGACACCAGTTACATCACTTGGAGTCAAGTTCGTCTTGGGCGTGTTACTTCTGGCTTATTGCCATTTACTTTGCATTGATGTGCAGAAATATCTGTTATTGCTTTGTTTCTCTGTAGTGCCGCTATATGAGACAGACATTGATGATTCTTAAATTGTAAAGCTTGGATCCTAGTGCAGTATCAAGTCATTAACTTGCGTCCTGTTGAGATTGGATAGTTTTGTTCTCAACTTGTTAACATCGGGATCTGTCTCCGCCATGCATCGTAAAGCTTATAATGTCTCCAAAGCGGCCGAGAGGGAGGTGTGTTTTGACTAGACATGATGCTTGCTTAAAAATTGGGTTAGATATTAGGGCCTACACTGTGTCGTGTGATGGCCGGTAGATTCGTATGCTATCACAGGCTTATTTCATGTTGTTGACAGAAAGGCCTGGATGCCATTTCAACTACTGCTTTCGAAAAGCTACCTCCCATAAAATCTAATGGCCTCGTTTGTGTTAAGGTCGGTCTTGGTCTCAACATTACCTTGACCTCAATGAACCTAAGAGCTCTAGGCGCGAAAAGATTTCAGATGAGTCTTGTGAAGTAATTTAGTAATTAGATCTATATCTGTAGGCACTTTTTTCTTTTTGTATTTCTAGTCCAAACAAAGTCTATATACTTTCTATCTCGCCCCCTCCACCCCCATGTCCGTTGAATTGAGTGAAGATTCAAAGTCATTCTTTCCACAGACTAATGCCCCTTTTCTCGCGTTTATTAGATCTAGTGTCTATATCAATATTCTTTTCTGTGTGTCTTTAAAGTAAGTTGTAGTCCCGTTCATCTTTTTTTTTTAATCCACTGACGTTACATAGGTCTTTCATGCGTTTGCCTGTGCCCTTTATAAATTGGGTCGACCATACCGTCACATTCCTTCTGTTGTCTTACGATAATGCCACGTGACAAACCTTGACCCTTCGTTTTAGGGCATTTAAAATATTTCACTATTAGACATACCGGTATATTCAATGCTGTGTGTGTCACATAATGTGTAGACTGACTTACACACTGTTAATATACTAACAAGAAAAAATCCACTTGATCTTATCTAACTGTCGATACTGTTCAATAATAGACCTACGAACAGCACTAGAGTGTAATGTGCGACTTGAATTTAATATATATATACACACAATATATCCACTGTAGACTTCTCCCCCCCCCCCCCCCCCCCCCCCCATTCTATTGATTGTATAATTTTGTGTTTGTTTGTTTGTTAATTTCATCAGCCAATAATTTGACTCTTATTTCAGTTAAGTACCATGGCAACACCTAAAGTAGTCAAATTTGAAAGTGCAAACAAACTGGGTGCCTGCCCTGGTGTCCTGTGTGGTGACCCCAAGAAACAGCCCAGAGGCATTATTGTATTACAGGTAAGACAAGTGTCCACTTTTGCCATGTCCAGATTGTAATCTAATATTTAATCAATGAACACTGAAGACACATTCTCAAGTAATGCTCCTTGGACATAATTTTTTTTTTTTTAAAGCTTAAAGTCAACTGGAATTTATGAGCACAGTAAACCACCAGAATCAGATGAACCTTACCACTAGCCTGACAATTCCATCCTATAAGAACTTTTATTCATCTGAACCCTCTCTGCCTCCCCACCTGTCCCATCTTATCTTTTAATACTTAATGCTTTTGGCTAACATGAACTCACCCTTATTTTAATGCTGACACTGGTTTCCAAGTTTTAGCAGTACATTTTCTCAGCAACTTTCTACACTTAGTTAAACATTCTACACATACTGTTGTGAACTCCTGGCGTTGACATGGACACATAAATAAATTTACTTCTTACAATAATTCAAAAGAGGCCAGGGATCATTTAATAACAGAAATATAAATTTAATCAAAGTAATCAGAATAACTGCAATCGTAGACAACTGCATCAAATATTAAACTATTAAATATACACAGCTATGAAACTGACTTCTATAGTGCTTATACGATTAGACTAAAAACTCAGGCCTCTTACAACAATAACTATCTCCCTAGGGACATATCTCTACTTTCACTGATAGACCAATGAAATCATAATAAATAAATCTAGAATTTGTTCTATCTTACAACTAAGATTCTATTAAGTGCTATTTACAATAATATACACAAATACAATCATCCCACATACCTGTTCAGGCTTCCGCGCTGACATAGGACGATTCCCTTCTTAGTTATTAAATGGATTTGTAAACAGCATCAGCGTCGACTACATATTTTGTTTGTTTCGGTTTTTCGCCGGTGTTACTGAAGTAGTTTTGAGTTCGGTATTACCTCCAGGCAGACGTAGATCTACACTAGATCTATCTACAAGCATCAACACCGCGCGGAAGCCTGAACATACCACATGAGGTGCTTGAAAGAATAGCAGACTAAATGTTTATTACCTTACATGAATGTGCACCAAAGCAAGTTTTAAAGATGTGACATACTTAGTTTGATGTGACCTACATAGTTTGATGTTTAAGCTGTTACATGCATGTATTTTGTCCTTGTCCAGGAATGGTGGGGAGTCAATCAACAGATCCAAGAGTGTGGCAAGGATTTGTGTGGACGCTACGATGCTGTCACTCTGGTCCCAGATTTATACCGAGGTAAAGTAGCAGAAGACAATGAGACTGCAGGTCACTACATGGGCAGCTTGGACTGGAATGGAGCAGTGGATGATATCCGAGCAGCTGCCAAGTAAGACACTGTTGCTGTATAGAATTAGATCACTTTATTAGTTGTTTTGTTTAGTCAAGTTTTTAATGTGATAAACATTATTTTGCATGTTTTAAGTGAAATAAGAAGAAAACAAGCTTTTTATTAGTTTAGTGTTTCTAATGTAACTAACTTATTACTTGTATGTGGCATTGTAGACCCAATGGCCCCCATCTTCCTGGTACTTGTACTGTTCTGGAATGTGGCATAGTCAGTTAACTCCTTTGCTAATATTTTTTTTGTTTTGTTTTTTTAAGATATTTAAAAGAGCAAGGATGTAAAAAAGTGGGCGTCACAGGATTTTGTATGGGTGGAGCTCTGTCCATGGCAGCAGCAGCTTTGATTGAGGAGGTGGATGCAGCTGTGCCCTTTTACGGAATCCCCTCTGACCAGCTATGTGACGTCACAAAAATTAAAATACCACTTCAGTGTCATTTTGCAGAGGAAGATGATGTAGGTAACACAGGAAGCTAAGTCTATAGCAAATATTTTAATTACAAAGCAAAGCATGGAAACCTTTTCCCATATACCCCTCTCCCCCACATGTCCACAAAAGAGGTTGGATAATAACACACTAAGCTTGCCATAAGCATGAATGATACACTATACAAAAGCAATTTAACACACACACAAAAAAAGATTGTTGGACTTTACTTATATGGTATTTAAATGTGTTTCAATACTATTTACCCTATGCCTATCACCATGTGTGTACAGTTGTACATGCACAGAGCAGTTCCATGGAGAAATTTTTTCTCATGATGCTCAAATATGTAATAGAAAAAAACTAAGAAAACACTAAAGATAAATAATGTTGAAATACTATCTGACAGGTCAGCAAACAATTCAAATTTGTTTCTATGTTTTCTGTTTGAAATCTTAAATATTTTTATTTACCATTTTGTTGGTTTCCATGTTCCTCAATGGATTTCTGAGAACATTATGTCTAACTGATTTGTATTCAGTGAATCTCATTCAATTTTGTGTCCTCTTTATTTGTAGCATCAGTACTATTTTGTTTAAATAATAAAATAATCCTTGGATGAATTTTTTTACAATATTGACTTCATAAAATACTGACAATATAAAATCTATGAACTTTTTTTTACAGACTAAAGGGTTTGCTTCTCCTGATGAATTCCGTCCTTTGGAGGCTAAGCTTAAAGCCGCCAACTTGAAAGTGTTAGAATTCTACGTATACCAAGCGGGTCACGCCTTCACAAACACTTCTGGGCCAAACTATAACAAAGAATGTCGTGATCTGGCTTTTTCTAGAATGTCTGAATTCTTCAAGAAATACTTGTCATAAATTGGAAACTCAATTTTGTGTGTTTATTCATGTATTTATAAGTCTGTAGGTTTTGTTTCTTTTAGCTTGCGCTTCTGATAAAACAAATATGTTTTATTTCATATACTTTGTTTGAATCAAAAATGATTTGCACATGCCATTTGTTATATCATTTATTTTTTTAAAGTATTTTCTTTTTATCAAGCTGTTAATGTATCAAAATTAAATTATCTTAATTTTAGTACTGGTACTATGATTGGAAAGAATTTGTGTACATTTATAGTCATGGAGATTCTCTGATATGTAAACTTTTCTTGTTATTTATTTTGAAGAGTATATCATTGATTTAGAAGATACTTTTGGAGATGGTGATTGTTATTGTTAATCAATAAACAGATGACATCTAAACCTGCTGTTCTGTTGTCAAGATCATTTCAAAGTAACACTAACTTGATATTAATATTTAAACATTATAGGGCGATTCAAGCTTCACCAACAGTGTTTGTGTTTATGAATGTTAGTAGTTAACATAAAGTGTGCTAGTATAACCATTTCTAAATGCTAGAGAAGTCTGAAGCTACCTATCCAGTGGAAAAACATACTTTCATCAGCCACTAGACAAAATCTTTGTGATCCATGTGTCTGCCAAGTTAGACTTGGTCAGTTAGCATCAGATTTTGTTCTAATAGATACAAATATATCTGCATAAATACAAACTAAAAATCTTAAAAAACTGGAAAATTAAAATACAATGTACGGTATTGTTATTAATTAGGTGACTTACCACATTTAGAAGTACTGGTACTGATAAGTTTTGTTTGTGGTACATTATATCATTTCTGATGTTTATTATCAATATTATTAGTTTACGTAATTGTGACACTCCATTGGAACTAGATGGTTATATTCATTCTTAGTGCATCCCTCCAATAAAAGTGAGAATCTGCGCACTAGTTATTTTGGACTGTTGTCATTCACATGTCATCTCCCCTGTCCAGCTCCTTGCAGGTGTTGGGAAAAAAACAAAATTACAATGACCAAAACAGTTTAGAGTTAGCTGTGTTGCAGATTGCTAGAAAATAGCATTTTGTACAACAAACTACCTAAGAGTTACCTGCCCCTGATTTTTCCTCTGGTTGACTCCTGAAATGTTTCTGTTTGGGTTTGGGGGCGTTCAAGCCATGGATTCAATAATAATCATAATCTTTATTATCCATAAGGAAATTTGTGCATTACACCAAACAAAACATTATGACTATAGAAAAAACA
Source organism: Biomphalaria sudanica (assembly GCA_036873155.1). NCBI lineage: Eukaryota > Metazoa > Mollusca > Gastropoda > Planorbidae > Biomphalaria > Biomphalaria sudanica. The sequence continues at coordinate 161,283 of JAZGLO010000202.1, read as the reverse complement.
AAATATATTGTAGAAAAAATGCTTGACATGTTTTGGATATTCTTTCAGAGTTGAAGATAGTCTACTTCCTAGTCCAAACCTCCCGCAGGACGACTGGGGATGGGAGCGGGCAGGGTTTGAACCCGGGACCATCGATAAATAAAAACGACAGTCCAGCGCGCAAACCGCATGACCAGGCAGCCATCAATATTCACACCAGACTCACTTATAATATACATGCGAAAAGTTTATATCAGTTTCTATTGAATGATTTGATTGCCAGGGGAACAAAAGAGTTTTTGTGTCTGTCTTTGGTATTTGTGTCTTGTATCTCTTTTGTGATGGTAAAATCACAAAATCCTGACCCAAAATGATTTTTTATTTTTAGAATCTTTTTAGCCTTTTTATGAGTGTTTTTTTTCAAACAGCTGCCCTAATGGGGTTTGTTTTTTGCCAATGATTTTACCAGCAGCATTTAGGATTCTATGAAGTTTATTTTTAATGTTCAGATTGCCATACCAGGCAGTTATATTAAAACTTAAAATAGTGCAGATGTGAGCGTGCCAAGGCCTTTTCGCTAACATTAAATGAGGACATTTTTTCTAAGTAATCATAATCTTTGCTGCCCTTTTTTACTGATATAATCAGTATTTGCAGCAAAAATTTAATGTCTAAGATAGTACCAAGGTATTTAAAAGTTTGCACTATTTCAATGGTCTCTCCAGCTACAGAAACAGTATCATTTTCCCTATGAAAATCAATTAATATTTCTTTGTTGTTTTTTTTTACATTTAACAAAAAAAATTATCTTTACAGTATTTTTTTAATGTGTTCTATTTCTCTGAAATACTCATTTATGTCTGAGCTCTCTGAGAGCAGGGCAAGAAGAGCCCTATCATCAGCCAATTTTGTGAAGGAGCAAAAATGACTAATGGATTAAAAATTTTGAGTTTTATTTTCTAGATAGTTGGGCTAGATAATGAGCTTTGTTTTTAACCAAACTTATATCAAGCGCTAGATAATGAGCTTTGTTTTTAACCAAACTTATATCAAGCGCTAGATAATGAGCTTTGTTTTTAACCAAACTTATATCAAGCGCTAGATAATGAGCTTTGTTTTTAACCAAACTTATATCAAGCGCTAGATAATGAGCTTTGTTTTTAACCAAACTTATATCAAGCGCTAGATAATGAGCTTTGTTTTTAACCAAACTTATATCAAGCGCTAGATACTGAGCTTTGTTTTTAATCAAACTTATATCAAGCGCTAGATAATGAGCTTTGTTTTTAACCAAACTCATATCAAGATACTTCACATCTGTCTGGCCAAAATCTATGACATGTCATTTCTACCACTTTCCATTCTCAGATCAAGTTGAAACTTTGCTAAATTATTCATTGTCTATGAAACAAATGATTTATTCTTTTTTGAACAACAGACCTATGAGATATTGCAAGTACAAGTTGGTTACATTTTGACTCATCACATGATAGATTCAAAATAATCTATGCAATTTGAGGTTTTCAAAGAAGATTTTTTTTTTTATGTTTAACTTGTTCAGCAACATGGGTTTCAGGTTCAAATCCTGGTGAAGATTGGGATTTTGAATTTCAGGATTTTTAGAATGTCCCTTTATTCCACCAGACTGAAAGGGGTACCTGACTTTGGTTGCGAAAAGTAGAGGCGGTTGCTGTGCTGGCCACGACACCCTTGTTAATTGTCTGTCACAGACACAAATTACCTTGACATCATCTGCCATATAGATTGCAAGGTATGAAAGGGTGTTATTTTTTTCCTCCTGTCAAAGAGTTTGATCCTGAGTGAACATTTTCCCCTTACCAGGGTGGCAAATATTTATAATGATGTAGGTGATTGCGACAAATGGGCAAAATGTGTGGAAATGTTTTTCCTATTCTCATAGACTTTTTCCCAACCAAAGAGACATAAGTTTCTGTTTGCTAGTGATGTGCCTTGTGTTTATAATTCCAATACTCTTAACATTTTCTCCATTGTAGTTGAAATAGCACAATAATCTTAATTTCTAAATATTTGCATTGTACTCATTTAAAGAACATAAGTATTACTTTTATTTAAACTATTTAGAAAACAAACAATTGATTGGATGGCAAAATCATGGTTTTATTTTTTTTTTAATATCTTGTTCAACCAATTTACAAATAAAAAAATGAACATTTTTGTCTATGTACAAGAAAAAAAAAAGGTAATTTTATAAGAGAATGTTACTGATACAGAAGTGTGTAGCCTTTGGGAAGAACACTTTCACTCACAGATTCTAATCCAAGTTAGAGAAACCACACACTAAAAGACAAAGGATGGGCGGGGAACCAAAAGTATTGTATCTAGTTCTATTTTCACCCCCCTTCAACTGGCTGACTTTAACATCAAATTGTTAAAAAAACACACCATTTTTCATGAAGAACACAGAGCATGACAGGTTTTATGTCCTAATGTGAACTTAGGCAGGTTTTACAACTTAGCTATTTACAAAACTTGAACAGGCATGACATGATGACTTCAATTAGGAAAGGGCACATTTCTACTCCAAGTCAATTAGGACTTAACATGATCTACTGTTGAATTTTCTACAGGTGACATAGGGTGTGGATCATTTGGTTTTCTTCAGTACATTGTATTGTGTATTGATAAGTTTCTTACAAAAATAGCATGACTCATCTCTTAATCAATAATAATTAATGCTTCAAAACTTGGATCAATAAAAACAATCTATATATATCTGTACAGATTAGACAAAGATCTCATATTTTGACCTAATTCACACAATGTAATACATGTTAGTATTCTCAATAACAAGGTCACATGAACACTTACAGAAGGGCACATTATCACTGGGAAATGGGGCAGGTGGAAGGTGTCTATATTATAAAAACACAAGAAACAGTGATATATCATCTCTGCACAAATATATAGATATACTGGTTCCAAAAAAGGGGTAGGGGAGGGGGTCATACGTTTGAAGCAAAACATTTGAACACAACCAATTTGTATGTCTTCCATTTAAAAGAATAAAAAAAAAACATATATCTGTAGTGCCTGATTAAATTACATAATCGAAAAAAAAAAAATTTGGTACAAAAAGCATACTAACAAGTTGCTCGATGTTACTATTTATATCTCTCCATATTTGATTATGTTCTGTGTTAGCTTACTGATTTGTTTTGTGGGCCACATTTAATAAGTGTTTATTTTGAATGTTATTTTTATTCTGAGGACACTAACAATTACCAAGAAAACTGTAGACCCTAAAGATCTGCCGAGTAAATTGGGAAGATAATGGAAGAAGTTCGTTATTGTAAAACAATCTACCTTTTCCAAGCTAAGCATAAATATGTATGTTATATTCCTGTTACTGTTTGTTCACCAGGCCTCTATTTATGAGTTTATTAAGCATTTGTCAATCAATTAGTACAAAATCAATTGAAGTATTGTCAATATTTATGTCTATTATAGTAAAAGCTAAATCGCAACATAAAACATCACTTCTACTACACCACCAATGCAATAAATTTAGCAAATAAAAAGGTGTATGTTTTGTTCGTTATTTAGCAAGTCTCTAATGTCAACACACTGCCTTCAATACAAAAACAAACAACTAATTATTTGTCTACAAACTAATAATGTTAAGATGTTTGTTTACTTCTTAGCTAAACAACAATCCACACCACACAGGTTCTTAAAACAAAGTTTACATCAACTACTTTTTTTTTTCTTTCTAAGTGCACCAAAAAAAAAAAGCGTCAATTAAATATAATTCAATCAAAGGAATAACATTTCTCCTGGACACATCAGAGCATGAGCATTGAGCAATGCATTGAACATGTGAAAACTGGGGACAGTGCTTCAACAAGACTATGTTAAATGTGAACTCAATCTAGTGACCTACAGCAGTAAGAAACAATTCTGTACAAATCATGATCAAAAAAAAGAAAGCTAACAACTATAAATTCCTACTACAATTTTTAAACAATAGAGCTCTTATGTTGGTGCCAGATTTAAAAAAAACAAAGCAATCTTACTTGGTTAAGCTTTGTGTTACAACCAGGATTATTGGAACAGATGTAGATAAAAAAACCAACAGTTCCTATACTGCTGACAACAGAAAACCAACATTCCTTTGAAATGCTTTAGTGAAGTGCACTAAAGCATTTCTAAAGTACAATTTAACAAATAAAAAGCTGCTTCCATTGCTGTTTTTTTAATAACTTTATGAACAAGTTTTATTTTCCATTGCTTTTTTTTTATTACATCATAGACCAACCTCCCGTAGGATGGCAGATGGAAGCGTTCAAATCTCGGACAATCGAAATAACAGTCCAGAGTGCATGAGCAGGCAGCCATCCCAGGACTTAGTATGCACCGTATATTTTATCTTTTCAACACCCAAAAGGTCAAAGGTTTACTAAAAAATAAACCAAAAATGTAAAAAAGCAATTAGAAAGCGCCATCAATGTCTGTAGAGTGCTAGCAAAGCAGTTACTTCTCTCACAACCTAATTCTCTTGTCAAATAGTCAAATCAATGACATTCTTCTAATTAACACAAAATGAAAAAAAAAAAAAAAAAAACAAGTTACAAATAAAAAAAAACAACAACAAGATTGTTTTAAAATAACAAAGATGGGTAACTTTGACTTAAAAACAACAACACATTCCTACACAGTTCAATAATAAAAAGTCTCATTTAAAGCAACCCAACAATGAGAAGAAAAAAAAAAAACACCACTGTGTGTTCATACCATACTGACATTTCCTATACATCTGGTTACTTTACACATAGAAGAACACAACAGAATAACACTGCCAACACGTTCACTTACTGGTATATTAAATAGGTCATTATGTATATTTATATACAGCTATTGTAGCAAATTAAAAGTGAGAGTGAATGTACGAAACAACTAAGGACAAGAACTCAAGACAGGCTCTTTAAACCACACCAGACACTGAGTGATCTACCCTGGGTGTGCTCACTGACACCAAATGAAACAAAAATGACTTGAGTTGGTATCTGAATAATACATTGTACAACTAAAATTAACTGAATATAGTTATTGTTTAGACAAGTCTATAAGTTGAAACTTTATAGATTATTTTGCATAAAAAGTAAAAAAAAACAACAACAAAAAACATAAAAACACTTTGACACTAAGAAAACTGCCTAAAAATTAAGGGCATAATTTTTAAAAAAATGTAATGATGATAATAAAAAAATGTGTTCAGCATTTATAAAACTGGCTAATCAGAAAATGTACTTTGAAAATATGTACATAGTAATTCATTATTTTAAAAAATATTGTTTAAAAATGCATCACTTAAAAATTGAGTTTGAATAAAAAATCAGGTCTGGGCTATCTTTCAAGACAACATTGACAACAGTAAAGATGAAACTGACCAAGAACTGTCCACTAGTACAGCTGTTTGTTGATAGCAGCAACACCCTTAGTCTCAGCCACCAGAGCTGCTGACACAATCCATCCAATCCTATTGTTTAAAAGAATTCCTAAAAGTGCTGAAACAAATGAGACAAAAATGTACTTGTGTAATAGGTCATGTTAATAAATATACAATAACAAGACAATGTTGTGACTAGAGATGTGATGATCATGGGGGTGGGGGGGGGGGGGGGGGGGGGTGGAGAGCCATAAAAATTAGACTGATCTTCAATTACGAAAAAAAAAGTGTGTGTTCTCAAGATCTATTTTGTTGATGCTTTCCCTGATCTATGGCCACCATCTCATAGCTTTAAATTGTACGTTTTATACACACACAAAAAAGACATAATAGGAACACTTGTATCTATAATAATATAGAAAATGTTTTATTAATTATTGCAATTATAATAATTATAGATAAAGGCTATGGCTATCTTTATACTGCACTTAATTGCTGTATAATACAACATTATTATATATAAATCATTCTATGGGTAGGGCACTTTTAAGTCTTAATTTCCAATGATTTATTACCCTAAGTTTGGGTAAGTGTACAAAATAATACTATTGCTAACTGAAAAACAAAACTTCCAATGAACCAATTCTCCTATCCCATTTTGTTTTTCTTTACTGGGTAGTCGGCTAAAAATTCTATTGAAGACTAGGAATAAAAACATTCCTCTCTAATGAGTAACTAGCATCTATTGAGATTAATGGAGATGGTCGACATGCTAGTCAGATGTTAACTTAGAAATGGCAGCTTGTCACCCAAAATCACTATCACCCTTGTGAAATACATGGATAACATTAAGAGAAACTGCTACAAGGCAAGCTGATGCCACCTTTCAGCTTCAGTCATCATAATGAAACTATTCCATTAGTCTTCTGCAAAATAGTGTCATTTTATGGAATTCCTTGGGCACACACTTTGTGTAGTGAGACAGACAAGTGTTTCAAATTAAAATAAAAAATTAAGTCTCCTCACATGACATGCTTTGTGATTAGACTGTCTACAAATCTTTTGATTGCTAGTTGTTTGGTGCAAGTATCCAATAGAATAGCATACTTCATGGCAGAAAGTGACGAAGTGAACTTTACTCTTCAACAACAAAGACTGCCAAATGAAAACGGATCTCTACTTACCATTACTATTAATGTTTGTTCTCAGCTAGCCTGACACCCTGCAATTGTTGTCTAACACCTTCCAGCTGGGGACACAAGTATAGAGATGTGGCTAATGAGAAAACACAACATCAACATTAGGACTAGACATATATATCAAGCTTGTACAGTTTACAACTCAATGTGAAATTTAAATAACCAAACATTCAATGAAATTATATTTTTATTCTCTCAAACCAGAGGTCAATGGCAATGCCTACAAAGTCACATTTTTAGAAAGCAACAATAACATGGACACTTGCTTGTATTATTATCTCTGTCAAATAGCTGCACACCGAAATGTATTTAAACTATTTCAATAGTTCAATACTTTTTAATGGCACCTTTTCGACAAACAAAGCAGCATAGGTAAAAAAAAATATTTCTGAATTTATCATTTACCATTCAGTCAGTCAGACTATCACTTAAGCAAACCTTAGGTTTTAAAAATAGCTCTTAATAAACTTAATTTTTTATTTTAATATTTAGAAAACAGACATAGAAGAATTTTGGCATTAAAAAACAGAGAAAAAAACAAAGTTCAGCCTAAGTTGAGGGATTAGGAAGAAACTGTACTAAAGAAAACTATTATGACCTATGTTTGTGATGCCCTGTAAATCAAGACCTGTCCTCATTGAGTTGCCTCCCTTAAAGTTATAACAATGTTATAGTTTCTGCTATTCTTTATCATCAACTTATGAAATATGAGTCCAACAACTTTGGCCTAAGCACAGCTAAATTGCTTAAGTTTTTGTATCAACACTAAATTAACATCATACATATTAAAACATTGTTCTGTTAGAAATGTGAATGTAAACTTACTCTTGAGTCTCCATTATGATTTGGATGATTGGGCTGGTCCTCATCTAAGAAATAACACAAGTATTATAGTGTTAGTATTTACCATTGTTCATTGTGTCTAGGCATCATAATGAAAGTACTACAATATACAAGTCTCATAAAAAAAAAAGAAGATAAAATCTAAAAAAAAAAAAAACAAATGCCAGTCATCTGTCCTCCAGGATTCAATGCTATTGAATAAATCTTTGCACATGAAGTATAAACTGATCTTAAGTTTCAGTCCTGCTTGAAGGTTGAGATTTAATTTAAAAAAAAAAAAGATTTTTTAAGGTCTATGCCATGTCCAGTTCTAATTGATATGTGACATCTTTTGGGGAAGTAAAAGTTATTAACTGACCAATGGTATAGGTGAAGCTTACTTTCCTAGCCCAGAAGACCTGTGGCTGGTCTTGAATGATATTAATATAGAATTGGACAATAACTGACCTGCAAAAGCAACAGTCTGCAGTCTATTTGCTTTGTTGGAATCTTTAGACAACTCCTGTGCCTTTGCTATCACAGCCTGTGCCTGGACTGCATCCGCTTCAAGACTTTTCATTCTAATATAAAAACAAATACATTTGTTAGTACAACAACTTGGAAAAAAAAAAAGACTTAGTAAAAAAAAGGGTTGATTGCAAGGCTAATGGCAAGAAACTGTAATGATGACCTGATGCTAGGTAATACATATATAATATGTATACTACTAATCCTGTCAAGTGTATCTTCAGAAACATTTCTAACATTAAATAGTTGTTTTGTTTTTCTTTAATATTCAATGTAATAAACAAATGTATATAGGGAAATAAATGTTTTAATTTTAATCTGTGACTTTAAAATTATGAAATGTTATAGTGTCTATCAATGAAGCTAGGTCTGCATAACATTATTTTCAAAAGCTATGATATTATGTTTCTATATAATAAAACCAGCCAAATAGCCCCAGGCCTAAGTTTAAAGGAATATAAGTCTATAAATACAGAAGCAGACTACAGGCATAAGATTCTGAGTGAACGTTTTGGTTTTTAATTTAAAAAAACAAACAAATATGGATTTCAGAAGAAAATTTTTCTATCAATAGATTACTAAAAATGAATTAATTTTGAAACTAATACAGCTAAAAACAAATACTTTTAAACAAACAGTTGCAGCCTTTTGGGATTCTGTAACAAGAAAATTGTCCAATAAGTGTACACATCTACTTAATTTCTACAGACATCATCTATCCCCTGCTAATGTGAACTAGTGTCAAACTTACACCAATAAAGACAAAACTAACAAGCTACTTACTACTTTAAAAAAAAAATTCTACCCAAAATACCAAATTAAATAAATTCTCACCTACAAAGTCTAGTCAAAATGCCAAAAACAAAAACAAATATAGTTTCCACATACTAGCACTAGAAGTGCCTTAGTCATTGTGTGTCAACATATGTATCTTGAGTATGTGTATATATATATATATATATATATATATATATATATATTAATAGAAGTGTCTTCAGTAGTTAAGTAGCACTGTAGTTAACACATGCTTATAAAGAACAAGTTTAGAGCAGATTGTAACTAGTGTAGCAATTGAGAGTTAGCCAATTAGTATTTGACTTTAAATAAACTAAATCTTTCTATATGAATTTTAATAATATGAATTTTTTTTTAACATGACATTGAAAGAAACACAAACAAATCCTACAATTTTATTTCTACACTGGTATAAACAAGTTAATAAAGGAATTCTTCCAATATATAAACATTATAACATTTAAATAAAAAAAAAAAACTCATTACAAATGGTCAGACTGAGAACAAGAAAGTTGAAAAAAATTGTTTCCTAATGAATCTAATATTTCCTGTTTACTTCTATGATTATCTCCATGCATCTAATTGTTTGACTTGGTCATGGTTCCTAGAGTTTACTCAACAAGATGATTGAATAAACTAAAAAATAGAGCTCAACCATTCTAAAGGATACTGGAAGTGACTGACTTACTCTCAAAGGACCTAGTATAGACATAGAGCAAAACAGTCAAACAACCCTTACAGATACCACACAATTCTTTTGTATTAGACCCACAAAAAAATAAAAATTAAGTTCTACCTTCATGCCCCATCTTTTGTATCTTTTACAAAAATGAACATTAGACATAGTTTATTTCTGCTTTTCAAAAGTAAAGTTCACCAATATTCAAAATAAATCCACAGTGATCTCAAGTCAACTTAAACACTTTAAACAACATGTACTGGGGTCATTATTTTTCTTTGATCCTAATTTGAATTTAGAGACTAATCGTTTGTTGTTGTTGTTGTTTATAAAAGTGATGGTATAAATTAAAAAATGAAAATGTTCAATGTAGTTTAGTGCTTGCATCACTCTTAAGAGTTATGACTACAATAAGATGGGGGTAGTATTAAGTTATGAACAAGTCATTCTTGTGTCATATTATTTGCACTATTCATTGGCTAATTCATAGTAATCATTCATGTAATCTCAAATGGGAAGCGTGGTCGAGAGGCTAAGTGGGCTTGAACTTGGTTTGTCTTGGCTACCAAGAAGGTGCTCGAGGTTCGACCCCCGACTCGGGCAGAGTTGCGTTTACTGAGCGCCTAAAGGCAGCATGGAAAACCAACTCCTAGATACCCCCTCCCCCCCACCGGTCCACAAATGAGATTGGACCAAAGCGCTCTGAGCATGCTATAAGCATGAAAGTAGCGCTATATAAAAGCTATAATAATAAAAAAAAATGTATATCAACTGTCAGGATATTACACTTCAAACTACAACTGTCTTCAAGATGCAATACAAGTGTGAGTTGATGACAAGCTAATAAATAATGATCTACAACACCATGAACCTTCTAGGTGAACAAAAGAAAGCTAAGTTTATAAAGAGCTTATCTACTTCATCTAGCCAGAGTTAGCCCTTTTTCTAATTTTTAAATAGAAAAAAAACAACTTCTGCAGAGATGGTTGGCAAACAACTACACATAAATAGCAGACATTTTAAGAAACTTAAAAGATGTTTTTAAATAAAAGAATTTATAGAAATCTAGCAATAAAATCCATCCACTTACAAAATATTAATCATTATATATAAAATCCATATAGAATAGAATACATGTAAAAGCTTTCAAAAGATTAAAATTTCTTCTAAAAAAAGGAAATAAAATATTATACAAAAAAGAAATTAAACGGTTAAAATAGTTTGAAAGGAAAGGGAGACAACCATATGTTGGCTACTAGTATGAAGAGAAAAACATGTCAAACCTAGCCCTCCGATACGATGCCCTTTTCTCTGCCTCTCTTTGCCTAGCAATAATACCATCTGAAGATTCCTTTGAAGTAACACCCCTAAGATTAAGAATCCAATCTAATTTATCCACTTTAAGAAAATGTGATGCATAAGTATTTCAGGACAATTATCTACAAGTGTAATCTGTGACAAATCAGTGACATGTTACAAACAAAAGTGACACATATTCATGCACAGTTGTCTGGACTGTTGATGAACAGGAAGAGAAAGAGACAACATCAGTGCTAGATCACAAACTGACTCAAATACCTTTTGGAATCAAGACTGCAAGGTTGTTATGTGGTGAGTAGGGGATGACACAAAAAATGAAGATAAAAAAAACATGAAGTCAGTAACCATGTCAAATCAGAAACTCATCAATGATTTGTACAAAACTAATGAAACATGATGATGTGGTAGAGACCACCTTGATATTATCATTCTAGACTTATCACATTTCTCTTTTAATCAAGGTAACAAACATGGCTATGTATTTTTACATTAGTGACTATTGTTATGCTAGAAAATAGTGTTAAACTTGCATTTGCAGTTACACTACTCATAAGTTTCAAACTAAAATAAAAACATTAGTTGGCAGGTAACAAAGTCTCCTTTACTTGAATAAAAGCTGAAATTGCAGATGTGTGAATGACTTTTCTAGGGGCAGGAAATATTATTGGAACAGTTTTCTTTTCGTTTGATTCATTTATTTAGAAAACCTACAGCAATAACAAAAGCTTTAACCATGCCAGACCAAAGATGCTTAAATTAAGTCAATCTATGCATTACTTTCTTTACAGCTTTTTTACTTGTACATATTTCTAAATAACTATTATGAAATTTCCCAGTCTCTTTTGCTACATAAGATCTTTGTGATGTACAGGCATGTCTTAATTAAGTAACACTAAAAACAACACTCTTCCAATACTTTATATTGTTCTAGTAGCACAAGAGACACAAATAAACAGTTCTCTCAGTGACCATTAGCAAGCTGATTATATAGTTGAACTTTTTTTATTTTGTAACCAAAAAAGAATATAAATGTATTTTGTGTTTCGACAAACCTACCTTGAAAGAACCTGATCCAAATCATGATCTGGAGTGATGTCCCCTGTTCCTCCTGTAACATAAGATAGTATTTCAGCCTGTGACATGCCACCGACTTTCTTGGCTGTCAGTGTGATGTGTCAATTAGTTTAAAAACAATGTTAAGACAGCCACAGAAACCCAGAAGCCATTGTGAATAACCAAGACAAGCAGTACAGAAGATCAGAGATGAGTTAATCCATCAGGTCAGTTAAAATTGTACATATATTATCCAAAATCACAGATGGAATGAAGTTGTTAGTTATCAAAGCGTGTTATAAGTTATCCAAAATGTTGATAATTATCCACAGTTTTTACATGTAGGCGTTGGTGAATATTGCAGCAGTTGTAAGCCACACCATCAAGTTAGTGTGAAGAACATGTCAGTGACCAACCAGCATAGCAAACATTTTCAAGAAGAAGAAGAAAAAAAATATTTTGTTAGCAACCAATCAAACAGTTGATAAATAGAGATCATTCCTGCTAAACTTTAGAATTTAATGCTATAATAATGGTTCAAAGTGAATGCTATACTAAGAATGAATATTGACTAGTTGTAACTAAGTCTAAAATGCAAGAATTGAAGCCATAAATGTAGGACTTGGTCAAGGTGACACCACAACTAGAATGTCTACAGTTAGTAACATATTTTAAAAGCCAAACGATGGGAACAGTATAGTTCAAATGTCACTGGTTTGAAAAAAAGCACTATCTCAATACAATTAATTATTTAGCTAGGACAAAGTAATTAACGAACAATTATATCCAATGAGTCTATTACAGAGACACAACCTGGAGGAAAGGGGAATTACATGCCAATGATTACAACACACACTATTTTGCTTTGTAAAAGAGGATTAATGCACACACACAAACTTGTATAGTTAAAAAAAAAAGAATGCAAGCATTACCTCATGGTATACACGAAATAGGACACCAATAATTAGAGTCATTGTTACTGACTCTAGTTAAAGATTATTGTGAATGGAACTGCCATGCACTGATAACATTGAACAACAAGCAATGGCCAACAAAGTCTAAAGATTAAAAGTTTTACAAAATATTTGTGGCCCAAGTTGAAGTGAGTTCGGTTTTCATTGAACTTATTTCAACAGGTACATGCAACTGAAGCTCTAAACTTTCGGCTACTTGAGGCATACATTATTTGCTTAAGGATCTAAAAGGTGGTCAAGAGGCTAAGTGCACTTGAACTTAACTTGGCTTGGCTACCTATGAAGGGCTCTAAGTTCGACAACCAACTCGGGCAGAGTTGTGTTTACTGAGCGCCTAAAGGCAGCATGGAAAAACCTTCTCCTAGATACCCCCTCCCCCACTGGTCCACAACTGAGCATGCTATAAGCATGAAAGTAGCGCTATATAACTCTTTCAGTGCGAATTATTTTGATAGAAAAAAATGAAGCTTTCCGGGATTTACTTGCTGAGAGTAACGCCGCACTGAAAGAGTTAAAAGCCGTAATTTAAATTTTTTAATTTAATCCTTTAGCTTGGAGAAAGTCAACAAGAAAATAGTTACTTCAAAAACAACAAAAAAAACATAACTAAATCTTATTACAGGAAACACAATGCCAAAAAAAAAAAAAGTATAACCAGAAACATAAGTCAAGTAAAAAAGTAAATAAAGTAAAAAAGTAATAAAGTAAAATAAAAACAAACATTTAGACAGATGACAACAGAGAAGGCAAATCATTTTTTTAAAGCAGAAGACATACTAAACTAAAACACTAGATTAACATTGAAATAAATACGAATTTAACCTTCTTCCTGCCGCAACATGGCCACCTCATGTTCAGAGAGGTAACTAAATTGTTTAGCTGAAGGTAGCAGAGAAACACCATGTTTATAACACAACCAGATCTTTTAGTTATTAAAATTAGCTTTAGATACATAACATAGAAGTATCTTTCAAAGGTAATATAAGTCCATCTTAATTTAAAGTTAATTTAAAGGGATTGAAAAATGTATTCGTTAAACAACTCACCAGCTGGTCTTGTAGCTGGAGCATCTTTGATTTCCTTCTCAAAATACTTTTGCTTCTCCCTGAAGCTCATCTTCTCAATTTCAGCATTGGTTGCAGCCTGCAAAGAAACTGTACTTTAAAGAACTGACATTACAGAAAAGCAAATGTAAGTCTCATATATTTATGAAAATGCTAAATTGTGTTCCAATCAGCAAAGTCTATAGATCTCATGGGCTAACCTTTATGAACAAAGTCAGTGCATATACAGAAAATGTGTGCTAAAGAAAATGTAAAGAACAAAAAGAATTAATGGATGCAAAAAGTGTTTGTGTGCAACATTTCACAGGCAACTCAATCTAGCACTTTGCAACCAAAAAAAGTCTTAGTTAGTATAATGATTAACAGCACTCATCATAGGAGCTTACATGCAAATGCCTTTGTTAAATCAACAAGGTTCTAATTATCAGCAATATCTTAACAAACTGACACAGACAAAACTTACCATCTTAAAAATGAACACAAAAATATATCAGTGTAGGAGAACTAGATCAGAGCAACAGAGGAAATGGTCAAAGAATAGCCACCAACAAGTTCTTACACTGGAGCTTCACTCAGTTCTGACTGGCATTGAGAAATGAAAGAAAGGAAGAGGGGGGACGTTCTGCAGCTCTGAGTTAGTTGTGTGAGTCAAAGGGGTGAAGGCCAGAGACACTACAAGGGAGCAACAGCTAAGAGATCAATAATTCCAGCCTCTCCTCCCTCTCATTCACCCCTCTAGCAGGACAGTCTAGCAATCATTAGCTCCCTCCTTCCCTCACTCCCAGCTGGTATTCCTATTTGTCAATAGTTTCCATCAAGCTCTACAATCACATGATAAATATAGCTGACTCAGTTAGCTCCACAACATGCACTTGATTTGATGGCTCTTGGTATTGATTTAGCCTTCATTGTGGTTTTATTGACTAAACTTTTGAAGGCTTCTACACATTGGCAGAAATCTTTCTACTAAATAGATTCAATGTACAACAGTTATTCAGCTAGATATGTCATCATTTCCATCCATCAAGGTTGTGATAGCTGGGACATAACCTTCTTGGTAGCATGAATTTAATGAATAAATTGTCAAAGCCAACAACTCCATCTTGTGCAGCAGTAGTTTCCTAACCACATAAAAAAAAAAAATGTAAAATGTTTCCTGATAAAACCTTGTTCAAAAAATTATTATATATAATAGGGAACCTTTTTTTCTTCTTTTTTCCTTCTCAAACATTATCTTTCACTTTCAGCAGTTTAGAATCCACTAACAAACTTTTTTTTTTGTCAATAACAATTACAACATTTATTACCTTTTTATTATCAAAACTATAAAAATTGAAGAATAGAAATTATCTTTTTTTACTACAAAAAAAGAACTGTTAAAAAAAATATGCAAATTAGTTTCAGCTTGATTTTTAATTTTTTAAAGAACAAAAGTATAGTAAACCATTCTAGTTGGTGAATGAGGGCCCCTGAGGCAATGACATCCACTATTCTAATAAACCAGTCTAGTTGGTGAATGAGGGCCCCTGAGGCAATGACATCCACTATTCTAGTAAAAAATTCTAGTTGGTGAATGAGGGCCCCTGAGGCAATGACATCCACTATTCTAGTAAAAAATTCTAGTTGGTGAATGAGGGCCCCTGAGGCAATGACATCCACTATTCTAGTAAACCAGTCTAGTTGGTGAATGAGGACCCCTGAGGCAATGACATCCACTATTCTAGTAAACCAGTCTAGGTGAATGAGGGCCCGAGGCAATGACATCCACTATTCTAGTAAACCAGTCTAGTTGGTGAATGAGGGCCCCTGAGGCAATGACATCCACTATTCTAGTAAACCATTCTAGTTGGTGAATGAGGGCCCCTGAGGCAATGACATCCACTATTCTAATAAACCAGTCTAGTTGGTGAATGAGGGCCCCTGAGGCAATGACATCCACTATTCTAGTAAAAAATTCTAGTTGCTGAATGAGGGCCCCTGAGGCAATGACATCCACTATTCTAGTAAACCAGTCTAGTTGGTGAATGAGGACCCCTGAGGCAATGACATCCACTATTCTAGTAAACCAGTCTAGTTGGTGAATGAGGACCCCTGAGGCAATGACATCCACTATTCTAGTAAACCAGTCTAGGTGAATGAGGACCCCTGAGGCAATGACATCCACTATTCTAATAAACCAGTCTAGGTGAATGAGGGCCCGAGGCAATGACATCCACTATTCTAGTAAACCAGTCTAGTTGGTGAATGAGGGCCCCTGAGGCAATGACATCCACTATTCTAGTAAAAAATTCTAGTTGGTGAATGAGGGCCCCTGAGGCAATGACATCCACTATTCTAGAAAACCATTCTAGTTGGTGAATGAGGACCCCTGAGGCAATGACATCCACTATTCTAGTAAACCAGTCTAGGTGAATGAGGACCCCTGAGGCAATGACATCCACTATTCTAATAAACCAGTCTAGGTGAATGAGGGCCCGAGGCAATGACATCCACTATTCTAGTAAACCAGTCTAGTTGGTGAATGAGGGCCCCTGAGGCAATGACATCCACTATTCTAGTAAAAAATTCTAGTTGGTGAATGAGGGCCCCTGAGGCAATGACATCCACTATTCTAGAAAACCATTCTAGTTGGTGAATGAGGGCCCCTGAGGCAATGACATCCACTATTCTAATAAACCAGTCTAGTTGGTGAATGAGCGCCCCTGAGGCAATGACATCCACTATTCTAGTAAACCATTCTAGTTGGTGAATGAGGGCCCCTGAGGCAATGACATCCACTATTCTAGTAAACCAGTCTAGTTGGTGAATGAGGGCCCCTGAGGCAATGACATCCACTATTCTAGTAAACCAGTCTAGTTGGTGAATGAGGGCCCCTGAGGCAATGACATCCACTATTCTAGTAAAAAATTCTAGTTGGTGAATGAGGGCCCCTGAGGCAATGACATCCACTATTCTAGTAAACCAGTCTAGTTGGTGAATGAGGGCCCCTGAGGCAATGACATCCACTATTCTAACAAAAAACAAGTCTAGTTGGTGAATTATGGCCCGAGGCAATGACATCCACTATTCTAGTAAACCAGTCTAGTTGGTGAATGAGGGCCCCTGAGGCAATGACATCCACTATTCTAGTAAAAAATTCTAGTTGCTGAATGAGGGCCCCTGAGGCAATGACATCCACTATTCTAGTAAACCAGTCTAGTTGGTGAATGAGGACCCCTGAGGCAATGACATCCACTATTCTAGTAAACCAGTCTAGGTGAATGAGGACCCCTGAGGCAATGACATCCACTATTCTAATAAACCAGTCTAGGTGAATGAGGGCCCGAGGCAATGACATCCACTATTCTAGTAAACCAGTCTAGTTGGTGAATGAGGGCCCCTGAGGCAATGACATCCACTATTCTAGTAAACCAGTCTAGTTGGTGAATGAGGGCCCGAGGCAATGACATCCACTATTCTAATAAACCAGTCTAGTTGGTGAATGAGGGCCCCTGAGGCAATGACATCCACTATTCTAGTAAAAAATTCTAGTTGGTGAATGAGGGCCCCTGAGGCAATGACATCCACTATTCTAGTAAACCAGTCTAGTTGGTGAATGAGGACCCCTGAGGCAATGACATCCACTATTCTAGTAAACCAGTCTAGGTGAATGAGGGCCCGAGGCAATGACATCCACTATTCTAGTAAACCAGTCTAGTTGGTGAATGAGGGCCCCTGAGGCAATGACATCCACTATTCTAACAAAAAACAAGTCTAGTTGGTGAATTATGGCCCGAGGCAATGACATCCACTATTCTAGTAAACCAGTCTAGTTGGTGAATGAGGGCCCCTGAGGCAATGACATCCACTATTCTAGTAAAAAATTCTAGTTGCTGAATGAGGGCCCCTGAGGCAATGACATCCACTATTCTAGTAAACCAGTCTAGTTGGTGAATGAGGACCCCTGAGGCAATGACATCCACTATTCTAGTAAACCAGTCTAGGTGAATGAGGACCCCTGAGGCAATGACATCCACTATTCTAATAAACCAGTCTAGGTGAATGAGGGCCCGAGGCAATGACATCCACTATTCTAGTAAACCAGTCTAGTTGGTGAATGAGGGCCCCTGAGGCAATGACATCCACTATTCTAGTAAAAAATTCTAGTTGGTGAATGAGGGCCCCTGAGGCAATGACATCCACTATTCTAGTAAACCAGTCTAGTTGGTGAATGAGGGCCCCTGAGGCAATGACATCCACTATTCTAATAAACCATTCTAGTTGGTGAATGAGGGCCCCTGAGGCAATGACATCCACTATTCTAGTAAACCAGTCTAGTTGGTGAATGAGGGCCCCTGAGGCAATGACATCCACTATTCTAGTAAACCAGTCTAGTTGGTGAATGAGGGCCCCTGAGGCAATGACATCCACTATTCTAGTAAACCAGTCTAGTTGGTGAATGAGGGCCCCTGAGGCAATGAGGGCCCCTGAGGCAATGACATCCACTATTCTAACAAAAAACAAGTCTAGTTGGTGAATGATGGCCCCTGAGGCAATGACATCCACTATTCTAGTAAACCAGTCTAGTTTGTGAATGAGGGCCCCTGAGGCAATGACATCCACTATTCTAATAAACCATTCTAGTTGGTGAATGAGGGCCCCTGAGGCAATGACATCCACTATTCTAATAAACCAGTCTAGTTGGTGAATGAGCGCCCCTGAGGCAATGACATCCAGTATTCTAGTAAACCATTCTAATTGGTGAATGAGGGCCCCTGAGGCAATGACATCCACTATTCTAGTAAACCATTCTAATTGGTGAATGAGGGCCCCTGAGGCAATGACATCCACTATTCTAGTAAACCATTCTAGTTGGTGAATGAGGGCCCCTGAGGCAATGACATCCACTATTCTAGTAAACCAGTCTAGTTGGTGAATGAGGGCCCCTGAGGCAATGACATCCACTATTCTAACAAAAAACAAGTCTAGTTGGTGAATTATGGCCCGAGGCAATGACATCCACTATTCTAGTAAACCAGTCTAGTTGGTGAATGAGGGCCCCTGAGGCAATGACATCCACTATTCTAGTAAAAAATTCTAGTTGCTGAATGAGGGCCCCTGAGGCAATGACATCCACTATTCTAGTAAACCAGTCTAGTTGGTGAATGAGGACCCCTGAGGCAATGACATCCACTATTCTAGTAAACCAGTCTAGGTGAATGAGGACCCCTGAGGCAATGACATCCACTATTCTAATAAACCAGTCTAGGTGAATGAGGGCCCGAGGCAATGACATCCACTATTCTAGTAAACCAGTCTAGTTGGTGAATGAGGGCCCCTGAGGCAATGACATCCACTATTCTAGTAAAAAATTCTAGTTGGTGAATGAGGGCCCCTGAGGCAATGACATCCACTATTCTAGAAAACCATTCTAGTTGGTGAATGAGGGCCCCTGAGGCAATGACATCCACTATTCTAATAAACCAGTCTAGTTGGTGAATGAGCGCCCCTGAGGCAATGACATCCACTATTCTAGTAAACCATTCTAGTTGGTGAATGAGGGCCCCTGAGGCAATGACATCCACTATTCTAATAAACCAGTCTAGTTGGTGAATGAGGGCCCCTGAGGCAATGACATCCACTATTTTAGTAAAAAATTCTAGTTGGTGAATGAGGGCCCCTGAGGCAATGACATCCACTATTCTAGTAAAAAATTCTAGTTGCTGAATCAGGGCCCCTGAGGCAATGACATCCACTATTCTAGTAAACCAGTCTAGTTGGTGAATGAGGACCCCTGAGGCAATGACATCCACTATTCTAGTAAACCAGTCTAGGTGAATGAGGACCCCTGAGGCAATGACATCCACTAGTCTAATAAACCAGTGTAGGTGAATGAGGGCCCGAGGCAATGACATCCACTATTCTAGTGGACCAGTCTAGTTGGTGAATGAGGGCCCCTGAGGCAATGACATCCACTATTCTAGTAAACCAGTCTAGTTGCTGAATGAGGGCCCCTGAGGCAATGACATCCACTATTCTAATAAACCAGTCTAGTTGGTGAATGAGGGCCCCTGAGGCAATGACATCCAGTATTCTAGTAAACCAGTCTAGTTTGTGAATGAGGGCCCCTGAGGCAATGACATCCACTATTCTAGAAAACCATTCTAGTTGGTGAATGAGGGCCCCTGAGGCAATGACATCCACTATTCTAATAAACCAGTCTAGTTGGTGAATGAGCGCCCCTGAGGCAATGACATCCAGTATTCTAGTAAACCATTCTAATTGGTGAATGAGGGCCCCTGAGGCAATGACATCCACTATTCTAGTAAACCATTCTAGTTGGTGAATGAGGGCCCCTGAGGCAATGACATCCACTATTCTAATAAACCATTCTAGTTGGTGAATGAGGGCCCCTGAGGCAATGACATCCACTATTCTAGTAAACCAGTCTAGTTGGTGAATGAGGGCCCCTGAGGCAATGACATCCACTATTCTAGTAAACCAGTCTAGTTGGTGAATGAGGGCCCCTGAGGCAATGACATCCACTATTCTAGTAAACCAGTCTAGTTGGTGAATGAGGGCCCCTGAGGCAATGAGGGCCCCTGAGGCAATGACATCCACTATTCTAACAAAAAACAAGTCTAGTTGGTGAATGATGGCCCCTGAGGCAATGACATCCACTATTCTAGTAAACCAGTCTAGTTTGTGAATGAGGGCCCCTGAGGCAATGACATCCACTATTCTAATAAACCAGTCTAGTTGGTGAATGAGGGCCCCTGAGGCAATGACATCCAGTAGTCTAGTAAACCAGTCTAGTTTGTGAATGAGGGCCCCTGAGGCAATGACATCCACTATTCTAGAAAACCATTCTAGTTGGTGAATGAGGGCCCCTGAGGCAATGACATCCACTATTCTAATAAACCAGTCTAGTTGGTGAATGAGCGCCCCTGAGGCAATGACATCCAGTATTCTAGTAAACCATTCTAATTGGTGAATGAGGGCCCCTGAGGCAATGACATCCACTATTCTAGTAAACCATTCTAGTTGGTGAATGAGGGCCCCTGAGGCAATGACATCCACTATTCTAGTAAACCAGTCTAGTTGGTGAATGAGGGCCCCTGAGGCAATGACATCCACTATTCTAACAAAAAACAAGTCTAGTTGGTGAATTATGGCCCGAGGCAATGACATCCACTATTCTAGTAAACCAGTCTAGTTGGTGAATGAGGGCCCCTGAGGCAATGACATCCACTATTCTAATAAACCAGTCTAGTTGGTGAATGAGGGCCCCTGAGGCAATGACATCCACTATTCTAGTAAACCATTCTAGTTGGTGAATGAGGACCCCTGTGGTAGAAAGATATTCACTAGTTTAGTCTGATGTCCAGCAATGAGTCACAAAGTGTTGAGCTTCTGGAAACAATGAATTCATGGTTCAAACGAAGGTTAATCAAGTGTAGTAATTAGATGTGTGGGCCATGACTCACAAGCCACATCCATCACACAGGCAGGTCAAAATGTTACAGGTCAAACCAATCAGGTCAACTACTGGTCAGTTCCATCATAATTTTGTCTCTGACTAGATTGTTACCACACTCACACAATTTTTTGTGTGCTTCCATCAAAGTGAAGTTTTCCAGACCCCCCCCCCCCACCTGCCTTCCCCCCCATAGCCAACACCAAGTTGATCAATGAAGTTTATAGAGAGTCATATTAATTGATATAAATATATATGAATCTGAAAATCTAATTTTGTGATTAAAAAGCTTACGCAAAAATTTAATAAGGCCCACCAATAATATCTCTCTAATTACTAATTTAAAAAGTAACTAAAAGATTAAAATTTTGTTTTTTTTTTGCTACCAAACCATATGAGACAACTATTTATATCAATTGTTCTTAGCTGGCCAAAACAAATTTACCTTTGTGTTTTCAACATATGGATGATAATGAAATTGTTTTTATTTTTACCTATGACATCATTTTACTCAGTTTTTTAGTGGTTTTCACTCAACTCAAACTCAGTAACAATGTTTAAAGAAGAAATCCTAACTTAAAATAAATGGGCAGGAAAATTGTTTTTAGAACTAATAGACTAGATATCCAAAAGATTTGAATGGGATCCTTACAACTTCTATAAAGAAAGAAAAATCACTCAACACTTGCATTAGTAAACATTTAACAATGGCAATTGGCCTTCAAATTTGTCCAGTTGCTCAACTTTCAAAGGCTAACTTACAGTTTGGTTCACAGTACACAATTTATTTTTTTTTCAATGAAAAAATATTATTTTCAATGTTTAAAAAAAGGTTCACATAAACATCTTTGTCTAATTGACTGATAACCTATTACACGTCTGCTAACAAAGATGAAAGAGTTTTATAACATGTTGGATTCTATAATTAGTGATGCTTGAAAAAACATTAAAATAAAATAAAACTACAATGCAATTGTATGGTATGATGTTGGAGAAACTTAATTTTAACAACAGGAATGATGATCAATGTGCATTGTTTGAACACCAGCAGATAGACATAGATAGGGCAGCTTGGCTGGATGTAACAACATCAACTGCTACATTAAACAAAACGCAAGACAACCCAAAAACAACACAACAATGAATGTTTAAGAAAAGACTGAATCATAGTTTGAAATATGCTCAACAATATGGTGCAGACTTTTCAACAATTTGATTTGATAGAACATTCAACAGCAGACTAAATCTAATGGATGTATGTGTATCAGTGTCAAATTCAATGATACAGAAAAAGTCTCTTCAGTAGATAAGTCTCTTGAGTAACCTAACAAACCAGTAAGTTTGATGCTAGAACAATGTAAAAAATGGCATCTAACAAAGATTTTACATAAGCTAAATAAATATCTAAAATGTAGCAGCAATGTACAATAAATGTGAGTACAAATTCAAATACCAAATATTTGTTTTTTACCGAGTAGCATATTGCATAAAAAAAAAATAAAAAAAAATAGATAAATTTTAAACAAATATAGATATTAAGGTATTTTTGTTGTGTGTGTTTGGGGGAAGAAAAAAAAAAGGGGGAGGGGGTGATTTTAACAGGGGACTGCTTTTATTTATCACCTTTAATAAAAAGTTATGATATTGAAAAAAAAAAGGGGGGGGGGGGTAAATTTTAACAGGGAATTGCTTTTATTTATCACCTTAATAAAACGTTATGATTTTGAAAAAAAAAAAGGGGGGGGGGGGTTGAGGTATTAGCTCATTCTTTCTAATGTAAATGTGTGTGAAGTTACCTTGAGAATATATCCTGAAGGCACACGGGCTGATTTCCTCACATCAAAAGTTTCAGGAGGCGAAATGGGTGAGGAAACGTCCCCACCATCCTGGGCTTCATGCTTAACCGGTGAAACACTTGGTTTGAACACAGGCTTTGGGGCAATCTTAGGAGGGGCAAAGGGAACAGGCTTTGGTAGCACTACTGGCCTAGGAACAGTGGGCTCAGAAGGAGGCTGGGAATTGTTCAAAGTGGAAGGTTTTGAGAACGGAGCTGGTCGTGGAGAAAGTGCAAAAGGTTTTGGACCCAACAACACGGGGGGAGGTTTTGTTGCTTCGGCCGCTGTGCTGGTGGTGCTAAATGACCTGGGGGCTGTCAGAACTGGAGCTGCACTTAGCTGGGGCTCAGGTCTCTTCACATGCTGCATGCAAACCACAGAGTCAAAGAAACAAAATATAGATGTATATATATACACACATATATAAACAAGATGCTAGATGTTTTTTGTTGACAAAACTGGCCAAACAAATGATGACATGTCATGGTGACAAGAACAACAAGAAGAGACATGATGATTGATGGCTGGACACTCAGTGACGCACAAAACACAAACATGAGAGACCAAATATATGCATTGGTTCATACATTGGCCTACAATGTTTTCAAAATTGGCAACAGTATTTTTAAATGCCCTATATATTTGCTTTGTAGATGACCAATCATCAGGCATATTTGTACACACCCCAACCATGACAACAAGTATATAACAGTGTTTCTCAAAACTTCTAG
Source organism: Biomphalaria sudanica (assembly GCA_036873155.1). Classification (NCBI taxonomy): domain Eukaryota; kingdom Metazoa; phylum Mollusca; class Gastropoda; family Planorbidae; genus Biomphalaria; species Biomphalaria sudanica. Next base: position 137,420 of record JAZGLO010000202.1, on the reverse strand, counting down.
GAGCAAGCACTTTTAAAAAATTACTTAGGGGGTAAATTATGAAACTGATTTTAATTGGAGAAAAACATTCTGGCCATACACTAGTTTGCACAGTCCTGTATTGAGAAACACAGCTATATATATAACAGACAACAAATACAGTTTGAATGTAACTTATAGAAATGCAAAGTGTTGATTATTTATTTTGTGGTTAATAAAAAAAAAAAGAATGTGCAACCCCCTCAAAACAAAAATTATAAATCATGCCAGTCCCATTTATTTTATGTTTATCTGAAAATATCTGGTTTGAGAAAAAAAAATGAGTCTAAAATATCAAGATGATAAGATCCTAGGTAAAGGCACAAGTGTACAAACCATTACTAATCAATGACTAACACATGCTGCATAGAACACACCATGTTACAACAAATGTAAGGGTACAACAATCGTTGCAATACTAGAAAAGTTTACAATTATAGAGCTTATCATTATAGAAGGATTATGTCATTAATGACTGAGCTACTGGTCTTAGTCAAATAATAACTTTATTAGAACCTTCAGTTTGGTAGCTACCATCAATATGAATGACTATTTACATCAGTGCTTCTCCAGTTTACCAATATAATAATGAAAAGAATAACAAATTCCATGCAAATGTGTACTTCTCTCTTACAGCTTGTTTCCTTGTTGGACCAATATCATGTGTTATGTCATGTCTTATGGCATGACTGTAAAGATCACCTCTTAGAGAAGCACTGGTGTAAACATAATCTGTTATAGAAGGCCAGATTTAAAACCAAGATCAAATTTGTTAAGAAAACCTAAAGACACTTACCCCAAGGCTGTTGAGAGGTTTCTCAGCTACAGGTGGCTTTAGAGGCACTTGATTGTTCATCACAGATTGGTTGGCAGACTGAAGGAAGGGAATGGAATGGTTTTGAACTCACTTATTACAAACTGTAACATTAATTCATTCTTATGTTCTACACCTTGTATTCCTCTTGACATTCAAGAAGATAATTCCCACGCCCTACCTAGCTCATACTTGCACCAATGGAATAGATTATAGACAAGAAAGTGAGATTAAAATTAAGGTATTTCTAACCCATTCATAAGATCATGTTTTAAAGAGGGTTAATGAAATTTGTAGAATTGTAAAATAACAGTGTTCTAATAAAATTCATCAGACCATGACTCTATTGGTTGCTAAAGTCAGCTCCAAAAGCTCTAATCTTTGCATTTAATGGTCTATGTGATCGTACATACCTTGGTGTTTGGAGTGTGTGGAATTTGATTATTGCACATGTCAATTTAAAAAAGCAAGAGGTTTTATATCACAACTAATAAGTAAAGGTAATGAATCAAACCCAATCCACTTCACATTTTACATAAACTTTTTACATAAAGTCCAACTATTCCATTTAACAACATCACTGACTCCCTAGAGTGCTTTAACAATCCCATGCAGTGTTTGTTCTAATTGCAGTGTTTATTGTAATTGTCAACACTAACCCCCGCCTTCATCAGCTTAGGTTTCTGTTAAACTATCTCCAAGTACAAAAGCACCAACATTCCATTGTTTACTGATTGGCCATTGCTTCATCATTTGTGTTGTTATATAGTTAAGTTATTTAATCAATACAACTCTCAACAACGCTTACCTCACTCACATTTAATTTCATTTGTCCAATTCTTTTCTTCACACAGTTAAGATATTCTAACATGAAATAATTATAAAGGAATAGTTGCCAACTACAAGCTATGAAAGAAGAAAAAGACTACAAAAAAGCTACGCATCAAGATGAAAACTATAATTTCATTAATTCCATGCCACCAAGCTAAGAGAGAGAAAGAAACAAAAGTAGGTTCATGCAAGATATTCATTAGTGTTAGTTATATTTCCCAGCACTCAGGAACTGACTGTTTCAAATGTTCAATGAATAAATTATACAGCAATTCAATTCGTTAATATATTTCTGACTTCGATGTAAAAAAAAATATTTATTAACAAATGTTCTTATCTGCTACATTGAGTCATTAATTTGATACCATGTTTGGGTTTTCAAAGAAAATGTTAACATACACTTGTTGACACTGCTTGCTGCGGCACTTCAATCTGGGCCCGCTCAAGCTCAACTACTTCCTTCACTTGGTCTGCATGGATGACGGATACGCTGACAGGGGCCACCACAGCCGTCTCTGACTCGCTGCTGGATAAGATGGGCGGAGGAGATGGCATGGCAATGACTGGTGGACTAGGCAGTGGGGTACTTTGGACATTGATGGCAGGGGAGACAAGAATTGGTGGTGCCGGAGGTGGGGGGGATGGGGGCAAGGTCAGAGGGACAACTACTGGACTATCAGGATCATTCAACTTACTGAGTCTTTCCTGAAAATTAGTTGATCATGCTGGTCAAGATCTAAAAGTATGTTCTTATCAAAGCAAAGCATTGAAAGCAGTATTACCAACTAAAGATTAATTAAATTAATATAGATAGTGGTGCTTAAAGTACCCAAGTCACAGTACTCAAGATGAGATTATCAAGTTTTATATTGGTTTTATGTACTCATCACAAACCAAAAACATTAGAAATATAAATCTTTAAAAGACACTCATATTTTTTGTTTTTGCTTCTTTTTTAATTTGTATTGTTTTAAGTTTAATTCCATTTGACTTTGACCAAAAAGTGACTTGAATACCTTAAACCTTTCTATGTAGTCAACAAATGTCTAACACTTCATGCTAAAACTAAGCCATTTGTTGTTTGTTACACACGATATACAAAATGCAACGAATGAAAAAAATGAAAGAAAAGAAAACAAAAGAAAGGAACTCTGGGATTGCTGAAAATGACAAAGTAGATCTACTGAATGTTCTATTCAACCAGGCTTCATAAGCCCAACAGGTAAATGTAAGACTTGTGATCATGCAGAGTCTTGTAGACACAACTCATAGATGCTCTATAATTTGAATATTTTTATATATTTTTTTGCAGTGAAACGAAGCCAAACTTTTGAATAGAACCTACAAAAGCAAAGCAAAGTATATCTAATAGCCTACCATTAAAGGGTGTAGATCAAAATATTTTGTTTCAAATATTATTATGTCTATGGCATATCAATGTACTGGTGTTAAGTGCTTTTTTTGTAAAAAATAAAATAAAAAATAGGTGCTGGTATTTAGTAATTGATTGCCTAACATTTAACTACTAAAAATTAATAATATACGTTAAAATACAAGAAAAGTAATAATTTTTTCAAAAAGGTGCCAATACGTCGTACCGGTGCGTAAAGTCACAAAAAAAAAAGCCCTAGGTGTTAACTGTAAATTTCTACATTCCATGATTTCATTAAGAATAATTAAGATCTTTCAACACTACCTTAATTAATAAGAAAAAGATGGGATTTAATATCTTTCAAGATCATAGCAAAGCATTAATCTTTTCATGGTATTGGTAAAATATGTTACAACAGTTTGTATTAAGAGTTATTGCCTGCATTAATTATTGCCTGTAATATTAGTCTGTGAAAGTGACTAGCTGACAAGAACTGCCTTCTACCTTTTGTTCTAACTCCCATTGTTCTGTCTCTTTCATCATCTCCAGTTCCTACACACAAGAAAAAAAAAAAACAACAACAAAAGCCATAACATTCACCACAGTGCAGATAACTTAAAAGAAGAGTTTTTCCTAAAAGACTTCAGCAATAAGAGGGCATGCTATAGGACCAGCCAACATGACTGTATTGTCCTATCAGAAGAACTTATCAGCCAGGAAAACAAAAAACTGTCAGTGCTTTGTGAGCAGCAGTTCTAGAAAATATATTTTAAAACGTATTTGCTAACATTCATTCTCACAATCAAACTATGAAAAGCAGATTTGTTTCTAAAAACATTAAAGCAGCACCAACAATGATATCTTGGTTTCTAGAACATTTTAGCAGCATCATAAGTGATTTCTTTGTTTCTAGAACATTTAAGCACCATGTTGCATAGCACATTCAAACTTGTGCAACTTATGACATAATAGATAAAGTAGAGCCAGAGTATTTTTTTAAATTTCATTTTAGTTTGCTATCATTTAGTTTCTATAAGTTTGTGTTTCACTTACAAACACTAAAAACACAGCAACAAAGCAGTACTTGTGCAAAACAACAGCACAAGACACATGTGAGCAAAATGCATTTAGGGCACCTTCATGTACATATAATTAATTAGACACGCAAAAAGATGAATTGTTTCACTAAAATATTAACTAAAACGCAAAAAGATTCATTGTTTCACTAGAAAATTAACTAAGTCATTGAAAATATTTTACAAATGTAATCAATTCATTAACAATAAAATTTTAACCCATACCATGTAAATATTTACTTGAAAAAAAAAAATTAATATGCAATTAATGCAAATGAAAACCAATAATGTAAACACAAAAATAAGAAAAATAAAAGAAGAAGCTACATTCTAATGACCAATATACCAAGATACAAAGTAACAATTATTTAAGAGATAATTAAAGTAATATTAGTCAGTCATTTTGTTTCTTGTATAGTTAGCTATTAAATATTGTCTTTGAATGATGTAATAAACTCATTCAACTGTTGAATGACAGGCTAATTTAGTTAATTTTCTAAATTAAGCAAAAACCTACCTGCTGCAATATTCGAGCCTCCTCATCATCCCTGTCAATACTGGACACTGACCCATGCAGGGATGAGAGGAAGCCACCCTGACTGCTCGGGGAGGACAGCTCGGCCGGCGAGTTGGTCTCACTCTTTTCAGGGGGCTGGTCACACACCAAAATGGTCATCTTGTCCCCTACACTACGCAAAGCACGCACAGCTTCCTGATGTGTGGCACCAAGTAATGATGTGCCATTCACCTGAAAATTGTGACAAGACTTGTGTCAACTAAGTCTAAACTATACAATTAAAAATTAACTAAAGAAACATGAAGTTCTTCTAAAGGTCCTTTTAAAGCTTGGCGTCTGCTTTTTAGTTGTCAATGAAAGCATATAACTTAAAGTGTAGGGTCTAATTGATGTGTAGATTTTTTTGCTTTACCTTTATATATAATGATTCAAAGTAATATTAAACTAATTGAACAAAAATGTTTTTTTTTTAAATCTCCATTATTGTTAAAATGACAATAAACGATTAACAAATACCTCCAAAATTCTTTGTCCTGCTCGAAGACGTCCATCTCTAGAAGCAGCACCATCTTCATTGATCTGAACACAATATTTATATATATTTAAGAAATAGCTGTAATTTCAGAAAACATTTAGCATGGATTGATGTGTGTCATCTACACTACAACAGTTTTTAGATTCAACTTACTCTAGAAATAAATATTCCTTCATCACTGCGATTAGGAGTGGCCAGGTTTTTGGCCCCACCCTTGATTGACAAGCCAAGCTTCTCACTAGCTTCTTTCACAATGGTCAACTCCTGACAGAAAGTAGATCAAGGTTTCATTGTTAGAACATGAAGAAGAAATGACAATTTTCTATTCTAAACATCAAGTGAGTCTATGTTTGATAATATAATAATATAATTAGAAAGTAGATCTTATTATAAGGTTCAAGAAAGAATCACTTCAAAAACCAAATAAAAATAATATTAAAATTACATGTATAACAGCAAAACTTTTCACGAAATGGGAAAAAATTCACATAAAAACATAACTGTCATTGATAACTGTTATGTAAATGGTTTCTTGCTGAACCAAAAATGTTTTATAAAACAAAAAACTTCTGTCCCAGTTAAATGCAGAAGACTTTGGCAACACCTCCAATTAGAAAAAATGTCGATAGCATTAGCTGACTTTATCTGGGTAATTCAATATAATGACAAAACAAAACCAGCAAAGTCTAGTGATATTTAGATGTAGGATGTACTTTTGATATCATTGACATTCTTTGTAATATATTCTTTTACAATATTAAATAGTTAGTCATAGCAAAAACTGTATATACAAAAATAACAAGAAAAAAAAAAAGGGGGAGGGGGTTTCTAATTTAAGAAAAATGTTAAAAAAAGAAAAGAAGAATAAGGGGGGATGGGGGGGAGTTAAAAATTGTATGAGCTTCCGAGTATTTGTTGAAGATTTGGTGTTAAGTACTATGGGAGAATTAAAGGTAAACATAGGCTCACCCTGAACAAGGCACCAATGTATGTAGCCTCATAATTCTGTGCAGTGAAATAGATGGACTTCCTATTACACAGCATCAGAAATAGAAGTATCTTATAACTATGCACATTATTATTACATCAGACCCCAATTTCTAGTGTATGTTGAAAGATATCGTTTTTCTGGTTTTCTAGGATGAACACAGCTTGTTAAGGGGGAGCAGAATACAGCCTCTAAAGACACTCTTGAAAATAATTACTTCCCCTATAATGAGATTGTCTAATGACATAAAAAATTGTTGCTGTATATCAAAAATTATTTTCACATGAAAAATGCTTTCTAAAAAAAAAAGATTTGTTGAATGAAAAAGAAAATTTAAGTATTTATTTACACTGTTATTTTGTTTTTGTTTAAATATACACTTTGTGCATACCTTGTGCTATAAAATGTCTTAGTTAATTTCTTAAACATGAAAACTATGGGGAAAGCTGATAAGACAACAAAATTATGAAAGGTGTATTGAAAATAAATAAGAACAAATCTAGTTCTTAAAGATAAGAGAAAATACTTTTCAGTAACTATGGCACAGGAAATAAACACAGTAAACCTTTAGTGACAAGCAGCTGACAATGCCATAGTGATAGAAGTTTACCTGTAAGCCAGGTGGAGGTGGATCATGTCTGACTTTAAGGTGGATCTCATAGGTTGGAGATATCAATGCCATTACAGCCTCTTCATGAGTGGCATGCTTCAAGTCTTTGTTATTTACCTAGGAAAAAAAAGGATATATTTTATAAACACACAAGTTGGATGACCAGATAATATACACAGAATTTTTATCCCCGTAAACCTCTTTAAAATATTCAGAACAACACATTTCAAAAAAAGCTAAAACAATGTAAACAAATCTGTACATTTCAAATAGGAAAAAAATGGATTGATAATTAGCAGATGTTGAAAATGATTTTCATAGCTAAGTAAATTTTTTATTAATACCATGCTATCAGAAAAAGATAGTCACTTCATGCATTGGAAAATTTTCAGGCAGGTTAAAATAGGCAAAATATTAATTTTTAATTAGTCAAAGTACAGTAAAAGTAACCCAATTTAATAATATCTGACAATGTCACACTGTCCAGACTTTTTATTTTTGGACACATTTCAACTTTGTACAATTCCTCCTATATTAGCTTGCTAACTCTATGAGAAAAAAAGCATTTGTCTTCCGAACTGGGGGTCCCGGGTTTGAATCCTATTTTCAGGATCTTTGGGCGCCTCTGAGTTCACCCAGCTCTATCCTGACATTAGCTGGGGAAAAGTCAATGCGGTTGGCTGTTGTGCTGGTCACATGACACCCTCATTAACCATAGGCCACAGAAACAGAAGACCTTTACATCATCTGCCCTATAGACCCCAAGGTCTGAAAGGGGAACTTTACTTCACTTTTACTTAACTCTAGGATGGGCTTTAACGAATTCCTAGAAATTTGATAGTTTTGTATATGATTGGGACAAAAATTACTAGCTTATTGGCCATACAAAGAAAATTCTGGTTTGACCATAAAACTTTTCGAAATATCTTAAAATTAAATTTTATCTTGAACACACATCAGTGAAAATTCACGTTTATATCCACTAAAGAGTTAAATAAAATAGATGTTCAGGAACCATCTTATGTAGAATTCATTCTAAACTAATGTCTTTTTAAGTTTGTAAGTCTGGATCTATAGCACCAAACTATAATTTTCTTAACCATATCTCTAACTAGATCCAGTATTCTAGTCTACCTTATTGTCTTTTTAATGTCTCCTGGTCTGGACCTATATCACCAAACTAGAATATTAGATTTATACATGAGCTTAAACAGGATTTTTTTCTGGGAGTGATGGGGAAGGGGCTGATTAAAAAATGTTCTTTTTCAAATCTATCATTCATTAGTTATTAAGACCAAAGTAATCACTCTTACAGCAAGTCATCAGTTTCATAACGGAGGAATTGTCTTTTGAAATAAAGCTTTTTTTATTTTATACTTGTTTTGGTTAAAAGTCTGAAGGACACTCTTTTCTAGAAACTGGACTACTTACAGATAAAATTCTGTCCCCTATCCTCAAGTTTGTTTTGGAAGCAGCACCATCTTTCACTATCTATGGTACAAATAAAATGCAATATAAATATTGATGCTATCAATGGCAGATAAAACAATAAATACAGTACAAAAAAGTATCAAAATATGTGCTAAAAAACAACAAAAAGCTTTAAAAAAATAAGCAATATAAGCACTCTGTTGTCAACAATATTTGACAAATAGATGCCTGAACTAACTAGAAAAGTAAATCTACAAGTTACACCATGCTGTACAGTTTTTCTGTTTTTCCAAAGAAACAACTCTACATTTTAATATTTGACTTCCAGTGCTAGTACTTCAATCACTAGTAATCATTTAACTTTTAAAAATTTCCTTGATTTCAAAACTATTTAAGATTCCAGCTTGATCCCCATCTGCCAAAGGGACAGTCATATCCGGGTAATTGGACCACATTAGGTCAGGATCATTTCAGTCCTAATAATCAGCTAGTCCTATTAACATAATTCAATTGTATAATAATTGTTTCAGACGTATCAATTCAAAACTTTTTTAGATTAGTTTGTCATTATTAACTTTATGTCTGTTATAATGTTATTATGGCGCCTTAAGCCTACATTATGTTTTTTCACAGCACTTTATAAATAAAATTATTCTTACTTTAATAAATAAGAAGCAGGTCCCATTAAGGTCCAATTAACTTGATTTGACTGTATTATATTTATACTGCTCAAATCTTAAGTCTTTATGATGGTGTTAAATGAAAAGATTAAAACTGCCATGTTTGTAACTACATAGCATTAACCATTTCAAAACAGACAACAAAAAGAATCCAATTTCAATACTTGAATAAATAGTTAAAGAGCAAACAAAGTAAAACTAGAGCAAAACAAGTTTTGAGACTTGTAGCCTAGTTAAAACAATAACATGAAGGACTTACCTTGGATACAAAAACACCTGGTTCATCTCCACCAAAAGGTTGACTGGAGTGATCCACACCGCCCACAATACTGAGTCCTAGTGGACCCCCAGCTTTGACTATTGTGATATCCTGTGTAGAAGAAGTGCCAATGATTAGAGCACAAACAATAGTGTGATCAAACTAAGATAATAAATAGTGAATGGTTTCAGTACTTAAGCTAACAGCCAACAAAATAAACAAAAACTTTGTTTATAAGAAAGAAAAAAAAACAGTGCAATGCAAAGATTCATTTATCCCAGGAAATAAAATAAATTCAAATAAGGAAAAATTCTCTTTCTACAATACATATTAACTTAAAATATAAGTACAAAGCAAATATTTGACCCTGATTGTATTTATATGTCATTCTGGAATTGAATTTTTTAATAGTTCTGTGTTCTGTTCAGACTGGACAACTATTTCTCTCAGGTCAATAATGATGATATAATAAAGGATTTACTTCAATGGAATATCAACAGTCAATTATACATAAAGCAATGCTACATATTTTACTGAACACTTTCTTTACAAAGATGATAGAAACCATTCTTGCAGAAATATAAACACATTGCCCACCAGGGCTATTTTTTGCCGTTGCTCATAATTATTTCCCATTTCACTATAAAGTAAAGCAAAAATGCATAACAGTTTTATATAAAATAAAAATAAGCTCTGCTGTTAACTTAATTTTGAAAAAAAAAAAAGATTTCTAAATTTATTTCAAATAATGGGTTGTTGTTGTTTTTTTATATTTAAAACAAGCAGTTAATTTTATAAGTGATGTATAACAAATTAAAAAATCCCCTTGATTTAAAGGTTTTTCAACACAATAAGCTACATTTTAGTCTTAACACACTGAAATTGCAATGTGAAATTTCAAGTTGATTCATGAACACAAGATTATTAAGATGAACAGTGACAATAAACTGTCATTGTCCAGTTTTATAATGCTAAACTCAAAAACAGTGTTTCAAAGAATGATTTGAAAATCATTAGTTAAAAACAAATAGATTTCATTGCATATAACAAATAAAATATAGAGAAAAAAAAACAACAACAATGAAATTATATTTTCAATGGGTCCAATTTCAGATACAGTGTTAGAGAAGTACAAAATAATGGTCATTATTTTCAACTTTTTTTTGTCTGCCATGTCTACAGTGGGCTTGTACATTTTAGATTAGAAACAACTCTACAGATACACTTACTTCTACTGGATAAGGCTGAGGAGAGTGAGACCTTAACTCCACATGGTTCGACTCAGGGCTATCATCTGGAGTTTCAATAGACATAGTGGGCATGTTCAACACTTTGCTGACTCCAATATCTCCTGTGCTTGCCCTGTTCAAGCTGGCTGAAGATGACCTGGAGACCTGTGCTGGTACTGGCATAGTCAGAGTCTGTGATGGTGGAAGTGATGTGGAGTTTCTGGCCGACGGAGTCTGAACTGAAGGAGACGGCGGAGGGATTGATATGGATGGTGCTGAGGCAAGGGATATCGTTGCCGACGTTGTGGCTGATGGCGTTTTACTAAAGCCAGGGTACACAAACTTTGGAGGCTGGACAGAGGTTGGCGGCGCTGACCAGTCTGTGGACATTGTCTTTGCCCCAAATTTAGGAGATATAGGTGATGGTGAAGTCTGCCCTGTCGGTGATGGTGCAGCTGGCTGGCTAAGATATGAATAAGACGTTGGAACAGCAGCAGAGAACGGGCTTGGAGGGCTCATAGTTGGACCTGCTTCTATCCCAGAATACCGATTAGGAGAACCAAACGAAGGACTGGAACCACTTGCTCTACCTGCTGGTGACAAAGGACTAGATACACTTGTCAGTGACACAGTTGGTGCTTGGTAGGACACTGCACCAGCTGATGATGGCGACAGTCTAGGTGGGAGCTGGGCTCCAACTGGGCTTGGTGTCCGTGCTGGAGGCGTGCTGCTCTGCTGCCAGTTGATGACTGGCTGGGTAATGTTTGGTATTCGCTGACTGCCTGGGGGCGGAGGTTCTGAACCTTCACCTTTAGGCACTATTTTTTCTCTATACACAACTAGTTTGATAGTCCTATCTAGACCTGTCAGGAGCGCCACAGCCTGGTCATGACGAGCATCTGCCATATCTACATCATTGATCTAAAGATTAATTTTTAAAAAACATATATATAAAGTTAAAATAAAATTGAGCACATCAACAATGTAAAATTTTGGAAAGAAACAACATATGTATACTTTTCCCATTGATCTATTGCAGAAATTGATCAAGCTAACTACTGACTACTTTTAAGAAATCAATTATTTCAATCCTTCTGTCACTAAAATAGAAAGCAATAAAATGTATTTAAAGTTGATGATGTGAAAAAAAAAAGCTGAATTTCACTATATTTGTAATTGTTCTAAATTAATTGGTGAAGAATAACAAAGACTTACAGAAACTATTCTATCGCCCACTCTCAAAACACCATCTTTGTCGGCTGTGCCTCCAGGAGTTATTTTAGATATGTAGATTGCCTAAAAAAAATATAAAAAATGGATCCAAGTAACATAATGATAAATATAAATATACAGATTGAGGACACTTCTGATTTAATAATAAAAAAAAGGCTAAATAACTTAGCTGCCAAGAAAGCTATCATTTTTTCTTCTAAGGTCTTAACATTCTTTAAAAAGTTCATCAGTCAATCAAGAAGCTAAATACCTTATTTAAAGCAGGGTTTACTAGATATTAACAACTTTTAGACATTAGAGGTACATGTAATGTATGTTTTCTACTCAATAAGTATAGAATAGAATTACAACAAGTATTATCATGCAGAGACAGATTATTTCACAAAGGTTATTATTCTGGCGGCAAACTTCTACATTATCATCTAGTGTACTACTTTCATTGGGCTTGGGGTCAATTATTTTACCAGCTTTATCTATGTACATGCTTTAATATTTTAAACCTTTTTGTGGCTATTAAATTGTACCCAGAAGTATAACCCTAACCTTTTATATAGGAAATAACATTTTACAGATTTAAAATCATATGAAACAAAAGATCAATGCATATGCGCTGTTTGATTAGCTCAACGCTAAACATTCATGAAGTAGAAGACAAAACAAATGAAATGTCAAGTACCATGAATATAGCTCAAAGACACAAATAAAAAAAATAAAAAATAAATAATAAAAGAATGTTGAGTCAGCAAGCTAGCTACTCATGCTTCCAGAAACACAACTCACCAGACTCTGTTTACACATTTATAAAGTTGTCAAACATAAGAAATTATTAACAAAAGAAACAGAAAAAAAAATGTTTAAGCAAAACAAATAAAACAGTTTCTTTTCATGCACTTATTTGAAGATATTCAAAAAAGAAAAGAAAAAAAAAAATTTTAACAAGAAAATGAAAAAAAAATGCAGGATGACTTAGTTCTATGATCCAGGAATCTATAATTAGTAACAGACTGATAAGTGTTGTCACCCACAAATATACCAACCTCTAATAAATTGTACATCTGTTGAAACAGTGGTTGATACAAAACATGACATTTTCTTACAATGTATTAGTATTGACTTAGTGTAACACTTATTTAACACAAATATAGTCAATAAAATAGTGAACCATTAATTAATAACACAATATTTTGACTGCTCAGACTTATTATTCATTGTAAGCTTGAATCATTGCTCTATTAATTCTCAATAAGATAGCAATATACAATAATGTTGAGATAACACCTGTTTAAAATTTACTCTCCATTTTAACCAGTTTCTTGAATAAATGACTGAACAAGGATAAAATAAACTTGAAGAACAATCACACACCAATACAAAATAGAACAGCCCTAACACATAAGCTCACATAATAAGCAGACAGACAGAATCAACATTGTTGAAACTACAAAACCCTGAGTCATTTTACAAGCCAATAACTTTTATAGAGAAAAAGTCTTTTTTTTTTCATCATAATATTATGTTCACTTATTATATCAGTCGAGGTTTACTTTAATAATGCTATACAAGCTTACCTGAACGCTAAATATCAACAACTGGCCTGATTTCCGAGGCATCATTATGTTTGAATATTTGCCCAGATACAAAAAGACCTCACATCATTGTACAGAGTACAGAAATTGTCTGACATGCCAGTTAGGAGATAGAAAACACTTACCGAGTCATTGCCTTTAAAAGGCACGGCTCCTCTCCCTCCAGCGATACTAAAACCTAAACCAGTGTGGTCTCGTATCAATGTCGTGGAGACAGTCTGAAAAGTAGATTTTGTTTGATTTTCATTGAATGTATGAGAAATTCAAACATGGTAAGGAATGTCACAGCACTAACAAGGAAATAGATATTAAATAACATTATAAGAGGAAACAAAAAAAGAGAAGGGTAATATCATGCTGGCTACACTTGCTGACATAGGGAGAAAAAAAATTCAATGGGTGAAAATTAAATACAAAACTAAAAATTTCATAACAGAAATGTCACTCAAAAGGTAACACTCTACCAACAATAAATATGTTAATCCAGATACTAATTGATACACAGCGTTTGCTGAAAAATATATATGGTAAAGGTACTGACAACATTAATCTACAATTAAAGAAACTAACAACAACAAACATTATTCTACAAATTATTCCAATTTTTTTATTATGATTCCAACTTTGCTTTAAGCCATTGAATCTTATTGTTTTATACTAAGACCCACTAGATAAAAAATAGTTGTATCTACCTCTCCATAAACTTCTGCCTCAGGTTCTGCAGTAAATGAAACAGTAGTGATGTTATCATGTGTTGTGTCACCTAGCTCCAAGCTCTAAGGAAACACAAGGGAAACCAATTTTTAATCTAACATTGAAATGTTTAAAGTTGAAGTTTTTCACCCATCAATTAAAACTGTCAAAATGGTTTTAAAATTGCAAACAACTGACCTCTGCATGAGCATTGGCTACGAGCTTCTCTCTGGCCACAATCATCGTAATGTCATTGCCGCTGTTCTTCAAAACATTGACTGCAGTATAGTGATCAGCATCTACTAAACTATTGGAATTCACCTGAAATATTAACAGTTTACTTGTTTAGAAAGTAAGTCTTGTATTGCAGGCACAGAACAAGTTTTTGGGGAGGGATAAAATGAGACAATATATAGTGCACAGGCATTATAAATGAGGGGTTAAATAAAATAATGATATTTATATAAAGCTGAAATTTGATTTGACTACCAAAGTTGTTCTACAAAGTCTCTTTACTATAAAACAGAAAATAAAATAATGAAAAAAAAAGGGCTAGACACAATACATAATGGACATCAAAATTAGCTTCTGTTTAATCCGTTAAACAAAGAGTTCAGTTACAGAAGTCTATGAGGATGTAATTGCAATGATGTGAGCCATCTACAACAGAATGTAATTTTTTCTAAAGTTCCTGTTGAGATACATAATTCCATATAAAGATAAGGTCCCACATTTTTATGGTCAATGTTAAACTAGAAAACTGACTAACTGACAATAACATGAGGAGATAGATAAAATCAAGACCTCCTATCCAGAGTTTCTACATGAAACTTATATTTATCATCAGTCATAAGACTAAACAGATAATTCCCCCTTACCCTAATATACAATGCATTCCTACCTTCAATAATTTATCTCCTTTCAAGATACCAGCTTTACCTGCTGGACCATCTTCTGTGACTCTGGATATAAAGATACTCTGTGGATATTGATATAGAAATACATAATACATTCTTATTACTATATACTATTATGTAATTTCATTACTGATATTTAAACAAGCAAAATCTTTTAAATTGTATGTGAGTTTTTATGAAATTATCAAAATTCTATTGGTAGATAAATACCTTATCTTTATCTTATTTCTACTTTTAAAAGTTAATTTAAGGACAGCCTTGCCTAAAATCTAATAATGCTTTAAAGTACTAACCAAGCAGACTAACCATGCACCTGATTTGACAGACAGTTTAATTAGTTGAAAAAGCTAGCCAGGGTTTGGTAATTGAACCAATGTATGGAGTCTTAACTATACAAACAAGAGTGCTCAAAGCTCAATCAAATTACATTCCAGCACCTTCCTGAACTGAATACTTTGTAGGAAAGTAACTAATACATTTGTGACTAACGTACATTTATTAATTCATGCTTTACCTCATCGTTGCCTTTGACTGGTGTTGAACCTTTGCCACCTGCAATACTGATACCCAGGCCCTGGCCAGGCTCTCTCAGGATGTGAATAACAAATTCTTCCTCTTGCACTTCGACAGGCATCTGCTGTGTGGCAGGAGGCGGTGATGTTATTACGTCTAATTCTGGTGGCTATTAACAAATATAAACTCATCAATTTAACAATGTCCACTAAAGACTAGTTTAGTATCTTTCTTAGTAGTACACAAGAATATGGTCATAATCTACATGCCCTGGAATCAAACTGAAGCCTTAGAATCAAAAAGCATTCATAGCCAAATGCTCACATTTTACATTCCATGATTGATATAAAAATCTAATAGGCTACTGCTAATTATATAAAAAAAATGTCTTTGAAAGCCACCCACTTGAACAGCTGGTGATAGGGCAGCTGTCTCTCTTTGTTTTGAGACTTGGGCAAGGATCTCCAGGACCTTCTGTTCAGCATCCTCTTCCTTATTCACACGTTTGTTCTTCAAATAATGGGGAGTGTCTCTTCGCCTCAGTCTGTGATCTTTGTTCACATCTTCATCAATATCTGGAGCAAACTCAACTTTCTTGTCTCTCAGTATATTCTGTGCAAAGATAAGACTTTACATTAGTAAAAGAGTACATTAAAATCTGTGCCGTTTTTTTTTTACTTTGTCATGAAAAAACATGTTAAAAATAAGACAAGTATGCTTCAATAAAAGTAGTTCAAGTGAAACTGAGATAGCTACACTATTTAATTAATGAATAGTGCTTTGTTCAAACTGAACTTTAGCTAAATACATTGATCATGTACATTAAACCCAAAAATTATTTAAAATTTAAATTACAAATTATAACTTTTTAAAAATATCCTAATGAAGATATAATGTACTAGCTAATAAAACCCTATAATAAACAGCCAGTAATTTTTCTGTACTTACTTCATCCTCAGAATTTTCCCCAGAGCTGTGACGGGCTCGCTCAGAACCTGAATCTTCTCTGGAATCTTCCTCGTCTATCTCCTCCACCTCATTGGGGGCTATCCTCACTGTAGGAGGTGGGGCGAGGGTCACTGTTTTAGTTAATAAGGGGGCTGTCTCTTGTGGCAAGTCCTCATCTTCTGAGGATGAAGATTCTGATGGCACTGAGGGAGGTGGTGGACCCTCAAGCTCTGGGGCTGTAATAAAAACACAAATTGTACATGTATTTTTAAACGTGTACCTCAAGAGACTGAATAAATATACTCAATTTTTTCAAATTATGTATTTTCAACATCATTTAACTGATGAAATCTTGCTGACTTATACAATATATAGAATTTGTTACACAAAGCAGTGAACTAAAAATGATTCTGATCCTGATAATAAATGAAATAAAGGGGGGAGGGGGTAAAAAGTGTGTCATTCTAATTAATTCAAAAGTTTATGTCCGAGAACATTACACTGCGCAAGGTGAAAAAACAAAACAAAAGGGGGTTCCAGAGAGAGGAGAGAGAATAATGAGAGAGAGAGAGAGTGATGGGTAAGGAAAGAGAATGGTTCATTTTATTTTGTTGTAACAAATACACTAATTCACAGGATGAAAAGTATGTTGGGGGGACATTTAAAATATGTCCCATTTATTGGAAGTTTTAAAAAATAGAAAAAAAAAAAGAGGTGGATGTTCCTGCCATAATAAACAATGCAAAGCCTTGGAACAAATCAACAAAAACTGCTGGTGTGCTTTTTTTCCCAAACGTATATTCCCTGGTCTTTGAATCCTGCTACTCTCTGTAAACCAGCAAGAATTATAGTAAGTTAATGTTTTTTTAATAAGAAACTTCTAATAGTCCACCTTACCTTTGATGATTTCAGGAGGTCTAGGCACAGGTTTGACTTCTTTGCTAGGACTTTTAGTGTATGTAGAGTTAAATTGAGCAGGCGGGTTTGAATCTTTATAATAAGGCCCTGGAGCCTCATCATCATCAGAATACCTAGTGTCATGATCACGTGACGGCTGAAAGGCCCGATCCTGGAATGAATGTTTTTTTAAATTCATTAAAAATATTTTGTGAAATAAATTCTAACTTCTCGTTCTTTTAATAGTCTGATATTATATTACAACTTAAATTTGTGTTATAGTATACATTAATATACTAGATATATATTTTTTGGTCTCTTTTTGAAATGCGAAATAATTTTAAGATAAAATTTTCTTAAAACACTTACATCCTCTCGGTTCTCATGATGGGGTATGACATGGCCATCAATATTCTTGTCTTTTAAAAATTTAGAATGTCTGGCCTTTAGCTCTTTGGGATGAGGTGTGTCATGCCTGACAAAGTGACTCTGTAAAACACAATATATGCATGTGTCACAAGACGCACTGTAAAAAGGGAAGGACTAGCTATCTAGTTCACAGGCTCTCTGAACAACACAGAAAAAAATGATGAACATGAATGAAGGTACTTACTGAGTCAGAATCTGTGTCTTCTCCATCATCCAACTTGTCATTATCCTCTGCAAATCTAATTACACTGTCTCTTGGTTTATCTTTGTCTGTGAAACTACCTTCAGTTGCTATGCTGCCTTTAAGAAGGTTTTCTAGGCAAACCAAAAAAATAAATACTAAGTACAAAGCTTAAACATTTTGAACCATACATGTACATTATTTGAATAGTTTAAAAAAAAAA
Source organism: Biomphalaria sudanica (assembly GCA_036873155.1). Lineage (NCBI taxonomy): Eukaryota > Metazoa > Mollusca > Gastropoda > Planorbidae > Biomphalaria > Biomphalaria sudanica. The sequence goes on along the minus strand of JAZGLO010000202.1, from coordinate 119,440 downwards.
AGAATAAGGATACTGAAACTCTAATGCCCTACTTCAAGTAAAAATAAACATGATTTATCAATAAAACTGTATTTTCCTATTTCTCAAACAGTTGAACCTGATAAATCAATCTCACAAGGAAATACACCACATCTTAAGATAAAATACAATAAAGACATAAGCTGATCTCGCTGTTACCTACCCATGCTTTCTGTGTGGAAACCTTGCTGGGGTAACAGAAAACAGGTGAGAACACGCTGGCCAGTTCTCTCGTCAAAGTCTGTCTGAAACTTGAGCATTGGTTGGGCTTGGTTTTCAGATAACCACAAGGCTTTAAGGTTTAAGTTGGCAATGGTGAATGGCAAGTATTCCAATCTAGAAGAACAAACAATGTGTACAATAAAATGGCTCAAAGATTAAAGTAGGAATGGTCACACATGCAAGAATTCACACTATGTTTTGTGAGTGATTTTTATTTTTGAGTTAAAATGTTGAAGAACTGTGTTGTCTTTTAACTTTCTTTAAATTTGATAGAGAAACAATGACAAATAAAACGCTGACGTTCAAGAACTCCTGTGTTAATCTCACACATTTAATGTTGTGCTATTTACTTTAACTCTCTGATTTCAGTGATTAGAAACAAAAAAATTGGCTGAGTATTGAGTCAGAAATGATCTTCCTTAATCTCCTGTTTATCAACATTTTTGTAGACAAAATAAGAACAAATATATTTTTACAGCAGCTTTAGGTTTTTTTCTGCCCTTCTGGGATGCATGATGTCATAAATATCTTACTTGATGACAATTTATTTTTTACATTTTTACATAAATAAAATTCAACTACCGATCAATGAATTAAGAGTATAGGCTAATTTAAAATGATTGTATGCAAAAAAAAAAAGCTTAGGCAAAACAAACCAAAGAATTTCTTTCAGAACTGTTCACATAGACGCTACTAACCTGTTTCCTGAAACATCCAGGACCTGGAGCTTATTTAAGTTTCCCAACTCCTGGGGTAATCTCAATAATTTGTTATCCCTCATAGAGAGAACTCCTAGCTTGTTACATTTGCCAATCTAAATGGAGAGAACAAGTAGATTATATCACACCACAGTGCTCCACATTTTGATATTGAACCTTTTCAATGTGTGGCTGAGGGGCAAAAAACCTATTAGTTAAATATAAAGGGAGGGGGGGGGGGGTTTAGGGTTCAAGTTTGATTCCAGACTCAAGCAGAGTTGTGTTTGCTGAGCATGTAAAGGCAGCAAGGAAACCTTCTCCCAGTTACCCCTCCCTTCAACTAGTCCACAAAAGAGACTAAACTTTAAACTAAACACTGTGAGTATGCATGAAAGTTGCAGTATATATAAAAAAAAATATATTATAAAAAAAACTACACAACAATAGGAAGAGTACAATGTTTTCAGTTCAGTCTTTTTGCTGCTGTGCTCTCTTATGGAGAATGTGACAAAGAACAGCACAAATAGCTAACAAAAGTCTTATCTCTATTGCCACTAAATAAGACAACATGTTCAAACAGATAAAACACAAAAGACTTGTATTGTCTACAATGACTCATCCTCTCACCCAGTACACAAATATTTGAACATGTTGACAAATTTAAAAGACTCAAACCCCTTTTCCCTCTTACCTCAACTGGTATTTCAGTCAATCTGTTCCTATCTACATTCAAGTTGTGCAGGTTTTTTAGCTTCCCAATAGAATTGGGTAAATCCTGAGGAAAATATTGATCATTGGTTTAACTTATTTTTTTTGATTACTTTCAAAATTAGTTCATTTTAATTTATTTTTATCATATTATTCATTAGTATATCTTATTATGCTCAAAAATAAAACCCACACAAAAAAGATTCCACTTACCGACAGCAGATTCTCTGTTAAAATTAATTCTTGCATATTTTCACAGCTGTTAGGAGAAACAAGATATGTTAACAAAACAACAATCAATAATACACTACAATGATATGATATAATTCTTGCATATTTTCACAGCTGTTAGGAGAAACAAGATATGTTAACAAAACAACAATCAATAATACACTACAATGATATGATATAAATATGTGTCTTTAAGAAACAGAGACATGAGATGAGAAGCAGACTAGAGAAATTACAAAGCAACAGAAATTAATATTTTTTTAAAGTAAATTGAGTGGGTAACAAGTGGCTCCAATATCTTCATTCTGCCAATACAAATGCACCTATTTTTTTCTTAGGCATAAGAACGAAACAATGAATACCAACCTGCCGATGTATGAAGTTAGTGCCAATAATCTATTCATATCAACTTTAAGTATTGCTAATTTTCTCAGGTTACCTATTTAAACAAGAGAAAATAAAACACAAAAAATAATTCATGTAAAAATTTCAAAGAATTTGTTGTTGTTTTTTTTAATTTTGATCAAAATTATCAGCCCTCAACTTTTATCTTTAATACAGCTTTAAAATGCTTAGATTATTTTTGTTCTAAAGTCATGTGTAATTCAGTGATTATGAATCTTTTGAAAATTAAAGTTAATATAAATCCTCACCAATGCCCTCTGGTAAATACTCCAGACCATTCTGAGACAAACAAAGATCAGTTAAACTTTGCAGGCCTCCAATTTCTTCTGGGAGATATTCAAGTTGGTTTTCAGAAACATCTAGTATAGACAACTTTTTCAAATTGCCAATCTCCTGGGAAAAAAAAACAAACAGAAGTGATATAAGAACTTGCAATCCAAAGGATGCTGCCATTTTAAAATATATTACAAATTTTTAAAGGGATCTTTCTAATGTGGTAAGTAGATACTCATGGGACTCAGTATAAGTTGTTTTTTTTATGTTAACCACATCCTAGCAACAATATGACTATTGAACTATTATGACATATAAGTTATACATTGTCCATAACAAGTGTAACCCAACCATTAATTTAGACATAAAAATTCACTAACTATATGTAAACAATTATCTTACAGGAGGTAATTCTGTCAAGTAATTGCAGTCAAGCCACAATTCCTCCAAAGCAGGTAAAGAACCTATAGATGGTGGCTGTAATAGAAAATAAATATTATATTATACAATAAAACAAAACACATCAAACTTTAAGAATTTGTAAAATTATTTAATAAGTTATACTAATAACATTTCCAGGGTTTAGAAAAATAAATTCATATCTTTATCATATGATATCTATATCATTAGTTTTCCTGACAGCTGATTAAACCCAGTCCATGCTCAATAGTATATTGAGAATAAATATTTAGTTAAAGATAATAAAATCCATACATTTTGAAATATTAACTAGATGTTAAGACAAAGGTAAAAAAGCAATAATGTGCAAGACACTAAACGATTTGGATTTAAAGTGTCTGGCCCCATTAGCTTGATACAACTAACTGAGCTATGGAACAAGGTGCCTGAATTGATGAAAAACCAGTTGTACATTTCAAATATCTAATTACAATATTCTTCAACTAGATAGCACATGGGTAGGAATAAGCAATCTTTTTAAAGCATGTCTGCATAATATAAGATAAGATAAAATGATCTTCCTTTTGCGCATGAAACATCACTACACATTTTCTAAATTAATATAAATGGATAACATTTAAAATAGGGAAATCCACACAATTCAATAGTGTCAAAATCTTTAGATAAAATCTACTTTGTTCAATTTAAAAAAAAAAAATTATACACTTTGGTAGTCAGCATTTAAAAAACCAAAGAGTTAGTTTGAAGTTGTTTTTTTAATGTGTTCAACATTGTACTGACCAAGTTCTCCAAGTCATTGCTCCCCAAGTCTAATATCTTCAGTTTGATGAGAAAAGAAATGGACTGTGGGATGACCTTGAGCATATTGTCCCTAAGTTCTAAGGAAACCAAACTTGTCAGGCTGAAAACAAAAGAACAAGTAGGCAGCTAAGCATATACACAAGAAATTTTAAATGACATTTACAAACATTTATTTGAGGTACTATTGTTTTAATTATGCAGACATTGAAGTATAATATTACTTTGATAATCAAGTGTATTATATCATTGTTCTTTTTTTTTTTCGATTGAACTAGTTGCAAATTTTTATATGAGTTTTGTACAAATGGATTTCATATAGCCCTACATTTAGTGTGAATCACAGACTTCATTACCAAACTAGAACATCTACTAAAAAAAAGATTGTCCTCAACAGAATTAGTGGGCCTCAACAGAATTAGTAGGATTATCATATGTCAAATAATTAGTTTTTGTTCTTCCATTTCATTACATTAACCTAAAGAAATCAAGCCCAGTAAATTTTCAGAACCTATTCCAAATAATAATTCATCACTTCATAAAAAATGAGTCAAAAATAGAATCAATTTTCTAATACTTTGATCTACTTGAGAACTTAAGAAGATTTTGGTAGCAGATAGACCTGTTGGCCAAGTACTTTACCTGGCAATGTCATAAGGTAGCCTCTGCAGAGCAACATCATTCAAGCCTAGCTGTGTCAAGTTACGTAACTGGAGTAGGCCATCTGGTAAACTGTGCAAAAAAAAAATAAAAAAAAATAAATAAAATGATTCTTTTCAATCAAAAGTGATTATATAACGTAAACATTAAAATGAAAGGCAAGTTAATATGTCAGAAGCTTGTAATAGGTACCAAACATTGTATAGCTACTAATGTTATTTACCAACATTTAAGTTTAGAAATCTATCATTATGGGAATATCTTAAGATGAACACACTAGACCTGCTAGGTTAACAATGTTTCAAGTTTTTAGCGAAATGACCGATTTCAACAGAATCTCATCATTAGAAGTCAAGTCATCATGTTTGTGGCACTAACTGAAAAGATTCCTGCACTACCTACACCAGGGTAATCAACGTTTTGTATCTAACTATGTTGTTTTAGGGGTTTGGCCATACAAGTATATTTTAATTAAAAAAAACAACAACAATTGAACTAAACTAAACAGAATGTGAGATATTGATTTAACCATGAATATTGTAAGGATAAATATCAAGTTTTTAAAAACAAATTAAAAGCTATGTTTATTATACTTTGTTGTTGTTTTTTTCCTTCTATACAAAATTACTGACATGTACCACCATAATATAATTCAAATTCATAAGTTAAGCACACATGTACTTAAGTGGTTCCTAAACTGTGTAGTGTCTCATGATATGAGACTGGGGCAATAAATATTATAAAAAATAGTATGGGTTCCTAGATTAGAGTCAGTGCTCTTACATAAAGCCATCAGACAACCAACAACTTTTTCCCTTTAAATTGTGCCAGGTACCTATTACATCTAGGTAGACAAAGAGATGCCATAAAATTCCAAATGTTAAATACCTTAGTTCAGTAGCCAGGCACTCTTAACATTTTAATTCTGACCCAATGCCCCCTATTATAGAGCTAGATAATAATAGCCACATTTATTATTAATCTTTCCTAAAAAAAAAAAAATATCCAAGTGCTATGAGAAATGTATGTTTTACTAAATCAACACATTTGATTTGAAAAAAAAAAACCCACTGTCAATCAAATCTAAAGAAGCGTTTTTATTTGTATTTAAATCTTTGAAAGTCACTGATTGGTGTTTCCATTGTAAGAAGACTCAAGACAGAATGACCAACAAGGAGCACCCCACTTTCCTTATAGTATTAGCTAGGTTAATAAGCAGTGTCACAATATGGCTGGCTACATGGTAGTAATTCAGAAGGGAGAAGAAATAAAAGCACTAACATCTCTACCAGCGATGGGAAACCACTCTAAAGAACCTCCCTTAAATACTTGGCTGGTGTTTTCTGGTTTTAAAAGCCAACTAACTTGAAACACTAACATGAATGTGTAGTTATAGTATGCAGCAGTATTAATTCAATGAAAGAAATACAATATTTTCAGGCATCAAGCTCTTAGCTTTCAAAAAGAAAAAAAGGTCTTCATATGTCATTATGAAATATTATGTCCCAACAAAGACAGTTCAAACTGAAAGCAATCATCTTGATACAGACTCATGTAACAAGACAAGGTGGATAATGCACACTGCACACATACAAGATCTAAAAAACAAGTGGGTGGGGAGAGGGGTGCAACAATTCAAATATAAAATTATAACATACTTGCTAGGCAGTGGAAAGCTGAAATAACTTTCTAATACTTATTTATTGTAGTAGTTTATTTAGAAGAAAGAAATAAACAAAAGATTTTATAAAACTTAATGTTAACTTACATCAGTATAAAATACTATAAGTGTATTCAGTAATGTTATGAGAACAGTTCAGTAAAATATAACATAAACAAAACCAGGAGGATGCAATGTTATGATTGACACCATTTTAGAACCACTGCCCAAGGCAATCAATAGAAAAGAAGCGACTTAAGCCCAGGAAGAGCTCTAAGGAAATAGGGTATCAATTTTCTGCTGAAAATGCATGCCATGAAGAAAGACTCAGTTATGCAGCATAAATAAAGATGTTGTATGCCATAGTTTTAAGTCTGGACACTTAGCTGGATAAGCACAATCAATCGATGTTAAAGCTATCCCAAAGCTTTCACTGTACTAGACAGCATTTTGTCAACTTTGAAAACAGAATAATTTGTATCAAGACACCAATAAATGTTGTAATAGAGATATACATAACCTATATTGTAAGATGAAAATAATGTTTCCTAATAATTTGAATAATTAATTTATATTATAAATTTTATATACCCATCTATTTCTCATGTCTAGCACAATATTGGACACAAATAGTGGAAAAATACCAGATTTTTTTTTATATAGACGAGCAGCAAACATTTCAGTTTATATTTTGTATTACTGAAGATGATTTCAGAACTGTATCAACTACAAACTGAGCAAAACTTATAAACAGCAGCACAAAATGTATTTGACATGTTTAAACCAAACTCCACAGATAGTAACTTTAAAAAAAACAACTATTTCTCCTACAACCTTAAAAAACTGTTGATAATAGGAGCAGACGTGACCTACTTATATTTAACATTCAATGGAAGTCACAAAACTATCAATTGTACTTTTACATTGATCTAGAACGTATCCATCAATTGTTATTTGAAGCACAGCCATCTCTTTCATCCACTCTCCCCCCCCCACACACACACCAATGTGGTGCAGGCCTACAAGGATGGTGTTGATGTTCTATTCGTGTTATTACTCTAATGTTCCTGTGCGGCACAGAACAAAAAGTAGCTTTAATTAGCCAACTCCATCACGTAGCCTGCCCTCTACGAGTGGACTTCATGTCAGCAAGTGGTTTTACAAAGAACCGGGGGGGGGGGGGGGGAAATTGGGGCAGGGAGAGGGAGAATGAAGGGCTATTTATAGATCAAGAAAATACCAAGCCTGACTGTGGCACCGGGAAGATCACGGGATTAAAAAAAAAGGGGGGGGGCGGGCAGGTTCCCTGAAAGAAAGTAACAAAATCTACACAAAAAAACCATGGATACACACACACAAGACATTCGTCCAGATTATCTTTCCTTGTTTCAGCGTACAGAGTTACCCCAGAGTTACCCCTAGATTTTAACCCTGTTCTAATACCCAAAGTGGCAGCTGAGTTTAGCGACGGGGGTCGGGTGCAAAAAAAAAAAAAAAGCCGGCTATCAACATGAAGTTATATATCAGCAGCTAATGAATTTTAAACCATCGATCTTACGGCAGTAACAGATTCTACTACTTAGCTCACGTTGCCATTTCATAGGTATTTTGTGGCTTCAACTGTAAGGTGGTGGCTGGTGTAGTGAATGTGAAGAAGTATAGTGTGTGTGTGCGAAAGAATTGAGTTAAATAATTTGGGGCGAAATCGAATCTCTATATGCCGGACAAAGTCTGGACAGAGTAGACAGCAGTAGATGTGAATAGCAATGGCCAGAGACCAATAGGTATCTGATGCAGAGAGACGTTGGGTCCTCCTTGCAGAGTTATATCAGCTTTATGTCTTGCTGAACAACTAGTGTTCGTATGCTCGTTTAGTGGCTATTCAAGGATGAATCAATTGCCAAACGTAACGGACATTATTTCTTGTGACTGCAGGTAGCTAACCTATTAATGAATAAACTGTTTTATGCTTGTCGCGCCACAAAGCGAGTAGACAAAGGGGGTTCAATTTAACGGATCTAGTTACTTCTAAAACAATTCTCTAGTCCAGGCTTTAGCCAGTTGACAGCAATCTGCTGGGCGCACTACTATCGCAAATGGAAAACAAAATGTACATTTACAAAAAGAAAACACAAACACACACCCAAAAACACACAGAAAATAATATTCAAATAAGCTTTTTTAGAAATAATATTGCTGCTGAAATGTTAAGTCTATCGACATATGTCCCACCTGCTGCTCTAGCACTTCCCAAATGCTCTACCACTGAGGTTTTGATTGGAGGAATGATACATGTATTCTGTTCATTGACATGTTCATTCACTTGCAAGCGGTGAATGTGTTTGATCAAAGAGTCAATACTGCCTGGTGTGTATGCATGTGTCAGCTAGAATACACTCAGCACATGGCACAGTTAGATTCCTGGGAGTCGTTCGAATTCGTTACGTGCTGAAGGAAACACCACGCGACCTGGCATAATTAAATTTTCATTTGTCTGGGGGTAGCCCAGGGAGAGAATGTCGAGGCTGGAGAGAAGGGGGTGGCTTGTTCAGTAGAGGAAAATAATCCAGGCCAAATATGCCCTATAATCTTAACAGTCTCCTACCCCAACTCACACACACACACACAGAGAGTCACTTTCCCCATGACATTATGACGCAATAAATTAAGCCTGGACATGATAGTTGGCCACTAATAACCAAATTTGGATTCAATACTTTCCACCATCAAAAAAGCACAGAGGCACAAGGGTTACACGTAACAGCCTTGCATCATAGTACATGTCAATATATAAACTATACCTTCACTGAAGCGCGCAGGAAAGGGTGAGTGAGACTAGTCACTAGTCTGTATGTTACCAGTAAACCTTGCATTAGACACGGGTTCTTAGTATTTGTAGTAATTTAGGCTTAAATTATGAATCAATTGGATTGAAACACGGATTCTTAGTATTTGTAGTAATTGAGGCTTAAATTATGAATCCATTGGATTGAAACATGCACTTATATACAATCCCAGTTTCACGTGGATGCCCAAACTTCGGCCCGCGGGACTGATCTAGCCGTGACGCGGTGCTATCCGGGTCCTCGAGATCTCTACACACAATGCAGCAGCAGAGGCTTGTTTCCGTCGGACGAATTGATTTGTCTCCCATAATGAAAAAAGGTTGTGTCTCGCTGACGTACAGAATCTGTTCCATGTTGGCTTATTCTTTACAAAGTGTAGTGCCGCCCAAAAACACGTTCTGCTGACTGTGATCCGATCAAACCTCGTCTTGATTTGAAGAAATACATTTTTAGGTTGTAAAGATTTTCTCCTCTCCCATTAGGAAACAATTTTTGATACAAGCCGACAAGACGTTTGCCTGGAATGGTGACATTTTAGTGAAACATTGGATACATCGTTTGTTTTATTGCATAAGTCTTCTAGATGCACCACAGGAATACTCAGTTTTGTAATTAACTAAGCTAACTTCTTCAAGATGGGCCACAGGAATAAACAGACAGTTCCGTTAGTAACTCCGCTAACTACTATAAGAGTAGATTATGCTTTAGTAAGCCCACAAGAGATGTCTGATTTTCTGACCACTAATTGGGGTGGTCGATGTCGCCTCTCACGTAGCGACAAACAAAACCGTGTTTACAGGGGGAGAATCAAATCTAGCGGGACCCGTTGTTATTGAGACTTTGGTTCCGAGTGTTAGCCCAAGTTCCCATATCAGTCAAGACAGACAATGTCTATATTTAGCACAATAGGATGGATGGGCTGCAAACAAGAGGGGGGGGGGGAGGAGGGGCGCGCACAAATCTCCCAAGAGAAGAAATCAACAGTAATGAAAACTGATAACGGTAGACACGTTGGGAGGATGAGGAGGGTGAAAGAGGAGGAGGAGGAATACCAGTGTAAATGTTGACGCCGGGCAGAGCACATTGTTACATTTCACTTTCAGAGTTGAGGTTTTCACCGATCTTTGCCCTGGGTGACCACAAAGCTCGAGGTCAGTTCAGGGGAATGAATTATGAAAGTGTGTGTGTGTAATAATATGCAGGTTAACAGAAAAAGATGTCAATAAAATTCTTTGCTGATTAAAAAAAAATATGGAGTACTCCCCCACCCCCATAGCCTCTAGCGCAAGAGTATTTTATTTACAAATAGTAAAGTTGTGTACCATTCTGCTGTTTGTTTAAGGGGGCCACTCTTCATTCTTTACAGAGCATTCTTATTCTCACTTTGTATACAAACACAAACCCAAACCATTGTGATGTCCCTGCCTATCTAATCACTGAAACATGCATCTAAAACATTCTAGTGACAGAAAGCAAAATACTAACCCTCACCCGGAAACCACAAACACACCCGCCGCTATTTCCATTGAGATTTTAATATGACTTTTAAAAGCACTGTATCTCAACTTAACATTAGGCCAACCCTAATTCTCTAAGACTACACCAATAATAAACGTGAATAAATGTGTAAGTAGGCCAGAGACGTAGGTTTAGATCTACATGGAAATAATTCCTTGAATATACCAGATAACATAACAAAGCACAAAATAGAGAAAAATTGTTCATTTTGTTCTCACATTTCGCCTTGGTCATTTTGTCCAGAATTTAGAAGCCAAGTATTAAAGTAGGCCAAAATGGGGAAAAAAAAAGGGTGGGCACTATAAGGTTCTAGATGGCCAGCGAAGGTTTGAGATCTTGACCAATTGTTTTGTAAATAAATTCATAAGACCGGACTGAAAGAATAGCCGAAGGCGGGGTCAGGAGAATCGGGTTTCTGGACCAAATGTGCAGTCGAACGTGGGTTTTATAAATATATTTTTGGCTGTATAAAACGTACGTTCTTAAGCAGTGAATCTCTTTTTTTCTTCTTCTTCTTTAAATAAAATCAACAGCCTACATATTGTTTTATTTACCGCTACAAAGCATCTGGGTCCGCGTACTCAAGTGTAATCTTTTGGGTTCGAAGACAATGACTTTTCTCTCTCTCTATATATATATCGTTTTATTTGTTTCTGTAACAGCTAACATGACATTTTTTAAAAACTTTACACGTTTGAGACAGATTGAGCTAAAGACACCGAGTTGCAGGGACAAATCCAGGACAAGGAAATGGCCTTTAGTCAAACTGGTCAACTTGAAAGAGGATACCCCATAGCGGCCAGTGGACCGCAAGGAATGTGGGAACGAGTTCATACTCTTAGGACTCGTCTAGCCAGTAACAGACGACATCGCCGTCTGCCTGGCACATTCACTGTTTCCCCCCTACAGCCTTTGCATTTTCCATCTCTGAGTGACTATTTCAGTACTTAACATTTAACGCGCTTGTGTTCTAACAATTTTTTTTTCAACCTAGATATAGGAGAAAAAAAAAAGGGGGGGGGGGAGAGCACTGCCAAAACCTTTCCCAATGATTTCTATTACCATCATTTAGACCTTTACAAAGTTCAATCAATTCTATTACTATCCTTGACAAAGTTCAATAAATTCTATTCCTATCCTTGACAAAATTAAGGTGTGAATGACAAGTCATACCAATAATAATAATTATTGTCCGCAAGGAAATGATGAACCTAAATGACTGAAAAAAAAAAAAAAACTGCTTGAGCAAGTCTACTCGGGAGGAGAGAAAGGACATTCATTCAGACAACACACAACTGGGTCAGTGTTTCACAATCGTTTTAAAGCCACGTTTAGATTGAAATGAATAAACAATCTACGCTGTAGCTCCCCCAACGCATTTCGTTCACTGTCGTAGAGAGAATTCTGAAAAGATTTCCATTTGTTGTGATCACTCATTAGGTGTAGATCTCTCGTGTCCCTTGTAACGCTCTCATCCCACGGTCTTTCTTTGTAGGAGTGCGATGCCATTAGGCTCCACTTATAAATACACTCGTTGTTAGGCTTGTAGTCCACGAAAAAAAAACACAATAGATTGGAGACACAACATGTTTTTAAATTGTTGCCTTTTTTTCTTTTGGGCCCATTGTTTTTTTCCCCAATCCGAATCGACGATAAAGAAGAGTTAAGCTCCTGGGAAATACAAGTATAATGTATAGAAACATGCAGAATACAGTTCGTAAGGGAGAACAAACGATTGAATAATCTCACTCTCTGTCTTAGGCGAGACACAAAAAGGTTAACTATATATATAATATAATATGCAAATATATATATATATATATATATATATACATATATATATAGTTTAAATGTCCGTGAGCGGTATGAAAATGTATACCCTGAGATTAATAAAAGACTAAACTGGAATCTACAGAGAAAAGCGGGTAGAAAACCTCAAACGATATAGGTAGGGGGTCAACACATGTGCATGCTGCCTATGTCTATCTGAAGGGAGACGCATTTTCTGCAATTTTGGATGCGACTGAACCCTATCATTAAACTGACTGACTCTTGTCCCCTCTACTGAATAGCAGGACAGTGACTGGAGCTAAATCTATCTTAGGAAATACGCTCAACACAACCTCACCATGAGCATTGGAAAAGCTAATTCTACTTCTAGCTATCTGTGTATGACTCGTATTCAAAGTCAAACAGTAGACATGCCTACACAGAATGTGTTGTTTACAAAAAGCACCAAAGAAATAAGGTGGGGAAAACATTCTTCTTTTAGCAAGAGAGACACAAAAAAAAATGTATCGTGCGATAGTGTGTGTATGATTGGGGGCAGAAAACAATATGGATGGGGGCTAGGGGGGTCAACAGGTAAATAGCGAGTTATTCGTGTGCCAGGATGGCTGACAGAAGAAGATATAATACACTTTCGTGCACTCGTAGGCTACAATGTCGACACTAGACCACAATTGTGTTGGGAAAGAAAGAGAGACGATATAGCTTAGATCTCTAATAAGAAATAACTAGTCGACCGGCGGCGTAGCATACGCCGCTATTTTGCAGGGCCGGCCTTAGGTGACCGCAGTGGGCTCCGCACTTATGCGACAGAAGTGGGCTCCGCACTTATGCGACCGCAGTAGGCCCCACACTTTCATACGACCCGCGCTAATTCTAGGTCTATAAATTATTAAATTAAACCATTGTATTACTTAGAACAGATTTCCCGCGGCCTCCTGTCAATTTACCAGGAGCTCCTGAAAATCTCCTGAAATTGCAAAATATACGAAAAAAGCCCGGAAATATCCTGAAATTATTAAAATCTTTAGAAAACAAAAATTGTCATTTTGGGGTGTCATTCAATAAGTAAAATGCCAATCCTACGCGCGATAAAAAAAAATGGCATTTATCCCGTAATTTTGGAATCTGGTAAAGAAGCTTCTCGCGCCTCAAACTAATGAAGAATTACTTTAGTTCAACAATTCTCGTATATAGATTGAAACATTTGTTAATTCTCGCTATTGAGCGTGATCTATGTAGAAAATATAATTTTTATGATATACTGTATGACTTCGCTACACGCAAGGCTCGTAAAGTTCGTGGGATAACTCTATCCGCAGAAATAAAAGAATGATCTTTCCTTTACTTCTTCTTCTCGTCCAAACTCTTGAGCGAAGAAGAGAATTATATTATATATAGATAGTTTTAATCTAGGATACCTTTCCATTGTTAAATATCTGCACCTATTGGGAACAATAGGTCAAAAAGGAAAAAGAATGTTTGCCTGGAAAAGGCAAGTTGTTTTTTTCTCTTCAAAACAAATGGGCATTTTTTTCTATATCATATTCATGTAGTACTGCAAGTCCAGCGATATCTACAGCTGTACTAAAGAACACGATTATAAAGAGAGTTTGTGGTATCACATAAACTCCGAGGCGGCCCCCATCGGATCCGACAATTGGCAAGGAATATTCAAGCCTTGATTTTTTTTTTAAATTATTTAACAAGCTGAGGCCTATAAAACGGACCGTTACACCGTTCTACACTCCTCCATGTGGTAGAATGTAGAGACTGTCAGTATTTGCCCTTGTGCTGTGTCTGAGTGTGTGTTGACCATCAATTTTTTTGTTAAGCACCTGCCAATGTAGCTGCTGACATTGAAAGTGGTGCAAATCTCTGTTCATTTCTCGGAATGATAACGAAGTACAAACGTTGCCCTAAGTCGCACTCATTCAAGAAAGTTGACACTAATTATACTAAAACAAATGTTTGAAATGGTGAAGTACAAATGACACTGTAAACAAGTTTTTTTTTATATATATTTGTTTCCCTAGTGTCTTTTTTCTTTTTCAAACTCCCACAATTTGTCCAAATCTTCAAAATATGGTCAAAACATCAAGGCACAAGTAAAAAAAACAACAACAACAAAAAAATATCCTCATACTGGCCAGTTTTCCAACGACAAATATCAGCGTTTAACTCATAAATTGAACACAAAGAAGAAATTGATTATTTGTTATATCCTTTTTAAAGATTGCAATTCAACACAAAAATAAAGCCAAACTAAAATATTGATTCAGATCTTAAAGCAAATTTGTTTCACTCCCCTATCTAGATCTAATGCAAAAGTATAAGAGGAAAGAAAGGAAAACGCCTCCAAATCGAAACAAAGAATAATAATAATAGTAATAATAATAATAATAATAATGGTGCCTCGACTTTATTTTTCCTTAAGAATCCCAAAGATTTAAATGTGCATGTAAGATACAAAGAGAAACAAAAAAAGGATCTCAAATTAATTGTTACACACAAAGCTTTCATTGACCCAAGTTGAAAACCTTTAAGAGACACCCACTTGTTATTCCCTTGTATTTAAGAGAACACATCTGTCGGTGTAATTGACCAATCCAAAGGCCAAAACTCTTCAAACATGCCTGTGTTGTCATTCGATGACCCCCCCTCCCAACAAGACCGCACTCAGATAGCTCTCGTCTGCCAAGTTTACAACCCCCCCCCCCTCCCAAAAAAATGTAATAAACTATTTGGTGCAAAATAACAAAAGAACAGCTCGCTAGCCGACCTCGTCCAGTGATCTCTCAATACACTGTACATCAAGATACTGGACCATAATGACAATGACAGCTGCAATTAAAAAGAGGTCTAACATTATAACTAATCAGTAGTGCTGATACAATAGCCAGAATTGATAAGATCTCACTGGGCTACTTCTGCCCTCCCGCATGACCCAAGCAATGGCGCAAAACAAGGGTTCAGTGAGTGGAAATGTTTTTGTGTTGGTGTTTTTACATATTTCTATGTTGATGTAAAACTCACTGTCTGTCTGGCCAAAACTTTGTACACATTATTTCTCCCACACCCAATCTCGGATTAAGCTGAAATTTTGCACAATTATTTCTTTTACAAAACAATAATCAATTTTAAAAAAATTTAGTTAATTACTATTGGTAATTCATTATTTAGTTTGGTATCTTAAACAAGAGAAAGAAATCGTACTTGACAGATATGGCGGTATAAGTTGAATCAGCCCCCTTTTATGCATTTAAAAAACGATCATGTAAACATTCACAAAGATACACCCTTCTTCCCTCCCCCTTTCCCAACTTGTCCAGACAAGTGAAAGGATCATAGCGCACTGAGAAAGCTAAACAAAAACAATTGGTAAAATTATTTCCAATCGCACACATTGATTATGTCTATATCGAAAGCGTTATCACATGACTGATCTAAACTAATTAGCTTTTTTTTTTTTAAAAAAAAAAAGTACTTTTTAAAAATATTTTCTTGTTTATCTATCCATATCATTTTTTTTTCTCACATAACTTGAAACGAATTATTGTTCCAAAGTATACATCGAGGAAACATCTGTAGGTGAATGAAACTCGACTGTCAGGACGACATTTCTTTCACGCTTTGGACCTACGTCTCAAACCTGAGAACCTCAGTCTAGACATGGCAACACACTGACCTAAAGTGGGGGATCATCCAGTGAGTTGATTGGACGAATCAATAGTGTCCTTTATGGATATCCGGGTCATGAGGTCACAAACAAACCTTGGCGCCTATGGCCCAATGCCAATGGAGAATGGCTTACAATTAAAAACGAACCGGTCCACGTACCCATACAAGAAATGGGGGGAGAAAATGTGAATAACTAGTAGACCAATGATGTGATCACTGAGTTTCTATGGCCACCCCATGCCATCTTACATATGAATGCATTGAGTTTAACATTTCTCACAAGTCACCAGAGCTTTTTTTTTCTTTTTTGTAAAACGAAAAAAAATAGGTGCCGGTACTCAGTGATTAGGTGCCGGTATACTCAGTAATTGATTATCTTTTAACTACTAAAAATTAATAATATACGTTAAAATACAAGAAAAAAAAATTCAAAAAAGCCCTGCATGTAACAAACATGTTTCATAATCTAACTCTTCTACCATTAACAAAATAAACCAATCGGCGAGTACGAATATTTTTTTTTAACCTTTAATACACAGCTTCAAGCCGCAGTTCGAACGTGGCAACATTTATGATATTTTATTTGCCACTCATTGCCCAGGCACAGTTTTTGTTTCATTACATTTTCAATGCGTTTTTTTTTTTTGTGTGTGATTAAATGTCTATGGTCGACGTAAACATGCCAGCATACGAAACTGACTGTGTTGGTCTGTAGATGCCATCGATGAGGTGCGTAGGTTTGAAACGGGAGAATGGTTAGTCATGATGATAAACGTAAAATGCGCCCCAAACAATGTATTATTGTCACGGTACTGTAGTTTAGGTACATTTGAAGACGACTTCAAGCCTGCTTCAGATATACAGCTCGATACGTGTGTAAGAAAGCAAAGCCACTTGAAAGGAAAGAAAATGTACCGAGCCCAGTCCACGAGCAAACAAGACTGAGTGGAAATTGTATACAACTAGCTCGCATTACGTCATCCTCATCTCTGCCCTCTCTTTTTCTACTAGCAACCTCCTAGAGTTAGAACCTACGTTCAAAGCGCCAAGACCAGAACAGCTGAGTGCAGTAACGCACAGGGTCAAACCACTTAAAGATCGAGAACTTTTCCTTTTCCCTCTCTTCTTCACACACACACACACCATCTACTGAAAGTTGCTGTGCAGAAAAACTACAAGAGAAAACATGTGAAGATTCAATTGCTGACATTCCCTTCGTGTTGACGTGCTCTAGACTTAGCTCATGAGACACTCAATCCTTCTGCAACATTGGCCGTCTCTTGACACTATACAGATTGAGATCTTAATAGGTGCGACACGGTCACTGTTCAGAGATCTTGGTTGGAATTCTCGGCTGGTCGGTGGCCAGTCTGACTAGGATCCTTCCTCCGCGACACTAGTCACAGCAAATAAAGACTTGGTTCTTGCATGCCACTACAAACTCATGTAAATATAAGGGGTGGGGCGTTAAAGTAAGAACGGGGCGAAATAATTAAAACTAATAAGTCTTTCCTAAAAACATTTCCAAGAGATCAACAAATAATTTCGATGTTTCATAAAGGATGTTCATACTCCATTTAATAGCATTAATCTATTTGTTTACATTATCATCTGTAACATTTTGGTTACTTTCTATAGCAATAAAATATGAATTTATATCGCCGTTACAGTTCGACACGGAATGACAGATAACGCGATACGGTAAAATGTGGTACATTAAAACCTAAAAAGAAAATTTACAAATAAGAACATCAAAAGAGGAAATAGGCCTAGTACCTCCGCATCGGTTGAGTAGTAAAGCGAGCTTGGCTACTGAACCGTGGCGCCTTGGGTTCGAATCTAGGATTTTGAACTTCCACCCAATTCTAATGGGTACCTGCCATTACAGCTCGATACGAATATAAGAACCTGACGTTAGCTGCGGAAAAGTGGCCAACTACATGAAACCCTCGTTAACCGTCAGCCATAGAAACAGGTGACCCTCACATCATCGCAAGATCTGAAAGGGGACTATTCTTCTGTACACCGGTAACCCTAACGACCGACTTCACATAAGAGAATCCCCCAAATATATATATGTGCAGTAAACCCTGCATGCAGATTTGGTTTAACTGTTCAAACACGTTCCCCCCCCCCCCCCCCAATTCGCTGTTGTTGTTTTTAAATCGAACACTCTGTTGGCCCATCTATAGGCTATTTGTTGTAAGCGTACGGCTGATGTTTCTCGTTTCGCCTATTCAAAGGACACTAGACAGAGGTATCCCGCTAAGATTCTAATCATTCTTCATTACCAGGCACTAAACTGGTGCAAACCTCGCTGCCTGCGTTACAACGCGTTGTCTTCTGTTAGTACAATACGAAATAGGTTCTAAATAGCGCGTTTTTATGTTCATTTCTTTTCCTTATCCATATCAATATTTTTTAAAAAAATACATCAGTCAATGTAGTTGTTGTTTATCTTTTTGATATTGAAACCATAAAGGTTTTCGTACCGTGACACAAATACACAAATGATTTCTCAGGGCATGGCTCAACATCTCTTAAATTTTTACTCCCTATACTTCAATGAAGACCCGTATCTCTAAATCTACTTAAGCTATGTTTAACACAGGTCCATCTATCAAGTTTCACAAAAATGACATCAATAACAAAACCTATCAAGTGAACGGCCTTAGGGAAATATCTCTAATCACATTGGAATTATACCTCAGGCCATCCTGTTTTTTTTTTTAAATGCAAGCCTATATTAAAATAATAAAGTAAAAGAAAATTAGCCTACACATTGGGTAAAGAAAACTCAAGTGATTTAACCAATTAATGCAGACACAGTGGTATCCTTAAAAATAAGTGGGTTTAAAACGTTAAAAACCTTTTGCAAGCAATATTCTAGCAGTGAATGCAAGAAGAGAAATACGATTTTAAAACAAAATCTAAAAAAAAATCAAACTACACACACCTAAATGACAGCTTAGACGGTTGCTGCTAATACATGTATACTGCATCAGCACAAGAAATGGAAGCTGAATGGTTGACAAATACCCAGCAATACATTGTAAAAACAGTTGGCTACAGAAAAAACAACAACACTTAATCCACCAGGATCTAAAGATTCTTAAAGTTTCATAATGGCTACATGATAGCGTCTGGCTATAGAGATAAAGAGATTGAAGGTGTTTCTAAAGATATCTAACCCTTCTGGGTAACTAAACTCAGTTCAGGAGAATAAAAAAATGGTCATTGTGATGACCACATAAGTAGTTGAGATTGCCTTAGCTATCATCTGAAATAAGAAACAAAAGGGAACTAATATACAAATAAGTTCACAATGGTTACTCACCCTTTGGTAAGTGGATTGCTACTGAAATCCAAGACTTGCAGATTTTTACATAGTTTTATCTTATCTGGAATTTCATAGATTTCTGAGAAAGAAAAGTAAGGGAATATCATATTTTTATTATTATCAAGTTTCTACTTCTTGATTAGTTAAGTATATTGTGACAAACATATTATGTATAATCAGGGTACAATCAGTTCTAGCAAATAACAGACATTTATAAGTGAAATTAATGACCACTGAACCACTAATCAAACAACATCTTCAGTATTTAAAAAAAATAATTAAAAATCAACCTTTCCACTGACTGCTACATATCAAAGAGTGACTTGACCTTATCATTAGTAGAAAATTAATATATATACCATTATATTATGAATAATTTAATGTTTTTATAAGCAAACTATTATTTTTTACATAAGAGTAATGAACACTGTGTGAAACTGAAAGACTGATTTGATCCTATCAGTTTAATGTCCCTTGTGAATCAGATCTGCCATCTTGTCAGCAAACTGAATCAAATGATTTAGCCCAACAGCTCATTCCCCCAATGTGATAAAATAGACTGATAGCTGAAAGTTATTGATTTTAACCTTAACATAGTATGATTTAGTAAGACAATCATACATTTTAGAGAGAAAAAAAAAGAGAAAAGTGGCCATGATAATGTACATTGCTTCTAATTCAAATTGCAATTTCAAAAAAAAAAAAAAAAAAAGTTGGATTTTTCAATCTGGAATTATGTTCTACGAGTTGGACTACAAAGTGTGGTGGCTGATTGGTAAAGTGCTTGGCTTCAGAACCGACGGTTGGTCGTTGTGCTGGCCACATGACACCCTTGTTAACCATCTGTCCCATAGATAGCAACGTTTTAAAAGAGGTACTTTACTAGGAGTCAGACTGACTGCACCTATCTCTAACAGTTACTGAAATAATTTATTGAAGAAAATAAAGGTGGTTTGCTAAAGTATTGGAATGACACATTTGTTAACAATTAGCCAGACAAACTAATAATAGCAACAGCTAATAGTCCTCTTTGTTTGAAAGAGAACATTTGCTTTTGTTTTAAAGTTTCAACTAAAGATTCATAATACAAGTATTTTGTTTTAGATACCTCCCATCCATTCTCCCTGGTAATACCTGCATCACTTTCTCTCTTCCACATAACAATAACATTTACACTGTTAAAAACAAATACTTGAAATCTTAACTTGAACCAAATACTGATGCAGAGGCGCGGTGGCTGACTGATGAAGTGCTTGGCTTCCAAACTGGGCTCTGAGGTTCTCTATCAACAGCAGGTTTACAATGTTCGAATCCTGGGACTTTTAATTTCGGGATTTTTTGGGCACCTCTGAGTCCACCCAGCTCAACTGGGTACCTGACATTAGTTGGAGAAAAGTAAAGTTGTGCTAGCGACATGACACCCTCGTTAACTGTTGGACACAGTAACAGATTAACTTTAAATCATCTGCCCTATAAACAACAAGGTCTGAAAGGGGAACAAATACTGATGCATCGAAGTAAACTGTTAACAACCCCCTTCTGACCCTGTATGAAGCAACTTTTTTAACATGCAATATACAAAATACATGATCAGTGGTGATCAATAAAACAGATTGCAGGTTGGGCATATGTAATCACCAGGCGCCATTGCATTTTCACCCTTCTTTCAGCTTCTGTTGTGTATATGGCATCTGCAATCCGAGACCCTTCCTTTATCACAAGGATAAAATCAATGTTTGCCAGGTGCAATTTAAAAACTGTATACTAGTAAAATATCAATATTTATATTCCTAATGTTTTTTTAGAAAACAAATAGAATTTAATCTGTATAATCCCCCAATCTTCTAAAAACATTCATAAAATTACAAGTATGGGGTCAAGAAAAACAAAGTTAATCCTCAATGGATGCTTAAAAATAAACTTGTGAATTGAGGTATGAGAAACTATATTCTGTAAAATGACTTTTATTAACAGAAAATGTGCATAATTATGTAAAATGTTTTGTGGATTTCATTCATCACATTATTATCTCTATCTACAGCAGTATTCTATAGTCAGCAACTATTCTCAAGAAAATCAGAACAAATGAAAAATAAAAAAAATTACCAGAGCACAGAATATATATATTATATATGTATTTTTAAGGCATTAAATTCACAATTAAAATATTAAGCATTACAAAACATGACTGCATTATGTTCTCGTTTTTTAAAAATACAACCATCTCTCTCCACATAGTGCGGTCTAGGGTTTGGACTATGTCTTCCCACTGTTTTGAGGTTTGGTCATAGACTTGAAATATTTCAATAGCATTCTGCAATGCTAAATCTGTGTAAAGTAGCCTACTAGTTTTCCTTGTAAAATGTTTCATCAGAAACATTTTTATCCCCACTCTTTCCTTGTTTTAAAACTGTCTGTGTTCTCAGCTAGATAATAAACTAATCATTTGGAGATATGCAAGCCAATTATTATTCTTAGTGCTTTAAAATTTAAACATTTATGAAATTAGTCAATGAAACCATGGCAACTTTTTTTCCATTAAAAAAATATAATCTCTACAGCATAAGTATTAAACCTGGGTGTAGAATATTTGTATTACACAAATAACAAACTAGTGTTTAAAAGAGAAGACTTACTAGGAACTCCATTTATTAAGTAAACACAAGTGGTGTTGCACTGACATGCTAGCGTGCAAATGTACATATAATATCAATATGTTATATCTCTTTTTTAATTCAGAAAATCTATTTATCAGAATAACTAACAATCTAGTCAACTAAAAAGTCAATTCAGTTAATCACAAATCAAGTCTCTTGGGTTTGTTAACTATTATGCCTGAGCGCTGTGTAATGTAAGGTTCATGTGGTCTAGAAGTGTTAGAAGAAGCAGTGTGTAGTGGCTGTTCTACATCTAGCATAGTTTGTAATCTTGGACTCTCTAGATATGGTGGTTCCAGTTGTTCTGAGATGTCATCTGAAAAGTCATATAATTATTCTCAAATCTGTTTGCTTTCTCAGAAGACTTTCTGATGTGTTCCCTGTTTATTTTCTAGACCTGAGTTCCACTTTTGACATTATATGATCTAGGCTTACAATGTTTCGAAACTATTGTTCCTGGTTTCCACTTAGAATTAAGTTGCATTCTGACTGCCGTTCCGTCTTGTAGTGGATTATGATTCTCAACTCCTTTCCTCTTGTGATAACAATGTTTCTGAGACTGTTTCTCAGAATCAAAGTGTTTCTTCACCCCCTTGAGATCTTGTTTTTTAGGGGCGAGATTTTCTCGCCCGAAGGTAACAAATTTCTGGGTCAGCGCCCCATGAGTAAATGTCCTGGCAACAAATTAATATTATTCAGTGGAGTAGTTCTGTAGTCTAATAGCGACAGAAATTTGTCTTTGCTTTTCTTCCACAGTTTCTTCACTGTCTGAATAGCTCTTTCAGCATCGCCATTTGAACTCTGAAAATGAGGACTGGACATTTCATGCTCTATTTCGTATGATTTACAGAAATTCAGGAATTCTCTCAAAGCGAACTGTGGTCCACAATCTGACCATAGTCTTCTAGGTATTCCATGGCATGCAAACATACTCTTCATTGCCCCAATGATATCTGATGTAGTATCCTGTGACAGCTCGTTGACATCAATAAACTTTCAGAAGTAGTCAACTAGAAGCACATACTTTTCCCTCTCAAAGTTAAACAGATCACACCCTACCATGCTGTATGGAAGGTCTGGTGTCTTGGTAGGTATTAGCAGTTCTGACACATTTTGATTCTGATGTTCAGCACACCTGCTACAATCCCTGACTGTCACTTCAATGTCTGCATTCATGCCTGGCCAAAACATGACTTCTCTGGCTCTCTGCTTACACTTTACTATTCCTAAGTGAGACTTGTGTATCAGATTTGCATGTATTTACGTAAGCTTGGTGGCATGACTTTTCTCAGACCTTTGTATATAATTCCATCCCAAGTTGATAACTGGTCAATTGAATCCCAATATGGCCTGACTTTAATTGGAGTCTTGCTTCTTGCGTCTGGCCAACCAGTCATAATTACTTCCTGATGCATTGAAAGTTCTTTGCTTGTACAGTCTTGAATTTCACTATTTCGAATCACTTATAGATCATATGCACTGAATCATCTCTGTAAACTCACATGTCTGTGTATCAGTTCTTTGTAGTAGTCCTAAGCATTCTGCGGTGTCACCACTCAAAATGTTCTATTGAATAAGGTCTACAACCTCAAATCTTGCTTTCATTTCCTGAGTATTAGGCCTATTCTTCAAAGTTAGCACCACTGCTTCTAAAGTCCTAATGACGTGGTTAGTGAAAAACTTAAGGACTTTGCAGAATAAGCAAGTTTTACTTTGTCTTTGAGCTTTTCAAACTCTGGTTTGACAAGAATGTTACATCTTGCACCAGTGTCAATACGGAAAATTAATGTCTTGCCATGCACTACTAGTTTTACTGTCCACTTGTCTTCAACGACATTGACGTTCTCAATTTTACAATTCTTTGACTGGCTACTTGCTGTACTAACAGATACAATATTTTCATCACTGTGGCTGTCATCTTCTACCAGATTAACATTGCGTCTTTTTCTGCACATTTGAAACCAGTGGTTTTTCTTTTTGCAGAAATTGCATGTGGTTCCTAATGCTGGACATTTTCCTTTTTTTGTGGTTCTTGACATAACCTTTCTGAGTTGTCTTTAGACTTCTGCTTGAGTACATTGTGTGACTGTCTCTTGATTGCTAGAACTTCTTGGCCCCTAAACATTTTCACTTGGCTTTGTGACATCTCGTATTGTTGTCCAATTTCTATAGCCTTGCTAAGGGTCAACTTCTGTCCCTGATCAAGTAGTCTTAAATGTACCTTTTCGTGTATGACTCCAATAATGATCAAATCAATAAGTCTGTCATCTGGATTGTCATACTCACAGCCCATAATGAGAAGCTTTAAGTCTGTAACAAAGTTATCAAAACTTTCTCCTTCTACCTGCTTTCTCTGATGTGCTCTAAATCTAGACACTCTTTTATTTTGTCTTGGCCTTATGTAGTCTTCTATTTTCTTTAATAGTAATTGCGGATCTCCCTCTTCACTATCACTAATATTTAGAGTTTTGTAAATTTCACACCACTGTTGACCTATCCACATTCCCATCCTAACATTAGTTGGGGAAAATTAAAGGCAGTTTCCATATGACACCTTCATTAACCATCGACCATGGAAACATAACTTTTATATCATCTGCCCCATAGATATCGCAAGATCTGAAATGGACACTTTGACTTTACTTTTTACTTTATAGTATAAGCATAAACTGTATTTAGTTTGTTCATATGAGAAAAAAAACAACTAGCAAATTCAACACATCCCTCCTTTTTTATTGAGCCATGCTATTTTTTTTAATTTAGTAATCCCAATCGAATTTTGTCATTTTTCTCAACATGAAATATTGCATATAATATATATCTTTTGTAATTTGAAAAATTAATTTTATACTTAAATTTATTACATCTTTGCTAATGAAATACACTATTCATGTTATGCCCCTGAGTGACTCTATTAGCAAAACAGTTTTATATATCATTTAGTCAATTTAGTGAAGAAAACATTTTAATAATAAAAATATAAGGAACAAAAATTCAAATAATCCATGAATTAAAAAATAGATAATAATTTTAATTTATATTATATATAGTGCAATGTAGAATTCATCATTTAGTTGGTTAGTAAACAATTTTTTTCCTTTGACTCATATCACTGACCTATATGATATATTAGCTTTTAATAATTTTTGCATTTCAAGATTCAAATCTAATTGATAGTTTTTATTTAGAAGATCTAACTCATAACTCAACATACTTAATAAATTTTAAGATTTTGTAAGGTTCACTTATATGACCAGATAATCTAATTCATAATATTTATCTTTTTAAGTCTGTACAAAGTGTTTTTTATGGGTGTGTGTAGATCTAGACCTAGCCTAGATCTAGAAGATGTGTAGTTCAAGTAGTTGTCTGTGTTGTGTACACTTCAATCCCACTATTCAAAATGGCGGCAACCACTGATTTCACACGACAAAAAAAAAACACCTGTAGTAACTCAACGATTTAGGAGCTAAATACTTAATAATAAAAGTCATTACCATTTTTACTAATATCCAACTCCATAAGATTGACAAAATTTGATATTTCCTCGGGGAGACGCCCAATTTCATTGTCGCTGAGACTTAACTTCCGCAATTGAACAAGCCGAAAAAATCCCTGAAAAGAAGAAACAAATTGTTGATCATGTTGATTTCAATTAATATCATTACGCGTAGAGTACACTGTCAAACCAAACTTACTCTTGGCAATTCTTTAATTTGGTTAGCATCGAGGGCTAATTCTTCTAAACTTCTAGCGTAGCGCAAAACATCGTCGGGAACACTTGTAAGCCCCCAGTGTCGCCTGTCCACTGATTCAACCTGCCTGTTACAGGCTCGAAATAAAGGAATGCACTTCAACATGTCGAAAATTACCAAACATTAATCCAAAATAGGAACATGGGTGAAATGTTACATAATCCAAAAGAAACGAAAGATGAAGGCATTCACATTCTGATCATTGATATGACCAGTGTCAACAATACATGAGCCTTAGTTCGAAGTGATGCCCACAACGTGACGTCATGATAAAATAGTCCATCATTTATGCCTGGTGTTCAGGATTTTCGACCAAAAGTAATTTTACCTACAAGTTGCATGGAAATGTGTATTTTGTATATTTTCTATAATTTAATAAAATGAAATAGTTTTGGTCTCTTTCATTATAGAATTAATATGCGTCGCCTTATTATTGTGAGAAGCAAGTTTTTTGGCTCAGTTTTTTTATTGGTAGTAAAAGAACAGGTGAGCCAAAAGATTTTTTCCCCCGTTAACCTATCACGTGACAAAGTGTCTGGCATGCCAGGTATTTAACAAATACATGTATGCGAAGGAGCTTTTACGTTCAGAAAGATTAGATCTAGAGTCTTACTTACGGAAACAATTTTAACTTTCTAAGATCTCTTTTTTGTTTGTTTGTGTTTTTTTTTTATAACTATTACTATATAGTTGGACTGCCATAATCATTAATTGCGCTGTAGGCTTGATATGAGGATTAACTTAAACCCATGTCAAAAGTAGACACTAACGAGTAAGGTTTATACTTATAGGGAGGCATGTCCATCCAGCTCGAATCCAGCCCGTTTTCTGGTGACCCTTAAAATGCTCTCTCTACGCTCTAGTGTGTCTGTATCATCCCCGTTTTAACACTCAAAATGTGGAAGACCTCTTTTCATTATTGACGTACGAGATTTTACAATCTATAAATAATATAGCCCTACTTTTAGCCCTTAAACTTTTTTTATATATAAAAATTTCTACCCAGTAATCTTGTTAATTCTTATTTTTATAATTGTTTATCGGCCCCCCATTCCCTAGGAAATATACGGCAAATGTAATTTACCCATCGTTCAGATAGTTCTGCGATTACTATTTGCATCTACTGTTTTTTGTTTAATGGAAACTGATGTTACTCGTCCATACCTAATTTTCCATACTTTATCCAGTGAACGCCAAGGCCAAGACTGATCTTGTTTTACAAGATTAATCCCCCCCCCACACACACACATACACATTATAGTGTTAGTGGTATAACAATAATTACACACACAAAAAACTTAAATCCCAAATGTACATCTCAAAATCAAAAATAGTTATTGTTATTCACATACAAAAAATACGATTAAACACAAAAATACATACAAAGCATTGATATGTATCCTTCTTTTTAAGGACAGAATAAAATGAACATATCTAATGCAACTACAACATTTCGCACCAAAACAGCTGTGCCAAAACCTCCTGCTTCGTTAACTATCATGTTCTTGGACTCCGACCCACAGGAAGGCCTACCTTGATACGCCACTGAAAAATTCACTATTTAATTAAATCCAGTATTTACTTCTGACTGCCATCCCACAAAATTGTGTTCACCCTCAATTTATGTTAGCGCCCTCAGATGGTTTCATGAGCTTCCGCTATTCATTGTCCGATTGTCTAGAGCGCACTATTTCTCAAACCAAGAAGATAAATTGTGAGACATGCCACAAATTTCGTTCGCCCCCTTTTCATTTTAGCCATCTGTTGTAGACAGTCGTTGACTTGTAGCACCAAACTACTTGTAGACTACTAAACCACCGTAGGCGTTTTATGTTTTAACATATAAAGCTTTAAATAACTTGAGTACCTGTAAGCTCTTTGTGAACAATTCTAAATAGAACTTTTATCACAATATAAACAAATTCAACTTGATATGAAATGCAATCGTAGACTTTAGTAATAATATTAAATGGTATTCTGAACAAAAGCTCACTACAAAACCGGGTCTTTTCAGTCTGGCGTTCTGGAGTCGTCTCCCCAAGACCGCTGATTACAATGCCGTTTATCTTGCATCATTCACAACCAATCGCTAAGCTGTTCCCACCGTCACATAGAAACATATACACACTCCATAACACCACCTAGGGGTCTTCAAGCTCCCTCAGTGGGGTTCAGGGTGATTAGCATTCCCCTGCATTATGAGCTTCAGTAATTCATTGTCCGATCGTTTACAGTACACTATTTCTCATACTAAGAATATCATAGGTCAACTATAAATAAATAAAGAAAGGAAACTAAAGTGTGAGACATGCGAGGCAGTACACCAGTACAGCATGCAGGGTTAAAATGAGCAGGGTCGTCGTAAGATCATCCTCGTGTTTAGCACATTTGTTACTAGTGAGAAGTTTCTTCTTCACGCAAAGACGTCAAGAAATCAACGCAAGCCTGTCAGGAGAAATTAAGCCACCCTGACGTAAAAAATACGGATTAAATTTAGAATCGCATTGACGAACAAGTATTGAAATGTCTCTTCAATCCAGTGGCGTAGCTAGGAGTTTTCCATCATTTGTGGGCCCGGGGGGGGGGGGCTTGACTTCTTTGGGGACGCCTCCATTTTGCATAATATTTAAATCGAACACTCATTTGGGAGCCCTCTCAAGTGGGAGCCCAGGGGGATTTTCGAATTGTCCCTTTCTCCCTCCCCCCCATCACCCTAGCTACGCCACTGCTTCAATGTAACGTTTGCTCTGAACACACACACACACACACAAATCGGAAGTGGGAGGAGAAATTAAGTAGAAAATTAGATTCTACTCTTTTTTTTTTTTTAGAAATAATTTCAAGGATTCAAGTATAAATTATAATTTATATTTCCAATAAAAATATCTCAGATTGAGTAAGAGTCCTCTCCATTTTATAATAATTGCTCATGATTGCATTCGACATTAAAGAATAGGGTGACTCGATATGAGAATCTTTTCTTATCTTATATAATACAGACGTTACTTCAAAAAAAGATGATTATGTCCTATATGTCATGCATTAAGTCATGCATATTAACCAATGACCTAATTCTGCCAAGTCACTAGTTTTCTTGGCTAGCTCGGGCAACCCATTCCATGCTCTAATAGCGCTAGGGAAGAAGGAGCATTTTTACAAATTTGTCCTAGCTTATAGAATTTAATATATAGTATACATGACAAATGAAATAATTTGAGATTATAGTGTAGTGCGATATAAAATATAATTAGCTTATAAAATATAGATATTCAACAAATTTTTTCAAAAACTATGATTCTGCATAAAAATTGGAACACCCCCACTCAAAGGTTTTGGATGGGGAGCGCAATGGATGTAAGCGCCCCCCCTCTCTCCCGAAGCTACATGCTACATGTAATATTGTCCTTTGGAAATCCGGAAGCGGTGGAAAGAGCGCTACCAAACAGACCACCAAATTCTAGTTTAGAATACATGCAGGAACTATGTAATCAGATTACTACACTTAAAGAGACAAATAAAAATGCATTTTTTTGGATTATGGGTGACTTCAACCTACCTGATATAAATTGGAAAACACTAACCATAGATAAACACCAAAACCTTAAGGACATAAATGAGATTTTCATAGAAACTTTACACAACCTAAGTTTAGATCAAGTCATTAAAAAGCCAACTAGATTAAACAACACATTAGATCTCTTCTTAACCAACAGACCTGGATTAGTAGTTGATTATGATATTATCCCTGGTCTATCAGACCATGAGATCATAAAAATACACAGTCAGATAAAAGCAGTAGCCAATACGAAAACCAAAAGAAAAATCTTACTCTGGAATAAATGTAACCTAACACAACTACACCAAGCTGCATTAAACTTTCAACAAACATTCTTATTAGAAAAAGACATTAACCAACCAGTCGATGACCTCTGGAATTTCATTAAAAACCATCTTAAAAGCATTATAGAAAATCATATACCAACTAAATACACATCAAGCAAAATAAATAAATGCTGGTTTAATAATAGACTAAAGAAGCTTTGTAAACAGAAGGAAAACCTATATAGAAAATTTAAAGAAACCAAGGCAGAAAGAGTTTACAAAAAGTATATAAAAATTAAACACCTAACCCAAAAAGTAAGCAGACAGCTGCAGAGTGAATACATAAACAATGTAATATCTAAAGATAACAACAAAAACCTATGGTCATACATTAAGTCTAAGAAAATGGAAACAACAGGCATAGCGCCATTAAAAGATGAACATAACATAATACATAATGATAATGAAACTAAAGCAAACATCCTAAACAAATACTTTGCATCAGCATTCTCAGCCCCAGGAGACAAAGACATATTTCTTAATTTGAACCAAGTAGACAACATAGAAGATTTAGTAGTACAAGAAAATGGAATTAAAAAACTATTAGCCAACACCAAACCAAATAAAGCGCCAGTACCTGATGGTATTCCAGCTAGATTACTCAAAGAACTAAGCAATGAGCTAGCCCCAGTGTTCAAAATACTCTTTCAGGCATCGCTTAACCAGGGCAGAGTACCAAAGGACTGGAAAGAAGCTAATGTCACCCCCCTATTTAAAAAAGGAGAAAAATCTGATCCAGGAAACTACAGACCAGTATCACTTACCAGCATCACATGTAAAATACTAGAACACATAATATCTAGCAATATCATAAACCACTTAGACAAACATAATGTCCTCACCCCATACCAACATGGCTTTAGGAAATATAGATCATGTGAAACAAAACTAATAGGACTAATTGATGATTTTTCAAAAGGTTTAGATAATAGTGAACAAATAGATGCTATCTTACTAGATTTTTCCAAGGCTTTTGACAAAGTTCACCATAGTTTGCTTAAAAATTAAAATATTTCGGCATTAACGGTCCACTGCATCAGTGGATTAAAGATTTTCTGATAGGGAGAGAACAAACTGTAATAATAAATGGCTCTAAATCAACACCAATAACAGTAAACTCAGGTGTACCTCAAGGAACAGTCTTGGGTCCACTACTATTTTTAATTTACATAAATGATTTACCAAATTGCATTAGTTCAGGAACAAAAGTCAGATTATTTGCAGACGATTGCATAATATATAGAACAATAAAAACAATACAAGACACAGATATTTTACAAAAAGAATTAGATGTATTACAGAAATGGGAATCAAATTGGAGCATGTCTTTCCACCCAGAAAAATGTCAGTTGTCAAGAGTAACAAAAAAACTAAAACAAATTAATTCCACTTATCTTATTCATGGCAAACCAGTAACACAGACTAAAAACTCAAAATACCTTGGTGTTATAATAAATGAAAAACTGTCATGGAATCCACATATTGATGAAACTATAAAAAAAATCCAACAAAGCATTAGGGTTTATTAAAAGAAATTTTTATCAATCAAATAAGAACATAAAACTAAAATGTTATTTAACCTTGGTTAGGCCAATAATAGAATATGCATCCACCGTGTGGGACCCCTCAACTCAAGAAAACATTAAGAAACTGGAACAAACACAAAATAGAGCAGTGAGATTCATAACAAACGAATATTCACATTTGACTAGGGTAACACCATTAGTAAAATCACTAAATTTAGAAAGCCTTCAGGACAGAAGACTCAAAAGTAAAGTAGCAATTATACATAAAACACTTAACCATAATCTTCAAATACAAAAACAAAATTTAATAAAATTCTCTGAAAGACACAAAAATAAAGGCACATTCCTTGTCCCATATGCTAGGACAAATTTGTACAAACACTCCTTCTTCCCTAGTGCTATTAGAGCATGGAATGGGTTGCCTGAGCTAGCCAGAAAAACCAGTGACTTGGCAGAATTTAAGCCATTGGTTAATATGCATGACTAAATGCATGACGCGTAGGACGTAATCATCTTCTTTTTTGAAGTAACGTCTGTATTATATAAGATAAGATAATCTTTCAAGAATACCTTCATGTGAATTCAAGAATCGGCTACAAGGTTTGTTTGTTTTACATGTTTCGGATGTTCCTTCAGAGTTGAAAATAGTTTACTTCCTAGTTCAAACCTCCCGCAGGACGACGGGGGATGGGAGCGGGCAGGGTTTGAACCCGGTAGCCACACTTTGTCACCAGTGCACCTACAGCAAAGAAATGCCCGTGTACCTTTACGAGCTCATCACTCCATATGTCCCTCAGAGAGCTCTGCGCTCTATATGTCCTTCAGAAAGCTCTGCGCTCCATATGTCCCTCAGAGAGCTCTGCGCTCCAGATGTCCTTCAGAGAGCTCTGCGCTCCAGATGTCCTTCAGAGAGCTCTGCGCTCCATATGTCCTTCAGAGAGCTCTGCGCTCCATATGTCCCCCAGAGAGCTCTGCGCTCCATATGTCCCCCAGAGAGCTCTGCGCTCCATTTGTCTCTCAGACAGCTCATCACTCCATATGTCCCTCAGAGAGCTCTGCGCTCCATATATCCCTCAGAGAGCTCTGCGCTCCATATGCCCCTCAGACAGCTCATCACTCCATATGTCCCTAAGAGAGCTCTGCGCTCCATATGTCCCCCAGAGAGCTTGCGCTCCGTATGTCCCACAGAGAGCTCTGAGCTCCATATGTCCCACAGAGAGATCTGCGCTCCATATGTCCCCCAGATAGCTCTGCGCTCCATATGTCCCTTAGAGAGCTCTGCGCTCCATATAACCCCCAGAGAGCTCTGCGCTCCATATGTCCCACAGAGAGCTCTGCGCTCCATATGTCCCCCAGATAGCTCTGCGCTCCATATGTCCCTCAGAGAGCTCTGCGCTCCATATGTCCCCCAGAGAGCTCTGCGCTCCATATGTCCCCAGGAAAGCTTTGCGCTCCATATGTCCCCCAGAGAGCTCTGCGCTCAATATGTCCCTCAGAGAGCTCTGCGCTCCATATAACCCCCAGAGAGCTCTGCGCTCCATATGTCCCCCAGAGAGCTCTGCGCTCCATATGTCCCCAAGGGAGCTCTGCGCTCCATATGTCCCCCAGAGAGCTCTGCGCTCCATATGTCCCACAGAGAGCTCTGCGCTCCATATGTTCCTCAGAGAGCTCTGCGCTCCATATGTCCCTCAGAGAGCTCTGCGCTCCATATGTCCCTCAGACAGCTCATCACTCCATATGTCCCTCAGAGAGCTCTGCGCACCATATGTCCCCCAGAGAGCTTGCGCTCCATATTTCCCACAGAGAGCTCTGCGCTACATATGTCCCCCAGAGAGCTCTGCCCTCCATATGTCCTTCAGAGAGCTCTGCGCTCCATATGTCCCCCAGAGAGCTCTGCGCTCCATATGTCCCCCAGAGAGCTCTGCGCTCCATATGTCCCCCAGAGAGCTTTGCACTCCATATGTCCAACAGAGAGCTCTGCGCTCCATATGTCCCACAGAGAGCTCTGCGCTCCATATAACCCCCAGAGAGCTCTGCGCTCCATATGTCCCTCAGAGAGATCTGCGCTCCATATTTCAAACAAAGAGCTCTGCGCTCCATATGTCCCACAGAGAGCTCTGCGCTCCATATGTCCCTCAGAGAGCTCTGCGCTCCATATGTCTTCCAGAGAGCTCTGCGCTCTATATGTCCTTCAGAGAGCTCTGCGCTCTATATGTCCTTCAGAGAGCTCTGCGCTCCATATGTCCTTCAGAGAGCTCTGCGCTCCATATGTCCCCCAGAGAGCTCATCGCTCCATATGTCCCACAGAGAGCTCTGCGCTCTATATGTCCTTCAGAGAGCTCTGCGCTCCATATGTCCTTCAGAGAGCTCCGCGCTCTATATGTCCTTCAGAGAGCTCTGCGCTCCATATGTCCTTCAGAGAGCTCCGCGCTCTATATGTCCTTCAGAGAGCTCTGCGCTCCATATGTCCTTCAGAGAGCTCTGCGCTCCCTATGTCCCCCAGAGAGCTCATCGCTCCATATGTCCCACAGAGAGCTCTGCGCTCCATATGTCCCACAGAGAGCTCTGCGCTCCATATGTCCCCTAGAGAGCTCTGCGCTCCACATGTCCCCCAGAGAGCTCTGCGCTCCATATGTCCCCCAGAGAGCTCTTCGCTCCATATGTACCTCAGACAGCTCTGCGATCCCTATGTCCTTCAGACAGCTCTGCGTATCCTATGTCCTTTAGAGAGCTCTGCGCTCCATATTTCCCACAGAGAGCTCTGCGCTCCATATGTCCCCTTGAGAGATTTGAGCTCCATATGTCCCCCAGAGAGCTCTGCGCTCCATATGTCCCCCAGATAGCTCTGCGCTCCATATGTCCCACAGATAGCTCTTCGCTCCATATGTCCCACAGAAAGCTCTGCGCTCCATATGTCCCCCAGAGAGCTCTGCGCTCCATATGTCCCACAGAGAGCTCTGCGCTCCATATGTCCCCCAGAGAGCTCTGCGCTCCATATGTCCCACAGAGAGCTCTGCGATCAATATGTCACCCAGAGAGCTCTGCGCTCCATATGTCACCCAGAGAGCTCTGCGCTCCATATGTCACCCAGAGCGCTCTGCGCTCCATATGTCCCCCAGAGAGCTCTGCGCTCCATTTGTCTCTCAGAAAGCTCATTACTTCATATGTCCCTCAGAGAGCTCTGCGCTCCATATGTCCTTCGGAGAGCTCTGCGCTCCATATGTCTCTCAGAGAGCTCTGCGCTCCATATGTCCCTCAGAGAGCTCTGCGCTCCATATGTCCTTCAGAGAGCTCTGCGCTCAAGATGTCCTTTAGAGAGCTCTGCGCTCCATATGTCCCACAGAGAGCTCTGCGCTCCATATGTCCAACAGAGAGCTCTGCGCTCCATATGTCCACCAGAGAGCTCTGCGCTCCATATGTCCCCTAGAGAGCTCTGCGCTCCACATGTCCCCCAGAGAGCTCTTCGCTCCATATGTCCCACAGAGAGCTCTTCGCTCCATATGTCCCTCAGACAGCTCTGCGCTCCCTATGTCCTTCAGACAGCTCTGCGCTTCCTATGTCCTTCAGAGAGCTCTGCGCTCCATATTTCCCACAGAGAGCTCTGCGCTCCATATGTCACAAAGAGAGCTCTGCGCTCCATATGTCACCCAGAGAGCTCTGCGCTCCATATGTCACCCAGAGAGCTCTGCGCTCCATATGTCCCCCAGAGAGCTCTGCGCTCCATTTGTCTCTTAGAAAGCTCATTACTTCATATGTCCCTCAGAGAGCTCTGCGCTCCATATGTCCTTCGGAGAGCTCTGCGCTCCATATGTCTCTCAGAGAGCTCTGCGCTCCATATGTCCCTCAGAGAGCTCTGCGCTCCATATGTCCTTCAGAGAGCTCTGCGCTACAGATGTCCTTTAGAGAGCTCTGCGCTCCAAATGTCCTTCAGATTGCTCTGCGCTCCATATGTCCCACAGAGAGCTCTGCGCTGTAAATGTCCTTCAGAGAGCTCTGCGCTCCATATGTCTCTCAGAGAGCTCTGCGCTCCATATGTAATTCAGAGAGCTCTGCGCTCCATATATCCCCCAGAGAGCTCTGCGCTCAATATGTCCCCCAGAGAGCTCTGCGCTCCATATGTCCACCAGAGAGCTCTGAGCTTCATATGTCCCCTAGAGAGCTCTGCACTCCACATGTCCCCCAGAGAGCTCTGCGCTCCATATGTTCCCCAGAGAGCTCTTCGCTCCATATTTCCCACAGACAGCTCATCACTCCATATGTCCCTCAGAGAGCTCTGCGCTCCCTATGTCCTTCAGAAAGCTCTGCGCTCCCTATGTCCTTCAGACAGCTCTGCGCTCCCTATGTCCTTCAGAGAGCTCTGCGCTCCATATGTCCCACAGAGAGCTCTGCGCTCCATATGTCCCCCAGAGAGCTTTGCGCTCATAAGTCCCCCAGAGAGCTCTGCGCTCCATATGTCTTTCAGAGAGCTCTGCGCTCCATATGTCCCCCAGATAGCTCTGCGCTCCATATCCCACAGAGAGCTCTGCGCTCCATATGTCCCCCAGAGAGCTATGCGCTCCATATGTCCCGCAGAGAGCTCTGCGCTCCATATGTCCCACAGAGAGCTCTGCGCTCCATATGTCCCACAGAGAGCTCTGCGCTCCATATATCCCACAGAGAGCTCTGCGCTCCATATGTCCCCCAGAGAGCTCTGCGCTCCATATGTCCCACAGAGAGCTCTGCGATCAATATGTCACCCAGAGAGCTCTGCGCTCCATATGTCACCCAGAGAGCTCTGCGCTCCATATGTCACCCAGAGCGCTCTGCGCTCCATATGTCCCCCAGAGAGCTCTGCGCTCCATTTGTCTCTCAGAAAGCTCATTACTTCATATGTCCCTCAGAGAGCTCTGCGCTCCATATGTCCTTCGGAGAGCTCTGCGCTCCATATGTCTCTCAGAGAGCTCTGCGCTCCATATGTCCCTCAGAGAGCTCTGCGCTCCATATGTCCTTCAGAGAGCTCTGCGCTCAAGATGTCCTTTAGAGAGCTCTGCGCTCCATATGTCCCACAGAGAGCTCTGCGCTCCATATGTCCCACAGAGAGCTCTGCGCTCCACATGTCCCCCAGAGAGCTCTTCGCTCCATATGTCCCACAGAGAGCTCTTCGCTCCATATGTCCCTCAGACAGCTCTGCGCTCCCTATGTCCTTCAGACAGCTCTGCGCTTCCTATGTCCTTCAGAGAGCTCTGCGCTCCATATTTCCCACAGAGAGATCTGCGCTCCATATGTCCCCCAGAGAGCTTTGAGCTCCATATGTCCCCCAGAGAGCTCTGCGCTCCATATGTCCCCCAGATAGCTCTGCGCTCCATATGTCCCACAGAGAGCTCTTCGCTCCATATGTCCTACAGAAAGCTCTGCGCTCCATATGTCCCCCAGAGAGCTCTGCGCTCCATATGTCCCCAGAGAGCTCTGCGCTCCATATGTCCCACAGAGAGCTCTGCACTCCATATGTCCCCCAGAGTGCTCTGCGATACATATGTCCCACAGAGAGCTCTGCGATCAATATGTCACCAGAGAGCTCTGCGCTCCATATTTCCCACAGACAGCTCATCACTCCATATGTCCCTCAGAGAGCTCTGCGCTCCCTATGTCCTTCAGAGAGCTCTGCGCTCCCTATGTCCTTCAGACAGCTCTGCGCTCCCTATGTCCTTCAGACAGCTCTGCGCTCCTTATGTCCTTCAGAGAGCTCTGCGCTCCATATGTCCCACAGAGAGCTCTGCGCTTCATATGTCCCCCAGAGAGCTTTGCGCTCATAAGTCCCCCAGAGAGCTCTGCGCTCCATATGTCTTTCAGAGAGCTCTGCGCTCCATATGTCCCCCAGATAGCTCTGCGCTCCATATGTCCCACATAGAGCTCTGCTATCCATATGTCCCCCAGAGAGCTCTGCGCTCCATTTTTCTCTCAGACAGCTCATCACTCCATATGTCCCTCAGAGAGCTCTGCGCTCCATATGTCCCCCAGAGAGCTCTTGCTCCATATGTCCCCCAGATAGCTCTGCGCTCCATATCCCACAGAGAGCTCTGCGCTCCATATGTCCCCCAGAGAGCTATGCGCTCCATATGTCCCCCAGAGAGCTCTGCGCTCCATATCCCTCAGAGAGCTCTGCGCTCAATATGTCTCCCAGAGAGCTCTGCCCTCTATATGTCCCCCAGAGAGCTCTGCGCTCCATATGTTCCCCAGAGAGCTCTGCGCTCCATTTGTCTCTCAGACAGCTCATCACTCTATATGTCCCTCAGAGAGCTCTGCGCTCCATATCTCCCTCAGAGAGCTCTGCGCTCCATTAATCCCTCAGACAGCTTATCACTCCATATCTTCCTCAGAGAGCTCTGCGCACTGCGGTTCAGTGCGTGGACCAAATGTTTGTAACTCGCTCCCCCATTGATCTCAGACAAACAACACGCTTTACTACATTCAAGAAGAACATTAAGACCTATGTGTTCAAAACTTTTTTTAGATTAGTTTGTCACTTTAATTCATGGTTTATGTCTGTTATGTTATATTGAGTCTTCACTATGTTTGTTAACAGCGCTTTATACATAAAATTATTATTAATATGATGACCAGCTTAAGACCTGCTATTTTTATTTGATAATATATTTTAAATATTATATGTAAATCTCTTTATACGTCGAAATTAGTTGCAAGTTTAGCGATGTATTTCAATTGTAAAAATTAATTTGTTTACATTTAGTTTACGCTATCATTATATGTTGTGACTCAGGTTTTGAAATATTCATTTCATTTACTGGATTGAACTAGTAACTTCTTAGCAGACTCTTTGCAATGCCTCCCCATCTCATCTCCAAACCACTTTTTTTTAGGTACCTAGACCAGTAGACCGTGACTGTCGTATATCGAAGATGCCGCATAGTGGTATAGACACTAATTTCCTTTGTTCATTGATCGTTTTCTTTTTTTTTTTCAAGGGGTGATATTCAACATTATTTCTATTCTGTAATATTAATTGGGTTATATCCCCTTTAATTTACGCACGGCCAGTCTTTAATAAAATAATACATCAATAAAAAAAAATATTGCCAACATTAATTAGCAGAACATTGAGAGTGGAAAACGCTGAGAACGAGCAGGCTATAAACATATAATCATATTTACCTACATTTAATGCACTGTCAGTTGAGCAGACGAACACATTAAATAGGTGTGTTTCAAAAGAAGTCCAGGGGGGTTGGGCGAAGGGGGAGATCTACCGGTGTAAGTCTTTACAGATGCGGGAGTAAGACTGAGAATACCATGCTGTTCAAAAAAGTTTATAAACAGGTTGGAAAGGGTTCTATTGTTAAGTTCCAAAATGTACCTGAGTTTAAAAAAACAAAAAGCATGTAGTATGATGTAGTCATATGACTTATCGTATTACCCATGCAACGACATGCCGATGTGACTTATCGTATTACCCATGCAACGACATGCCGATGTGACTTATCGTATTACCCATGCAACGACATGCCGATGTGACTTATCGTATTACCCATGCAACGACATGCCGATGTGACTTATCGTATTACCCATGCAACGACATGCCGATGTCGCTGGGTAGAAAAGCGGTTTCGCATTTAGTAAAAACCTTTATTTATTTAGTTTTATTTATTTTATTTTTTTGATAAGTAGAAGTAAAATAGTGTCGAAACAAATTGTAGATTTATCTTTCAAAAGAAAATTTAATTCAAGTGTGTTAATATAACCTTGATTAAATAATGTTGTTTGGCATTTACGTTGAAAGGAATTTAGAGCCAAAGGTACTGAGTTCAGATTCTCAGAGAGAGAGAGCGGTGTTTTTTGTTGTTTTTGTGTGTGTGTAATAAATGAAAATCTGTACCATGATAACTTAAAAAAAATATAATTTTGTCTGAATATATATATATATAAATCCTTAGCAGAAAATCAACAGATAGACCGTTTGAATAGTGTACGTTGTTCATCTAGCGTTCTTTGTAATTTCATTACTTCTGTATCTTGATTCAAATCTTGAATGATGATTTTGACTGTGAGTCGTGTCTCCCAATATGGCCAAACCAGCTCAACTTTTGTCTTTTTGGAGTGCTGATAAGTTCCTCCTCTCCTGACATACAACATGAGTCTTCTCACTTCATTTATTTACAATATTAAAAATCTCCCGATTGTTTTCTTTTGTTACATAGTGTGACAAATAGTAAAAAAAAAAGATTGCAGCAAGACATCTTACATAACACGAAGATGACCTTACGACAATCACGCCCATTTCAAAGCCCGTTCACAATATTCTATATGATATGTGCATCTTCTCACATAAACTTTATAGACAGCAGAATTTTATGTTAGTACAATTTTGTGGCGACACCGGTAGGTAATGTTTTCCATTGACAGCGGCACCGTATAGTTGACACATCTCTCAACACTTGACAGTTAGGCCTACACCTGTGCGCCGTGCTACTCTGTTTGAAAAGCTCGTTACACGAAAGTATAAAAGCACAGTTAAATTTGTAATTCTCATAAGGCTCATTCATATCTGGATTAACTTATTATTCCATGTCACAAGCAAGTGAGTAGCGTAATTAACTTAGCTTTCACTAAATTTTACAACTGTAACTCCGTGTTACGTGTAACAAGAGGATCTAATCGTGAGCATCTCTTTAAGTTCTAGATCTATATCTAGATCTATTGTATTATATATAGACAGATAATCTAGATCTATGTGACAATGTAGGCATATTAGATCTATAATAATAATATTATTAGTTCATTATAATACTACAGCTAGACTTATTTAATTATATTATATATATTCAATTATTCGATAGATCTAGATCTAGAATTGATCTATAATAATCTATATTATTACTATAATATGATCTAGATCTATACTATAGATATCTAGATCTAGATATATTTAACGACTTAACTACTCACAAGTGCTCCCTCTTACCTAGATCTAGAGCCTTTAGAGAATGGAATGGGTTGCATGAATCAGCCAAGAAAACCAACGGTTTAGCAAAGTTTAAGTCATTGATTAACATGCATGACTAGATTGATACATGAAATGCGTAGGACGTACTTATTTGCTTGTTTGAAGTTTGAATATATAAGATAAGATATATAAAATTAGTATGATGTAGATCTACTGCTTGTCTAAACTCTGCCTAGTCATTGGTTTACTGATTCAGGCAACCCATTTCCATATTATAATGGTTATTAGCCTACATCAGTGTGCTATCTATAATCAAATATCCATTGCATTCTGTCTGTCTCCTCTCTGTATCATATCAACCAAAAACAAACTCAACAGCTAAAGATTGAGTACCCAGCCTTTGAATTGTAGCTCACTTCTTTCTTTCGAGACCAATACAGACATTTCCTGCCTTTTCTAACGAATATTATTTTTATAAAATTTACACTTACATGTTACCATACGCAGTGAGTGCCGGGCAAATCCAACTGATAGATATTTTCTAAAAAAAAAAACCCATTATATTCATCAACCAAGTTTACCTTTCTCAACCCCCTCCCACATTCCCCTCCCCCCTACAGTGTTTCTGAAACTTTTATTTGTGACGCCCCCCAACCCCTAACCTTTTAGCTAGGGATTCTGGGTAAGAAGCCCATGCGTTAAGCGTTTTACTGAATTCTCCAGGCATCAAGTACAACACTGTTGCTTTAAAAAAAAAAAGTTTCCCTTTCAGACCTTGCGATCTGTGGGGCAAATGATGTTTAAGGTCATCTGTTTCTATGGCCAACGTTTAATGAGCAGGGGTGTCATGTGGCCAGCACAACGACCAATCGCCTTCACTTTCCCTAACTAAATTCAGGTACCCATCAGAGAATCAGGGGCGTCCTAAAAATCGGATGTCTCTCACATGTACGTTTGTTGTGGAGTTGATCTCCGTAAGATTATCCTGTTAAGCAAGACGTCTGTTGGCGGGCCAGTTTTGTTGACTCAAAAGACGTCTACAATGGCACGTCACCCGTTCTGACGTAAGAAATACAAGTAGACGTATCGGGATATTGTATTCTTTAATCCATCTGTCTGCTGATTCATGTCTTGAAAACAGTATGAAATTTTCAACTTAGAAGATGAAACGTCACCTAACTTTTGTTAATATTGTTCTATTGGCGTTTTTAAGTGATTTTGACACAAACAGGAATTTATAAATATGATATGGCTACAACAGATTTTTTCGTTTTTACCTTTCAACCTCACGTGTCAGCCCATTTCACCCCCCCCCCCCCCAAAATCAGTGTGCAACCCCAGTTTAAGAAACGCCTTAATTGAATCCCTACCAACCCAACATTCAATAGATGTATCTAGTGATGTCTGTTAGCATCCAAGCCATAAAAAAGTTTTTTTTCAGTAACGCCCTGTGTCTCGTGTGTGTATTTAAACACGGACATGAATGTGTTGTGGAGTCTTATCAAAGTGGACCATTGTTGCCCACACTTTAAATGTGCCTAGTAAACATGATTTGGTATAAGCCCTCGTAAGTTATATACGAAAAAGAAGGTGAAGATTTTTAAATGTCATGCTTAATGTGCGTGTGTGTTCAGATTGTCGTAGGGGTTAGGGTTTAAAATCTTCACCTTCTTTTTCGTATATAATTCACGAGGGCTTATACCAAATCATGTTTACATATTCCTTTATACATCTTAAACTTTAACCGATTTATTCTATTTCTTTACCAAAAAAAGGCCATACACACACACAAATAATTTGGGGTCTCAAAGAGCTGTACGTCTATATTGACTCTATATGCGATGGTGAGGTGGGTTTGATTCAAAGCTTTGGAAGCGATTCCTCTCGTTAAATAGTTGTGTGCGTATTTGTGTGTATTCAAACCCTGGTCCTAATGACTTCTCCATATTGTCACAATGAGCCACGTATGTACACTTGAGATAAACCAACGATTTCAACAAAGCCTTAAATTTCTCCTGTACCCATCAGCGTGACAGGTGTGCAAGGGCTGGGGGG
Organism: Biomphalaria sudanica; assembly: GCA_036873155.1. Classification (NCBI taxonomy): domain Eukaryota; kingdom Metazoa; phylum Mollusca; class Gastropoda; family Planorbidae; genus Biomphalaria; species Biomphalaria sudanica. The sequence goes on along the minus strand of JAZGLO010000202.1, from coordinate 77,361 downwards.
TTTGGCGAAGGGAGGAATGAAACCTAATCCATTTCGAAACTTTCCTTTTTTATATTTTACCTGCTGGTAGTTTGTACCATCCCCCCGTTTTTTCCCCCACTTTAAGTGCTCTGTTCAAAGTAGATATAATTATTAGGAAATGTTTTTTTTAGGGATGGGGTGGGGGGGGGGGTGGGACATCGATAAGTGTTGAATGTTAAGGTTCGAAGTCGACCAGTGCTTTACAATGTGGCCGTGCTGAGTCTTATAGACTTAACTCAAGCCGTTCTCTTGATAGGCGTCACTGTAGTACTTGATTTCCGGTATTCCTAGCTACCCACCCCCTATTTACATGCGTCTAGTTGCTGTTTAATAGAAATTCACTTCTTTGTGGCTACTTTTAATAGACAGGTTAGAAATATTTTGCTCTAAACGGGACAGTATAAAAGAATGGGTGGGCCTCTCTCTTGATATCCTACCAAGAACATTTGCTGACCGGGAAAAGTGGAGGGATTTATTTACGCGAACTGTCACAGCATCCTTACTACGAGCTGTCACAGCACCACCCCTACTACGAGCTGTCACAGCACCACCCCTACTACGATCTGTCACAGCACCACCCCTACTACGAGCTGTCACAACACCACCCCTACTTCGAGCTGTCACAGCACCACCCCTACTACGAGCTGTCACAGCACAACCCCTACTACGAGCTGTCATAGCACCACCCCTACTACGAGCTGTCACAGCACACCCCTATTACGAGCTGTCACAGCACACCCCTATTACGAGCTGTCACAGCACCACCCCTACTACGAGATGTCACAGCACCACCCCTACTACGAGCTCTCGCAGCACAACCCCTACTACGAGCTGTCACAGCACAACCCCTACTACGAGCTCTCACAGCACACTCCTAAGACGAAAATAAAGGGACAGATGACAAACGGGAAAAGTAAGGTTAATTTTTGTATTGAGTCCTCCTGTTCTGCACGGCATGTTGTTGACCTCTTGAAGTCTCAAGCTTCACCTGATTAGTGTAGAGTTACCTAATGCTATCTTGACGTTTAACTACAGACCCCGAGTATGTGCACTCAGTTTAAAGTTTGCCCTTACAGCAAATGGGCTTTAGTTTAATAAACTGTCCTCGTACACTGAACTGTCAGCCTTAGTTGGTCCTTATCTTAACTAGTGCTGCTAAAACTCTTGAAATTATACAGCCCGTTCGTTTTCTCTTGGTTAAATCTCAACTCTACCTTTCAGTAGTTCAACAGTGAATGTAGGTACTTGCATGAACTTCGCAGTTCAGTTTTATTTTTGTTTTTTTTTGGCATTCCACCGATGTGTTTGGTGTGTGTGTGTTTCCTTTAAACCACGACATTTATTGTACTCTTGAAAAGCATAATTGTGTCTGTGTCACTAAAGATTTGTGTACATTTTATGCCTGGCGCCTGGGCACTCGTATTCTCTGCTCTAATGGCTTCTGAAAAGTAAAATAGTCATTTGTCTACAGTCCAGCAAGAAAGTCAGGCGTTTGTATTTGTCTCACTTTTCTTTTTGTTCCAAACAACTTTACTAAGCGCCAGGGAAACATAATGCGTTTCACTTTAACCCTAGGTTGCTAGGCCACGCAGCTTTACCACTTTGGACTGTCCTCAAAGGTGTCCCGAGTTCGTTACCCCCAAGCGGCCTGCAAGGACGTTCAGCATATATTATCTCTCTAGGAACGCCTGAAATGCATAAACACTGTCCGTCATAAACCCATATTACCGTAGGAACCAAACTAGCCTCAAGCGGAAATGGATAGAATGGATAGTAAATATAAATTGTCTCTCAAGAGGTTGCATGACTGTTGACAAAACATGCTGTAGTGCAATCTAAATAATGTTATGTGACAAGCGATACAGATAATCAAGCGTCAATAAGGAAGAAGACTTACCAACTATAATATTAATAAGGTTAGTTTAGTTTCGTATAAAGATAAGTTTCAGACTAATTTATACCTCCTTTATATTCTGTTTCATGCTAAATGATAGGACTTTTACAAAGCTTTAAAATATTGTTTTGAAAGCATCCACTAATGAACTCGTTAGTCTTAAATACTTGCAGCAATAGTAAGGTATTGAATGTTGAACCTTCAATTTACATGTTGATGTTTTGTTCGGGCTTTGACAACGGTGAAAACCTTTCACTAATTTAAGGGGAAATTTTTTCTAGACAAAAGCTCAACCGTGATAAATAAAAAATAATTAGGAGCAGTAAAAGGGGCCATTTTTTAATATCGAATCTTTGTCTTCTATTTAAGTAAAACGATTGTCCTGTGCTGTTATAAATATATATTTTAACTTTGACTTTGAATCTTTCATTGAACAAACAAGATGCTTATACATTAAAAGCTACCATTCACAGTATTTCTCGCCAATGACACATTAATTTTTTTTTCGACCTATGTCAAAATATTCATTGATTAAGTTAACAGTTAAGGAGAATTACTGCTTTATATTATATTTTATTTAAAATATCTATAGCACCCTTCGGTTTAATGGGGAGTGGGGTTTAGGGCCAATGAAATTTGTGTTCAAAGGTTTGAGAATCAGTGCCGACAACACTGTGTGAAAGGGACTTGCAATGATGCGGCCTTGTCAGACATAGTTTGGCTGCTTCCAGGGACGAGGGAACTATTCGCTATTAGGATTGTTTTGGATGTGTGATGGGAAAGCTATTTTTTTCCAAAGAATTCGCACCCCCTCCCCCCTTTTTCACAACCTAAGTTGGGAGAGTTTCATCTTCTCCAAATTTTGATTTTGTTTTTGTTCTGTTTATGTTGTGTTTGTATTTCCTTGTTTTCTCTCTATCGTTTCCGAGTCATGTTTTTAGTGCATACTTGGAGGAACAATTTGTCGTACACTTTGGTTTTAAAGTTTCTATATGTGTTTTGTATGTGTGCGCCAGTGACGCTCTAATTAGTTTTGCTGATTACATAGCTCACTCTGTCAGCTTATATCAACTCACTCTGTCAGCTTATATCAACTCACTCTGTAAGCTTATATCAACTCACTCTGTCAGCTTATATCAACTCACTCTGTCAGCTTATATCAACTCACTCTGTCTCTCTGGTACTAATTCTGTACACGTTATTTCTCCCACTTCACGTTCTCGGATCAAGTTGAAACTTTACACAACTATTCGTTGCACCTAACAAAACATGAATCAATAAAAAAAGAAAACCAATTATTTCATTAATTATTATTAGTTATTTTTCTATGTATTAAAAAGGGGAAATAAATGCTACTTATTGAGAGAAATGGCTGTATATGCGGGCTATTATCTTTGTTACGTTCTGTACCCTTTTTGTTTTTCTCACATCCTAATCTCCGACGAAGCTGAAATTTTTCATAGTTATCCATAGTCGATGACAATACATGAATCAATTTAAAAATAACAAAGTAGTTTATCACCTGGTAGTAATTAATTAATTTTGTGTTACATTAAAAAAAGAACAACTTATTCCTGCGGGTTTTGAAATATATGGCAGTGTTGTTTTGCGGTTCTTCCCCTTTGTTAAGATTTCAAATTATTTTATTATTTTGATTTTTTTTTGACGCAGTTTATGACACAGCAGGTCTGTAGATCTATATATAGTATTGGAGAATCCATGTTCGATGCTAGCATTTTGATTAAAATTAATGGCATCAAATTGTTATTAGAAGAAAAAAAAGCTTGAACGTGTTGTGCATTGCAGCTATGTTCTAAAAATGCTGTGTCATCATCCAGTTCGAACTACTGCGTAGAACTGTGAATGGGAAATTCCCGATTTAGTTGAACATTCTTTTATTGACAGTGGCAATGGGAGAGACAAAAAAAAGGGGGGGGGGGGGGCGGCTAAAAATATGAGAAATTTTAAAAGTTGGTTGTAAAACGCTTTTGTGCTCGACCACCCGTCACATAGTAGGGGGGGACTTGAGATGTGACCTCAATATGTGTCGATGTGTTCAATAATGTGTCATTGTGTGTGACCAGATAAGGGGCACTGCGCCAATACATTGAGTGCGTTGGGTGAGGTAAGTGTGTGTGTCTTGCGTCTCACCAAACAGTTGCAGACCCACCCGACCAGTGCCGAGAAATGAAAAAAAGATTTCGAACTGGTTACTGTTTGTTTAATCTGCTTCAAACGTTTATTCAGCACTTCGTGTTTTTGGAACAAATTTCACAACCTCTGACTTTATTTATTTATTTTTGTTTGGAAAAGGGGGTGGGGGGTATAGTGGAAGAGAAGGGCTGTATGGGGATGAACTCTTTGATAACTTCGCGTCTGCTTGCTCTACTTAAGCTGATTAGTACATCTATGGTTTTATGGTGTGCGCTTGTGGTGTTTAGGAGAGGAGGAGGGGTGGGGGGGGGGGGTTAGAGGCAGATGTGGCGAGCGATTATGTTGGGGCATCTTATAAGATTTGTTTCTTGGTGTGAGGTCAGTTTGGGATAGGTCCTTTCTCTACACACCTAATTTCTAATGATTGTTTGAATAAGAAAAAATGCTATAAAGTCCAGATCATTGGCTACTTATCTGTACATTTCAATGGTATGACCCAGTCATTGTAGCGAATGATATTTGCTGCTCTATGGTCAATAGGCCCACTTCGACCCATTAAAAAATCGAGACATTGAAAAAAAAACCAAAAACGGAAGAACATAAATCAGATCGGCCGTGATGCGCGTCTCGGAAATTTATATGCGCCCCCCTCCTCCTTTTCCCGAATGAGGCATTACACCAACTGTTCTGTACTATTTAATCTGTTGATAAGCAGAGATAAGGCGAGGTATGCAATCTAATGTATTAATAGAAAAATAAGATGACTGGGCCTAGAGGGGGGGGGGGGGGGAGAGACTCTATGTGTTGGTCCACAACTAATGTAGTCTAAAGTATACGCTTGTAAAACAAGAAATGTATTCTTTTTTTTTTTTACACATATGAGCACTAGGGTGGCCCATGCAGTATAGCAAAAAAATAAAAGTTTTAAACTTCACCTTCTCACCCTTCCAACTTGTTCCAATGTTGAAAATAAAATTTTCTGTGAAATATTTTCTGAAATTTCTCGACATTTAGAGGTGGCCCAACAATCTAGAAGTTTGAAGTACAAATATTTTAAAGTGGTTTTTATACGTTTTTGTTACTTGTACTGTGTTTGACGAAATTATGAGCAGCAAAATTATCTCATTTTTATTACAACATTAACTGTAGTGAAAACAGAGACATATTTGACAATAAACACACCTAACAACTGAAGCAGTTTACTAGTTTAGTTTATCACTGGGCCTATAGTCACTAGCCAGTCAAAGTCGACAAACTCATAAGTCGAACATTACTATCAGTCACACAGTCAGTACACATTAGGGTAAAATAACAACAGTGCATGGAACATGGAAACTGAAAACATGGTGATTGAACACAGTTTTTAGTCGTAACTACTAACTAAGATTAGTCCGAGTTTGATAGTTAAGGTGTCGTTGGCGTAGATGACATGGCCATCATGAGTCCGGATTTGCTTTCTGGAAACAGCCGGCGATGTTCGCTAACGACATGCAACATGAATTGAAGCTGTTCCTCATCCTTGGTTAGCTTCTTATTGTAGTCCTGAATGAGGGCTACCCCTCTCTCAGCTCTGTCATTCACAACAGCCAACCCTTTAACAGTTCTCAGTGCACATTGGTATGTTTCATCCTCATCCCATTCTGATGGATCTTTTGACATAAATGACGTCTGTAACTGCAGAAGACGAAACATGGTCATTGAATTGGCTGTGCAGAACTGTTCGAGACCCTTGCTGTTTGTGAAGGCTGATGTTTCCACTCTGGGACGTTTAGGTGGATGCTCAGGTGCAGCATTCTCCATGGCTGCAAGCATCAGCTTCTTGGTTTCAGCTGGAACTCTAGAGTCAAACAGAGCGAGTGCTACCAGCTCTTCTGAAATATACCACAGATGCAGTTCCAGCTTTTTGCTGGTTACAGATGAAATGTTTACATCGGGGTATTCAAGGAGCTGTCTCATCAACAGGAAATCATTCAATGGTGCATTTATCGCCAGTGGTGCTGTTATCCATACTCTGAGATAGACAAGCACACAAAATGCAGCAACAGCAGTGATTCCCTTCAGCTCACTCTGTGTCATCTTGAATTGTGCTCTGAAAAGCCACATCTTGATACTGTACAGCACTTTAGCCAACCACCTTTCTCGATGCATTGCACCTGGAGACTGAAAGTGAATCCCCCTGGAAGGAGCCTGGCCAAGGTAAATCATAGACAGTTCCAGGAACTCCCGGTAATCATCTCGTGGCTGCTGCTCTTCAAGTTGCATGCGAGCAAATTCCAACAATTCATTTCTACTATTAGCAATGAGATTGTCGATGAATGGATCTGTTTCTGCCGGCTGGTAGTTGTCACGATCTATGAATTTCCAGTGCTCATTGAATCTTTTGAAGATTGATATGTCAGGGCTTGATGAACCTCATAGCATTTGGTCAAATGCAGCACCGACATAAGTTCCATGATGTGATGACGAAGGCCAAGTATAGGAGATCTTTGGCCAACATCTGTTGAATTAAGATACAAGCACCTTGCTTATCACCAGTGTTTGAACTTGTTGTGTCAAAACACAAAGCCACAACCTGCTTTCGATGCCCCATTGCTTTATCTCGTTGACCACGCAGTAGCTTGGGATTCACCAGTTCCAGATGACAGTTTTGGAACTGCAAGCAGCTGTTCACAACCAACACCTGAGATGAGAATTGGTAACCTGTCGACGTGTTCTCTAGTTGTCAAATCTTCCAATAACTTTCCATCCCAGTGGACAGTCAGATGGTTTACAGATAGAAATTCTGATTTCAGGTGTGATGCTGCAATTGTTCTAGCTTTACACCTGGCTCGGTGGATTGAGTTCCTGCTGATGTTGAGGGAATCAACATTGTGACCAAGGCTGGATGCTGTTTCACACAACACATAAACAGCATTTCTGGAGGATGTCTGTGTTCTGTCCAGAGCTGCCATTAGCCAGTAGTCAATACATCAGTCTTAGCTTTCTTTGGCACTGGCTTTGTGATACAGTCAGCAGGATCTGTTGATGAGGATGCAACAGGTTTATATTCATCATCACACATGGCAATCTGCTCTTGGTCATGGTCACTGTCTTCACCAGATGATGATTCGAGAGTTGTCAAACAAGCACTGATATTCATTTCATCTACTGACTTTTGCCGCCGCCTTGCTTCAGCCTGTTTGCGTTCACCAGCTGCTCTAGCTTTACGTTCAGTAACTTTATCCCGGACACCAATGGATCCTGGACGCCCTGGATGTGTTTTTGCAGTTAATTCAGCAAAGTAAAATACTGACTATTAATACATGAAGAGAACAAAGATTGCATAATTACATCTCGACTGGTGAGTAATAGCTGACTTTTTGTCTCAAAAATGAAAAACAAATATAAACATAAACAGAAGAGAATTAGCAAAGAATGTCTAATAAATCAATAAAATACCAATAAATAAGTAACACTTAAATAGGTTAATCATCCATACTCTCTCAGTCATGCTATATAACAAACCAATAACTCGCTCTGAATTACCGGCTAAGGAAACACCATGTCAAAACTTCATCACCAGTGGCCACCTTTAAATATTGTCAAATTGCAGAAATATTTTGCACTAATTATTTTTATAGCAATTGGAACAACTTGGGAGGGTGAGAGTTGTTAGTTTTTAACTTTCAATTTTTTGGGCCACCCTAATGAGCACTATTTACAACATACACCGTGTAAAAAGTAGGATTTAAAAATTAGATGACAATTACCTTACACTTTCTCGTTAGGTTTTAGAAACTAGATTGCTACAGTCATTTCAGTCTAAGATCGTTTCCCCATTCAAGCTGAATTAAAGTCTTGTTTTTTACTTGATAAAACTGAAATAGATCCATTATTGACACATTGAAGCAATCGTTTCTTTGCTTCCAGTCCTGGGTGGCATTTCTGGGATATTTGTGAAATGTACTTCCGGTGCTTTATGGGGCCCTCATGCCTTGAAGGGAACTCTCTTCTCAAATTAGATCTACATTTTCTGTTAGAGATTGCATCATTTCATCTCATGGGCACTCAAAGGAGGATTTCGGAATGGTATCTATATGTCATTGACGACTTTCAACAGGTCCCGCCCGTTACAACTGACACCAGACGCTATCTAGTACTTCACACCGGGTTGTTTCAACATTTAAAAAAAAAACGACCACATTCTTTTTGTATTTTATCGACTGAGGTTTGTGTCCTGGACCAATTAGTGTCAGTCAGAGATTAAGGCATCGATCATTCAGCAGTCTTCTTGTTTTGTGAGTTTTTCTTGTTTTGCGCAGTATGATTGTCTCCCTACGTCACATGACGTTTTGACGTAATGTCATTAAGCTTATTGATCTCCGGCTTATTTCATGTTTAGCATTGCATTTTTGTCCAGCCTCAAACCTCCTTGCCAGTCCACGTAATATCAAGAAAAAGTATATTGAAAACCGATTTCACGATATTTTGCAGCTTGCAAAGTCTGTTGCAACTAATACTTTTTCTTTCTGAAAGCGAACCGTTTAATTTCTAATAATTAATATGTAAAGCGTTTTTTTTTCTTCATAAAAATACACCACTCTTATTTCACACATTTATGTTTTATTTGGCGTAATTTAAAAATCGGTTTATAGTCTGCAAAACTCTAATAGTTAGTTTATTTCATTGTATTATCTCAATGCCACAGTAATAAACTAAAAGTTTATCTTGTGTGATCTCAATGACACAGTTAAGAACTAAAGTTTATCTTGTTGAAATCCAGTGACACAGTTAGAACTAATAGTTATCTTGTTGAGATCTCAGTGACACAGTTAGAACTAAAAGTTTATCTTGTTGAGATCTCAGTGACATAGTTAAGAACTAAAAGTTTATCTTGTTGTGTGATCTCAATGACACAGTTAAGAACTAAAAGTTTATCTTGTGTGTGTGATCTCAATGCCACAGTTATAAACTAAAAGCTTATCTTGTTGAGATCTCAATGATACAGTTAAGAACTAAAAGTTTATCTTGTTGAGATCTCAATGACACAGTTAAGAACTAAAAGTTTATCTTGTTGAGATCTCAGTGACACAGTTAAGAACTAAACTCAGTTTTCCGTGAACTCTCAGAGGCCAATTTCAAATCAATCTCGTAGAGCAGGACATACAAAGGTTTTGTCCAGATTTTAACTGAAGAAATGCTGAAGATTTAAAACAAAAAAATAACGCCCCATTTCGTCTAGCCTTTTAGAATATCTGTTGTCTATCTTTCATTGTCTCGACGTGGATGCGTTAACATGTTTGTCTAGTGCGTTTATAAATTATAATTTTAAATCAATTGTCGTCCATTCTGTCCTGCCTTTTACAATACCGTTGGTTTATCTTTATGTCTCTGTCTAAAAATGTTATTGTCATTTTATATTGATGTTATGGATGTGTGTGTGTGTGTGTTTGATTGCGTGATTTGAAAAAAAAACACGTAATTAACCACCTATGCAAGAATAATTGAGGTAATCGATAAAGTAACCGCAACGATTAGATCAATAATCTATAGCTGTTGATCGATTTTGTTTCCTTGAAGGTTCTAGATCATCATTAGTTGGTACTTACATTAAGGTCAAGTTAGTCAGTGAGACACACAATGTCTTAATCGAAGAGTTTTTGGACTTTTTTTTTCTTGCCCCCCCCCCCCCCCCAATGTATGTATTTCTCCTCCGTTGTGTAATTGTTTCCATATTATGTCTTCTGATAGTCCTATCATTTATGTTTGACCTTTCATTGATGGGCCCCCCCACTCCCTATGTATGTCCAAGTATTTGTGACTCTCTTCTCAGATATGTATGTCCTCTCATGTATGTGTGTCCTGTCAATTCTGTTGTGCCCTCAATTCTGTATATGCCCTAAATTTTGTATGCGCCCTCATTTCTGTATGTGCCCTCATTTCTGTATATGCCCTAAATTTTGTATGTGCCCTCAATTCTGTATATGCCCTAAATTTTGTATGTGCCTACAGTCACGTGCGTAAGTATCCGTAAAATAATAAGACAAACATGAAGCATTTGTCAACAGTGAGGACTAGTACACATTGTGTCGTCTCCCTAAATAACTCATTGGTTCTTTGCCTCACGTGATGATCCTTTCATTTCTGACAGAAGTGAGTGCACTGCTACATAGCTTTATACCTACCTTGATCTTCCCTCTCATCAATGAGCTTAGCCTAACCCTGAGAAATAGCAGGTAGCAAGCGGAGTTCTATTAGAAGGTGAAGGCCAAACACCGAAAGGCATTAGATGACATTCTTAACTGGGTGTTTTCTTGTTTACTACGTTGGTGTTTAGATCTACTTTCTCTTTTAGCTCAAAGAGGCGAAAACATCACATCGCAATGATGGGGTTACATCAGTTCCATTCGCAGCCCTGTCTCCCATTCTGCTTCCTAAACTTTATCCAGGCCTGCCCCTCCCACTCTTTTTTTTTCTCTCCTCCCTCCTCCCCCCTCTCTAATTTGTCTTCATTTAGATTTAGAGTCTGATATGTTTTTTTTTATTTATTGAAATTCAGTTTTTTAATAAACTTATAATTCCAAGAGAATTTTTTTTTTTGTTTTGTTTTTTTAAATTATTATTTCAGACATTTTTAACTTAAGTCTCGGAGGAAACAACTCTGAAACAATACTGACAAAATTTGCTTCAAGATATTGGCCCATTTCTTCAGATATTCGCCCATTTTGTTCGCTTATTTCATATACCTCTGACCTGACCTCCACTTTTTGTTTTTCTTTCTGTGCGCTGTCTTCTGATTGTCTGACCTTACCCCTCACCTTGTTTTCTAAATGAAGATTTGTTTATCATTACATCTGGTCAGTCATGTATCTTTGACGTACCAGACAAGAGCTCTATTTGAAGGGTTGGATCTGAGTGATTCATTAGAGCCTTGGCGAACCCTTCCCTTGGTGATTATCTTTTTCGATTCTATCATCCAGTCGTAATATCTTGCACTGTACTTAGGCGAAAAGGAAACTACGTGTCCGTGTGTTGGGAAGTCTCTACTGATTACTTCCTTCGCTCTTCTTGATTTTTTGTTAGAGTTTAAAACCTTTGTTTTTTCTCCACTAGAATTAATGACTTACAAACTTGTGTTGAACTGAAGGTAATAGCGTAATCATTATTACCTCACTCCCTACTCTCTCTCTCTCTCTCTCTCTCTCTCTCTCGTGAACTTGTGCTTCCTCGCGCTCCTTACAAAAGAGCAACAGAAAAGGGGGGGGGGGGGGAGAAGGAGCGATGCGGCACATTCTTATAGCTGAGGGCGGGAAGTTTGTCAACGTCTGCTCTTGTTCGATTCCTACAGTTTGAACTGCAAGCTCGTTGACTAGGAATATCAACAACTGTTACATGTGAATTCGTAAGTCCTATTTATGTATCTGTATGTAGTGATTGTACAGTTACACAAAGATATAGAGACACGAAATGACACGAAGAATAGGACTATTTGACCTTCGTTTTGTATTCACTTTTGACAAAACCTTTTGTATCCTACTTAAAGGGCATTAAATAAAAACAATTCAAGTCTTGACTAGGCTTAGGTACACACACTATAGTCGTTCTGATTGAGTGATGATAGAAACAAAAAGCAAGGCTCTTTATCTACATGTATGTAGTCGTTTTATTTAGTCACCAGAAAGGCAGGGTTTTTAAAAAAAAGGTTTACTATCCCCATGGAAATTGCGTTTTATGTAGATTTATGCGTTTTATACACGTTGACTAGGCTGGCTATAGATAATTTAATCCCCAAGGGATCGAATGTGTTTTTGTGTCATTTTTGACATGTATTGTGTTTGTGAAGGACTATGGATAAACTGGTTCCAAACAGTTGCAAACCTTTCAACTTGCAATCCACAACCATGTAGACAGCTTACTATTGCTTTCAAACGCTAATATTGGGCAGCACTTGGGGCTTTTATTTGGCCTCATTAAATCTCCATCTAGTGAAGACTTGACAATCAGTGTGCTGTTTATTTAAGTTATATATAGGGGAGACGAATATATCCAGATCGTGTGCTTATGGACTGGATGAAACACTTCTATTGTTACAACAAAAGCGAATTTGTTCTGAATAAGTTCTTTTCAATTATTGTCTGACCTACTTTTAAGTTGACCTGTCACCATAGAGGAGTCCTCGTTTTACCGATATGCCTCCTGGTTGGCGCGTGTCCGCTATTCAGTGTCTATAGACTATATTCCCATAAGGATTTCCTCTCCCAAGCAATGAGCACTTATTTTTCTGTTTATGTATTATGTAGTTTACACATCTGACTGGCACGAGGAGCCTCGTGATGGTTGTGTTGGCATTGCTCTTTGCTTTTCTTAAGATTGCTTCGCATTTCAATAATTGCAACATTTCTCGTGCTAAAATATCACATAGCCCAGTGTGACGCTCCCACACTCCGGCGAAAAAAAAATGTTCATAAAAAAATAGTCCGTGTTTTTTGTTTTGAAGTAGTGTTTTGTACATAGCATTGAACATTAGAATGGTTCTTTCTTGATTTAGTAGCCGGTTCGGTGTTTCGAAGTAGTGTTTTGTACATAGCATTGAACATTAGAATGGTTCTTTCTTGATTTAGTAGCCGGTTCGGTGTTTTGAAGTAGTGTTTTGTACACAGCATTGAACATTAGAATGGTTCATTCTTGATTTAGTAGCCGGTTCCGGAATTCCCTCCCTTTTAACACGTTGAAGGAAGAATTTAAAAAAAAAAGCCAAAAGGGGGGGGGGGGTAGTTATACGGTTTGAGAAAATCAGCAAAAGCCAAACGTTTTTTGTCCTTTTACTTTTACTTTGTAATTATATTATGCTTGCTTTATATAATGGTTACATAGTAATATAAACAATATATTCACTTAACAATAGGCATACATATTGTTGTATGTGGCATGTTGTCTCTCTCTGTCTCTCTTTCTTTTGGTCTTTAAAAAAAAAAAAAGACTTCCAACGCAAGACATATGTGATTGTTAATATGGCCAAAATAAATATAGTTATAGTTACATTAATGTTTGTTGGAATTTGGTTGTGAATACTGTCAAGGTGGGTGTTACGGGTTTATCATGTAGGGGAGGATATAATTATAACCGGGTTCCCCACCTCATCAGGTTAATGTATTAAAGAACAACAGCAAACCAAGTTGCATAATAAACGAATATTCAGAATATATACAAATCATGGGATAAATACGTTAATGCATTATTAATGATACAAATAAACACAGCGCACGCACACTCTATTTCGGCCACACGGCTCGGGACCTCCAAATAATACAACACGGAGACACAAGGCTGAAACTAATCAAGGATCCGACATGGCTTCAAGAGCTATCTCAGAACTGTACATTCCATCGTAGCCCCAAGCCTAACACCATAAAACCAAGAATAACTTAGACCTAGCGATGCCGCTTTAATTTACATGACATTGTCTTAGCGTTTCAAATAAGAAATGTTCCCGTGTGTGTCTTTTGGGGTATCTATAGGCTGGTTAAAAATACAAATCTATAATATTAGAGCGAAATACCACTCGCTCACTGACTGATTCATTGATCACGAAATGTCTAAAACTGTCGTACGTATCCCTATGAAATTTCGTACACAGACTCCTATTACCACCTATGTGCTCACTTAGAACGGTTTTTGACAGAATCGCTATCTAGGGACCGCTATTGGCGAAAAACCGCTAACTTTCTATCAAACCTTTGTTTAAGTTTCGTATTGCCCCCCAAAAAGCCTCAATCAATATATAAAGCATTTTTTAAAAATATCACGAAAATAGGAATTCCTGTATTTTTGTGTTTCCCTTTTAGTGACCATTTGAAACTTGCCTTACTTCATGTCCACTTCCTTGTAGACGCGGCTCTCAATGAACAACAAAACCATTTCTTTTAGTATTAATAAGATGGATCTAGAGGTTTTTTTCTTTGTCTAAAGAGACAGAGCATCTCCTTTTTTTTTTTTTGGAAGTAACGTCTGTAGTTTAGAACGTAAGAGAAACCAAACTGATAGTTCTTTTTATTTAGACCAAAAAAAATGTAGAAAGGAGAACTGGAATGTGGCATCCATTGGGGCCTTTAGAAACTGATGGTATGAAGAAATGTTATCCTTGTCTCATACCGAACATTGCTTGCATTAAGACTAAATGTTGAAAAAAAAAAAGTAAAACTAACCAAAATAATGAAAGGGGGGGGGGGGGTCGAAAAGTTTGAATTAAGAAGCTGAAGAAAGTCTTATGTTTGCGTGTATGTGTCGGGGGCGTATTATGGAACGGGTCTTTCCAAATCAAGTCAAAAGTCTATGTCGGAGAAATTACGATGCGCAGGTTAAAAGAAACCATAATGGGGGTTCTACCGAGCGAAAGAGAGAGAGAGAGAGAGAGAGAGAGAGACAGAGAAAAGGAAACAGAGTGTTCCGTAAAGTGTCATTGTAACAGATACACTAACTCACGGGTTAAACAAATATATTAGGTTGACTGTTTAAATGTGGCCCGTTTATTACAAACAAAAAAAAAGAAAGAAAAGAACGGGGTGTTTCGGCCATAATTATCAATGCAAACCCTGGAAACATCGATGGTGCTTACTGCTAGTATAATACGCATAAAGAGTTATATTTAATTAGTTTAATGTAATTTCTTCAAGTCTTTATCTTGCTGAGAACATTTTTTTCGCTGTTGAGTTATTTGCAATGACTCGTAAAGCTGAACAAATAGAAATAATAAGCAGTAATGGGTTGACACCTTTTCTCTTTTCCCCTCATCTCTGTCTCTTTCTCTCTGTCTCTTTCTCTCCCTGTCTCCCCTCTCTTATCACAGCTACAATCCTCTTTCTTATCCCCTCGAAGAGCTCTGTTACATCTTGTGCTGGAAGCTTTGTAACAAACTTAAGAAGCTCTGCTTCCCCACCCCACACTTGGAGGGTAGTTCAAAGTAGGCCATAGAGGAAACACTTGGGTTGGCTGTTTGAGTCGGGCAGGCCGTTTCTTACTATTGCCTCCATTGCAGTTGACATCATTGCTGGTGTTAGAGCACGTTTTCCCCCTTGAAGCATCGGTATTTGTCGAACCGGATTGATCGGGCGCAGTGAGGACTTGTGGAGCTGTCACGCTTCAGTGGGTGTGTGCGTGATAACGCTTCACGATCTCATCGATCTCCGCCACTGCCCCACCCTTGCTGACAACGCGCGGTCAAGGACCAGTCCCCGCTCACCACATGCACTTGCAGAGTTTCTTAGCTCATTTTTTTTTTACAAACGCTTCTATCAACTCTTTCTGTCTGGTACACTATTTGTACACGCTATTTCTCCCATAACCAAGCTCGGATCAAGTAAAAATACTTTTAAAAAAAAACCAAAGCTTTTATTAAGTGTACTTGTATCAATTCGTTTGAATCATTCTTGTCATTAAATTTGTAATAGATCTGAGCTAACAATAATAAATCTGTGCGATTAGATATTATTTTCACCAATTGTTTTTGTTGAGCGCAATAGCATGCTTTTAGATGTCTCAATGCGCTCTGATCCTATCACTTGTCTGGACCAGCGGGGAGGGGGGGGGGGGACAGAAGAGGGGTATTTTGGTGAGAACGTTATCGAGATGTTTGTTTTTTACATTCATTTATACATTAAAAAAAAAATGTACGACTTGAATTCGAGGGCTCAAGCCTCCTCAAGTCATATAACCAAGGAATGTGCCAGTTAATTGCTTATGAAAATAGAAGGTTATCTATTGTTAGTTTTTAACATTTAATCCACGACCTAATTCTCTACACAAAGTATAAAGAGGACTAATTCAAATTATGCCACCACATCTATGGAGTACTATTTCTCTCCCTTGTTCGATACCCTGTTACCGTGTATAAACTTTTTACCATACAGAGTTGATATAAGCTTTGTAAAAATCTTCATCGACTCATCGACATGACTAGACTGCTTAGTTTTGTCTGCAAACATTTTCTGCCACGTATTGCTATTCAACTTATTGCACCTTTGGATAACCGAACCATTGACAATTCTCTATCCTCTAAGGCTTCGTTCTGAGGCTTCTTAACGCACAATTCAGGACTTTGGCAGTGTCGGACCTATCGGGCGCTTGAAATGTTTCCAAATTTCGTGTCCTGTATCACGCTAGTCCTAGCTTTTATACCACTTGAATTAACTTGTTCACGGACGCTCTCGAAGCAGTGCGGCTCCTCAGGTGGGTCCAACATAACCAGAGGTTTACCTTCTCATTTTCTTTGTCAATACAGGTGGTATAAATCAACCTTTTCCAATCTTTTAATACTGGAGAACTCGATTCTCACGTCTTGCTAACGCACCACCAAGTAGATGACCACAAACTACATATAATTAATTAAAACTGGGAAATGCACGGACAAGGATGTTATTTAAATCAAGGGGGATTTCAACGTGGTATATGTACAATTGATATGTGGTTGTTTTTGTTCCTGCTGTTGCTGTTATTGTTGTCACGAAGTGCTACTTTTTGATAAATCACTGACTCGGCTAGAATCACTGAGTTCAAGGTCTAACTCTGATAAGATGTCGAGCATCCCCTCGATGACGCCAGAGGCATCCATTAGCTCAACTTGGATCGTGACTCTCAGCTTCGATCTGTTCAGAAATACAACCTTCGTCACGTGTTGGCCGTTGTGTCGAGGTTAGGAAAACAGAGCAGGCCAGGTAATCAGGCCACGGGCCGGGCTATTTGTGTAAGTGTGGCGGATGCTCACACTATTTTAATGACTCACCCAGAAAAATATGTGGCGTTATTCTTACACGCCCAGCGTATGTATTACATAAGAATAAGGTCTTGGGTGTATTAAAAGATAATATCGTCAATCTTGCTCAATCATACCTTCATTTGCAGCATTTGGTCATGCAATATTGCCTGGTATTTATCGTCACATGATATTAATGGTCGTCTAATGTAAACAAGCCTGTCAATGATGTGAGACGAAACGCGTGCAATTTTGCTCGTTTGTCATACCACGTGGTCTATTCTATGGCAGAAAGATTCGACTGTTATTGATGAGTTAGTGACGAACTTGTGTGTCTGAGTATGACTGCAGTATGGCTTGATATGGGGAGTAAGGCTCTTGTTAGTTTTTGTTTCATCTTTAGGAGATAAATAATTTTATAGCCAGGAAGAAAAGATTGAAATCATATTTTTAAAAAATAAAAAATAAATTAATTAAACACTTTCTCATTAATGTTCCAATATGAATTATTTCTTTTCTGAAACGGTTGTGCCTTTCTATCAAATCTAGTCGTATTGATTTGAAGATGGGGACTTGTTTCTGTGTTTTGTATAGGACACTTTTTCTTTTTTTTTTTTATTGGACTTGTCATGTTGATATTCACTTCGGCTAGTAATCGCGTGTTAACGCATAGTCTCAGATATTAGCAGTTCAAATTGGAACTCATACAAATTGAAACGTATATTTTAAAAAGTCTATATCAACCATAGGTTTATTTTAATGGTTCAAAATACATTTGGTTTATTAAAAATCGAAGTCGAAAGAGTTTCCAAAGTAATATCTATTTGTTTCAACGCGCAAAGTTGCATCGACAAGAAAGTAGACACTAAGGACGATTCGTGAAAAAGAATTATGCCCCCCCCCCCCATACGAAACAAAGATTCTTATAAAGGAAACAAAGATTCTTATAAAGGAAACAAAGATTCTTATAAAGGAAACAAAGATTCTTAAGATAATAGTGAACTTTTACTTGTTGTTTTTATACTCAGAAAGGGGTCTGCTGAAGTGTTATGAAGTGTGTGTGTGTGTTTCTATGGTGACGGTGGGACGAGGTTAGCGATTGGTTGTGAATGATTCAACATAGGTGGCGTTGTCCTCCTTCGGTGTTAGTTAAGGAGACGACTCATAAACGTGAGACTGAAAGGTTGTCTCATTCTAGTGAGTTAGATTTTGTTAAGAAATATTATAAACAAAGTCTACTACAGTTATTTTATCTCATTTCAACCTGATTTTGGTTTTATTATAAACAAAGTTATTTTTAGTATTGCTCACAAGGAAGTTATTCAAGTTCTTAGAAGTTTTATTAGTTAAATCATATAACGCTACAACGGTTTAATTGTCTACCAGCAGTTTCGTGCTACAAATACCGGTTATAACAATAAGGTACTTGGATTAAAAAACACTTTACAAAGGTTGCGCTTAAAGTCGAAATTTTAGGTCAGTTCGGTCGCTTTGGGTCAGTAATTCCGAAAACGTAGCCCCCCCCCCCCCTTCTTTTTTTTGTTTCTGTCTTTTTTTTTTTTTAGTTAGTGGCCAGTTACTGGACAACTATAGTTAGTTTATTGATATTGTATACACTCAAAATATGAATGAATGAATGCTCTCAAAAAATCTATGACCTGGTTATGTCTTTGAGACGTGATAGAATTGGTTGACAACACGACTGCTAACCCGTGATGGAACCTTGGGGACACTTTTTTGTTACCCCTAAAAAATGTCTGACGTCAAAATCAAACCACATTAGCTAATAGCAAAAGCAGTTCTCTAATCAAATTGGTGTCACAAGCTCTTTCTTTTCAGTGCAAGTGTGTGTCACGACAATGTCGCACATTTAATAGCCAGATTTCTGTGGACTTCTGCTTGATTCTCTCTATTCTTCTATTCGATGTCAAACGACTACAAGTCAATACTTTCAATAAGTTAAGAGAGGGGAAAAAAAGCCCGTTTTTGAACGGACGTGTATTTGTCAAAGAATATCTGGAGTGAGAAACAAGAACAACCTCAGTGAAATGAACAGCCTCAGTGAAATGAACAGCCTCTGTGAAATGAACAACCTCTGTGAAATCTCTAAAGCCAACGAAGGGAGCTTTTCAAATAAAGTGTGAAGGACATGGAGAGGTGGTCCCAGTTAAGACAACTGAGTCATGGTGGGGATAAGAGTCTCGTTAAACGGTTGCATGACTTTGAAATGAAGAAGTTCACACCTTAATTGTAGAAGACGTGTTGTAGACTCTTTCGTTTCTTGTTGCTGATTTTATTTGTTTATTTACGAACAGAAATCGTTTCTTTGTAAGACTAAATCAAACTAGAACTATTTCAGAGTGGTTTGAGTGCAATAACATCTGAACATGATGATTGGGTAATGGGGTAATAAAATATATGTATGGATTGATACCCCTTGTTTCACGAAAGAATGCAGACAAGGGGGGAAAAAAATCGTTAGTTTAATCTTTCTTTGAACGCGCGCGTCATTACCGTACTTGTGCTGACGTATTTCTATATCGATGCGCGGTGGGTTTTTTTTTTTGTCAACCACACGTCATGGGAAGGGGACGGTCGAGTGCAGTGTCATCAATGCTACAGAGGCTGGCCTGTATTGACACTGATGGTGTTCCAAGCGAACAGATGATGACAAAGCGGGAAGTCCCGAAATAAAGCTCGTTCTAACAGAAATAGTCCAAAGATATAGATCTGTCTAAATATAGTAACGACAAACAAAAAGACAGTGGTGGGCTATGTTTTGTGTTTCATTTCTTGCTAAGAATAGAATTTCAACGATCTTTTGTCCTCTAGAGAGAACAGACTCATCAATAGATGTGTATATAATCAATTCTTTTTGCCTAACGAAAGTAATTACATTTAAGTTTTTTTTTAAAAAGGGGTGTTCTGGTGGGCTTTAATTATTGTTCTTCTGCGAATCGTTGAGGCTGGTTAGGCCGAGGAGAAGTGTCATTTACATTATGTTTAAAATAGATATAACGTCGGATATCGGCAACGATTTAAGAGAAAAAATAATCACAGAACGAAATGTTTACGGAACAAAATGATCTGAGATAACTCGCAATGCTTACGTAGACATTATCTTGTTGGGATTGGAAACTGGGTCATTTGATTGTGTGTGGGTGTGTGGTTTTGTAATTGGTTTCACCTTCATCTGTGGCGTAGTCAGTTGAACTTTTCAGACATCACATTTAGACATCGTATAGAAACACCACATTTAGACATCGCATAGAGACACCACATTTAGACATCGCATAGAGACACCACATTTAGACATCGCATAAAGACACCACATTTAGACATCGCATAGAGACACCACATTTAGACATCGCATAGAGACACCACATTTAGACATCACATAGAGACACCACATTTACACATCGCATAGAGACACCACATTTACACATCGCATAGAGACACCACATTTAGACATCGCATAGAGACATCACATTTAGACATCGCAAAGAGACATCACATTAAGACATCGCATAGAGACACCACATTTAGACATCGCATAGAGGCATCACATGTAGACATCGCATAGAGACACCACATTTAGATATCACACAGAGACATCACATTTAGACATCACAGACACCACATTTAGACATCACATAGAGACACCACATTTAGACATCACAGACATCACACAGAGACATCACATTTAGACATCGCAGACGCCACATTTAGACATCACATAGAGACACCACATTTAGACATCACATACATCACATTTAGACATCACAGACACAACATTTAGACATCACAGACTCACATTTAGACATCACACAGAGACATCACAGAAACCACATTTAGACATCACACAGACACCACATTTAGACATCACAGACACCACATTTAGACATCATACAGAGACATCACATGGGTCGGGGTAAAAAAATATTCAATTTTTACAAAATCTAACATTCATTTGTTATAAAGAACAAAAGAATTGCTCCACAAGTTGTACTCCTCATTCAGTTTCGGACTCGATGGCAGACTTTATTGTAAGTTGTACTAAAGTGTTATCGTATTTTTCTAAAACAGTATTTAAAAAAAACAAAAAACACCTAGCTTATCAACACTTCATTTATTTTGTACACCGGATACACCAGAAGCAAGTTATTTTTAGTTTTCCCGCCATCTATATATATATAACTATATATAACTCTCTTCATGGCTCAAGAGTTTTGGACGCCAAGTAATGGAAAGATCACTCTTTTATATCTGCAAGTCGGACGGAGACTAGAGTTACCCCACGTAATTTTAGATGCGAAAAAGAAAAAGGGGAGAAAAGTAGTATTTACCCGTCACTGAATATCAGGGCCGGACTTAACCATTGTGAGGCCGAATGCGAATCGGATTTCTTGGGGCCCAGTTTGGGTAGGGATACGGATAATAAGTGAAAATTAAGAGTTTGTATTAGAAAATATATTCGTCTTTGCATTTTATTCATTCTTTACTAAGCACAGAATTACTACACGAGCCTTGCGTGTAGCGAAGTCATACAGTATTTCATAAGAATTCTGTTTCCTACATAGATCACGCTCAATAGCAAGAATTACCAAATGTTTCAATCTATCTACGAGAATTGTTGACCTCATATAATTCTTCATTAGTTTGAGGCGCAAGAAGCTTCTTTCATTAGATTCCACAATTACGTGTATTGCATAATGCCCTTTTTTTTTTTTAATCGCGCGTAGAATTGGTGTTTTCCATATTGAATGACAACCCAAAATGACAATTTTTGTCTATATATTTCAGAAGATGTGTATGAGTTTTCAAAAGATTTTAATAATGTCCGGATATTTCCAGGACTTTTTCGTTTATTTTGCAATTTCAAATCGACAGGAGGCCGCAGGAAATCTTTTATAAGTTATAAAATGGTTTAATTTAATAATGTATACACCTAGAAATAGCGCGGGTCCTATGAAAGTGCGGTGCCCACTGCGAACGCATAGGTTGCAGTGGCCTACGGCCGGCCTTGCAAAATAGCGACGTATGCTACACCGCCGGTCGACTAGTGAATGAAAATGTGCAATATTTATGGTTACGGACTAAACTGATCCAGTGCTCGAAAGTAGATGCACTTCTTCCGTTCACATGACGGACTCGTAGTTAAACCTAACTATCTTTTAATCCTTTTGGGTGGGGGGGGGGGGGAATCTTCAGAGCTCAGCATTTGGCATTACATAATAAAAGACAAGTACCATCAAGTCTAGTCTAGTCTAAAGTGACCCATTTATTTTGGTGACATTGATGAACTATGGTTACACACACTTTTTTTTAAATAGCGCATGCATAATTAATTGGTTAGCCTAGATTTCGACTGATGTAATACGTATAGTGTCATTCCGCTCAAATTCAATGAGACCATGGTAACTGTTGGGGGAGGGGGGGGGCTGTGGGGGTGCTCACGTATAGTCAGAGACATTGGTAACTAAGTTCTGGGTCCAACGTCGCCAGCGCTATTTACTAATGCATAAAATACAGGACCTGGGATCGACACTCAGCAGCTCGACCAGTCTTGTCTGCACTCTAGTCACGTGACTTTCTCGCCGTTTATCTTTTGCTCTAAATTAGCACTCTGAAAAAAAAAAGTGTAAAGCGGGAGGGGTGCGGTGTCTCTAAAGTCAACTCTGACATAAACTCCACCCACCTCGTGTTTGTTTTGAAATTCCTAATAAGCATGACTTTGTTTCGCAAATAATTTATTTTTGGCTTTTAAAATCAGTAAGCCAGACTTCTTTCCATCGATTGGCCATCTTTGATATGACTGTTAAATACTGCAGAGCTGACGACAGTTTTAAGCCTGTATTTATTTTTTCAAGCATTTTCAAGATATTTCTTTAATAAAAATAAATTATACAAAAGGAAATAGATTATACAACAGGATTGTTTTCGCATTACATGATATCTTGTTATACATGTCAGTCATATAAATCTAGCAACATTTTTTTTTCTGTAATTAAAATATTCTAAATTAATTTCCATTTATGAACTGAAAGAGCTTAGAGAAAAAAAAAAGCGGGATAATTTGATGTGTTACGAAGCA
Organism: Biomphalaria sudanica; assembly: GCA_036873155.1. Taxonomy (NCBI): domain Eukaryota; kingdom Metazoa; phylum Mollusca; class Gastropoda; family Planorbidae; genus Biomphalaria; species Biomphalaria sudanica. Next base: position 54,471 of record JAZGLO010000202.1, on the reverse strand, counting down.
TTTGTCGTGAAGGCGATCTGCTTAACGCGCCGTGAACTAGGATCATAAGATTTTTTTCATTAAAATCTTTGGCAAACCTTGATTCGACAAACCGGCGAATCCCAAACTCTGCACCAAGCTGTGAAACAAGAGCTGGTAAGTGTTCCGTTGGCAGCGGCTATTTCGCATACTTAAAGCCAGTTTGATATATAGGTATATTTATGTTTTTTGACGTATATTTTATCTTATAAAGTAGAGACGTTTCTCCAAAATAAGATAATTGTGTCCATGTATTAGTCGTGCATTTAATTAGAGACTTAAACTCTGCCAAGTCATTGGTTTTCCTGGCTGATTCAGGCAACCCATTCCTTGCTGTATGGTAGAAGGAGCACTAGCCCTAATTTTTCCTAGCACATGGAATAATAAATATTCCTTTATCATTGCATCCATCTACGTATTTCATTAGGTTGTGTTTTTGTATATGTAAATTAGGGTTGAGTGTTTGATGTATTACGAGATTTAAAAAAATGTCTCAGAGCTTTTCTTGAAACATTGTTACGTTCACACTTCCAAATCCCAGATCTGCCTCAGGCTGCGCTTGTAGTTTGTCCAATTCTAAATGCGAAGTACAGACAGAATGCCGAGGTAGAAAACAGTCCTAGCAACAGTTAAGTCTGTTGGTTAAATGTAAGGGCTTAAGTCCAGGCTCTGTTTGGCGGCAGATTAACTGGATGCTTTGCCCTGATTGCAGGATTAAACGTTACTCTTCGCCCCCCCCCCAACACCCTCCTCCTCCTTTTTTTTTTTTGTTGGTATTCTTCGTTTTACTTCTGGTGTGGCTAGACTAGGTGACATTGTAACACGCTGTTAAGTGATACAGATAGATAGATAGATAGATAGATAGATAGATAGATAGATAGATAGATAGATAGATAGATAGATAGATAGATAGATAGATAGATAGATAGATAGATAGATAGACAGACAGACAGACAGACAGACAGACAGATAGACAGACAGACAGATAGATAGATAGATAGATAGATAGATAGATAGATAGATAGATTGACAGATAGATAGATAGATAGATAGATAGATAGATAGATAGATAGATAGATAGACAGATAGATAGACAGATAGATAGATAGATAGATAGATAGATAGATAGATAGATAGATAGATAGATTGTGTATTGCATACTGTTGATATTGATAAAGATTATACAAGTTCATATGATATACAAATTTCTTAGGATTACATAATCTGGTCTATAATGTACAAAAAGGGCATCGTCTAATGTAGGACGTCTGGTCTGTGATACTTTTGGTTTTTCTCCTTCTGAGAATTGCATTTTCGTTTACCAATTTTCTCTCCGATAACCCCTAAAGAGTACTCACCAGAGTCAAGCGTATTTCAAACTTTGTGAAATGCTACCGATTTCCTCCCCGAGATTTTTCGTTTGACTCAAGTACCTCTTGAATTATTTCCCTTGTTTCGAGCGTTGCGCCTCTTCTTTCTTTCCCTCCAATTGTATATTCTTTCAGCCAATGCTATTATTTTGAAACAAAAAATACTGAGTGACTTGGATAGGATTAAGCAACGGACTTCTAATTACATTACACTTTGTGTTGCTTGTGGAAATGATTAGGTTTAAACATTCAGATTCCTAACATTTTGTTTGTTTTTAAATCGTACCAATCTCGTGCACCACTCCATCTGCTCTGAAGAACTTCCGGTCTTTTTTGCCCCCCTCTCTCCCCCTAGCTTGCACTCCAGCATATTTCCATTAGCTGTTTATGATTTTTTTAAAGTAAAGAATGCAGTCTAGAAAAAGCAGCACCGTGTGGTTAGAGCGTTTTTTTTCCCCATTTGCTAAAGAACTTAAAAAGCAGTCATTGCCAACTAGCAGGAACTTACTTCCTACCCACACATCTATTTTTGTTTTGATATTTCAAAGAAAATGTTTTTGTTTAATCCTTTTACTTTCGTCCTTCAAGCCTTGCCCCCCCCCCCCCCCCCCAGCTCCACTTTCAAACCAATTCACTGTGTGATGTAGCCACAAAAAAAAAATGGGCGCAAGCCTAGCACGTGCGTCAATGTAGATATCTGTCGCGTGCGAGTTTCCCACGGTCACTTGTACTCACAACAGCAATGAAATTTAACAGATAGAGGCTAAGTGTTTTTGTAAGGAAATTTTTATTTTCAACTAAGCGACGCTTTTTTTTTTTTACCCCTTCCCCCTCGCTGCAGAAATGCCAGTTGAACGTTTTTTTTTTTAAAAACTATTTGTATCAAGCGACTCCGGTCCGCTTCTGGATCTTCCAAATAGGAGCCTTTTTTATTTTCTAACGTTTTTCAACAACTATTTGATCCACTGTGCCACCAGTGATGGAAGGGCACTAGGGATATACACCGAATGATCGCTGCCAACTACAAATGTATGACAAACATATGAACTGGTGCATGGTCGAAGCAAGGTTACTCCTTGTATCTGGATAGAGGACATTCATTTCTCACTGTCCGTCCGCTTGTAAAAAAAAATGAGTTCGTAGTCAACTGAAACCTTAAGAAAAGTGCTAGTGCCCACTGACTCCCCAATCTTCAGACGGATGCAGCCACCCTCTTTACTTATCATGCTGCTTTATCTAAAGCGATTTTTTTTTTTTATAGATTACATTCCTTGGTGTCAGAACTCTGTATCACTGTGGTCGACATTTTGCCCAAAGAGCGGTATTGGTGCATGTATTCCTATTTCCACCTTCAAATACTTGGCGTACGCTGGATGTCTTTCAGTGTCTGCACATGATCTGGAAAATATGCTACTGGGTCTGCTAAGCCAGATGAAATACTGCAATAGTCTTTTATCTTAAGACTTGAAAATAATGGCTTTCAGAGTGGGGAATGTGTTGACTTATGGATTCTTAGTTTAGGATTGTCTATTTAAAAACAAACAACAACGTATTACGTTGGTTATTTTTTAAAGTCTTTTTGTTTTGGTGCTAATATATAGTTATCTTTAAATAGTTATATTTTTCAAACAAAGCTCATATTAATCATCTATTTGTTATTTTGATTTTGCAGAAATGCTGGATATTATATTTTGGAGCCTCTACTGAAACTACTGGTCTCTGACGCTGTGTCTTTGTCACAACTATCGTCTGGGTCCAAAGCGTCATCCTCTGGACAGTCCCGGCCACTTCTCGCGTGTGGTTTGGCGCCAGAAAGAAAAACGCATTCCGTGGACTGTTCATGGTAGGCCACAGGTGCGGTGAGCAAACATCTTCCGTCAGGTATATTCTTCTTGAGGTGCGGGGGAGGAGCGGAGAGAGAGGAGGAGGAGGAGGAGGGGTGAGTCAGTCTGTCCTTGATTGTGGTCTGTCTTACTCCAGCAGGCAGATGATTATCTAAATATTGGAAGAGACTAAAGGAAGTGCGACCACTCCATTCATTCTAGTTTCTGTTCGGAGTGCACGTGACTCACGCACGCATACTATCTCGGACTGTCTCTATGTTCGCAGTGGACAAGACACACGAATCAACAGCTGTGTGGGGTTTGACTATTAAATTTTTCACATTGAAATTGAAACTTGTTGCAACGGACTGTAGGTGGATAACACATGAGGTCTGAGTAGCCCCCCCCCCCCCCCCCCAGCTCGTGTCCAGCTGTGGGCTGGCCAGCTAATGGCCGTTTCCAGTCACAAAGGCATGGATGACTACTGGAATGAGTTTCAGACGATCGAACAGAGTGACTCCCACAGCGATGAGGATGAGCTGTCAAAAACCCCTGATGGTGAGTAACTGGTCATTTTAATCTCTCTTAAGTAGCTAGAACTAAAATTTTGAAGATTTTTACACATTATAGAAATACAGTCATCGGCTTAGTAAAAAAAAAAAAATAAAAGAACCAGAGCTGTACACATATAAATCAAAGCAAAGTCATACGTGAGAACATTATCTTCAACAGATCGAATCAATCCAAATTTGAGACCATAATTAACAAACTGTTGAGCAAAAGTAAAATGATTCTTAGTTGACTTTATTTAGTAACTTGTTGGTATTGCGTAAACTATAGATCTCAATGCAGCTCTCACTTGGCTTTGTCTCCCAAGCTGTCCTAGTTGGTGTTTTTTTTTCCATATAAGATCTGTATCCCTGTGTTCAGAATAGCCTAATTTTATTTTAAGATGATTACATTTTGAAAAAGTATAATGGTCAAACCAGAGTTCTCACTGTCAGGCCCACATCAGCTAAATATTCCCTTTCAACAAATTCTAGGAAATTCGCTAGGGCCGTTTTCGAAATTCGAGTCACCCACCCATGCAGAGTTGTCAAACTAATAAGAGGCACTGTAAAGCTGGACTGGTATATCTGTTTTGAAACGCCTTTATCTCCCTCCCCCCCCTCCCCCCCCCACTTTTTTTTTTAAAAATAACGAACTGTTTAAAAACTAGCCTCTGTCTCTGATACAAAAGGGAAATGCATGGCACTTTTTATTGTGAACCATGAATAGCATTGTAGTATTTTGTTATTCTACGGTGTTCGGTCAATGTAGTAGGCCTACCTTTCCTATTCATCTAAATTTTTGTATTGAAAAAGACTGCGAGGCCATTCTCCCCTAGTTTCATTTGATCTTTGAAGTCACACTCGAATTTCCTTTTGTCTGGCAACTACGCGTGATTTAACTGTGCGATTAACCGCCCTCAATGACTTGTACATCACTAGCGTGTACGCTGTTGTCATGGGGTTTTATTTCTGAGGCTAAATCAATACCTATACCGGGTGAACCTTCTCGAAGATGTGTTAATGAAACTTTCCACACAATGTACCCACACATTATCTATTTCGTATGAAACAAAAAAGCTAACACGGTAAAGTGCAACTCCATAGACATGTCATTTGTTACAAAACTTATATCAACTCACTTTGTCTGTCTGGTAAGACGTTTGTACATGTTATTTCTCCCACACCCAATCTCGGATCAAGCTGAAATTTTACACAATTGTTTCTTTTACCTGACAACACAAGAAAAAAAAATAATGTAAAAAATTTAAAAAAAAATGAACCAATTAGTTAATTAACTATTGGTAATTAATTATTTTGTTTGGTATCTCGAACAAGGGAAATAAATCGTACTTGATAGATGTGGTGGTATAAGTTGAATTAGTCCCCATGAGGACCTTCGCTTTAACCCCTTAGTGAACATTTTTTTTGCACTTAAGATACCCCCTTCTTCCCTCCCCCTACCCAAGTGTTCCAGACAAGTGATAGGATAATATAGCCGCATAGCGCATTGAAAAAGCCTTAAGCTAAAGAGAAATAATTGGTAACAATATTTCCAATCGCACAGATTTATTACGTTGAAGTCTATATGTGCGTCAGAGATTCAAACTAATTGATGCATTTCTACTTAATATAGGGATATATATATATGCTTTTTTAAAGTACTTTTTAATGTTTTTCTTGTTAAGACATTATTCTTATTTAAAGCCACTTTAATCTAGACCTATGTCTGGAACAGACACAAAAATAGAGCAGTGAGATTCATAAAACGAATATTTACATTTGACTAGAGTAACACCTTTAGTCAAATCACTAAATTTAGAAAGTCTTCAGGACAGAAGACTCAAAAGTAAAGTAGCAATTATACATAAAACACTGAACCATAATCTTCAAATACAAAAACAAAATTTAATAAAATACTCTGAAAGACACAAAGATAAAGGCTCATTCCTTGTCCTATATGCTAGGACAAATGTGTACAAATGCTCCTTATATTCTTCCCTAGTGCTATTAGAGCATTGAATGGGTTGCCTGAGCCAGCCAGGAAAACCAGTGACTTGGCAGAATTTGTTATTGGTTAACATGCATGACTAGGGAGGAATGGAGAAAGACGGTCGATGAGTCTTGCTTGGTGCCCTAACGGTCCAACAGACTAAGGGATAGGTAAAGGCAAACATGTATGACTAGATGCATGACGCGTAGGACGTAATCATCTTCTTTTTTAAAGTAACGTCTGTATTATATAAGATATTAGATAAGATAAAAAAAAGGGGGGGTTGATAAAAATTGCTTACCTGTTCTTGCTTATGCTAATAGATACAGTATTTAAACTATGGGAAAATATATTATTAGATAATCTTAGCAGAGACCAGATGTACAATGGTAAAGTGCATTACTTTGGTTCACTACATCATGTCTTGCTTTGGTTCACTACATCATGTCTTGCTTTTGTTCACTACATTATGTCTTGCTTTGGTTCACTACATCATGTCTTCCTTTTTCACTATATCGTGTCTTGCTCTGGTTCACTACATCATGTCTTGCTTAGGTTCACTACACCATGTCTTGCTTTGGTTCACTACATCATGTCTTGCTTAGGTTCACTACATCATGTCTTGCTTTGGTTCACTACATCATGTCTTGCTTTGGTTCACTACATCGTGTCTTGCTTAGGTTCACTACATCATTTCTTGCTTAGGTTCACTACATCATGTCTTGCTTTGGTTCACTACACCATATCTTGCTTTGGTTCACTACATCATGTCTTGCTTAGGTTCACTACATCGTTTCTTGCTTAGGTTCACTACATCGTGTCTTGCTTAGGTTCACTACATCATGTCTTGCTTAGGTTCACTACATCGTGTCTTGCTTTGGTCTCTACATCGTGTCTTGCTTTGGTTCACTACATCGTGTCTTGCTTTGGTTCACTACATCGTGTCTTGCTTTGGTTCACTACATCGTGTCTTTCTTTGGTTCACTACATCGTGTCTTGCTTTGGTTCACTACATCGTGTCTTGCTTTGGTTCACTACATCGTATCTTGCTTTGGTTCACTACATCGTGTCTTGCTTAGGTTCACTACATCGTGTCTTGCTTAGGTTCACTACATCATGTCTTGCTTTGGTTCACTACATCATGTCTTGCTTTGGTTCACTACATCATATCTTGCTTTGGTTCACTACATCATGTCTTGCTTAGGTTCACTACATCGTGTCTTGCTTAGGTTCACTACATCATGTCTTGCTTTGGTTCACTACATCGTGTCTTGCTTTGGTTCACTACATCGTGTCTTGCTTTGGTTCACTACATCATGTCTTGCTTTGGTTCACTACATCGTGTCTTGCTTAGGTTCACTACATCGTGTCTTGCTTTGGTTCACTACATCGTGTCTTGCTTAGGTTCACTACATCGTGTCTTGCTCTGGTTCACTACATCGTGTCTTGCTTTGGTTCACTAAATCGTGTCTTGCTTTGGTTCACTAAATCGTGTCTTGCTTAGGTTCACTACATCGTGTCTTGCTTTGGTTCACTACATCGTGTCTTGCTTTGGTTCACTACATCGTGTCTTGCTTTGGTTCACTACATCGTGTCTTGCTTTGGTTCACTACATCGTGTCTTGCTTAGGTTCACTACATCGTGTCTTGCTTTGGTTCACTACATCGTGTCTTGCTTTGGTTCACTACATCGTGTCTTGCTTTGGTTCACTACATCGTGTCTTGCTTTGGTTCACTACATCGTGTCTTGCTTTGGTTCACTACATCGTGTATTGCTTTGGTTCACTACATCATGTCTTGCTTTGGTTCACTACATCGTGTCTTGCTTTGGTTCACTACATCGTGTCTTGCTTTGGTTCACTACATCATGTCTTGTTTAGGTTCACTACATCATGTCTTGCTTAGGTTCACTACATCATGTCTTGCTTTGGTTCACTACATCATGTCTTGCTTTGGTTCACTACATCGTGTCTTGCTTTGGTTCACTACATCATGTCTTGCTTTGGTTCACTACATCGTGTCTTGCTTTGGTTCACTACATCATGTCTTGCTTTGGTTCACTATATCCTTTTGTTGTTTTGTTTCAGAGGGTGAGATTGAAGAAGCCTGGTTGAAGCGCGCTGGCTACAGTCATGTGATCAGTCAGTTCAAAGGTAAGCTCATCTCTTCTATTGTAGACTTCATCTGTCCATGTACTTGATAATAAGGAACAGAGTGTCAGAGCATAATGGAATAACATTTTTTTTCCTGCTCAACTTTCCAATTTTCTTTGAGTCATGATCCACATAATTAGTATGATTACTAGCTTACAATTACTTATCTGTATTGCTTCAATTGAATGTTAGTGTTTACTATTTGTAAATTCTATGTACATTTCCACCATATTATTTTATTATTAAGAAATGTTTTTCCTTTCAGCTATAATAATAATAGGCTAATGCAGTGGCGTAGCTATGGTGTGTTTGTGTGTGGGCCCCCACTTGAGGGGGGCCCCCAAATGAGTGTTTGAAATTAAAAAAAAAAAATTTAATATTACCCTATTATCTTATGTCATGATATCGAATGTTAAAATGCAGGGACCCCTAGAGTGGTCAAGCCCCCAAATGATGGAAAATTTCTAGCTACGCCACTGGCCTAAAGTTGATTTGTTTTTTCAACACATTTATTCATTAGAAATATGGGATGTGTGGATAAGAGGTTTAAACTGCTTTTTCTACCTATCAAGTGGGCATGGCTACCTATCAAGTGGGCTTGGCAACCTATCAAGTGGGCTTGGCAACCTATCAAGTGGGCCTGGTTACCTATCAAGTGGGCTTGACAACCTATCAAGTGGGCCTGGTTACCTATCAAGTGGGCCTGGCTACCAATCAAGTGGGCCTGGCTACCAATCAAGGGGGCTTGCTACCTATCAAAGGGCTTGGCTACCTATTAAGAGGGCTTGCTACCAATCAAGGGAGCTTGGCTACCTATCATGGGGGGCTCAAGTTCGACACCCCACTGGCAAAGAGTTGTGTTTACTGAGCTCCCTAAGGCAGCACAGAAAACCTTCTCCCAGATACTCCCTCCACTCAAAAGAGTTTGAGCCATAGTGCTATATGCATGAACATTGTGCTATATAAAAGCAAGTTTTTGTATGTTAAAATATTGTGTCCTAAAGCATTGCTTCTATCTTGAATGAAACCATTTTTTTTATTTACAGAGGGTGGGGACATCTCTGAAGCTGACCTGGATCTGATGACCAGCTCACTCACCCATGCCCAGAGAGAGGCTGTCAGAAAACGCATAATTATCCTTACCACCACCATGCGTAAAAAAGACAAGGTCACCAAAATCCATGTCAAGGACATTTTTGCAGCCCCTAAAGGTAAAATACAAGTAAACTGTAATTGTCTATATATAAGTTGCTGGCAATGTCAGTGTTTTTAAGCAATTCAGAGTATAATAATGTTATAAACCTGGTGGTGGCACAAATGGGGGTGGTGGTGTGTGTGTGGTCAGCCGACGCAAATCGCCCCAGGCCAGCGCTAGACGAGCGGTCAACCGTGACGAGTTACGACGGTCAGCCGAGTCGAGTGTCTACAGGACGGTTCGGAAAGGATTGCCGTTGTGAACAGAGCTCAGGAACGTCACGAGAGTTGTAGTCATCTGACCACATAGAAACGTCGAGCGGCGTTCTGTCCGGTTCGAGAAGGCCAATAGGGACCCTGTATAAGAGCAGAGGTGTCACAGTCAAGACGGTTGAGAAAGGAGGTCCACTACAGTTCGGTCGACTACAGCACAGTTCGGCGGTGTGGTTCTGTAAGGAGCATTACGACAGTTCAGTGCGGAGTACTGTCAAGTACAGTTGAGTCTTGGTCTGTGATCGAGTCCGACACAACGAGCCTAGTGTGTGAAGTCAGTCCTGAACTGTTGAACCCAGTGCAAGCCCGGAACGAGATGGAGAGGCCAGTGCAAGAGTTGATACGGCGGAACGGTGTTATCGGAGAGATATTTGTACAGTGTACATGTAGCCAATTGTACAGTATTGGCTGTTATTTATTCAACTATTAAACTGTTACGTTACTTTGGAGCCCTGAGTTACCAAGTTCTTTAAGTTGGTGGTGTATGTTGCAGTTTGCAGAGAGCCTGGATAGTGAAATTCGTAACAATAAGATACAATTTTATATTAAAATGATTTAAGATGTTGTCTTATTATTTTATTCTTTTAATTATTAAAAAAAAATAATTTGTATAGATTAATCCATTAATTGTTTTGAAATACAATTTTAAAATAGAGGTAATAAGAATTCACTCATCATGTTAACTTTTTCATTTTCAGTATTTCTGAAACAGTATAAATGGGTTTACATTTTGTTCTGATCAATATATTTACAGATGTACATGTACACACAAGTCATGCCAACACCTTGCCTCAAGCTTACACCGCTCCGAAAAGAAATACCACCAAATCCCCTGACCAGCGTCCATCCAGTCCCTTTTCTCACAAGGGTGGCTACTCCATGGCAGGTGGTACAAATGAAATCACATCTTATGTGGACGCAGGTAGGGTGAACAGTTGATTCAGTTGTGTGATACACATTATGGTACTACATTTTAGGAGCACAACTACAGTTAAACATTTAGGGACAGTTTTTTATGGTTTCAAATTACCTTCTTTTAAAACAATGCAGAAATTAACCCCCCAAAAATTAATTTTATACTAGAGCAGAATAATTTCATAAAAGATTAACAGTACTATGTAGTATTTAAATCATTGTACTTACATCTTTGAAATGTAAAATAATTGAAATTGGAACTAAGTTTGACAGTATCTTCTTTAATATTTTGATGAGAAGGGGGAGTTAACAGAAATATTCATAATCTGTTTTGTTTTCCTTACCTTGGATCTGCATTATTCTTTTCTGTGGCATCAAGAGCTTATGTCACCTATGCATACATCAGTTACCTTAAAAGTGGGCAACCTGCGGTTCTCCTGCCTTCTATTAGATCAGCATACAAAATGTATTGTGGTAGTTGACTTTGTGGCATTCTGTAAACATGTTGAAGCCAGCCAGGGAATCAACTACTGATAACAGCGTGAATGTCCTGGCGCCCCTGCTCCTCGCAGCACTCCCTCTGGTTATTTTATCTTATTTCAAGAATCTGCCTTAGCCATCATAAGTGAAAGATATATAGCTTTTTTTTCTGTCAAGAGTAGGTTAACCATGATTCACTACCATATAGCAGAGTGCTCATCACACAGGTCTAGTAGACTAGGGTTTTGATATTGGTTGTCAGCAAGGTATTGTTTCACACTCTTTTCTGCAGCTGTAACATGGTGTTTATCGCTTTGACTATTCTGTTGTTGGTGTCTTTATCCAGTAGCACATCATTGAAGATGATGGAGTCAAGATAGCAGAAATGTTAAACAATTTCCAATGGCTGGCTATTAATCGTTCTGAGAGGAGCAGCATTTGTGTTATGAACTAGTATTTTGGTCTTGCTTTGATTAATATTTAAGCCAAACTTCTGGCATGCAGCAGACAGTCTGTCAATCAGGGTCTGAAGCTGAGTAGCAGATTCAGCAACAAAAGCTGCATCAACAGTTTAGAAGAGTTATCTGATGCGTATCTCCTTAACTTTGGTTTAAGCCCTCAATCTTTAAAAGCCTAATGCAGTAGGCAGGAAAAGAATATGCCAAATAGAGTAGGCTCATAACATCTTTTATGCTCATTATGTCTTTATCGTCAGGTGTGGCTACATTAGGTATTCATCATCGTACAAAAAGTAAAAATGAAGCCAATCATCTCTACAACTTTTCTGACACTTCTGATGACATGGAGATTCATCTTGACTTCACCACAGAAGAGTTAGAAAAGGTAAGTAAATTTGCTTTTTTTCCTCCTTGAGATAAACATTATGACATATATACATGTATTAAAAAAAGCTAATTCTAGACAAATTGTTTTTGTTAAGTACAAAATTTTTTTAAAAATATGACTGGTTTACAAACCATATACTGAGTTATTTATTAGTCAAATAATAATAATAATAGTATCAGAAAAATATGAGACTATCAATTGTTTTGTTTTTAATAATAATATTTAATAATAGTATTTAATTAGCATAAAATATGTATATATCTTTTAAAAATAAAACAACTGTTCTCAATAAAGGTTTAAATTACTTCAAGTTTACATGCTTATTTTATCTATTAAATACTCCAAGTACATCATATTGCAATATGACATTTATTTGATCACACTACTGCCATCCCTTAAATTGTAATTAATGTGATGCAGTTTCTGCCCTAGACTAGTTGCTAGATGTTTGCTTCACACTGTTGTTGTAGGCATGCTTGCATTCCAACTCCTGGCTTGTTGTTGTGTTCTCAGGTCACTTTTTTGTTTATATGAAAACATAATCTTTGGCTCTGACATTTTGTTCATTTTTGTAACACAAATCTTTTTCTTTCATCATATACATTCTTAATTGACAGATAAAGCTTAGATAAATACTTGTTATATGCATTATTTCGTTTACTCTTCCGTTTGTTTTTTTGTTTGTATTGGGGGTCAACTTATTGTCCAATAATATTTAAATGTAAGGGGGGAGAAGATGAAGTCACTTGGAAACTGAATTAAAGAGAAAGGGCAGGTCAATTTACAAATACGAACAAAATATTAGAATAAAAGTTCACCACTAGATGTCTCAAATGGAAAAGTTTCTCTAATTATCCTTTTGGATCTCCCATTAATATTCTGCAACTGTTCAAAAGAGTTGGCCTATCTAGAGTCTTTCCCTTAACCAAATGTTGCAATCATCTAATGAAGATCCATCTCCTTTGAAAACAACCAATTTATGGAGAAAGACATTAGTATAGTATGCACAAATTGTAAGACAAATTTCTTTATGGATAATAAAGATTATTATTATTATTATTAAACCATAGAATATTGTTATTTGTAAACTTTTCAGACATTTAGTAAACGTAATTTCACGAACAAAGTCGTTGTGTTTTAACCACAAATAAAGTACGTTATATCAGAATATTCTGGGGGCATGGTGGCTGAGTGGTAAAGCACTTGCTTCCAAACTGAGGAGCCTTAAGTTTGAATCGCTATTAAGACTCTGGACTTTTGTACTTTGGAATCTTAAGACACCCCTGATTGCACCCAACTCTGATGGGTACCTGACATTATTAGGGGTATGCCAAGTAAAATTGGTCCGAGTTGGTTGTTGTCCTAACCACTTGATTCACTCGTTAACCATTGTAGTAGCAGATGACCTTTATATCTTCTGCCCTATAGATTGCAAGGTCTGGAAGGGGGTACTTTACTTTATTTGTTGTATATATCAGAATATTTCAATGTTTTTGTTTGTTAAACTGTGATGTTGCTAATAATCCTAAGTTCCACTACATGAATAGATGCATGTGTAGATTTAGTAATGATTGTAATGCTTGACTGCCTTAACGCTCACATCCTTTTGTTCAAACTTATGTTTTAAGTGTGAGTTTTTTTAAAAGACTTTTTAACAGACTTTGTTGCAGCACAATTCCTGTTCAAACAATAATAAACTTGTTATGACAGTCTCTGTTAACAAAATGCCTCATGTTGTGTAAAGTGTGCACGTTTGTGTTTAGTTTAGCAGTAGAGGCGCTAGTTTATGCACTTTTTTTAAATACACATATTGTTTTCATTTCTTTAACTGTAGCACGATCAATATTTTCTCAATAATTTCTATAATTTCTATTTATTAAGACCTTTTAAAATAAGCCAATATATATATATATATATATATATATATATATATATATATATATATATATATATATATAATTGATACATTATTTCCACTTCATTTATAACAAATCTTTCAATGAGTTGTTTCCCTTTAAAAAAATAGTTATATCTTTTTAAGACAATCAGGTTTCCTTTTCCCATCTCATTCTACAGTTGGTTTGTAAATGTATGTGTTTCATATTGTTATTACAGCCTTTATCTTGTCATCACTATCTTGTTCACTCATCAAAGTAATTTAGTATTCATATAAACCATTTCAATTACTGGATCAATCAAACATCTGTTATCAGAAGATTGTGTCCCTTTATTACTCTAACATGATTGTGTCACTGAACTATATACATGTAGGTTACCTTTGTCAAGCATGCATGAAGTCTTGTGCTCCTAAACTTGTAACAATGTATGCATGACTGTGTATGTTGAGAAGTATTGGCGGTTGTGCTGTCCACATAAATTACCAACCATCCTTGGTCACATGTAGCTAGTGTTTCTTGAGCACCTTTAACCTAACATCTCAAAGCATTGTCTAGTTTTCTTTCCTAACAGCACAGTTTGGCTAATTCTAGTGTAGACTTAGATCTTCTTGTTTTTCTACTTTTTTAAATTGATTAAAGCTAGTTTTTGTTGTGTCGAAGTTTTTTTTTTTTAATGCAATAACTCATAATTTTTTTTTTAAAGTTATTTTTAAAGCTTTTTTTTAATATAAATTTTTAAACTTCAGAATATCAGGTTGTATTTAATTACTATAGAATAAATTGTTAATGATTCAAAGGTGCTTTTAAAAAAGAAATTCTTAACTAAATTGTTAAAAATATTGTTTGAATAGATTAAGTATCTTTTATGTTTCTTTTTTGTTCCATGAAACATTCTTCAGCCCTTTTCTCCTGTAGCAACTTTCCCAGACCCTCACAGAATAGAACTCCCAGTAAGTACAGTTACCATACCAAATCTTTCAAAGCAGATAGCTTTAGAAAAGTGGTTAAAACATTTACACATTATTGCTTAGTATATGAATCGACAAACTTAAATTAATTACATTATTTAAATACTTCTACACCTCTCCTTAAGATAATTCCCCCCCCCCCCTCAACTGATGGTCATCCATTCCTTCCTGTCATTTTCCGTTTCACTCTTGTTCTTAAATGTTCAGACATCTGGTCATTAATGTTGATGTTTTCATTTCTGAAAAATGGTTAGAAGATCATTATAATCATCAATCTTTTGTTCCTGTCTCATACTTGGCAACTTCAAATGAAGTCTCAGTAGGTCAAATCAGTTTTCTGAAAGATATCTCTCCAAGTCGTGAACTTTTCATCCCCTTTGCAGACATTAAAATGGCTATTTAAAATAAACCCTTTTTCTCAGAACAGTTCTCTTAGTGGTTTTATTTTTAGATGAAACTAACTCAGACTCATCAATCTCTATAAAAATCAACTCTTATTCATGTACTGTAGAACCAGTCCCATTCAACGTTCTCCTGGCTAACAGTAGAAACTTGAGTGCTGTGAAAGATTTGTATGATAGCAGTTAAGACTTATCACTGCACATGATGTGACAGGTTGTGTGAACTGAGGATTATATATCCTGTGTGAACTGAGGATTGTATATGATTGTTGTTTTTGTTACAGTACTAACTGTGTACACTGACATCTATGTAGCCATTAACCATCATGTCTGTAGACTTCATGTTGTACTATTTAGCCTGCACATTGAATGTTGTGAATATGGGATATGGAATGTGCAATGAGTGTTGTGAAAATGTATCCATTTATTGTTGTAATGGTATAAATTAGATTGTATGATGTAGATGTAGTGATTTTTTTTTCCTCCACTTTGTAGACATTAAAGGCATACTAATTATGATTCAACAGATGTCTTAAGTATTGTTAAAAAATTATGGCATTTTTATGCAAGCTGGTATTACCAGAATAATTTTCTAAATAGTGACTAAACAGGCTGGCATTTTATTTTTTATTTAATCTGCATCTTTATTGAACAGAAGGGCCCCAAACACGTGAGGACAAATTCACATGACTTTCTATGTCTAGGGTGGTTATCATTGTAGTATTTGGTCTACAACAAACATAAGAAAATTATTTACCTCATCTATTTGGCATCAGATGCAAACACACATATATATGGTCATGTCAGTTTGAAGATGACTGTCCCTACCAGGCTTCCTCAAGTTTTGTTCAAATCTACAGAGCTGTGTCAACAACTGTCTATCAAAGTTAAAGATTAGATGTATTAGGTCATTCTCATAAGACACTGATGTAGACCTTTCCTTACAGACTACATGAAAGCCATTTTGGTTGTTGTTTTTCACGCGTAGCTGACTTCATCAAAACAAAAGTGTTAACTTGCTGCATGGAGCTGATAGAATATATAACATTCACTGATTTTTGTCTTGTCAACATTAGTACACATTGTGAACTGAACCAGATAAAGTTATTGTACACTTTGTGAACAGAGTCAAAGTTATTGTAGACATGCTGAACAGAGCCAGTTAAAGTTATTGTACACATTGTGAAACAGAGCCAGTTAAAGTTATTGTACACATTGGGAACAGAGCCAGTTAAAGTTATTGTACACATAGTAAACAGAGCCAGTTAAAGTAATTGTACACATTGCGAACAGAGCCAGTTAAAGTTATTGTATACATTGCGAACAGAGCCAGATAAAGTTACTGTACATTCAGTGACTTTTGAACAAGTTATGTCTTTTTTTTTAAATAGTTCCATATCTCACATTTATATCACTTTTTGATCTGTTTATTTTTTTTAAACTGACTTTTTAACAAACAAACAAAATTACCATCAACTGACAGATTTGTTAAGAAGAAACATCATAATTAGATTTTTTTTAAAATTCTTTAAAAGACCATCTTCATTATTTTCATCTTGTTTAGCTTGTCTCATATGCATTTCATGTGTTGTTGTTTTCACAAATATTGTACAGTGTTCATGTATTAAAGGATTTGTCATTCTTAAGTTACATTCATCACACACTTCTATAAGGGATGATTCAATAGGAAAATGAAATGCAAAATAAGACAGTCCTTGGTTATTTCATTGGTTTATCTATTAGTTAATACATTCATACTTGGCGGTTGTTTGCTCTCTGGTGAATGTAAATAGAACATTGGTATTTTTACTAAAGCCCAAAGAATATATATTTAGACTACTGTTCCAGGCCTTTGATGTCAGTTCTGACCCTCTAGGCATCACTTACATTGGTGATCTAGCAGACTGTGATATAGAGAGAGTCAGGGAGCTGGCCTTTATAGAATTAACTGCCCTGCTTGATGCTTACAACATAGATCATAAACCAATGAAACGCAAGAGAAAGGTCAAAGGTAGGCAACTCTTGTATTCTTAGTTTTATAATGTTTTACGTGTTTCAGGTGTTCCTTCAGAGTTGAAGGTAATCTACATCCTAGTCCAAACCACCCACTGGACAACAGGGGGATGGGACAAATCAAGAGGATCAAATACGTCACGGCCAGGCAGCCATCCGGTCATACCAGTATACCATTCAATAAAAACTAATTTTGTTTCACTAAAAAAAGAAACATCTGATGTAAGCAAGAGAGAATATTAATCATGCCTCCATAGATTACACTTTATGAGCCTTTATAGTTTAGTACAAGAACCAGCTACGTTTTAAAATGTCCTCTATCTACCTAATCTACTTTAGTGGACTCTAAAATGGCATCAAGTCCTAACTGAAAAACCTAGGTCTGTCTCAATCAGAACTCTGGCTTGGTAGCATGTTGCTCTACCACCTGTGCCTCAACAAAACAATTTGAGTTTTTAAATGCATATTTAAAAAAAAATACATTACTGCTATGGGTAATTGTTTAATAATGTTTCTTACTTTGGGCAATTTTTTTTATGTTCTTACTTTCTGTGTAATCTAATTGTAGGCATTTTATTTTTCTTAAAATCATTGATAAAATGTATTTTCTGCTTGTCAAACTCTATTGTTGATCTCAGTTAGTTGCTTTTTTCAACAAATATAATCTTAATTTTACTCGAAAGCTTATGTTGGTTACTCTCTCCATGTTTGAACGCAATTGAAGAGGTAAAAGTGAAAGAGTTTTCTCCATTAAAATCCATCCTCCCTTATGTTTTATGTTTTTTCAATGGATTCGACTTGTTCTTTTTCTCCAACTATTTTATGGTCAGAAATATTTAATTCCACATGTACGTTTTAGATCAAGGAATATTTGGTCTCCCTCTGAAATTGTTAGTGGAACAAGATCAGAAGAGGTCACCCGGAACTAAAGTGCCAGTTGTGTTTCAAGCAGTAAGTCACATGATTTTCCATCAAGTCTATTAGTTATTTGTTTTGCCTTGAAGTCATGATCCAAATTTTTGTTAACACTTTGTAGAGATAATGACTTTATGTCACTCAAAGTGTTTGTAATTGAGATCAGCATGTTCTTTATTTTTTTCTAGATGATTGATTACTTGGAAAAAGAAGGTTTAAACACTGAGGGCATCTTCAGGGTGTCTGCATCAGATGCTAGAACCAAAGTATGTTAATTACTTTTAGATTTACTGCAGGAACTATATTTGCTTTTAATTAAGCAATTCAATGCCATTGTTTACTATAAATTATTTCAACCGAACCTATAGTACCATCATGACTTCTCAAAACAAACCTATGAAAATAATTCTCCTTAGTGCTTAACATTTAGTTTTTATCTATAAGAATTCTCCAGAACTAAGGTTCATTAAAAATGTTTTAATTGTTTCATCAAACATCTATAACTCGTCCCCACTCTTAAAATCAGGGCCGGTCCTAACAATTGCGGGGCCCTATGTGAAACTGATTGCGCAGGGCCCAGTCTGGGTGGGAGTAAGGATAGTAAGTGAAAATTAAGATTTTGTATTAGAAAAAAAAAATCATTCTTTACTAAGTACAAAATTGCGATCAAATTAACTTTACTTTACGAACTTTGCAACCTATGGCATATTTATATGCCAGTGACTATAAAAGTAAATAAAGTATTGGAACTTTCGATTAAGGTGAAAATTAGACAGATTATTACATTTTATTGAAATACATGAAAGATGACAATGCCTTTTTTCTTTTATCGCACGTAGGATTGGGTTTTTCCGCTAATTTTGTCAATTTTTCAGGAGATTTTTATGAGTTTTCATGAGGTTTTAATAAAAATTCAGGAGATTTCCATGAATTTTTCGTATATATTTTGCAATTAAATAATTACACCTAGAATTAGTGCGGGGCCTATGAAAGCGCGGGGCCCACTGCGACCGCATAGGTTGCAGTGGCCTAAGACCGGCCCTGCTTAAAATGCAGTTTTCGTTTCTTTTTTTACTTGAATTATCAAATATTTGATGCCATTCAATGAATTAATTTTTTTAACAACCATGTTTGTTCTATTTTATAGCAACTCCGCCAGGATCTAGAAGACAAATTATATCAGGGTCTCTTCTCATGGGGAGATGCAGGTGTCCATGATGTAGCAGTTGTGTTCAAACAGTTTCTCCGTGAATTGCCCTCTCCGCTTCTTTCCAATGAAAATTTTGATGCATTTCCTCAAGTTTGCAGTAAGTCTCTTAGTAGTTTGTAATAAGTCGCTTAGAAGTTTGAAACTCTGAACTCAAACTTCTGCTGCCTTGCAGCTATACCCAAAGGCTTCGGGAGTCAATCCTGAGGAAAAATCAGGAGCCAGTGATCCTTTGTCAGCTTGCGGCACACAGTACTACACCCTGGCAGAGCCCCTGATACTGCTGATCCCCTAACTGTATCGGCACTTACCTTTCCTTTGGATAGATCAACTGTGTAGAGAGCAAGGAAACTGCTGTGTGGTCGACATCATTTCGACTGTACCTAATACCCAGGCATTCTCACATTTCCAAGATATGATCCATAGTTGATGGAGGCCATAAAGTGTTGTAGAAAGCCAGCAAATATTGGGGAAAGTCAGCTTTAAAAAATGAAATAAGACTCAATGTGCAGAATATTTTTATCACTACTATTTGCTATGTAACTTCTGTGTTAAATTCTTATTTCACATGGCAAATAAAATTATTACTTTATCTTTAAGGTTTTGATAGACTTGGTATTAAAATTTTTCAACAAGTTTTCCTTTTCCTAAAGATGCATATACCTACATACAATTTGATAAATTTTAATAATGATGGCTATGTCTTTGATTCAGAATATTTTGGAGGAGTGCAGTGTTTCACATGATTACATAAGCCCTGTCTTTGGCAATGGCGTTTCTTTAGATCTCAAATGCATGTCCTGCAACCTTTGTGAGAGCTCTCCAACTGTCTCTTTCAGAGGCCGTCTGCTCCTGCCGTCTAGTGATAAATTATGTACTAATAAAAAAGTTTATTCAAAAAAATTTCTTCCATTCCCAGATATCCCTGACCTCCTGAAACAGCTGAAAGCTTTAAACTTGTTGATCATACTGTTGACAGATGAACACAGAAACACACTCAAGGTGAATACTAGTCTTTGTGGGTAGATTTGATCCTTTATAATTTTTTAAAATTTCATTCTTAAATGATTTCCATTGTAATAACTACTGAGTTGAATTGAAAATAGTTAATGGGATTTATAAGCATTATATGGACCCACAACTTCTAGTCTTAATAGATTGGTTTTTATTATTAATTTTGTAGTTTTAAAAAAAATGTATCTGTGCTCATATTCTATTTAATTTACAGATTACAAAAAAAAAAAGCAAAATCTTTCTTGTTCTTTTATATGATGTACTTTTCATTTATATATATGTTTTTAAACAAGTTAATATTTTACTAAATTCACCTACACACACTTAAGCACCAAGGTCTTGTAGCTACACACTGTCAGGAATTGGTCTTTATAAAGTTGTTGTAACATGAGTTATTGATTTCAAAAGATCTTTTTTATTTAAACACATGAACATCACAACAAATTTATGAATAAAATACTGGTTTAGTTTTCACACAACTAAGCTACAATAATCATTCAACAATCAGTCAACCTGATGAAACTATAGAAGTCTACCACCATATATCCTATAGAAGTCTACCACCATATATCCTATAGAAGTCTACCACCATATATCCTATAGAAGTCTACCACCAAATATCCTATAGAAGTCTACCACCATATATCCTATAGAAGTCTACCACCAAATATCCTATAGAAGTCTACCACCATATATCCTATAGAACTCTACCACCAAATATCCTATAGAACTCTACCACCATATATCCTATAGAACTCTACCACCATATATCCTATAGAACTCTACCACCATATATCCTATAGAACTCTACCACCATATATCCTATAGAACTCTACCACCATATATCCTATAGAAGTCTACCACCATATATCCTATAGAAGTCTACCACCATATATCCTATAGAACTCTACCACCATATATCCTATAGAACTCTACCACCATATATCCTATAGAAGTCTACCAACATATATCCTATAGAACTCTACCACCATATATCCTATAGAACTCTACCACCATATATCCTATAGAACTCTACCACCATATATCCTATAGAACTCTACCACCATATATCCTATAGAACTCTACCACCATATATCCTATAGAAGTCTACCACCATATATCCTATAGAAGTCTACCACCATATATCCTATAGAACTCTACCACCATATATCCTATAGAACTCTACCACCATATATCCTATAGAACTCTACCACCATATATCCTATAGAACTCTACCACCATATATCCTATAGAAGTCTACCACCATATATCCTATAGAACTCTACCACCATATATCCTATAGAACTCTACCACCATATATCCTATAGAACTCTACCACCATATATCCTATAGAACTCTACCACCATATATCCTATAGAAGTCTACCACCATATATCCTATAGAACTCTACCACCATATATCCTATAGAACTCTACCACCATATATCCTATAGAACTCTACCACCATATATCCTATAGAACTCTACCACCATATATCCTATAGAAGTCTACCACCATATATCCTATAGAAGTCTACCACCATATATCCTATAGAAGTCTACCACCATATATCCTATAGAACTCTACCACCATATATCCTATAGAACTCTACCACCATATATCCTATAGAACTCTACCACCATATATCCTATAGAACTCTACCACCATATATCCTATAGAAGTCTACCACCATATATCCTATAGAACTCTACCACCATATATCCTATAGAACTCTACCACCATATATCCTATAGAACTCTACCACCATATATCCTATAGAACTCTACCACCATATATCCTATAGAAGTCTACCACCATATATCCTATAGAACTCTACCACCATATATCCTATAGAACTCTACCACCATATATCCTATAGAACTCTACCACCATATATCCTATAGAACTCTACCACCATATATCCTATAGAAGTCTACCACCATATATCCTATAGAAGTCTACCACCATATATCCTATAGAAGTCTACCACCATATATCCTATAGAACTCTACCACCATATATCCTATAGAACTCTACCACCATATATCCTATAGAACTCTACCAACATATGTCCTGAAACTGGAAACCTCAAGAGGAATATAAAGACAGCAAGCAGATACTGATGTCAAGGCAAGAATTGGAAAAGCAAGGGTCGCCTTCATACAGCTTAAGAAAATCTGGATGGCAAGAGAAATTTCCTTGACAACAAAGATTCTTCTCTTTAACTCAAATGTTAAGGCCATTATGCTTTATGGAGCTGAGACCTGGAGAACAACTAAAACTGCCATTAGGAAAGTACAAACTTTCATTAACACCTGCCTACGAAGAATCCTTCACATACGTTGGCTAGACACCATCAACAACAGTGACCTCTTGCAAAGAACCAACAAACTCCTGTAGAAGAAGAAATCAGAAAGAGAAGATGGCGCTGGATTGGGCACACTTTATGCAAATTGCCAACTAGCATCACAAGGCAGGCATTGAAGTGGAACCCATATGTCAAAAGAAAGAGAGGGCATCCTAGAAGCACCTGGCGACGTGAACTAGAGGCAGACATTTTAAATTTCGGTTACACCTGAAACAAGATGGAAAAGATGGCTCAGGACAGGGGACTATGGCAGCCCATACTCCTATAGGGGTGACGGGCTGTAAGTAAGTAAAGACAACAAAAAAGCAATTTATCACTATCATACCCATGATTGGATTTGACTCTGGATACACTGGACATACACTCTACCTTTTCTTGAAAACCTATGCAGTAAATCATTCACCACACACAACTCACATCAAAACAAACTAAAAACAACACCCACTCCCAACACACAATCATTGTCATATAATCAAATAATGCATTTAGTATTCATAATGTTAGAGTAAGATTTCCTATTTCTAAACCGTCTCTGCAGTTGCTGAATGTCATTAAAAAGTGATTCTTGTTTGTTTTTCAAGGTGCTGCTTCGTTTCCTAAGGAAAATTGTGTCCCACAGTAACATGAACAAAATGGGCTTAAACAACATTGCTATGATCATGGCACCCAACCTATTCCTTCTACATGCACGCAGCAAAGAGAAACTCCACTTGGAGACAGAGTTGAAGAAGGCTGAGAGTACTTCTAAAATAGTGACAATGTTGATACACTAT
The DNA here is from genome assembly GCA_036873155.1 of Biomphalaria sudanica. Taxonomy (NCBI): domain Eukaryota; kingdom Metazoa; phylum Mollusca; class Gastropoda; family Planorbidae; genus Biomphalaria; species Biomphalaria sudanica. The sequence goes on along the minus strand of JAZGLO010000202.1, from coordinate 31,303 downwards.
CAAGACAGTCTTTGGACTGTAAGTTTATACAACAATGTATGGGAGGGGGTGGAGTTGATCATTATGTAGAAACCTATATGCACTTACCAAAACTATTTTTAACTTCATTAAAAATATGTTTCACTTCAAACAAGCATTCTTGGTATTAAAAATCTACATAGCAAAGAAAAAACATATTCTTTGTAAAAAATTAAAGGATTATCTTTTTTTTTTTTAAATTAAGCATAAATTGTAATAGTTCTGATGGAGACAAATAGTTACCTCCAAAGGTCTTAACCAAAGTCCTTGAGGTCAAGTAGCTCAAAATTAGGAAAATATGGCAGAATGTTATTGTGCTGGCCTTGTGGATAGATTTTTAGTATTTGTCTACTAAAGAGCTACACTTCTTCTTATGAGCTCAATGTCTTTACAAAAAAAAAAATATATCTTATTAAATAAATTTAGATTGGTTTTTGGCCTGCTTATCTGCAGAATCTGCAAAAGGGAAAGTATAACTGTGTAATGAAATGTGGCACACAATATATTTTTAAGCTGTTGTCAACTGAACTTGAAATCTTTGCAATGAATCTTTTCATTTTAAAGTGTAGAAAATCATAAAAGTCTTGATATTACAATACAATGAAGCACAATTGTATTGTTTTATTCTTCAACATTTTCGGTTTTGTTCTTAGAAATTTCTTGAATTCATGTATGTATCTTTCTAGGTTCCTTCCAGTTTTATTGCTCAATTGAGACATCAGTACACAGTGGAGGCTCACAGAAAGGCAGACAAAAGTTTGGTAAATACTTCATTGGTTTTAGTAGGAATAGAGATTGTATTTTCTGATCTAAACAATTGGTTCCCAGAAGGAATTGTATTTGAGTCGAAGACAGTATTCGGATTTGCGATAACATTATTTGATCTTTTTTTTTATTTTCACCCTTAAATTTTTTTTGTTTTTGTCTGTGGAATAAAAATAGTTGATGTACTCTCAGGGTCACTAAACCTTGTTTCTCTCTGCTTTCTATGATTTCAGTTATCAAAGTTTTCTAGAAAAAAAGAGAAGACAGAAGACAAGTACAAAAAACTTCCTAACAATGATCAGGTAATGTAAGCTTAATTTGTAGTAGTCTGGACTGATGGCAGGATCAAATCTATTAATATGAAATAAAATTTAAATGTAGACCATTGAAAACAAATTGTTTTGCACAATTACAAATCAAACTAGTAAAAAAGGCAAACAAAAAATGTGCATCTCTCATTTATCTGACACAACACACATACCATTAGATTACCTTTCAAGATTGAGATATGAGTTAGTTTTCATATTCATCATTGGCTTCATATTTATCAATGCAGAAGGGATATCTCTCATAAAAGATGGAGAGACATTACCTGAAGAAAATGTTTCTCTGAATTAAGGCCTTGACAAATTGTTTCCCAAAAATTAAACTGTACTCATTGTTTTCACCAAATGAAACAAATTTTCAGAAAAAAAAAATGTTCATGTTACAATTTTTTTTTGTTTATTTCCTACTATTATGTTTTATTTGTATTGACTGTTTTGCAAGAGTTTGACAAAATAGTTTCTTAAGTGTAAAGCTAGCTACTTTCACCAGCCTAAAACTAATACGAATCGTTTCCTTTATTGTTCACAAATTGGACCTTCAGAACTATTATGCCTAGTTGTAAAAAAAAACGATGTAAATTTAGTTTTATCTTGATTTGTAAATTACACACATTCCTTCTAGAAAGCATATCTATACTCCTATTCCGATACTTTTATAGAGAAATTGGGTGAAGAATATAGAAAACTAGTTCCCCATGACCACATTGTGCCCAAAGTTTAGTTACAATACTTTTTTAGCAAGCCTTGGTCTTGTGATCTATTTACATTGAGTACATTCACTTTATACTTGGAATTGACTAACTTTGTATAAATCTTATATCAGTTTGAGTCTCAGGATGTTGTGATCAAAGTCCAGGCGCCTCATCTTACCAAGAGCTCAGCCCTTGTACAGTTGGACAATTCTACAACTGCAGCTGATGTGGTAGATAAGTTTAAATGTGAAAATGGAGAGTTGACAAGAGAAAATAGGCAAGACATTTTTTTAGATGTTGCTTTTGTTCTGGCAGGCATTTTATACAAAGAGGGACACAAAGTACATTTTTTTGTGGTAATTTTAATAGGGTTATCTTTCTTTACACAGACTTTTGATGCATTTTGTTTTCATCAGGCTTACCTTTCTTTGAATATACTTTGAAAGTATTTTGTTTTCATCAGAACATTGGAATTACAATTTTGTTTCTTTGGCAACACTGTTCAAAACACACTGTTCCAAACAACTGTGCAAAACACACTGTTTAAAAGACATGGTTAAAAAAACACTGTTCTAAAGACATTGTTCCCAAGACACTATTCAAAACACACTTCTCAAAAGGCATTATTCAAAACACTGTTGAACAGACATTGTTCCTAAGACACTGTTCAAAAGTCACCAACACTTGTCAATTTGCAATGTAAAACCACTTGTGTTTTCTAATTACCACAATCTGTTACATTTGAAATGCTTTTATCCTAAGAGTAACCACTTTACAAAAAGTTTATGTATAAATTCTCTTTAATGTTTTTTTTTCACAGTACCATAGGTGAAGTGGAGACATCTGCTGGTCATGTTTATAGAAATCCAAACAACGCACACTATGCTCATGATACAGACTATCTGTTTGAAGTGGGAGGAAATATTGGTGAGCTGAGTATTTTAAGACAGATTCATTTCTTCTATAGCCTGTCTAAACAAGGGAATCTAAATAGCTAACTAGACTTGTTAGGTTAAATACCATCAATATAACTGTCATATAGATATATAAAGCATTAGAATTTAGGTTTTTATTTAAGGCTAGGATGTAATAATCTTCATTACTGAAGGAACATCCAAAGTTTGTAAAACAGGAATATACTCAAATAATACAGTCTAGAGAACCGGTATTCTTCTTTCTGAAGGAGTTTTAGTTATTTATATACAAGAAGACTTCAAGATTTAGCTGAGTATTTGTGTTGAAAAGATTTATAATTTAATGTCCACAAATGACCAAATTAGGTTATGTATGTTGTCTGTGATTTAAAAACAAAACAACACATTTTATGGGTTTTTTTTTCTTGTTTCCTAGCTGAACGGTGTTTAGATCCTCGCACTAAAATGATGGAGCTCCATCATGTGAATCCAACAGCCGAATGGGTCATCAAGTCCAGGAAATACAGATGAGCAGAAGCTCTTCTGTCATTCTATCTTGTTCCAGCCTAAACTTCAAGAGTAGCTTGGTATGGCCAGTGCACCTCTACTGTTGAAGAAAACATTTGCAGCTCATTGCCCTATAGTATTAGTGTTGGAGCACTCTGACATAATAGTCCTACAATGATGTGATGGTGATACATTTTAAACATGGTCCCTTGAAAAATCAGAGATTTTGATATTAGGAGTTAGGATCATTTTGAGTATTTATGTGTACATTGTTATTTAATGTGGAAACTGTCCAAAAGTGACCATAACTTGCTGTTATGAGGGACTAAACATGAACATCACTAACTCCCTGCTCTCTATGCATTTTAATAACTTCTATCTCTTGCTTATAGATGCGCAGACTCTTAAAATATAATTTTGACATAAGTTATTTGTGCCAAAAGTATTCTGCAAAAACAATCACATTTTGTTCAGACTGGTTTTTAGTTAGCCTTGAGTTCATCAATAATAAAGAATGTGCTTAGTTTTTATTTAGCCTCGAGTTCATCAATAATAAAGAATGTGCTCAATGTAGCTATGTTAATGTTCTGATTATTTGGACATTTGTTTTTAAATCCCAGAAAGCTCTGTAATAAGATGGCAAACAAATTGTGCTGTTGTTTTTATTTTACATACTTAGACATAGTGCGACATTTGGTTTGACATAGAGGTTTGATTGTCCATGCATTTCTAACTACTCCTAGGCAGCCTAGAGATATGCCATGACACACACTTTATTAGACAATAGTTTGAATGCCATATGAATGCTTTTGTTTTTCTTTTTGTTACATTTTTTCCTCTTGCATTTATAAATCTTTGTTAAAAGTAGAACTGTGTTAATGTGAAAGGTCAGTGCAAAAACCAAACCTTTGAACTTTTGTGATAGCATTCTTGCTGTTCTCGTGAGTGTTGTAACCTACAATGTGAATAAATTGAGCTTGATTCTAGGTCTGCATGTGAGAGCGAGAGAGAGAGAGGACTTTTCACAGAAATATATTCAAGTGTCAATGCACTATTAGTGCAAATGTTTATTTTATACTGATAAAATGTCAATGATTTTTTTTTCTTATTTGACTTACTTTAAAGCAATACATCTTGTGGGTTTCTGTGTATAACATGTTGTATGACACCTGGGGAGTCCATGATTGAAGGCAAAGTTACAAAAAGAAAGTATTAATAAGATTTTTAATCTGATGAACCAAAAATATTTTTCCCCATCTTTTAACATAAAATCTCAGTTCAAAATGGAATCAAATTCTTGAACTAATGAATATTAATTCTGGGTATAGATCTTTTCTTTTTATCTTTTTAAAAATCATTCACCTCTTATTACACATAGAAGTGCTTTTTCATTTGATTGAATTGATCAAATGCTTAGTATCTTAAAGAAAATAAATACATTTCTAATAGTAAATGCACATCACACTCAACTTTTTGTTTTGTAAAGGGCTCATTTCTTAGTGGGCAGTTCTTTTAGAAGCTAGCTTTAAGCACATATTTACTTGTTGAAAATATTTTTTTAAGTATTAGTTGTTATTTTTAGAATTGTGTGGAACTTGGTGCATTGTTTTGTCTGCCCTGTAAGTGGGTATATAATATTCTAAGTGCCCACCTCCCCTATAATAAATGAGAGAGGATGGGAGGCTTGTTGTTTACAATATCTTGAAAATCAATCAGATATTTACTTTACCTAAATGTTTAACAGTTCATCACTCAATTATACATTGCTATATTTTAGAAGCAAGGTAATCTAAGTGCTTCAATGTGAGAAACTAAACAGTTGTAAGATTTTTGGTCAATTCAGTTCCGATAGTAACATGATACTTCTGAACAATGCACTTCCACTTTGTTAAATCAAGTCAATCACTTATCAATCCTTGCATTAAATTTCTGGGTTGTTTTTTTTTTAAATGTAATATGGCTTAAAAAAAAAAAAAAAAAAGAGAGAATAAAATTGGGGGGGGGGGGGGGGGGGGAATGAAGGAACTTTGGTTAAAAATACAGGAAAAGTAAAAGATGGATTCTCAAAGCGAACCTTTGTTGTTGATAGACATGCTACCTTTCTTTTCTTTGCATTATAGGAATAACAGTTCTCAGTTAATGCTTTCATTGAAATAAAAGGTTAACAAGTGCCAAAAAAATATATCAATATATTGGAAATTGATAGATTTAACAAGACCTACATAACTGATGTATGTATATAGAGGAGTTTATTTATATTTATTTTATTTGTAACTATATATGAAGATGTTTTCAGCTAAGAAGAAATGGTTCTGTGTGCAAAATGCATAAATCCTTTACCATTGAAAAGATCTAAAACGAATCAAACATTTTTATAAAAATAATAGTTATTTTCTTTCCCATTGGACATGCATACACTGTATGCTTACTCATTAAGCCCTTAGCTTTAGAAATGTCCAGTATGAATGTACTATATATACTTATGGTTTGATGTGAAAGAAGGATTTAAGAAGCCAACCATTAGTGTCAATCAGCTTGTTAGATGGTTTGGTAAGAAATAAATGTAATTATTGGTCTTGTGATTATTGAATGAACTACATGCCTTATATGTAATAAACCCAAACAAAAATCTGTAGATATATTTAATTTAAAAAAAAACACAATTACTTTGTTATTTGAAAACACATTCAATATTTACTACAGTATCTTTTACTTTTTACACTATTTAGTCTCAGTAACTTGCAAGATAGTTTCAAATGATAATAAAACAGTTATTATAGAGAAAAAATGTCTCTAATTAATACTTACAAAACATGTTTGCTTAGAATGGTTATTTGAAGGCAACAAAAAAAATGTTATGTAAATATCTGTTTGACAAATCATCCAAAGAAAAAGTGTGCATGTTAAAATTGTGTTTGTGTATTAGGCAACTATGTATTCTATTTATTTTTTTGTATTTATAACTGATGGCACCAATTATGACATAAATGAGTTTACATATTAAAGACAATTGTTATTTCTCTACATTTAGGGTTTTTAATCTTCCATTAACTGAAATGTATATAAGGTGGTTTTGATTAGTGTTCAATCATTAATATTATATGTTCAGTGATTTATGTGATGGTAATGACATTGGAAAGTTAATTGAGGTGAGCAATATTTCTGGACCTTTCACTTCTTGTATCATTTTAACAATACTTGCAGCTCCTAATGTTATTAAATAGTTTACAAGTTGGCAAGAGAGACACTTTTTCTGGGCCATTTATTCCCTTAACACACGTCTGCTGGTATGTTGTCTTCCTGCTGGTTTGTTGTCTTCCCTTGGACACACGTTTGCTGGTTTGTTGTCTTTCATTGAACACACGTCTGCTGGTTTGTTGTCTTCCCTTGAACACACGTCTGCTGGTTTGTTGTCTTCCTTTGAACATAAGTCTGCTGGTTTGTTGTCTTCCCTTGGACACACGTCTGCTGGTTTGTTGTCTTCCCTTGAACACACGTCTGCTGGTTTGTTGTCTTCCTTTGAACATAAGTCTGCTGGTTTGTTGTCTTCCCTTGGACACACGTCTGCTGGTTTGTTGTCTTCCCTTGAACACACGTCTGCTGGTTTGTTGTCTTCCTTTGAACATAAGTCTGCTGGTTTGTTGTCTTCCCTTGGACACACGTCTGCTGGTTTGTTGTCTTCCCTTGAACACACGTCTGCTGGTTTGTTGTCTTCCTTTGAACATAAGTCTGCTGGTTTGTTGTCTTCCCTTGGACACACCTCTGCTTGTTTTTTTTTGTCTTCCCTTGAACACACGTTTGCTGGAATAGATGCATGACGCGTAGGACGTAATCATTTACTTTTTTGAAGTAACGTCTGTATTTTATAAGATAAGAGAAGTGCTTCACTCCTTTTGACCCACACATATTGCCAACTCAAACAACCAAATTGCTTCCCTACAATCAAGAGGAAGAGTACAAGTTATATGTTGATTATGTTATGATTAGTTTGTCAACTCTCGTGTTTATGTCTGTTATGTTACCATGGCACCCTGAGCCTACAATCCTACATTATGTTTGTGAAAAGCGTTATATAAATTACATGGAAATGAGATGAATGCCTGGGCATTAGCTGTGGTCAGAACGATGTCGCCCAAACACGCAGCTGATGTATCCACAGGAACGGCAGTCCGATAGTTTGGGGTCAACGGGCGTCGCAGGTTCTGCCAGGGTGAAGCACTGGGTTCTGCAAACTGCCTTAGGGTCGCCTGCTTATGATTTTTCTCAAGGTTGACTCCTGAAGCCTTTCCCATGATTGGGTATAGATGCAAGGCAACAGAGGTTTGAATTTAGAGTTTTCCTTCTCCTAAGTGGGTAGCCAGCCATGGCTAACGAGCCCCTACTGCCCGAAGCTTACTGGTTAAGGCGCCAGTTACTCGCCTTTGCCCCTTCTCCTGTTAGTGAGAACAGTTCCGCCGGACTCAATATCTGAGCCACACGTGAAGGCCAAGAGCTGGACTAGTAGTCACAAGCTTCCTAATGGCATGCGTCACATTATTATTATTACAATTATTATTGTTGTTACTTACTATAAGTAACAAAAAAAATCCCAACTCTTAGAAAATGTGCAGTTTTAGAACGTAAAGTAGAAACAGTAATCATCTTCAGATATTATTTCTAATGATGTTTTTTTCCCCGTATTGGCCCGTATTAAATAATAATTTAAAAAAAAAACATACTCTCGACTTTTTGTGTACATTTATTTGAATTAATGTGTATCTAGCTACGTCATAAGGAGCCAGACAGGGGTGACGATTCTTAGGTTACGAAGTAAAGCCAAAGTAGAGCCTAGAAAGAGGTCGATAAATTTAAGGAACAACAACTTAGAAGGAAAAAAACATATAAATCTCCGAAGATCCAGAAGATTGAACTACGTTTGGCAATGAACCATCTGGTGACCATACCTCGGCATCAAGCCGTTCTTAATTATACACTGAGACGTCTGCTTACAAATGCTGCAAGTGGTAATCCAATAACATCACTGCAAGGAAACCATAGAAAAGTTCATCCGTCTTTGACTGACAAAAGTAAGGGTTGTTTTTTTTACCTTTGTTTTCGATAGATCATATTCATAGACTAATTATCTAGATCTAGTATATAATGTCTATCTGAATTGATCTATCTAGATCTCGATAGAGAAAAGGCCTAAAATTTCTAGCTCTCAATCTTTTAGTTTTAATTAAGTCTAGTCTCTACAATCTATATCTAGATCTCTCCAGACTATTTTTTTTAATTGTCGTAAGAATTGAGACGAACACTTGAAACTAGTCTAGGCCCATAAAAACTACCCTCCGTCTGCCTGTCTGAACGACTGTTCTGTCTGGGAGGGATCTAAGCAAATTTAGCCCTAATTCGTTAAATTTCTAGATCTAGTAAAAGTATTTCCGATGGCTCGTATCCCAAGACTCTTGGCTAAGAGGCGAGGCCGACGGGGAAACTCCCTCTATATTCATGCTCTGCAGGGGCAACTGGGTGTCAAAATCTGCGCGGGCATTTCTATAAAATCTGGCCCACAAATTATACGCCAGCGCGATGGCGTAGCAAGGTACTCTTGGGCCTGGGTTCAAGAATATGTTTATGGGCCCCACGCCCCCAAATGAAAGAATCATTTAAGACCATGTTTAAGAACTATTTAGCACACTGAACATAATGCGCCCGTGGGTGCTTTTGTTGAAACAATAACTGAAGGCTATTGTTACATTGTACTGTCCACTCATATTGGAAAACCATCATGGCCTTGGCATCGTAAGTAATTTAAAGAAAGATGGTGATATTTTATTAAGAGTATTTGTTCAGTCAAACCTGAAGACTTCTGGTTCGGACAAATATGAAAACCTACAAATGTCTCTCTGATTACAATTTCTTTGGGTAGTTCGTCATTGGAGTTCATGCAATTTTAATAAATTTGTAGTTCTCTTTGAGGGCTGTAAATCATGATATCAAAGTGGATCTACTTTAGTATTTTTTCTAAAATTGCATAGCCCAACAGGTCTAATATATCTTTGAATCTGTGAGTCGAGGTAAAGGCTTATGTTTTTGATTTCTTTAGAATTAATGTACTGCTAAGACATTGTCGTTGTTACTTGTGTCACCAAAACGACACTCTTCGCGATGACCACTAAATGAAAGGTTGTTGCATGCTAAAGTTAAAACTAACATTCACTATGCGATTAATTACTTTCAGCCAGTAATTATCATTTTCTTCAATGTGTTCTTTGTTTGCATCATCCACCGTTCTCAGTCTTTCATGTTGTCTGAATGTTTGGCAAGCTTGTTGCTGAAGTTAAGTCATTATTAGGCCTATCATTTTTTTAACGATACGGTTGAAAAACAAACAACATTGATGCTGTGTCAGGGTATGTTACATTTATATGTGTATTTATGTTTATGTATGTTGTGTCAGGGTATGTTACATTTATATGTGTATTTATGTTTATGTATGTTGTGTGTGTGTTTGTTTTCTTGTAGTCTCCCTTGTTCTACTGTTCAGTATGTTCACGGTTTACTCTTAAGTGTGTCAGTAGTGTGTATTCACTGTGTATTAGTCTCTGTTGGTTGTTCTTTCCTTGTTTCACGTTAATAAAACTGGAGTGTAACTTTTAAACATCAGTATTGTTAGTGTATTGTGATAATATAACAGGGTATAAACCCGAGACCATCCGAACGACTTTCTAGTGCACATACTGGACGACAAGGCAGCCATTCAAGTGAAAGACACTATTCCATGATAAATGTAATTATCGCTCTATCTAATTGTTTTTTTGTTATAAGCCTCCTCCCTAATTGGTAATTAGCTAAAATGTCAACAGCTTTAACGTTTTCGTAAGTAACAGAGTATGATGTCTTTTTTGCATGTTTAAACAAGTTTCAAGTCTAGGCCTATATATAGATTTCTGGTAATAGAAAAATGAAAACAAAATGGATGTTTACTTTAAAAACCAAAGGAACAGAAAAGGTAAAACTATCAACGGTTTAATTAACATAGAGGAACAAAAAGAAACAATGGGAGTATGGGGCCCAACGGTCACCACCAACGCAACGTCACCACTAACGCACCGTCACCTACAATAAACCTGATGAAGGCATTTCCTTACAATGACTGTAGGTGAAAACACGGGTTAATGTTTTGAAGTTAATATGATGTTTGATATGACGTTTAGGATATTTGAAGGAAACTTTTTAAATTTTGAACCATTTGTTACAAAATTACAGTGTAGGACAGGCCACAGTTGGTCATTAGTCATGGGACCAAGTGATATGAAACCCTTACGCGCCATGCAGTGCCGTATTTAGAGCTGAAAAAGCCTTAACCTATTTGAGATATGGGCCCCTTACAAGTCTAAATATTGTATGTAACTGCTAAATATTTCTTGTAGGCCCTAAGCTAGATCTTATAGAGGTAAATCCAACCCTGGCCCATGGTTGTTACACCATCGGGTGTGGGCCCCTAAATGGTCGTGGGTCAGGGTTCCTTGAACCCCTTCGCGCCATGGATGCTACGCCACTGCGCCAGCGGCCACATGATGGGCATCCGATTAAATATGTCCTCAAGTGCATTGTTTAAAGTTTAATAATGAATACAGCAATATGAATACTTTGTTCGATTATTTTGAAACTATCTACTATGTGCTATCACTAAATGAATAAAGTATAGCACTTGGAATGGGAATCTCTCATCTACTCAATGTTAACAAACTCCTGCTACTATATTCTCATGTATATGGACTTCAATTTACAAATACAACTCTTCATCCTCCATTATTTAACTGCCCATCTCACATGGTCATTGGGGCGTGGTGGCCGAGTGGTTAAGCGCTTGACTTCCGAAGCTGGCGTTTTGGGTTCGGATGTCGATGAAGGCTCTGATTTTGAATTTCGAGAATTTTAGGGCGACCCTGAGTCCACCCAACTCTAACGGGTGCTTTACTTTAGTTTGGAAAGTAAAGGCAGTTGGTCGTTGTGCTGGCCACATGACACCCTGGTTGTTAACCGTTGGCCAAAGAAACGTATGACCTTGGCATCATCTGCCCTATACGCAGATACTATACTGATATAGCCTACTGTTCAAGATAATAAACTCATTCTGAAGGACTTCGTAGCGAAGTCAACTAGAGATCATATGACAACTCCACCAAACCAATTAGAATTCGTATGTGACTGGACATGTCATCTATAGGACACTTGGAATGCTGTTGGTCCTTTTATAGATTCATTCTAAAATATTCACACTAATTTCGATCACTAGAAATAAAGGCCTTAAGTTTCTTGTTTATCGTTTAGTTTGGATAAGCCAACAAATTGACATCTACTAGAAGCACTAGATCTATATACGGATGGAGGGTATTTACGACAATGCTTTAGATCAGTTGTCCTATTAGACTTTAAAGTGTATAACAGTGATGCAAAACCTAATTCGACCTGCGTGCCATTTTAATTTCCGACCCTTGTGTCGCGGGCCACATCAACGAATAGGAACAAAAGAATTGACTTGAAACTATTTTATTTGAGACCTGTGGGGTTTAGTACTTACATTGTTTAAGAGATATGTCAAGTTTATCTTTTCTTTTACGCATCACAAAATAGCTTCATTGCTTTACTTACACCGACTCATTTTCTTGTCTCTTTTAGGTAATTATTCTATTAAACCTCCAATCTCTAGTCTAGGCGTTATTTAACAATCTTTTATTCGCGACTCAAATCAATAATGCCGCATTACTTGTTTTATAATACCAATTGCCTGTTGTTGTTTTTTTTTAAACAGCCACACTTTTTATAAAACAAATATGTTGACTTATTATCATGTTCCACACACACAAAAAAAGTACACATCCGTTACTTTTCCTACATTCTGAGTCCCAGTTCATTAACGCACAAATGTTAAAGGTCGTGTTACCAATCTATCAGAGAAAACGTAAGGGACCTTACGTAGGTAAATATATATTTTCAACTTTTTTTTTCTACACTTTGTACTGACGTTTCGGCGGGCCGGATGGAAGCATGTCACGGGCGGATCTGGCCCGCGGGCCGTATTTTGGGCATCACTGGTGTATAAGATTTTTAAAAAATCACGACACTCAAAGCACTATATACGGATGTCGGGTATTTACGACAATGCTTTAAATCAGTAGGCCTATTAGACTTTAAAGTGTATAAGATTTTTTTTAAATCACAACACTCAAAGTGTCACTTTTAAAAAGAATAATATAAAATCTTTAAAAAATTTACTGACATTCATGCGGCCATTTCGGTGGCCCTACCGCCCCAATTGGGTTCCGGCCCACCGGGCATTTGCCCGAATGCCCATATAGCCAGTCCGCTCCTGCCTTCTCTGTACCACATCCATGTCATCATCTGTGCGGGTGTCCCTCCATAAAACGACCCATTTTGGAACGTTGTGTGATGATGGGGCCATCATGGGGCTCTCTTCCATACACGCCAGTGCAAAGGACTCGCCCCTTAGTCATCCCAAAGGGGGGAGGTGTTTCCGTTTTACTTCCCTTTTTGACCTAAACGTCTGCTGTAGTGACAGTTTAGATCTAGAGATTAAATATATAAATAAATAAACAAAAAAAACAACACAATTTCCAAAACAGGACCTAGAGAAGTACATCATGCTAATCATCTAGCACCAGCAGGCAGTACAGCTGCAAAAACAAAACTTAGGCTCATAGTTGGCATTGTTTAGCCACATCAATCTAGGGTTTAATTTTTTTGGTGTGTGTGATTTTTTAACACACCCAAGTGTGGGTAGCATGTCAAAACTTCAAACCAGTCACTTTTGTTGTTGTTGTTGTATACTTAGGACCAGGTGATGAAGTCTAGTTCATCATTTGTTCTACTTGTTGCTTGAATGTATTTGTTGCAATGTGTACAGTTTTAAAGTTTGTGTAACCCATCGAAAATACACAATTGTCCCACCTTGCGTAGCTTACCTTTTGAAAGAGTTTATTTCCAAATTTAAAGTAGAAAAATGATTGTCTTACACTCAGGCTAAATAAGTTTACATACTTGTGAGTATTGTGACTCTTGTCTCACCGTGGAACATATCCTCATTGATTGCCCCAGATACCAGGATATTAGGGGGAAATTTTTTAGAGCACACAGCTTAAAAACGCTGTTTGATAATGTCGACCCTGGGAAGGTAGGTCTACTGGGCTTTGTCCGGGAGGTGGGGTTGTCTGTGAAGGTTTGATTTGTGAAATTGTGAACATATAATATTTACAACAAACAGATTAGGCCAGATCCGACCATATTTAACAACGGAGTCAATCAAAACGCTAGCGTTCATACTCTCCCGCCTTGACTACTGCAACGCCGTGCTAGCAGGTAAACCCGATGACAAAATAGCCAAGCTGCAACGTATACAGAACAATGCCGCACGAATAGTCCTTAGAAAAACAAGACGAGATTCTGCTACTACGCTCTTGCTCACGCTCCATTGGCTTCCCGTGAAAGCGAGAATCGATTACAAGGTCGCCACACTTTGTCATCAGTGCATATAACAATGAGATGCCTTTGTACCTTAGTGAACTGATTACTCCTTATGTCCCCCAAAGAGCCCCTGCGCTCAATGGACTCAACGCTTTTAGTGGTGCCGCGTTTCTCCCTCAAAAGCTACGGTCTGCGGGCCTAAATTGTGCCGATGTGCCTAAACTCAAAACTCAAACTTTTTCAGTGCACGGACCAAAGGTTTGGAACTCACTCCCCATTGATCTCAAGACAACATGCTACACCACTTTTAAGAAGAACATTAAGACCTATCTGTTTAAAACTTTTTTAGATTAATTTTTATTTTGGCTGTCGTGTTTGTGTTTGTAATGTCATTACAGCGCCTTGAGCCTACATTTTGTTTGTTAACAGCGCTGTTTTCATACAATTATTATTATTATTATGTATACGTACCAATTTTTTTCTTTTACTGTAATGCGACATAACAGTGCTGTATGACACTTTTAAAAATTACTGAACATTCAATGAGTTTTTGAAAGGAACAGAATGTAAAAGTTATTTAAAAATGGGAAATGGTTATCTAGAGGTTTTAAGTGTTTGGGGATATCATGTGATACTGTTCGTATCCTAAAATATTGTACGTATTTGAAATTAAATACCGCGAAAATCTACAACTTCGCGAGCGGACTTAGCGAAAGTCAAGAAAACACTGTATACTTGTTGAGTTATTTTCATTAAAAATCAATTTGTCAAAAGTTGCATTTAGGTTACTACAAATGTTGTGAATGACTCTTTCATATATAATTTTCATTAATCAAAGAGTAGTTCAAACTTTATCACTACGCATTTTCATAATAAAATCTGTTTGGACGACGATGTTTTAAAAATGAAATATAGGATTTGGATTGGTTGCTTTCACCTACGTGCTTTTATTAAGAACGGTTAAACGATGATAGCCCCAGTGTTCAAAATACTCTTTCAGGCTTCACTTAACCAGGGCAGCGTACCAAAGGACTGGAAAGAAGCTAATGTCACCCCCCCCCCCCTATTTAAAAAAGGAGAAAAATCCTAGAACACATAATATGTAGCAACATCATAAACCACTTAGACAGACATAATGTCCTCACACCATACCAACATGGCTTTAGGAAATATAGATCATGTGAAACACAACTAATAGGACTAATTGATGATTTTCTAAAGGTTTAGATAATAGTGAACAAATAGATGCGATCTTACTAGATTTTTCTAAGGCTTTTGACAAAGTTCACCACCATAGTTTGCTTAAAAAATTAAAATATTTTGGCATTAATGGTCCACTGCATCAGTGGATTAAAGATTTTCTGATAGGAGAACAAACTGTAATAATAAATGGCTCTAAATCAACACCGATAACAGTAAACTCAGGTGTACCTCAAGGAACAGTCTTGGGTCCACTACTATTTTTAATTTACATAAATGATTTACCAAATTGCATTACTTCAGGAACAAAAGTCAGATTATTTGCAGACGATTGCATAATATATAGAACAATAAAAACAACACAAGACACAGATATTTTACAAAGAGAATTAGATGAATTACAGAAATGGGAATCAAATTGGAGCATGTCTTTCCACCCAGAAAAATGTCAGTTGTTAAGAGTAACAAAAAAACTAAAACAAATTAATTCCACTTATCTTATTCATGGCAAACCAGTAACACAGACTAAAAACGTAAAATACCTAGGTGTTATAATAAATGAAAAACTGTCATGGAATCCACATATTGATGAAACTATAAAAAAATCAAACAAAGCATTAGGATTTATTAAAAAATTTCTATAAATCAAATAAGAACATACAACTAAAATGTTATTTAACCTTGGTTAGGCCAATAATAGAATATGCATCCTCCATTTGGGACCCCTCAACTCAAGAAAACATTAAGAAACTGGAACAGACACAAAATAGAGCAGTGAGATTCATAACAAATGAATATTCACATTTGACTAGAGTAACACCTATAGTAAAATCACTAAATTTAGAAAGCCTTCAGGACAGAAGACTCAGAAGTAAAGTAGCAATTATACATAAAACACTGAACCATAATCTTCAAATACAAAAACAAAATTTAATAAAATACTCTGAAAGACACAAAGATAAAGGCACATTCATCATCCCATATGCTAGGACAAATTTGTACAAATACTCCTTCTTCCCTAGTGCTATTAGAGCATGGAATGGGTTGCCTGAGCTAGCCAGGAAAACCAGTGACTTGGCAGAATTTAAGTCATTGGTTAATATGCATGACTAAATGCATGACGCGTAGGACGTAATCATCTTCTTTTTTGAAGTAACGTCTGTATTATATAAGATAAGAAGATAAGGTTAAACGATGATAGCCTCTTAGAAGCGGCAGCCATAAGATTCTGTCTTTACCGAAACTGAACGGTATTTTGAAACCAAAAATTGTATGTTAAGAGCTTAAATAGTAATTGGTAGGCCTATCATAAAGATACTGGCAAAATATATCATAGTTTATAAGAACTGATTTGGTTTTCGAAGTTGGTGACAATAATATCTCTGATCGCCGGGTCTCCCTCAGGCGCGGGCTTGGCGCGGTTGACCCACTTGTCACGCCCTAAGGCCGCTACTGGCCCCCACTTTGTGAGTACTGTGACTCTTATCTCATCTTGGAACATCATCATCAGCAAAAGCATTTGAGTGAGGGCTTGAGAGGCTCAAATCTTCTCTTGCAAAATCCCTGGACAGAAACCCTGCTGTCTTGCGTAGTGCATAAATGTCGCCATACAGGTCGAGAATTGTTGGTTTCCCAGACGGAGATCAGCAAGTCTGGGGCAGTCAAACAGATTATGAGGCACGGTTTCCTCTTCCTCCCGCAGCGGGGGGCACCGTGAATCGCAATTTGGCCATAGCCGTGAGAAATATGAGCCAACAGGACAATGGCCTGTCCTGCACTGTGCTATAATAGTTTGCTAAGGCCTGGACAGCCTTCACCACGGGGAAGTGCGGTCAGGGCGCCTCATGCTCTCCCAGACTCCACGGGCTTTTGGGGAATTGTCCCAGCACTCAAACCACTTTTCCATTTCTGTTTTTTGAATTGTAGCCAGGGCATGATGAAAACTTACAGCCTGTTCAGTGGGTGGAATTAGCCCTCCCTGGTGGGCCAAGGAGTCTGCAACAGTGTTGCCAGTCACACCTATGTGGCTCGGTACCCACTGCATTATTACAGGGGTGCCATAGCGTTGTTTTATGTTCTTGGAACATAACCTGCTTGATTGCGCCAGATACCAGGATATTAGAGGGAAATATTTTGAAGCGGACAACTTTAAAACACTGTTTGGAAATGTCGACCCTTGGAAAATATTGGGCTTTATCCGGGAGGTGGAATTGACTACGAAAATTTGATTTGATGTTGGGCAAAGTAATTGTAACTAAATACATATTTACAACAAAGTTTTATTAAATTATATTTCTTCTTCTTCTTCTTCGTTCTCATTGTTATGTTGGAGTGTTCAGATGAGTAGACCAATACATGAGATGAACTGCGCAGTGGTTTCCAAATCAGGGAGCTCTCCATATAGTTTCCTTTCTATTGGGGTGATTTGGGGCCAATGTCTTATACGGGCCTCTTGGTATAGAGAGCAGTTTTGGAGGACGTGGTCTGCATTCTCAGAATGTATGAAAACGCCTGACGCCGGGTTCCGTTTCGCACCCCACTGAGAGAGCTTACAGCGCAATGCTTACATAACCTTCGTAGCCCTCGAGAGCTACTTCCATTAACCATTCAAAGAAGATATTGAAAAGAGTTGGTGAAAGTATGCAGTCTTGTCTCACTCCAACTTTGGTTTTAATCCAGTCTCCAATGTTGTTGTTGAAGTACTAGTGGCCTGTTAACAGAGGTTTTGGATAACTTTGTTATCTTTTGATTGACATTGGGTTTTTTCCATTGTCGCCCAGAGCAGAGTGCTCCATGCCACTCTGTCGAAAGTTTTCTTGAAGACATGAAAAAGGTTCTGTTGGTGTTGACAGTATTTCTCGCAGAGTAGCCGCATTGAAATAGTAAAACAAGTGTTGTTGTTTTTTATAATATAATAGACACAATACTGGTGTGGTAGACGCTTACAAGGATACACACACACACACACCGGCTTTTTAAAAATCTAATCTCAATGGTCTATTGATTTTTTCGTCAAATTTCTTTCATTTCGATGTATCTAGATGAAGACCCAAAAACATCAAAATCTCAGTCCAATTTTTACGGCTTAAACTCCTCCCTGCCGATTGGTAACAAATCAAAATTAATTTCAAACTATGTGGACAGCGAGGACCAGGTAACTTGATCTTTTAGTATTTAGATTAGTGAAGAACCAACTTTTATGTACTATTCAAACAATATAAATAAAGATCTTGACGACTATAATATTTTTATTGAACTAAAATACGGTAGGGAAGACATAGTATAGTTACCTATCAAAATTAGGCTAACGCGATGTATGAAGTTTTTTTAATAGTTCCTTATAGTTAGGTTGAAGTTGTGATGTTATAGAGAGAACTGTTTATCGTTCACCTAGTGCTGACAAAGCTTATTCAAAGTTTCGTTATTGAAAAAAAAAGCTTCGCATCAATTTATGAAGATGCAAGCATTCCACAAATTCTCTAATTATGGGATATAAACCGGATTTTAACAGGTCCTAATTTTGGAATAATTGTTTGAAACGTTTATTGGAGTTTAATTTTAATTCTAGCTAAGTGTTCATTTTCACTACTTCAGCTTACATTAAGTGGCATGCTCCAAATAAGTTTTCCAAATACACCAACAGTCAGTCAATTCAGCCTCTTTGATGCGGCAAATCATGAGCTAGCTGACATATACAAGAAGTTATTGTTTTTTTCTTCTTCTTCGTTCTCATTGTTATGTTTGAGCGTTCAGATGAGTAGACCAATACATGAGATGAACTGTGCAGTGGTTTCCAAGTCAAGGAGCTCTCCATATAGTTTCCTTTCTATTGGGGTGATTTGGGGCCAATGTCTTTATTATTGTTTGAAACCTTTAAGGTGGTCAAAGAAATTTCATCAATTAATTGTGCTTTCACATTTAATTTACAATGATTAAATCAACTCTATTAAAAGGGTGTCCACACTAAATATATCTGTACTATACTGTATAGATCGAGTTAAAATCATATGGAATCAATTGTAGTCTTTTCTTAGAAGTCATAAATAAGTACATGTATCTAATCTAGTCTAATGTAGTCTCATGATCAAGATTTTAGATCTAGTTCTAGTTTCTAATTGTGTTTATTCTGCAGAACCAAGCTGTGCCTCATTGCAAAGAAAACTCATCAGGTAAAATAATTTATAATTTACTTGAAGCTAAGCAAATAGGCCTATTGGTATTAAGTTTTTCCTAAAGCTAAAGGCCTTTCAAATTAACATTTTTCCATTACATAAAGGCTCAGATAAGTTGAGAGTTAGGTGTAAACATTTTTTTTTACAAATACTTTTCCAGATTTAAACAATTCAAAGGATTTTAAAAAGGTAATCTATGTTCATAGTATATTTCATTTCATTTTTGTAATAACTATATAGGTCTGAATTTAGCCTGTCATGTCAGCACTTACTGCACTAAATTTGTGGATTTTTTTTTTAAAGGGCAACAACTCAACTTTTTTTTCCCTATCTTTTGCCTTAGCTAAAATTGTACTTTCCTGACAACAATAAATATATTGCCAACTGGAACAATTTATTAAACAACACATACGAAGGACTGTTGGGCTACAAAGTCAGTGTTTTATCCCACCTGAAGCAACCACTAGGGCCATTGCCTCCATGTTCAAGAAATTTTCACACATCCACAAGCCAATCAGCCAATCGACCTGCTCCTATTCCGGTGAGTTCATCAATGTTTATGTTGTAATTTAGTATCAGTAACTTGAATTATTTCAGTATTTTACTTAAGTGCTGTCTAGAATCTTTGTTTGTTACAATGTGTAAAAAAATATTATTTATTTTTGAGAAAGAAGTAAATCTAGGACTGCATCTTTTTTTCAAAATTAGCTTTTGTTTAGAACTTCATTTAGGCGATAGCCTATTATGTGCATATGTTTCAATCTCTTGTGTGGACATGACAGGTATGTGGGAGAAAGTTTCCTTGCTGCCTTCAGTATTCAACACAACTTAAGTTGAACTGTAGCCTCTTGAAATATAGCCAAGCAGCTTATGCCACTGAGCCATAATAATATTAATATTTAGACTTTTTTTTTCTGAAATGTGTGTGTGTGTGTGGGGGGGGGTCTGCTGTATAGCTGATCACAAAACTAACTGATGTATTAGGTGACCAATGCAAGACATTTAAGAATGATTTGTTAAAATTCATAACATATAAATTTTAGATGATTTTTCATTTTAAATATGAGTAATTTATAATTTCAAGGCATCATGTACAAATATCCAACAAATGTACAACATACACATAAGATAACCTTTCTTTTCAGCAATCTGATTTTTAAAGAAACAAATTTTTATAAACTGCCATCAACTTAGTTGTTTAAATCTAAAAAATCTGCAGTAAATTATTTATAGAATTTATGTGGAAAGACAATAAGAGTATTAATTTCTATGTAGTGTTAGTTTTTTTAAATCATTCATAATAAAATAGTTTATTGCACTAAATTATATACAAGTATAATTATTCACCTGATCAAGTAAATTACCACAGATATTCTCTGTGTGTGTGAATAATATATAATGCATATTATAAAGTAAATAACTTTCAAAATTGTTTGTATATCTAAATATTTAGCCATATGAACCACCAAGAGATGCTCTAGGTCTGACCTATATATCTGACCTTAATGAAGAAGATGCTGAACGAATAAAAAATGTTGCATATGAGGAACTGAAACTTTTATTAGAGAAGCACAATATTGAATATACAAAGATGAAGGCAAAGAAACGAACTACAGGTTTGTTCTTAATAAACGAGAATTTAACCAGGATATTAAGGGAAAATTATTTAGAGCACTTAACTTGAAAACACTGTTCAATAGTGTTGACCCGGGAAGGTACTGGGCTTTGTCCAGGAGGTGGGGTTGTCTGCAAAGGTTTGATTTGTGAAATTGTGAACATGTAATATTTACAAAAGATTTTTATTAAATTTTTACTAACTTTACTATTTTAACTGTGAATAGACCTTGCTTTTAATAACTTAGTTGTGTAAATGTAAGCACTTGACCTTTAAAGGGGAAGAAACCCTTTAGGGATCATGGGCATTGCATGGCCTAAATTGTGCCGAAAAACCCTAAACATCAAATACCAAAGTCTCTCTTTATAATATAATGTTAAAAAACAATTGCATTCTTGTCTAGGCTCTCAATAGCTCTATTTTATAAACTCAATAAGTATTGTTAACAATTTTGTCTGCAGATAGTGGACTATTTGGGACAGCACTTGAAGTACTTGTTGCGAAGGATATTAAGAAAAACAGACTTGTTTCTGATCTGAAAGTTCCAGCTGTATTTTTATTGGTGAGTTTAGTTTCTATGTTATTTTCATTGGTGAGTTTAGTTTCTATGTTATTTTTATTGGTGAGTTTAGTTTCTATGCTATATTTATTGGTGAGTTTAGTTTCTATGTTATTTTTATTGGTGAATTTAGTTTCTATGTTATTTTTATTGGTGAGTTTAGTTTCTATGTTATTTTTATTGGTGAGTTTAGTTTCTATGTTATTTTTATTGGTGAGTTTAGTTTCCATGTTATTTTCATTGGTGAGTTTAGTTTCTGTGTTATTTTCATTGGTGAGTTTAGTTTCTATGTTATTTTTATTTGGTAAGAAAAAAGAGTAATCTCTCCATTCAGCTGATTTGATACAAACTTTGAAGGAAAGTAGTTTAAATTGTCTTTTAACTGATCAGCATCAGTGGTTTAAAAGATATCATTTTGTCTAATCAATTTTTTTTTCTTTCTTAAATGAGAGCCTCTCCCTACATAAGCAACTTCAGCCATACTCTGATCACAGTCTGACAATTAGCATGTTTTTTTTAGTATTTATAAATCTGGACCTATTGACATTTTCCAAACAATATTGTCTTGTTTTTTTAGTCCATTAAAATCTTTTGAAAACTTTAACCACACTAATAGAGCTCTGTACCTTTTGTTAGATGGTTCGATTCATTGAGGAAAATGGCATGCTTGTACAAGGGATCTTCAGGGTACCAGGATCAGCCGAAAGAATCAAAGTATGTAATTTAATATTTAAATTACAATATTTAAATAATATGTCATCATTTTAGTTATCCTAAAATTTTTGTTATTGCTAAAAGAAAGAAAAAAAATAAATATATAAAAAATGTTATCATAAATCTTTCAATATTCTTGGTAAGAATCTGTTAACCTTGTGGCAGTCCTGTTTATTATAATGGCTTGCATTGTAGTATTGCTTGCTTAGTTTTGTAGATTATATCCAGCTGTAGACTGGGATGATGCACTGTACAAGTAATTGTGAATTTCATCTGCAAGCCAACACTAAATTGTAATGTAGATATAATTGACTAATACAATTGTGTAACTGAACAGAACTTTTGCAACACTAAGCATATTTTTGGCTATAAAATTTAGCTCTTGTGATATAGATGGAGAGAAACCCTTGAGGGATTACAGGCACAACATAGCCAACATACAAATACCGGTCATTTCATCCCCGGTCACTTAATCCCTGGTAATTTCATCCCCTGGTCATTTCATCCCCTGGTCATTTCATCCCCTGGTCATTTCATCCCATTCTTTTCATCATCTGATCAATTTATCTAACAAATAGTAATTTTAAAATCATGAAAAAAAGCATTATTTAATATAGTCATTTCTATTTACATGTCAAAAAGTGTGACACATTAGATAAGAACAAAATGAAATGCCATTAAAACTATAAAAATTTAACTTTTATGAAATGACCAGGAACCATATTTTACTTGCTAAATATGTTGTAATGAACTCTTCTTAAAGTAACATTGTTTAGATGTCTTCTCTCAAATTTCAAAGGTTATAATCACTTATATATCTGTCATTGACCTAAGGAAAATATTTTAAAGAATTATAAAGACTTGACAATGTAGTTACATTTTTATTTTCTTTTTTTAAAAATTTTATTGTATTTATTCATTGTTAGGCTTTTAGAAAAGAGCTAGAGGATAATTTCTACAAGATACCTAACTATTCTATATACGAGCACACACAAATCAGTGAGTTGACTGTTCATGAAGTATCCTCAGCCTTTAAGGCCTTTCTCAGAGAACTACCAGCATATCTGATATCCAGTGAAAGAATGGAGTGTTTCCCTAATATTAAAAGTTTGTACTGTGGTTGACTTGTATATATCATCTTTTTATTAGACATCTATTTTTGACCCACCATGGTTTTGTTGTTTATTTTTACCACACACAATGTTCTCTGTCTCCACTTGTATATATGATTCACACATTAGGCAACTTACAAATACAAATAGGCTTACTACCTTGCAAAGGGGCATAATTTGACAACATACATTTATAAACATAATGTTTGTGTCTCATAAGCCAAATGACATGACAAAACAAAACTTTGCTTGGTTAATTTTGATGGGTTGATAGATTAATAAGAAAATTATTTTTTTTTAAAGAATTTATTTGGTATTATAAATTTTTATATAAAGCAATGCTAATATTAGAACAACTGAATACTTTGTCAGCTTAAATAAATTTGACACCACTTTTGGTTTATTGACAACCGTTACTAAAATTACATAAAGTTTTCTTTGTTTTTGACAGCATTGCCCTTCACAGAACAAATGAAAGCCACCAATATGTTCATTTTATCCATGAAAGAAGAATACAGAGACACATTGCAGGTACAAGATACATTCAATGTTTCTATGTTTTATCTAGGCAAACTTTTAAGTACATTGTTTTAAGACTAAGACTGCTTTATTGATCCTTATGGAAATTTGTTGTGATTTCAAGGACTCTTTTCTCATATAAAGACAATACAACAGAAAAATATACATAAATAGAACAGACACAACATAAAGAGTTTATTCAGCGACTACACACAGGCATCTTGGTGCTTTTCATGTTTCCTGATAAATGAGTAGCATTATTAGTCTGACCAATAAGGAAGGAACAAGGTTTTTGTACTGCTCTGTTCTCGCCCACTTTGCCACGACTTGATGTAGTTATGATGGAGCAGGCAGATGTCTTCCAAGATTTTTCTGAGACATTTTTGTTAAAAAAGTTCATTTAAATATGATAGTGTTGTGCGTGTGATTTTTGATGCCCTTTTTATAATGTTTTCTAAGTGGCGCAACAGTTTAGATGAAGCGTCGTCTTGCCAACAAGTTATTCCATATTTTATAAGATTTTGCATAGTTGCGCCGTAAAAATGACTACAGGGGGCTGAAGGCTTTGCACTGGGGTTTTGTGCCTCCTCATGTGACTGGTGAGACCTACGTGAGCTCGGAATGTTCATCTGCTCACTGGGCAGCTTATTCCAGCTGAACCTAGTGTCATTGGCCTTGCATTTTTTCTCTGACAGGTTTCTTCTGCCTCTTGTATAAAATTTAGCTCTTGTGATATGGAGAATAACCCTTGAGGAATTATGGGCACGACATGGCCTAAAAATCTAAAACTCAAACTCGTAGACATAGTATCACTATCTTAATTGTGAATAGAACTTGTTTTAATGACTTAACTGTATAAATTTATCTCTTGTGATATGAAGAGAGAATAACTCCTGAGGAAATACGGGCACGACATGACCTAAATTGTGCCAAAAACCCAAAAATACAATGCAGTACAATACATTCTTCTGGAGCGGTAGAAGCACTGAAGTACGGACATGAATCTGGAGTCAGCTTTGTCATACTTTGTGGAATGAAGGAAGAGTAATCTTTTAGGGATTACGGGCACCACATGGCCTAAAGCGTGACGATGTGCCAAAAAACTCAAACTCAGCTTTGTCATAAAAACATTATTAGTAACTGAACTAGTTAGGCCTCCTAAAGGAATTAGTGACAGGCTCATGACTCAAAATCTGCCTTTACAAAACGGAAAGAAACACATTTTCGGATGAAGTCATAGCTAAGTTGCATGAAGAATTAAACTCCACCATACTTGATTTACCAAAAACAGAAAAGCTACTCATTCTGGGTGACTTCAATGCAAGAGTCACATCACATCTGGAAAATAAGTCTTAGGCTAATTCAGGGTAGGTTAGTGCATCAGCAACGGACTACTACTACTTTTTTTAAAAAGAAGCTATCCCAAGCCCAGCACTAAGCATACTTGACCTATGGAGAGAAAGCTGATTTGATAACAGTACTGAGATCAGAAAACTATTAGATGAAAATCACAAGCTCCATAATTGTATCTGAACAACCCAAATTCCCAGTCCATTATATATAGTTCGTCCATCGTGGTCCGATGATGACCACTTTGTCATCCAGGGGGCTGAGGGCTTTGCATTGGGGTTTTATGCCTCCTCGTGTGACTGGTGAGACCTATGTGAGCCTGGACTGTTCGGCCACACACTGGGCAGGTTATTCCAGCTGGAGCTAGTGTCGTTTGCCTTGCTTTTCTTCTCTGGCGTTTTTCTTCTGCCAGCGTTGTTCTTTTCCTCAGCAACCTGTGCGCCAGTTTTCACAGCGCGACGCCATGATGCTCTGTCATGTGCCTCTGTCTCCCAGGTGCCTGGGTCTATGCTGAACGCCTCAGAGAAGCTTTGAGGGTGTCCTTGAAGCGCTTTCCTTCACTTAGTTGGCCATACAATAGTCGTTTAGGGATGCGGTGGTCTTCCATTCTGCAGACGTGTCCTGCCCATCGCAGCTGGGACTGCATCAGGATTGTGTGGATGCTTTGCAGACATGCTGTTCGAAGGACTTCAGTATCTGGTATTTTGTCTTGCCATTTGACATTCAATATTTTTCTCAGACATGTCATGTGGAAGTGGTTCTTTTTTTTTGCATGTTTACTGTACACTGTCCATGTTTCTGAGGCATAGAGCAATGTAGGGAGGATGACGGCTCTATAGACCCCTAGCTTTGTATTTGTTGTGATACCACGTCTGTTCCAGACATTTTTAGACAGTCTGCCATAAGATGCACTGGCCTTGGCGATACGCAGGTTTATTTCACTATCAATTTTTCCGTTTCTGGAGATTGTGCTGCCAAGATATGTAAATTTGTTCACTGCATTTATATCCTGTCCATTTACAGTGATGCTTGGATCCGAGTAGGCTTTCTCAGGAGCAGGTAAATATAAGACTTCAGTCTTGTTTGTGTTAATGTTAAGGCCAAAGTCTGAGCAATCCAGTCCATTAAAGATGCATTCACAAACATTGGTAAAAATGTGCAAAAACAGTTACGCCAAATGTATGTTACCTGGCAAAAGCAAGAAAGTGGAAACAATAAAGGAAACTGATCTTGCCAGTCAACAGCTTTCAAGGAAAAAGCCCCCGAGCTGACTCCATTACCGCAGAGGTCTACAAAAAAAGATGGATTAGCCCTGATTGAAAGACTTCATGAGCTGTGGTAACAAGGGTCACATCCATACAAGTGAAAAAGAAACCGCCAACTCTTATGTCTCTTTCTGGTAAGATGACATGATCTTTGCAGCAAGGCAGCAACAGAGGATTAACTCTTCTTTCTCTTGCTGGGAAGATGACATGATCTTTGCAGCAAGGAAGCTTCCAGCATTTGACACTGTT
The DNA here is from genome assembly GCA_036873155.1 of Biomphalaria sudanica. Classification (NCBI taxonomy): domain Eukaryota; kingdom Metazoa; phylum Mollusca; class Gastropoda; family Planorbidae; genus Biomphalaria; species Biomphalaria sudanica. Next base: position 4,856 of record JAZGLO010000202.1, on the reverse strand, counting down.
AGCAGAGAAAGACTCTAAAAGATCATGTCAAGTATGGATGTCAAAAAAAATTCATATCCATGGTGAGATTATTTCATGTTTTTTGATACAATACCTGTGGCCAACTTTTGTGGGCAAACACATTCATATACACTATACACATATGCACATACTTCTATGTGAAAACAAAAACTCTCACTCAGAGTATCTTACAAAAAAAAATATTCACCCCTTTAAATTATGAAATAATTTTGAACCCAATGCATATAAAATTTTGGTTTCTGCTTTAAAAAAAAAGGTCTTCTTAAGATTGATGAATTTGACTATTGAAAACAAGAGCGTCACACAAATGGATGATCAAAATCTGGCCACTTGTCACGCTCCAAATATCTTTGCACTACCCAAAGGATCAGAGACAGATATGACAAGAATTAATGACAACTTTGGCTATTTTAAAACATTAACAAATTACAACAAAAAACTATTTGCTGTAAGTCAAGGTTTTTTTAATAGTCATTATATTTGTTTCGATGTTTTCTATATTTTATGTGTTTTATTTTTTTTATTCATTTTATAGCAAATGTATACTTATATTTTTTTTTACTAATTTTGTTAATATTGTTATGATTCATTCTCCTAATCAGGCCTTCTGTAAACACTGCTAAACACACTACACATCAAGAACTTGACAACAATGCTCCAAATAATCTGGTGCTTTAATAATGGTCAATTAAAACAGCCAATATGACACAATTGGCAATACATCAACACTAAAAATGCTATACTGTACATCGCATTACTAAACTAATAAAGTCTACTGTTTCTATCTCTTCCTGGACTCGTACATTCACTTCAGGACTCCACCAGGACCAACTTCACGGCAGACTAACAGTCCCGACCTACCTGTCTTGAACTGCCCTGCCTTACACACACTGTCTCTGGTCAGATGACCATAACCCGGGTCCTATTCACGTGAAAAGTTCATGCCAGTACTGTCCCTTGCCCTTCGATATAGCACACTAAACTGTATTACTGGCCTGTGTCACATGTCAGCTGATCACACTATTAACCTTATTGGGTTGTGAATAGGTTTACAACAATATATTACCTCCATTGTCTAGAACCAAATCATTATACATGTGACAATTTTTTTCATAGGTTCCCCCCAACTTTATAAGTCAAATTAGGCAACAATATGCAACTGGAGCTTCTGCAAAGCCAAAACGAAAATTTGTAAGTGTTCTACCATTTGTTGGTTCAAATATAACTAAGTAGATAGTGTCTACTGCTTAGCTTTTTCTACTACCATTATTGTTGAAATGTTTGTATGTTAAAAATTGGTTTATAAGGACAATTTGACTCCACAAAAATACAACTTTGTTATAGAATGTTAATTATCTGTTGTAGTCTTTTGTTTATGGTCAAAGTGTGTTTCAATTAGGTTCAAAATGTCTTCTAATTAAATGTTTGTATTTTTCTCAGATTTCCAAGTTGTTAGGAAGGAAATCAAAAGGGGAAGAAATTGCCCCACCAAGGGAAGAATTGGTAATTTAACTAAACTAATTTAAAATGTGTATAGTTAACACATTGTTATAGTACTTCTTCAATTGCATTACATAAAGATGCTAAAATGGGCTTTGATTATATAACAAATGTTTATAACATTTGTGAGATTAGAAATTAAAATTTTGCTAATTCTTGGATCTACCTGGGTAGTTGTCAACCTATTTTAGTTAGTCAACCTGTTCTTTTTCTTTGTTGTTGGGGTGCTGTGACATTTCACATACCAAATCCCTCCACTTTTCCTGGTTAGCAGCTGTTCTTAGCAGGAAATCAAGAGAGAGGCCCATTTCATTCTTTTATGTTATCCAACCAGCTTTTCTTTGGATGACCCTTTCTTTGACCTGAGATGCCCATTTATGGTCAAGCTAGGAGTAAATCTTTGAGAGTTTCCATCATAATATGCTCCAGAACAGAGTGTCTCTCTGAAATATAGGGCTCCACAGCCATATGAAAAAGTGTTCAAGTTAAATCATAGTCCTTCTAAGACCAATATGCTCCAGTTAAAGAGAGCTGGAGATAGAATGCATCCTTCCTCCATTTCTATGGATATCCTAAAAATTTATCCAATTTGATTGTTCAGAAGTACTAAGCTATTCACATGTTGATAAAGGGTTTTAATAACATCAATAATGTTTTCATCTATGTTGAACTTCCTCATCACTTGGCAAAATGCCATCATGCCAATTTTTTTTTTTAAGTTTAAGAAGTTGTGTACCAGTTTCTTTTGGTGTTGAAGACATTATTCATTTAACAGTCTGATGTTAAATATTTGTTCAGCAATGTTTCTACCTGCTCTGAAGCCTGCCTGTTCTTTTGTAATTTGGAAAGGACCTCTTCAGCATTTTTCTTAAATCAAGATTTAGTCTAAATGTTAATTTAAAACAAAGAAGGAGCCTGTGGCATCTAATTTGAGTTTCTGTCTTATAACATGATTAACAATATTGACTTCTTTTCTTCTGTTTCTAATTGGTCATAATTCCATAATATTGATTTATTCATTGATAAAATATCTTGTTGATGTTAAATGTTATAATTCTACATTTAATATTGACCTAATATGTGTATGAATATTTGTCATCAGATGAGATTAAAAGAAGTTAAAATTGAAGTTCATGCTCCACAAATGACCAGGGAAAGTGCTGTCATCACAATCAATGAGTCAACAACTGCTAAGGATGTTATATATCAGTACGAGGCTATTCCTAAGTAAATTAATACTCTGCATCATTGTCAATTAAATGCTGGTTCATCTCTTTGCAATGTGCTTTGAATCTAACAGAGACAATATCAGGGTTTTTTGTTTTAAATGTCTTGTCAGAAATGTTAGAAGTTTGTGATATTAGCAATTGATTTGATCCCAGGCTATAGCTTGTTTATTATGCTATGGACCCCTTCCCTTTTATAACTTTCTCCCCCCCCCCTGACTTAACAAAAAGTCTTTACATTATCTGTTTTCAGTTATTTTTAGATATTTAAGCTCTATAATATTTTTGGAGTTGGTCCCTCCACTGCTCCTTCTAATTGGCACAACCTGCTTTATAATGACAACCCTCCCAACCATATACTTTAATACCAATGACTTTGATTACTGGTATCACTTATTCTCTCTTCTTCCTCCACCCAGTGCCTTAGAAAATAGTCCTACACACAATCTCTGATAGTCCTTCATACAATCTCTGATAGTCCTACATACAATCTCTGATAGTCCTACATACAATCTCTGATAGTCCTCATTGACTGCCCCAGATACCAGGATGTCAGGGAGAATTTTTTTAGAACACACACCTTGAAAACACTATTCGAAAATGTCGACCCTGGAAAGGTACTGGGCTTTGTCCGGGAGGGAGGGTTGTCTATGAAGATCCGATTTTTGAACTGTGAACATATAATATTTACATAAGATTTTTACCAAATTATTAAATTTTTACTACCTTTACTATTTTAACTGTGAATAGAATTGTTTCTAATGATTTGACTGTATAGAAGTTTGCCCTTGTTGTGTAAAGGGAGAGTGATCCTTAGGGGATCACGGGCACGACATGGCCTAAATTGCGCCGATTTGCCAAAACTCAAACTCAACTAACACAATCTCTGAATATTCAACTTTTTAGCTCTTTACTGAACTATTTCAAAAGCTCTCTAATGCTTGTCAGAATGAAACTTTTTAACATTGCATCCTACTCATCAAACACTCATATTTTATTGTGGCCAGAAATACCTCCTCCCATTTTAACTCTCCTGTAACATTTTTGGCCTGTGATATTTATAGTTTATTATGTTGCATTGGCCCACTTATATTGACCTCCCACACAAACACATTCTTCCGGACTGAGAAGTAATAGGTTCACTTTTCTAGCTTTCCCCATTTTTACCCCTACAAAAAACTGATTTTACATACAATTGCTAACTTCAGTTGTAATTCAATATTTAAGTATTTCCTAGCTTTTGGTTGGACCCTTTTTTTTATCATTCTTGATGTCATTCTGTCACCAAGAGTTATCTTTTTTTTTTTAACATCCACCCTCAATGTTACCCACTAATAAATTTGGATGAACTTTCAGAACCATTTTAGAAGATGCCAGAAGACAAATTGCTCAGGGACAGGATGAAGACAGAGCTATTGAATATCTGTATGAAGTTGGTGGAAATATAGGTCAGTGAAATATTTTAGAGCACACAGCTTATGGAGCTTCCCCTTTTCACTTAAAGGAGGGGGATGGGGATTTGCTGATTCTTCTTATGTTATTTCCAGCAAAACATTTTTTTTTTGAGTCTACAAAAATTATTTAAAAATCAACATTTACGAGACCAAAGGCTCAATTTACTAACTTTTAATGAAAATTTACTTCATTCATTTCGATTTCGAACATAATGTGAATATTTATAGAAAATTAAACCAGAAAATTGTATCATAATTATGTCTTTAAGTATCTTTTCTTTTTCACTACATTCTTAAAAGCCTTCCGAAACCCATTGTTAGAGCCTTCATCTATTTCCCCTTTTAGGTACCTAGCTGACTAAGGTGGTGGGATAAAACAAAATGTCTAGGGAAAAATATAGGAAAAAGTTTGAGAAGCCCTATTCATTTGCCTTGAATGTTTCTTACACTTTAAATTTGATTCGTCCACGTTTTCTTAATTTATTTTTGTTTAACATGCGATTTCTTACTTAGTTTTAAAACCAAAGAAAATGAGTTTCTGAAGTACAGAAACACTGAAAAAAACTTGACCAATAAATGACTAAGGAGGACGGCAAACATTTTTTGGTCTAGAATCTAAAATATTTTAGATGGTAATAAAAGTCTAAGAAAGAAA